>CM062817.1:439194218-439877496 GCA_031772625.1 Pinus tabuliformis
GTGAAGATGGCTTTCATGCTGGGAGGATGGTGCTGGGTTAGACCAATGGGTTGTAATCCTCTCTTCTACTACTTCTATCAATAAAGTTATTTGAGTTTTCCTCCATATTCTTGTATATCTATGAATTGTGTATTGATATGTGCATTTGTATGGTTAATATACATCTAATCCTATATTGTTTATGGTTATAGATCTCTATGCCTTGATGGTATTATGCTACTTTGACTCTACAGGTGCTCTTTGAAGCGGGACAAGTAAGGAAGGAGTGGTGAATTTTTGTCAAAGGGGAAAGGAAAAAAGCAAGGAGTCAAGCGAAAGACTGAGGTTGGTACTCTTTGCTTTTTTCTCATCTATCTCTCATAAAGGAAAACACAAGTGAATTGAGTTTGTTTGTTTCTAAGATAGCTACTCGTCTTAGTGGGACTAGCAGCTTTGAATGGACACTAGTTTTCCCGATAAAAAAATGGCGACTCCACTGGGGAACGAATAGTTTGATTGCTTATCTCTATTTCTTTGCTTCATCAACTACAGATGAAGCCTGAAGTTAAGCCAGCTAGCCTTCGAACTGCATTTTCTATGCAAGTGCAAAGTAGATCAACGCTGCTTTAGTCAATCTCCGGGTTTGTTTATGAACTGAACAACTGACTTGCAAACATCCTAAGTGCCCTGGTGGTAGCTCAAGCAACCTCGTTAGATTATCCCCTATACTTTGTATTTACTACCTATCATTAGCTCAGCGTAAATCCCGGAACTAAGCTACAAACTGTGACCAAAGACCAAGTGAAAGTCTCGTCCCTGGATCATCGCACTATCTCCTTTTGACATTCTGGATGCATCGCACCTTCCATGTGTAGTAGGTGGGATGGATCCCTATTTCCCTGTGTTACAGGTGCGATGATCAAATAAGACTGTTTCTGCCTCCAGATTTTGGTTTTTTCTTCATTGTCTTCAGCTTTATTCAGGAGTTTTGTTGTCTCTGATCAGTATAACACTATTGAAACTCCCTTCCTTTGCATTATTCAGCCTCCATTATACAAAGAATTGTGGATGTTTTTATTTATTTTTCTCCATTTACAGTTCTCATTTACAAAAAAGTAGCTTAATCGAACTGTCGTTTTTTTATTTGAAAGTGTCGCAAGTGTCGTTTTCAGTCAAAGAAAAGAATCCTACTCTTTTTGATGGCCGATTACACTGTTACCCTTGTATTTGATTTGAATTAATAGTATTTCAAGTGTCAGAATCAGTTTTCAAATTGAAGTTGAAAGTGTCGTCTTAGTCTTCCTTTCGTTTTTTGAATTTGAAATCGCAAAGTGTCGTCTTGTCTTCCTTTCGTCTTTTAAAGAGAAAATTGTTAGTACTGTCGCTTTGAAAGAAAAGATAGTTCAAATTTGTACTTAGCATTCTTTTTGTCATTCACACATTAAGAAAGCAGAAAACAAATGCATGCATGTGCATTTGCATTTAGACTGCTTGTTGATTTTGATTTAGGACAATGAATCTAGTGTGTGCTCTCTCCTCTATGTTGAAAGAATTTTGCTTCTCTTTCCTTAGTAGCTAGTATTTTCATTGCAAAAAGAAGAGTAAACGACTATTTATCATCTTAGATTGCATATTTAGTTGTTGTATATCTACATCATGCGGTGAACCTTAAAGGCAAACTTCTTAAGAAAGATCAACTGTAAAATAAATTCAATGAACATAAAAATGCTTTGGAACCTAATGCACAACATCTAGAAGTCTAGGCTAGAGACATATTCCGGCGTCTTAAAGCCTGGTAACTGTCGCTTTCATCATAGGTTGGGTGATTCCTCCTCTTTGAAACGACAAGTGATCATACGGACTTGTGCTCCCACATACCATCAAGTATATATTGTGAGACCACAATAGGCTATATCCTTTATCCTTAGGAAGCCGTGTCTGCCACCCTATCAATCACAATGCACTGAACACAGCATTCGGGAAGATTGACTGTCGTACCATAAAAAGTATTCTGTAGTTTTGCGATTGGTTTGGTAATCCCTCTGTCTAGATTTCCAGATTAGTCACTTTCATTCCTTTTCAGACTCCTTAAAAGAAAAGTTCCATTTGAGAACTTGTCACTTCAGGATCATTAAAAATCGAAGGTGATTAGAGTCATATTTAGCTTTTTCTCGACTCTTAGAAATTGAGAAAGAAAGTTGTGTCAAAGCATCATAAAATTTATTTTAATTGGAATCACGTCACTGTTCCCTCATTGGTCTTAGGTTGAGAAAATGGATTCCACCAATCAAGGATTTCCCCTTGGGGGAAATCCTAGTCCTTTCTCCTTTTGGGAGGATGTTGGTGCCCCTCATATGGCCACATTGTCCCTTCCAGGACTGACAATTGGCCTGCCAGTATGGCTCTTCTCGACCTCTGTCATTCAAAACACTGTGATTCCTGAGCAATCAAATCAGCAACCGGATGATGCTAGAGTTAACCCCCAACCTTCCACTTCGTTTGTTTCTCCCTCTCCTTCTCCCTCTTCGCTTGGTGAAGCTAGTAAAGCTAAAAACCAAGTAATTGAGAAGAAGAAGAAAGAGAAGGAGAATAAGAAGAAGAATCCAACGACAAAAGGGGGCAACCATGCATCGTCTGGCGAAAATCCACACACTGCACAATCCAAACCTGAATCTCCATGTGTCATTTGCAAGGGAGACCACTATCATCGAGATTGTCCCTGCATCCCATGGATCTTGAGGGACTAGACTCCCCGCTTGCATAATTCGGTGTCCTTAACCTCTGACGATCATGTTGAAAGTACACCGTCAACTAGTTAAAACGAAGTCAATGGACAAAAAGGAAGATCTAAATTTACTTGCAGACTGTGTGAAGGCAATCATGCCCTCCACAGTTGTCCCTTCCTAGACAAAGCTAAAAGAGTCTTGGATAACCGTCCTACATCACCACAGTGACTTCCTCTTGGATATAAGAAACTCTTGCCGAATCCATCACTAGTTGAAAATCCGACTAACACACCGTTGTTGTCGGTTGAAGCACCTATCATTAAAGATAAACCCTTTGATTCCACACCGGACCAAAGTCAATAGGTCGAAATGGCAGTTGACCCAATCTTGTCTTCAAAAGACCCACCTTGAGATGATACTGTCACCAAAGAGAATGAGAAAAACACCGTTCAAATTCTCTTTGTAAACACATGATGAACATGGGGGAAATATACCGTTCCTTTACCGCAGGAAGGAATTTCATCAGAGATTTATCGGCCGTTCATTCGGTCCCACCTCCAAGCAACCTAGTCATTTCCTTCGACTGGAATCTACTAGGCAGACCCCGTCTACCATGTAATGTACCATTTTGGATCATTGTACAAGCTTACAGAATGGTCATGGTCAATACTATCATAGATGAAGGGGCTTCTGTGAGTGTCCTTTCCTCAACTACTTGGAAAGCGCTTGGTTTGCCATCGCTTCTGCTTGAGATGTGAAATCTGACACGCTTCGACAAAGGAACTAGTCGACTGTTAGGGATCCTTCCAAATTTGCCTATAACTTTGAGAAGGAAAACCATTTATCTGAATGTGATGGTAGTCCAAGGACCTTTAGATTACAATCTACTCCTTGGGTGTGACTACATTTATAGCATGGGAGCTATTGTTTCCTCACTCTTTTGAGTGATGTGTTTTCTGCATGAAGGTAGAATGGTCCAACTTTCATTCCCCGAGTCACACATGGCTAATAGTCAATTGCCATCCCTAACTGGTCATTTTGCGCAAGGAATGTCTCATCAATCTATGATCCATCCACCTGATGAGCGCGAGTGATTCGGTGATTGTGACTGAAACCCAAGGGGCATGCGCCCTGGTCTGCTTTGGCAGGAAAACCCCAGCTATAAGGTGGGTTTCCGCGTAGGAATATGACTAGTCTAACACATCTTCCCATTTAGGAAAATGGGATTAGACTAGAATAAGATACCTCCGTCAGAAGGTATGCCTTTCCCGACAAAGCAAGTGTTTTGACTGCAAATTGAATGGTAACCTGGAAACTCTACTTCATTATACCTGGGGGCATGCAAACCTTTTTGCATGCAAGTGAAAAGTGACCATTTATTTTCTTAGTTTGTAGGTTCTTAACACTTTAAACTCGTAGGATTGGTTGTTCCTATCTTACATAATGAAAGGATCCGGAGCAAAGTTTCGAATGGGGCAAGCTCCCTAAAAAATGAACCTACCAATGAGACATCCTTATTATATGACTGACACGAGTAGTTTTACGCAAAGTTCAAGCTCATTAAAAAATAAACCTCGCCACGAGCAGTTTTACGCGAAGTTCAAGCTCGTTAAAAAATAAACCTAGCAATGATCATATGTTCCACCGGAGTTTAAGATCATTAAAAAATAAACCCACCTTCAGTAAATAACCATTGTGATCGCATAATTATTAACTTTTAAACCTTGGTTGTGTTCTTACCATCACCTCCACTCTTTTTTAGCCGATCATACGCCTCCATTTGATTGTTTACCCCTTTTGAGGAACAATTGCGACGAGTGATCCTATTAGCCACTTTCTCTACACTGCTATGATTGAAAAAGTTCAAAACCTTATCTAGAACCAGCTACTATCCAAAAACATCACTCGTTCCTCAAAAAACAAGTCTCCTTTAATCTCTTTTCATCTGACTCGTAAAATATGAAAAGATTGTCAAGAAATTGGCCTCTCCAGCTCATTAAAGTGATTGGAAGTGCCATCCCTCCTCTAGAATTTAATATTTTTGGACCTGAGGGACTATTAACAAAAAGATCGACCGTTTGTCTTGTTCGGCTCGTTAAAACTATCGAAAAGTCATCCCTTTTGCATTGTTTTATACTTTTTTCGGAATTAAGGGATTATATTACGAAAAGGGAATATTGGAGTTTCCTTTCCGTCTCTTTTCACACTCTCTAAAATTGAAAATAACCAAGTTATCTTTGTCATTAAACTCGTTAAAACAATAGCGACAAACGTGTCCATGCAGACAAGAGCGAGTCTCACTGTCGCTAGGCTCGTTAAAACATAGCGACAGGTTTGCCCGAAGGGTGAATTATAGAACAGGCATATGTTATCCTCCTCAAGCTTGACAAAAATAAAGAGGTACTGGTCAGAAATGACTAGGGAAAATTGGGAAGAAAACTTGAAGAAACCTTATTGGTAGCAGGTCATTCTTGAACATGACACTTTCACTCCATCACCATGATTGAGTCGGGTTGGGTTATTTCATTCACCGGTCATATCACCATTGGTCCATCGTACCATCTACTTTTGGGGTTAACGCTACTAATCCATTTCAGTGTTGTCGATATGTTCAAGAGAAGTTGCTCAGAGAATTCACCAACCCAGCTTGTGTCTCATCCCCTACAATACCTTCACACTTCATTCTTTCATGACCACCACCCTGAACCTTGTATCATCAGATTGTTTTCACCTCCACAAAATCATTTGCTCCATTCCATGTCGTATATGTGGGATTCATTAATTCCCTCCTACAACGCGTCACTTCTTGTCGACATTATCTCATTATCCATGAAGTCGACCTAGGAACGACCCTTTCAATACTTTGAAGCTTGCATGCCTCAATGGCAGGTTTCTCACTTCCGGCGACAGGTTTACATTAATGGCCTTCAATCAAAATATTTTGCGTGGTGTTCGACATCGAATCATGTATTCACACCACGTGAATTGTACTGCAGTGCCTTGAGGGTCATGATCATTATCGGTGATTCCTCTCGCACCTGTTAACAACTTACACCATTGGCTGGTAATCAGACAATGTCTTTCCATGTTCAATGCCAGAACATCTTTTCACATGGATCGACTTGTACTTCGGGCGAATATTGAATGAGTTTTGAAGACCACGGATCTAGTTTCATCCATCTGGGCTGCGATATATTTAGGAAAATAAAAACATCAAATGTACATCATTACTGCATAGATAATCATCCAAACCAAAGGATGATGGCTCTACTAGAATCATCAGTCTGCCACACAGACGGTTGTCTGTCCTATGTACATGAAAATGAATTTATAAAGCTAAGCATGGGAATGCCCGCCTCAGCTAGATCATGAAAATATTGTGAAGATAACGTATTGTATTGTATCTTATTATAGGTCACCTTCCAGTTCGAAAAACCTCGGATCCTCATGATAAAGCATTTCACCCGACATCAAAAAGATTTACGACCTCATGCTTTAGGGGGCAACTATTATAGACATATTTGGGCACTGCAACCCCAATCACATATGTCCATAAACCAAGGTCTTCAAAGTCCCTAAAAGTGTTGTTTCATACCCTAAAAGAGCAAAGTCAACTGATTGCATTGTCTCCCAGAAGTTCTCCCTGAAAAACTACTCATAACTGGTCAAAACTAGACCATACAGATTTCTCAGTGCTAAGGGTGCGATGCATCTCACCTGCCACATGCAAAAAGTGTGATTCTTACTGGAAAGCCCTTCTATAGGGTGCGATGAGTGAGAGCAGACAAATGGCAGAAGCAGTTTGCTAGGTGGAGACCCTGAGAATCTTCTAGAAGCTGCTCATTTGACACTTGTCTCTATGAATTCGCCTAGGGATGAGTAAGATATCATGAAATCTCCAAGTGGAAACAAGAACTATTAGAGAGATGACACTAATCAAAATCCCAGAAGCTGACTCACCCCCCTGCAAACATCTATATATGGATCCCTCATCCCAGAGTTCCAGAGGCTGGAATCTTGTATTTTGTAAGGAAGTGTTGTTGGTTTCTTTGTGCAACATTGTAGTGTTGGGTGATCTAAGATTTTCATGAGGTGAAGGGGGCTTTCATGCTGGGAGGATGGCGCTAGGTCAGACCAATGGGTTGTAATCCTCTCTTCTACTACTTCTATCAACAAAGATATTTGAGTTTTCCTCCATGTTCTTGTATATCTCTGAATCTTGTATTGATATATGCATTTGTATGGTTAATATACATCTGACCCTATATTGTTTATGGTTATACATCTCTAGGCTTTGATGGTATTATGTTGCTTTAACCCTACAGGTGCTCTTTGAAGCGGGACAAGTAAGGAAGGAGTGGCAAATTTCTGTCAAAGGGGAAGGGAAATAAGCAAGGAGCCAAGCTAAAGACTGAGGTTGGTACTCTCTGCTTCTTTCTCATCTATCTCTCATAAAGGAAAACACAAGTGAATTTAGTTTTTTTTTTCTAAGATAGCTACCCGTCTTAGTGGGACTAGCAGCTCTAAATGGACACTAATTTTCCCAATAACAAGAGGTGTCTCCATGGTTTGCAACTATCCATGTGGAATATTTTAAGTGTCACATTGGTATACGTTCCTCGAGAGACAAACATTTCCCCACCACCTTTCCATACTTCCAATCCGAGGAAGTAGTGCATGAGACCCATGTCATTCATTTAAAACCGTCTTGCAAGATCCTCCTTGCAAGATTTGATCAATTGCTAATTACCAGTTAAAATCAAACCATCAAAATATAAGACAATAATCAACAATTTACATTCGACCAAGATATGATATGGGTTTGTGTCAGCTTCACTTTTGGTGAAGCCCAAACCAATGAGATAACTAACGATCCTGGTGTACCAAGCACAGGGTGCTTGCTTCAGGCCATACAATGCTCACTTTAGTTTTCACACATGAGACTCCTTATCAAAAGTCTTGAAGCCTTTTGTTTTCTCAATATACACCTCCTCCACAATAATTCCATTGAGGAATGTTGTTTCTACATCCATCTGGTGGATCTTCCACCCCACCTGTGCAGCTAGAGAATGAATTGATCTAATGGATGAGTACCTTGATACAGGAGAAAAGGTCTCCTCATAATCAATCCGCTCAACTTGAGAGTACCCCTTAGCCACAAATATGGCCTTGTACTTTTATATGCTTTCGTTTGCTGCGTGATTTACCTTGAAGATCCATATTGAACCATAACTAATTTGTTTGTTGGTCTTGGGACCACTTCCCAAACATTTTTTTTTACAATGGATTCATAGTCCTCCACCATTGCATCAACCCATATTGGTTGCTCTACTTATGCCTCAAAATAGGATGGATCATTCTTTACAATATCAGTCATTAGAGCCATGTAGCCAGTGTACTAATCTTGTGACTTTCTCTACCTACGTTGATTTGAAGGAGCACCCACATTCTCCCTCGCATCATGCACAAGTATCTCATCTTCCTTGGTCCTTTTCCTACCTTCTCTGGATGGTTCTACTTGATTGGATGTCTCCACTCTCTACTCCTCAATTTGTGGCTCCTCCATGACCTCTTGAGGCTCCCCCTTTGGAGCTAAAATCTCTTCTTCTAATGGGATCTGAAGCTCCCTCTCAAGAGAGAACCACATCACTTTATCTTCATCAAAATTTACATCCCTTCCCAAGTTCTCACAATTGTCATTCTCAGGGATGGAAAGTACACACGATAGTTGTGGGGGGTTTCTATGTAACCCACAAATACGCCAATTCTGATGTAGGTTACAAATTATTCCTCGATTCTTTGGAGACACAGCAGTAGACAGAGTCTCCAAAAATCCTGAAGTTAGACACATCTTGCTTTCTCCTCGAGAAAGCCTCATTTGGTGTAATTATACTAAAAAATTGACAGGACTCTAGTTATACAAATATACTATTGTGTTGCATACCTCAGCCCACAAATGCAGAGGTAGGCCTTGGTCATGCAACATCACGCTCGTTGCACCCACAATGCTATGATTCTTTCTCTCAGCCACCCCATTTTGTTGATCGTTGTGTGGTGTTGTCAACTCCTATCGAATTCCTTCTTTTGCACATAAATTTTAAAATTCATTCAACACATACTCACCTCCATTATCACTCCTGAGAGCCTTTTCCTTCTTGCCTGTTTCTTTCTCAACTAGTTCCTTGATTTCTACAAATTTGGAGAATGTCTCATCCTTCTTTTGCATGAAGAAGATCTAACACTTTTGTGAGAATTCATCATTAAAAATGACAAAATATTTGTGCCTTGCAGTGGAGGTTATCGAAAAATATCCACAGACATCAAAGTAGATCCTTTTCAGGACTACATGTGCTTTATTGTCCCGATCATGGACTTTGGATTTTGTGTGCTTCCTCAAAGTACACCCTTTGCATACATCATGTTGCTCAAGTGGTTCTTTATCGCAGCCTGTGGTTATTTGTTGCATGATATTCAAAGTGCCATGATGCAAATGACCAAATATTCTACAAAAAATTTCATCGACATTGCATCTTTGCACCTTCTCCGCCTTTGTTCTTAATGCAACACACTCCTCCACATCTAGATTATACGGGTTCTTCATACAAACCCCGATTTTCTTCACCTGTCCCATGGCTATGCATCTCAGGAATGCCTTTCCTTTGTTTAATATCACATCATAACCATGATCTTCTAAAACTGCAACAAAGATGAGATTTTTCTTTAGGCCTAGAATGAAAATGACATCCTTGAGCTTGAGGGGGCAACCCAACTTCCTATGAAAGGTGACTGTACCAATCCCAGTCACACTATACCTTATGTCGTCCCCCATCTCTATGTGCATCTGCAAATATTTTTCTTCGAGGTCACTGAAAAAATCTCTACACCTTGTCATGTTAAATAATGCACCTGAGTGCAAGTACCACACGTTCCCCATCATTGTGTTGTTCATGCATGCAATGAGGGTAAAGTCAGGCTTGAACTATGAATCCAAGGCTTCACCTGCTTCTCTTCTTGAAGTCTTCTTGTTTGTACACTTCATGGCATAGTGCCTGAATTCATGACAATTGAAGCATTTAATTTTTGGAAAATCTTTCTTCTTGCCCCCTTGACTAGATTTTGGTTTGGATTGGGATTTATTCCCTTTTCCCTTCTTTTCCTTTCCAACCAAATTTTTCTTCATCCTCACCCTTGGATGAAATCTCATCTCTGTTATTCCACCTTATTTCCTCATGTACCAAATTAGATAATAAGTGCTCCCAATTCGATAGTTTCTCCCTCATGTTTATTGAATCTTGATAGTTATTCCATCTCTTGTGAAGGCCCATAAGAGCTAGGCTTACCAAGTCATATTCAAGGGTAGTAACATTGACCCCACCCATTTCATCAAGAAATTCTGTGAACCTCCTCCAATACTATGACATAGTGACATTCTTTTGCATCTTCATACATTCAAGTTTATCCTTGAGCACCAACTTCCTGTGGTCACTACTATTCTCAAACAATTTTGTCATTTCTTTCCACATCATGAATGGGGTTTATTTTATGTGGATATTTGAGATAATATGATCTCGTAATCACTCTAAGGTTATTTTCTTGGCCTTGGCTAAATCTTTCTTCCACTGTGCAAGGTACCAAACATTAGTTGTTGGTGGTCTTGGAATATCTATCTTGACATATTCAAGAAATCCATTGTCATCCAATACTACCTCCATGCGGTCCTTCCATTCAACGAAATTTGAGGTGCCTTCCCAGCATTATTCTAGCATTAGTCCATTGAAGGCCATATTCTCAGCTCTGAAGAAACCCTGCCACACTGATCTGCAAATTTGAACCTCTAAGAAACAAATTTGAATTTCCTAGTCTAATGTGAATCCTCCTCTGATACCATGTAGAAATTTTGTTGTATATTTGCAACTACTCATGAAGTTTTAATCAAAATCAGAATACAGAAACCTACTCTACTGCTCTTTAGACATTAATTCACAATTTATAACAAAAATCTCAGACATCGAAGAAGAAATAACACACATGCAACAAGTATTTTTATCTGGGGAAAGAATCATGTTAAAACCCACAATCTTTGCTTGCATTAATAAAATGAATATAGATGTATTACAATTTCTTTTCTCAAGTAAGCACACCCTACAAGTGCATAACATATCTCTCTTCTCAGAAGGCCTATGACCCAGACTTAGTAAAATTTTCCCTTGGGTTGAGCTCTTATTTCCTTATGTTTTTCCTTAAGGAATTAGGCCCCTATTATTTAGGAAATTCCCCAAATTTAATTGTGAAATTACATAGGTTGATCATCTAACTCCATGCAACACATGTACACTTAAGACTAGTCTACAACATATGTTACACTGCCTTAGAATCTCCACCAATCCTAGGGAACTCAAATTCTCTGCATACATTAGCTATTTTGAGTTGATTGATCAGTTAACTAGATGATCATCGAGTTTGATTGAAGTGCCACTGCACAACTTGACCCTCCAGTAGTTCCCCAACAGTTGGAACTATTTTAACTGAAAACAACCTTAGATAAGTGACCTTGATTGCTACAAATTAGAAATCACACATGTTTAACTAAACTCTAACTCCTCCAACTCAAATTTACTGAGTAAATTGGGTGACACAAGCCATGTCACAGAAGTTGATATCCAAGTTGTCTATTGATGTGGAAATTCTAATTTTCTCAATTTAATCAAGGCAAAATCAAATTGAGAACTACACTAAGCGTTTCAGTGTTGATCGTCATCCTTAAACTACCACCTTATATTTTCATTTCAGAGAGCTCATTCATCTTATTGTTGTCATCAATTATTGTATTTTTTATTATAGCTCTCTTCTTGGACTCATATATACCCATTCGGATTAAGGGGGGAATGTTGGACACCTAATCCGCTAAGGGTCAAGGTGTGGGACTTGAATAGTCAAAGGGAGTCAAAGAGATGTTGTAATATGAATCCAACAGTCACTCCAATGTATTATAAATGTATATCATGTGAATAATAGATGCATCTAATGATTACTATTATGTCTTCACCATTGTTGTGTTTAACACAAATGAAGACCAAATTAATAGATTTTCGAGAATGTAAATGGTAAACTCGATTCCAAAACCCAAATTACAAATGTGCATTGTAAATGACTGTAACTACGATTCGAGAATTGAAACTAATAATTGGTGACCTGGGTTTGAGAAACTCCAAACTGAAAATAAATCCATAGCGCACAAAAGAAAAATGTGCATATTTAATAAGGAGACTAAATTTTAAATGGGTGGTTGAGAGATTTGAAAAATAATTTGAGACAGTAGACATAAATGGTTATTAAAACCCTTCCTAAAATTAATTACAAGGTTATAAAGGTTTTGGCAGTGAATTCGTAGAGTGATTACATAAAAACTGGGAAAAGGGTTACGAAACCCTTGAAGAATCCCTTTATTTAATACTGCCAACTATACTACTTTCAACAAGAGGAAACAATAAACCAGTTCCATACCTATGTTAATTAAACACTAAAACTAAATCTAGAAATGAATGTAAGGGGATAAGGGATTTTCCCTATTGATTGGCAAGATATGAGATAAGGAAATGCCCTTAGCATATGACCATCATTAACTAGAGTTAAACCTAGAATAAACCTTGTGGTCAACGACCAATTGCAAAAAACAAAATGTTCCAAAAAAACACCTAAGAACCCTTAAAACAACAAATTACATATATATTAAATAACACCGGAATATGAGTGAAAACCCCAACAACAAAACAAAAAACGTACCAGAAGAATAAGTATTAAATCGAATAAATTCTTAATACCAAATGCGATGTTACCTCAAGAATGATTTGATGAGATTCGAATGCACTTGGTGACTTTTAATCTATGGAATTAGCGAGACAGATTTTCCATAAAACTCTCTAATATTGAATTAAGCACAATGATAACAGGAGTTGCAAAGGAAATGTCTCTTAGAACACCGCAAGGTATCAAATGGGTTTAACACGATGTCAGAATAGAACTTAATGGGTTTAACACGATGTTTTATAGATGTGGTAGGTCAATTAATGGGTTTAATCATTGAATTAGGAGGACCGATCTACACCGTTGATGTGGTAGGTCAAAGGTGCTATCGTGGAACCACTATAAGACAACATGTATACATATACAAAACTCTAGAAGAGTTGTCAGCTCCACGACATGCATATTCTAACTAAAATATCAACACCAAAGCCACATAAATTAAACAGAGTGGCCCTAAAAATGATATAGATAAATGACGATATGGTTTTAATATAAGCACTACCAATATTATTATAATCCATAGAATCAATAACATGACAACATCGTAAGCATATTCATGCATTGAAACCATTGGAGGGTATAAAGATCATATTTTGTAGTTGGGAATGGATTTTTTTCCAACAAATATATTAGTAAAAAATACAAGGACATGACATAAAATATAATGAGGAATAAGGAAAACATATGTTTTGATATTAGAATGAACATATCATTAATAAGATATAAGTAAGTTTCGACTGTAGAAATGTAAAGATAAAAATGGAAACGTGTGAAGGAAATAATGAATCTATCAATAGAATGAAATAATAATATTTTCTTGAGTAGGAGTAAATTTAATAGAAAAAAGAGAATTTTCTTGAGTAGGAGTAAATTTAATAGAAAAAAGAGAAGGGAAGGTAAAATTTTTAAAGAAATTTTGAAAAGGGTATTTGAAGAAAGTAAATTCTTGAGTATTGTTTTAAAGTATTTATATTAATAGTATTAAAAAAACAAGTAGTTTATATATAAAAAATTGTGGATTTTATAGTAATAATATATGTGTACATAAATAAATAAAGAATTTTGTGTTGTAGATGAGGTACATTATAAGTGGTAGCAAAGTTGTAGGTTATGACATTGGGCTTTTTATGGGTCCTGAAACTAAAACAATTATATATGTTATGAATAGATTGTTTAAAAAACTATTAAGAGTTTGAAGTATGGTTGAAGAATTTAATGGAAAAACTTCCATGGGATCACCAAGGGGTGGTGAGGAACCTGATACTGAATTAGGAATGATGCATAGTGGAACCAATAGTGTAGAAAAACAAGAATCTTAGTTACGAAGCTTGAAGATAGGCTTAGAAAACATTAAGGTGAATAAAAAAGGTTGTCTAAAGTCAAAGAAGGACAAGAAATTAATGGCTACATGTTGAGGAAACTAGAAGAAGAAAAAGTAAAATAAAAAAGGTGAAAAAGGATCATAAGAAGAGAGCTATAGGTGAATCGATAGATACTACAGATTCTATAACTTCTAGTGGAAATGAGTCTCATGAATTTGGAGAGAAAGAAGAGAAAAAATCAGAAAGTAGCACCTCCACATCTAGAAATAAGAGGACAACATCTCAATGGAAAGGAGAATTTAAGAAAATTAGGCCTCCTAATTTTGATGGTGAATATGAAGGAGTGGAGGCATGACTCCTCAATATGTCCAGTTATTTTGAGGTGTAAAACTATGCAAGTAATTTGAAGGAAATATTGGCAACGTACTAACTAACTGGTAAGGTTACCTTATGGTGGGAAGAGAACAAAGTTGTCAAGAGAATCACAACTAAAAATTTAACTTGTAAACTATTTAGAAAAAAATTCTAAAATAAATATCCAACTGAGACATATTTCGATGAAAAAACTAGAGAGTTTCATGAGTTAAGATTGGGACAGTTTACTGTGGATGAGTTTTTTAGTAAATTTATGAGCTTGCTAAGTTATGTGCCCTACTTAAAGAAAGATAAAGAAAAAATACAAATATTTTTGAGTTGTTTATCTTTCTTATACAAAGAAAGAATTAAGTTTGATAACCCAAAGGCTATGGAAGAAACCATAAGAAAGGAAAAATTGTGTTTTTCTAAAAATCAGAAGAAAGGTGATAATTCCAAAATTTGGATGACTAAAAAGCATGGAAAATTCATCATTAAGAAGAAAGGGTTCAAGAAAATAGCTTTTCTGAATACTTCCAAGAGTAATTGTTGCAATGAATTTTACATGCAAGGATTTATTTCTCCATGATCTTGTGCTCGAATAATATCACCAGATAGTAAAAGGGAAAAAGGCTAATGGATAGATAGATCAATACCGAACCAATTCTCACACATGTAACATACAAATAGTTTTAGATGCTATAACTAAAAAACATGCGCCCGTCCTCCTAGACGGAGCGTGAAGTTAAGCCAGCTAGCCTTCGAACTGATTTTGCTATGCAACTGCAAAGTAGATCAACACTGCTTCAATCAATCTCTGGGTTGGTTTATGAACTGAACATCTAGCTTGCAAACATCCTAAGTGCCCTGGTGGTAGCTCAAATAAACTCATTAGATCAGCCCCTATATTTTGTGTTTACTGACAATCATTAGCTCAACCTAAATCCCTGAACTTAGCTGCAAACTGTGAATGAAAACCAAGCTCAGTCTCATCCCTGGCCCATCGCACTATCTCTTCTTGTCAACCTGGATGCATCGCACCTCCCGTGTGTTGCAGGTGAGATGCATCCTTGTTTCCATTTGTTACAGGTGCGACGGTTGACTAAGATTGTTTCTGCCTCCAGATTTTGGTTTTCTCTTCATTGTCTTCAGCTTTATTCAGTAGTTTTTCTGTTTATGATTAGTATATCTCTATTGAAACCATCTTCCTTTGCATTATTCAGCCTCCATCAAAAGGAATTGTGAATGTTTTTTTTTATGTATTTTTCATCATTTACAGTTCTCCTTTGGAAATAGTAGCTTAATCGAACTATCGTCCTTTGATTTGAAAGTGTCGCAAGTGTTGTTTTCAGTCAAGAAAAGACAGTTACAAAGCATTCCTGTTTTAGATAGTCGATTACACTTTTGCCATTGTATTTGATTTGAATCATTAGCATTTAAAGTGTCGAAAGCAGTTTTAAATTCAAAATTGCAAAGTGTCATCTTGACCTTACTTTCGTTTTTTGAAAAGAAAATTGTTAGTATTGTCGCTCTCAAAGAAAATAGTTCAGATCTATACTTAGTTTTCTTTTTGTCATTCTCACATTAAGGAAACTGAAAAACAATACCTGCATGTGCATTTGCATTTAGACTGCATGCTGAAGTTGATTTAGGAAAAGTGCATCTGGTGTGTGCTCTCTGCTATATGTTGAAAGAATTTCATCTCTCTTTCCTTAGTAGCTAGGATTTTCATTACAAAAAGAAAGTAAATGATTGTTTATCATCTTAGATTGCATATTTAGGAATTGTATATCTACATAACGCGGAGAAACTTAAAGGCAAACTTCTTAAGAAAGATCAACTGTAAAATAAAATTCAATGAACATAAAAGCACTTTGGAACCTAACACACAACATCTAGAAGTCTAGCCTAGAGACGTGTTCCGGCGTCGTAAAGCCCGGTAACTATCGCTTTCATCGTAGGTTGGGAGATTCCTCTTTTTTGAAACGACAAGTGCCAGTACGGACTTGTGCTCCCACGTACCGTCGAGTATATATTGGGAGACCACAATAGACTACATCCTTTATCCTTAGGAAGCCGTGTCTACCACCCAATCGATCGCAATGCACTGAACACAGCATTCAGTAAGATTGACTGCTGTACCGTAAAATTATTCTGCAGTTTTGCGATTGGTTTGGTAATCCCTCTGTCTAGATTTCCGGAGTAGTCACTTTCATTCCTTTTTAGACTCCTTAAAAGAAAAGGTCCATTTGAGCACTTGTCACTTCAGGCTCATTAAAAATTGAAGGCGATTAGAGTCATCTTTAGCTTTTTCTCGACTCTTAAAAATTGAAAAAGCAAGTTGTGTCAAAGCATCATAAAATTTATTTTAATTGGAATAACGTCATTGTTCCATCGTTGGTCTTTAGGTTGATAAATGGAGTCTACCAATAAAGGATTTCCCCTTGGAGGAAATCCTAGTCCCTTCTCTTCTTTGGGAGGTGTTGGTGCTCCACATATGGTTACATTGTCCCTTCCAGGACTCACAATTGGCCTGCCAGTTTGGCTTTTCTCGACCTCTATCGTTCAAAACACTGTAATTCCTTAGCATTCAAATTAGCAACCAGATGAATTTTCTCCCCAACCTTCTACTTCGTTTGTCTCTCCCTCTCCTTCTTCCTCTTCGCTTGGTGAAGCTAGTCACCCTAAAAACCAAGTAACTGAGAAGAAGAAGAAAGGGAAGGAGAAGAAGAAGAAGAATCCAACAGCAAAAGGGGGCAACTGTACATCATCTGGCGAAAATCCACACACTACACCTTCCAAACCTAAATCTCCATGTGTTAATTTCAAGGGAGAGCACTATCATCGAGATTGTCCCTGCATCCCACGAATCTTGAGGGACTGGTCTCCCCGCTTGCACAATCTGGTGTCTTCAACCGCTGACGATCATGTTGAGAGCACACCATTAACTAGTGAAAACGAAGTCAATGGACAAAAAGGAAGATCCAAATTTCCTTGCAGAGTTTGTGAAGGAAATCATGCTCTCCACCGTTGTCCCTTCCTAGATGAAGCTAAAAGAGTTTTGGATAACCATCCTGTGTCACCGCAACGACTTCCTCCTAGATACAAGAAACTCTTGCTGAGTCCATCACTAGTTGAAAATCTGACTGAAACACCATTATTGTCAGTCGAAGCACCTATCATTGAAGATAAACCCTTCGAGTCCACACCGGACCAAAGTCAACATGTCGAGATGGCGGTTGACCCAATCTTGTCTTCAGAGGTCCCACCTTCAGATGATACTATCACCAAAGAGAATGAGAATGACATCGTTCAAATTCTCTTCGTAAACACAAACTTTGATGAACATGGGGGCAATCTAGGCATTCCTTTACCGTAGGAAGGAAGTTCGTCAGAGATTTATCCAGTCGTTTATTCGGTCCCACCTCCAAGCAATCTAGTTGTTTCCTTCGATTGGAATCTACTAGGCAGACCCCGCTTACCATATAATTTACCATTCCAAATCATAGTACAAGCTTACAGAATGATCATGGTTCATACTATTATAGATGAAGGGGCTTCTGTGAGTATCCTTTCCTCAACTGCTTGGAAAGCGCTTGGTTCGCCATCGCTTTTTCCTGAGATTCGAAATCTGGCAGCCTTCAACAAAGGATCCAGTCGACTGTTAGGGATCCTTCCAAATTTTCCTATAACTTTGAGAAGGAAAATTGTTCATCTAAACGTGACGGTAGTCCAAGGACCTCTAGATTACAATCTACTCCTTGGGCGTGACTACATTTATAGCATGGGAGCTATTGTTTCCTCACTCTTCCAAGTGATGTGTTTTCCACATGAAGGCAGAGTGGTCCACTTAGTTGACTAGCTTTCATTCCCTAGTTTAGACACAACTATTAGTCAAATGCCATCCCTAACTAGTCCTTTTGCACAAGGAATGTCTCATCAATCTCCAGTCTGTCCACCTGATGAGCGCGAGTGATTCAGTGGTTGTGACTGAAACCCAGGAGGCATGCGCCCTGGTCTGCTTCGGCAAGAAAACCCCGGATATAAGGTACATTTCCGTGTAGGAATATGACTAATTTGACAATCCTGTCCATTTAGGAAAATGGATCGGACTGGAAAAAGATTCCCCCATCAAAGGTTATGTGATTGGTACTAACAACATTCACCTTTGTCCATTTCGATGGACATCGCCAAGGAAGTGTTTTGTTTGCAACTCGGATGGAACAATCTTGCTAATGCAAGAAATTCCATATGGTGACCTGGAAACTCTACTTTATACCTGGGGGCATGCAAACCTTTTTGCATACGAGTGAAAAGCGACCATTTATTTTCTTAGCTTGTAGGCTCTTAACCCTTTAAACTCGTAGGTTGGTCGTTCCTAGCTTGCATAAAGAAAGGCTCCGGAGCAAAGTTTCACCCTAAAAAATGAACCTATCGATGAGACATCCTTATTATATGACTGGCGCGAGTAGTTTTACGCAAAGTTCAAGCTTGTTAAAAAATAAACCTCGCCATGAGCAGTTTTACGTGAAGTTCAAGCTCGTCAAAAAATAAACCTAGCAATGAGCAAGTGTTCCCATAGAGTTCAAGCTCATTAAAAAATGAACCCCACCTTTGGTAAATAACCATTGCGATCGCATAATTATCAACTTTTGAACCTTGGTCGTGTTCTCACCATCACCTCCACTCTTTTTTAGCCAATCATACGCCTCCATTTGATTGTTTACCTTTTTGAGAAATAGTTGCGACGAGTGATTCTATTAGCCACCTTCTTTACACTGTCGTGATTGAAAAGTTCCAAATCTTACCTGGAACCAGTTGCTATCCAAAAACATCACTCGTTCCTCAAAAAATGAGTCTCCTTTAAGCTCTTTTCATTTTACTCCTAAAATATGAAAAGATTGTCGAGCAATTGGCCTCTCCAGCTTGTTAAAGCAATCGGAAGTGCTATCCATCCTCTAGATTTTAATCTTTTTGGACCTGAGGGATCATTACACAAAAAGATCGAGCGCTTGTCTTGTTCGGCTCATTAAAACTATCGAAAAGTCATCCCTTTCGTATTATTTTATACTTTTTCGGACTTAAGGGATTACATTACAAAAAAGGACCACTGGAGTTTCCTTTCCGTCTCTTTTTAGACTCTCTAAAATTGAAAAGGACCGAGTTATCTTTGTCGTTAAACTCATTAAAACAATAGCGACAAACTTGTCCATGCAGACAAGAGCGAGTCTCACTATCGCTAGGCTCATTAAAACATAGCGACAAGTTTGCCCGAAGGGAGAATTATAGAACAAGCATATGTTATCCTCCTCAAGCTCGATAAAAATAAAGAGGTACTGGTCAGCAATGACTGGGGAAAAAGGGAAGAAAACTTGAATAGCTTCATTTGTAGCAGGTCGCTCTTGAACATAACACTTTCACTCTGTCACCATGATTGAGTCGGGTTGGGTTATTCCGTACACCGTTCATATCACCATTGATCCACCTTACCATCAACCTTGGGGTTAATGCTACCAATCAATTTCAGTGTCGCTAGTATGTTCAAGAGAAGTCGCTCAGAGAATTCACCAACCTAGCTAATGCCTCATTCTGCAATACCTTCACTCTCCATTTTTCATGACTGCCACCCTGAACCTTATATCATCAGATCATTTTCACCTCCAAAAAATCATTTTCTCTGTTCCATGTCGTAGATGTGGGATTTATTAAGGCCTTCCTATGACAGCTCACTTCTTATCGACATCAGCTCATTATCCAATAAGTTGACTTAGGAGCAACCCTTTCAGTACTTTGAAACTTGCATGCCTTAATGGCAAGTTTCTCACTTCCGACGACAAGTTTACATCAATGGCCTTCGACCGAAAGATTTTACGTGGTGTTCGACATCAACTCATGTATTCACACCACATGAATTGTACTGCAGTACCTTGAGGGTCATCATCATTATCGATGATTCCTCTCGCGCCTGTTAACAACTTACATCATTGGTTGGTAATCAGCCGATATCTTTCCATGTTTGACATCATAACGTCTTTTCACATGGATCAACTTGTACTTCGGGCAAAGATTGAACGAGTTTGAAGACCTCGGATCTAGTTTCATCCATCCGAGCTGTGATATATTCAGGAAAATAAAGACATCAAATGTACATCACAGCTGCATAGGTAATCATCCAAACTAAAGGATGATGGCTCTACTAGAATCATTGGTCTGCCACACAGATGATTGTCTGTCTTATGTACATGGATATGAATTTATAAACCTGATCATGGGAATGCCCACCTCAGCTAGATCATGAAAATATTATGAAAATAATGTATTGTATTGTATCTTATTACAGGTCACCTTCTAGTTTGAAAAACCTTGGATCCTCATTATAAAGCATTTCACCCGACATCAAAATATTTACGACCTCATGCTTTAGCGGGCAACTGTTATAGACATATTTGGGCACTACAACCCCAATCACATATGTCCATAAACCAAAGGCTTATAAACCCCTAAAAGTGTTGTTTCATACCCTAAAGGAACAAGGTCAGCTGATTACATAATCTCCTAGAAGTTCTCCATGCAAAACTACTCAGAACTGGTCAAAACTGGACCATACAAACTGCTCCATGCATAGGGTGCGATGCATCTCACGGGGGGTACAATGACCAAGAGAAGACAAATGGCAGAAGCAGTTTTCTAGGTGGAAACCCAGAGAATCTTTTAGAAACTTCTCATATGACACTTGCCTCTCTGAATTCACCCAGGGATGAGGAAGAGATCTAAAATCTCCAAGTGGAACCAAGAACTATCAGTGAAATGACACTAATAAAAATCCCAAAAGCTGACTCACTCTCCTGTAAACATCTATATATGGATCCCTCATCCTAGAGATCCAAAGTTTCGAATTTTGTAATTTGCAAGGAAGCGTTGTTGGTTACTCTTTGAAGACATTGTTGGGTGTTCTTGCTTTGTATGAGGTGAAGAGGGCTTTCATGCTGGGAGGATGATGCTGGATCAGATAGCTTGGCTGTAATCCTCTCTTCTACTAATTCTATCAATAAAGCTATTTGAGTTTTTCTCCATATGCTTGTATATCTTTGAATCTTGTATTTGTATATGCATTTATATGGTTAATGTACATCTGATCCTACATTATTTATGGTTATAGATCTCTATGCTTTGATGCTATTTTGCTGCCTTGACTCTACAGGTGTTCTTTGAAGTGGGACAAGTGAGAAAGGAGTGGCAAAAGCTCTATCAAGGGAGAGAGGAAACGAGCAAGGAGACTAGTGAAAGACTAAGGTTGGTACTCTCTGCTTCTCTCTCATCTATCTCTCATAAATGGAAACACAAGTGACTCTAGTTTGTTTGTTTCTAAGATAGCTACCCATCTTAGTGGGACTAGCAGCTCTGAATGGACACTAGTTTTCCCGATAACATGAAGGAACATGAACTTCTATTAATCCAAAATGAAACTACAACAAATGTATACCTTCCAGCAAAGAAGATCCTCTCCTCAAGCTTGTAGTATGATCTCTTCTCCCAATACAGCAGAGCTCTCGTGCTATAATGTCGATACTTCATCTAACCTCCTTTCGTCTTGGTGAGATTATATAGCCTCATTATATCCTTTGGGAGATTGTATCTAGACACCTAGGGGCTTGAGGATTTAAGAAACTTCTACAATAATGGAACCCTAGCCAACTCATACACAAGTGGGTCAAGTTGATCCCCTTCAAAATGGAAAACTATAGAAGCCTTTACCACAATAATGAGATTTTTCTCAATTATCTCAATTATGAAATAATTATTATCTCATAATTATAATATTTTTGAAAAGTTAATTATGAGAAATAACTCAATCATGTAATTCGACCATTTTATCATGGGATAAATCTCTAAGTAAAAGAAAAGGTGAAAAGGGATTCAATTTAGCCAAACAATTGATGTAAGTTGATATTGGGTTTCTCTCACTATAAAAGAGTGGGAAATAAGGTTATAACGATAATCATGGAGGAAACTATAGCAAAAGTGTAAATCATGTTGAGAAATCTAGGGCATAGAAATGAAATGATATCTCTAGCAATGATCACTGCTTGTGATGTATTTTTATTTTTCTTATTTAGATTCTTCTTTACTTATGAGTATTTTCTTCATCAAACAGATGTCAAACCATAAAGAACAATGAGACAAAGGACACAAGATGTAGGCAATCATCTAGGGCCAAAACCTCTCTAATTGGAGAGGAAAACCCACCAGAATTATTCTTCATTTAGAATATTAAATTGATGAATTCCGAGACCTAAACCCTTGACCAAGAGTCTATCCAAGACCAAGTCAATGCTTCCTCTTTGAATATACTCTCCTCCTAACAACTTCGACCTACTTTGCAATTGAAACTTTAGAAGCTGCAACTTCAACTTGCCCAGAAAATGCAACTTCGACTTGCCCATAAACAAACTTATCTTCTTCCCTTGGCTAGATTATCTCTCCTATAAAACTCGGCTTCCAAAACAACTCTTCTTGGTGACCTAACTTTACTTCTGCAACTCATCTTCACTACAACAATATGTGTCCTAATTCCATCACACGTGTGGGGAGAAGTAGCCCAAAAAAAAATCCAAATTAGCTTGAATTTTCCTCCTTCCTTTGTCTTCCTCTTTTCGCACTTCTTCTTGTCCTTATTATAGAACTTGAGTGTGAGAGTGAAACGTCTCCAAATGAGGCTGAGTGCCCTATATATATGCTTCCTTGAGCCTCCTATTAGGTTGACTTGACATGTCCTTTGGCTGATTTGATGCTTGCAATTTTGACATGGTCTTGGAGGGTCTTTTGGCTCTAATTTGACAAATAATTTTCTTACAATACGTAACATGCCCATGAATGGTTTTTCATACATGAAAATGACTCTTTTGACTTTATATACTCAATGAAAAATACTTGAAGCTCTCAATGGGAGCTTGACCTAAAATAATTTTTCCTTGAGCATGAAATCCATGGCTCAAGAAAAATAATAATATTTTTTTCTCTTTTCATTGAATACATAAAATCAACATTACATATGTCGTTATGAAGACCGAACCTAGTTACATATTTCAACACTTCCTCTTAACTAGGGAGGCATTCATAATCCATACAAGGTACCTGGACCTTCTAAATCTGAAGAATTCTCATAAGAAGAGTCAGATTGGTAACCCATATGTTCAACATCATATCATCCAACATTATCACATAGTGAGGACTTGACTAACCGCTCTATCTCTCCATCGGATCATAGCGTAATGTTAGAGATACAAATTATTTATGGACACCCTCATCATTGTCTCTCTTGATACATACCCCACCCATGTTCTCTAATAGTATGTTCCACCAGTACTATTCTTATCTTGGATTCCCAATCCTCAAAGAATATCGGTCCTCTACGAATACTCTTATCTTGGACTCCATATCACATCCTCAAAGAGTATCGGATGCGAAATTCTTACCCAACAAGTGAAGACAAGAATGATGTGTCTATATCTCCCTCTCAAATAGGGAGGATATACCCATTCCAATGAAGGAATGTACCCAAGCCCCCTCTTAATCGGGGAGTTGACCAAGCTCCTTCTTGACTAGAGACTTTCTTTCAACCACTCTTTATGTGTAGATCATGAGACAAATAACTTCTTGTAGGACTCCCTGCTTTGATGTCACGAATTTCTTCTTTGTTATCAAGCTTACATCTTTTGGGACTTCTTGTAGGGCACAAACCATCCATCAATTTCATTTATGAATATGTCATCATTCTTTTCAATGAAAATTGATCCATTAGTCCATATATGGCCTTCCTCCATGCCTCGATACCTTCTTCATGTCATGTTTCCTTCAAGATATTTCATCCTATCACATGAACATTAGTTGTAGATGACATCTACAACTTTTCCCTTGGAATCCCTACATTAGCCCATCCAAATATCATTCAAAAGTAGAAAATGAAGATTAAATCAAAATTACATTTGTGATGGTCTTTCGTCATGGCATCTCCTTGTTGTCACATCAACATCCTGCATACATATTGACATGTCTCCGAAAGATATACAATGTCAAGGGTCTATTTCCTTTTTAGTTTTTATGAGGATCTTTATATCTTTCACATGGATATATCATAATCAAATATTTTAGTGCTTGGATGTTGATTTTCTTCTTCATAGTTTCATTTTTCCAAATCTCTTCCTTTCTTTGTTTACACATTTCCTCCCAGGAGGTTCCAATCATAGTTCCTTCAATTTTTTCAACCACCTCATATTTCATATGAAGACATATTATGTTGATTTAATCTACTCAATGTGTGAACCATTCCTTCATGTATCCTTCCAAAGGAGGAGATCCTTTCTTTTGATCATGCTCTTGAGGTGGAGCATTCATCTATGATATCTGCAACCATATGACATGACTCAATTAAATATATGCACACATACCTCGTCTCTTCCTTTAGGTCATCTAGACTTCCTTCAGAAACTTCCTTGATTGAAATAACTTCAATCACCTTGACCTACTTTACTTCTTATGACAATATGCCTTGAGCCCATGAATCCCATAAAAGGTGGAATTCTCTATGAGACACTTTCTTCTTCTAGTAGGTGAACCTTCCAATGAAGATTCCAATAGAGGATCTTGAACATCCTCATCCAGAAAATTCTCTTCTTAAATGATGTATGATGATTTTTATACTAGGTTACTTTCTACTTCTCGTAAGTACTACTTATGCTTCTAATGAGGTTACGAAGAGCTATATCCTTCTATAGGTGACTTCCATAGACTTATATTTCAGCTATCTTTCATGCTTCTCGATGATGATGTCACGAGCTCTTTCTTTCAATCATATGCTTCTATGATGCCATGATGCATCCTATCATGCTACCTAGTGATTCCTACCATGATATTTATACAACAGAAAACATGAAAATAGAAACATAAAAAGAACTAGGTGAGGAAGTCTATCTCAATTATAGTAGAGATATTTTACTTCCTCTTCCTTGGATTTGTTCTTTTCAGCTTCCTCCACTTCTTCAATGATATGGGCTTCTTCTCTTCCTCTTTTGTTGGCTTCCTTCTCGAGATTAGTACAATCTCTCTTGTAGTGCCCATATTCTTAACATCCATAGCTTTGAACCTTTTCCATAGTCTTACTTATTTTCATAGACCAAATTTCCCAAACTTCCCTTTTCTCTTTGCCATAGCTACATATGCTTGAGTTTGCTCATTTGATCCTACATCATATTTTTCCTTCAAATGGGTTTCTTCAATTTTTCATAGCGACCAGTGAGCCTTGGTATTGCATCGAGAGTGTTTCAAATCCCAAGGGCTCCTCAACTATATTTATCAACCCAGGGTTCATACAAACTTCGAGGTGAGAATGTTATATGCACAGTAGATGGGATTCTAATCATGTCACCCTCCACTAGTACATATCATCAATAATTTTCCAAGACTAGCTCCTTCTACTGAATTAGAATGAAAGCTAAGGTGAAATTTAGAAGCTACCTCTAACTATGAAAAGGAAAATGTTATTAACTCCAACTTGCAAATATGATAGAAACAATTCACATAAAGGCAAGAGCTAAACTACTTGTAGAAAGGAAACTACATTATCTTGAAATCATCCATCTAGTTATTAGATCTACTTGTAAAAATGAAGCTAACCTACCAAACCATAATCCAAGATCTTATGTACCATCTAACTAGCTCACACATGCATGTAAATCAATGTTCTATTTGTGTCAAATATGTGATAAGGAAACTAACACTATTTTGTTTCTGCAGTGAAGGAAAAAGAGGGTTTGGAGTGGCCTAAGAACTTCCCTTGATCATGAAGTCACAATTGTGGGTCAAAATCCTTCTAAACTAAGTCCAAATTTCACCAAGGATAAAAACTGGTGAAGAAATAGGATGCTACAAATGTGCTAGAGGAGGTTACTATAGGTGCCTTGTATTGCTACAAGAAGGCCAGTAATGCTACAGGAGGGCTACCAAGAAGGTTTAAGAGGTGGAAATTATGGTTTCAGGGTATGGAAATGTGGATGGAGGTTGAGGTAGATGAGTGAAGGGTGTCCAAAGCCCTTAGCCCAGCTCATAGCCTTTTGAAGGCTTGTTTTGTACTAGGAGGGATGCTCTCGGTCATCCTAGGAAAATGATCTCATGAACAAGATTTTTAGGACAAAATTTAGGGTTCACAAGAGAAGGTAAAGAAGTCCAAGCTGGAGGTGGCGAAGGCTCTTTTGCCTATAGGCCCAAAGAGCCCTGCAATCATCACATGCATATGCCCATTTATCATTGACAAAATGAAACAACTAGTAGTGGAAAAAATGAGATGAATTTAAATGATATCTAATATATGCCAAAAATATAATCTAATCAATAAACCAACTCCTAAGTTACAACAAGCACATGCAAAATAACATAACTAACACAAATATTCTTCCAAGAAATCATAAACATAATACTTTTGGACTATGTTTGTAAATCCTTCAATTCATGCTCCCATGAGAGACATGAGGTAGAGGTTGCAATCACATATTTTGATGGATTATTCTCTACCAAAATGCAAGAAACTATAGTTTCAATGAACTAAAAGAGATACAAATACATAAGAGGGACCTAAGCCACTGGGGTTGGGTCCAAACCCAAAAACATCAACCCTCTCGAACTAACTCAGAGATGAATCAATAAGAAACTTCTCATTGCCATTGAATACATGTTTAATAAATCACGTAGTAGTCAAACATATCAGTGCCAAGTTATTGAGTTCAATAACTACCTAGCTAGCAAAAAAAATCAAATCCTAATGAGATCTTCTACATGCTTATTTATACAAGAGGTTAGCTACTAGAAGATCCCTAGAAAATGGGAATATTTGTCTCCCACAACTCGAGAATGGTGGATCTTGTTCCTCATTAATTGCACTTGGTTGGATGCCAATGACCTCGAGCTGATGATAGAGAGAAAGAGAGAGAGTTGTAATATTGGGTTTATTGAGGGAGTTAAAGAGGTTGAAAACCCCCTATATTATCTCCTTGTTGTATACTCGAAGCCCTGCATAGAAATCATCTCAAAAATTGCTTCATTTCCTCCAATAAAACCATATTAATACACATGAAATAACACACATCTTTTATCCTTCTCACTAAGCATAATATAACAAAACATGTAAATAAATGTAAGAAAGATATAGTTCTCAAGCTAGAGGATGGCATCATGACCCTTATAATGTACCTATTGATGAGCCTCATTAGTAATCATATATCTTTGAATGGAGTAGTTGCTCACTTGAGGGGGACTGACCTAGGTTTGGAGTTAATTAGCCAGACAAGTCCCTGTGCTACTGGCTCTTTTGACAATAGCCTGTGGATCACGGACTGAGGTCTCACCCGAAGCAGTATGGGGGATGCTAGAACCAAGGTTCCGCACCCTTGAGATGTTTGAGGGGTCGGTTTAGTCCAACCATGAATACCTTCACGTAGGTTACTTTATGTGCTATCCTGACCTGTGAGACCTTCATAATCTATTATAATTGCCTTTCTGCGGCCCTAACTAGGGGCTAAGGTGATTTCACCCTGCCCTAGCAACGATTTGGGCTACTTGCCCAAGTTACACCACGTATCTTACTTATCTTCTTATAACAATTAGTTATCTTCGTGTAAAAAGATACTTTATCTTATATTCACTTTTTCCACACGTTCATATAAGTTCGTGTGTCATATAACCAATAGAAATGCAATTTATATCTAATCCATTCAATGCACAAAACAGGAAAAAGATACACAAAAATGATGTAAAACTTCTCTTTATTACTTCTCCGAGGGTTATAGACTCGACTCACCCTACGCAATCAGCTGCAGGGGTCAGCGCACTTAGCTGCAGACTACTAGGCCTATGCGCTCAGCTACAAAGCCTTCTCCTACTCTATGACCCAAAGACTCGACTCTATAATTAGATAAGACTTAATTCTCCATCTATTGCTTTCTTCTCCCTTTTCTATTTACAACTTAGAGCCTTGCTCTATTTATATAATCCCATGATTCGCAGACCATGGGTGGATCTCTAAAGCCGACATTACATTTACAAAAATGAGGGCAAAAAACCCTATGACTCATTTACAAGTTCACGATCTGCCCCCACAAAATGTAGAGTCTTTACATCAAATTTGGTCAGAATCTTGGCTTAAGCCCCAAAACTTCCCTTGGCGGATCCCGCATCCAAAATGCCCCCAACCCAAACATCGTGACTTTCCCTTGAGTCATTTTGTCAGTGTGGAGATCTTCACGCAAAGACCTCCCAACTCTGCCCAAACTGCTGCAAGATCGGCAGTGCACTGAGCAGCTGCCTTTTGTACCTCCTACACGTGTTGTTCAGAGACCACGGTATCTGAACCACTTCCTTGCATATGCTCCTATGTTCCTTGCATCTGCGCAAGATTGGCTTCGATCGAGGTTGTAATGATGAATGCCTCATTGATCCAAGGTTGGATGCGCACCTTCAAAATCGCTTCTTTATGTCGTGCCACATCTACCTGCTCCTTAAGAACTTTTGCCTGTTGCATTCGCGCGAGCCTCTGTATAAGGGCCACCGTGTGCGCAGTCCCTTTTATATCATCATACTATTGATACAGCTCACGCACCTTTGCTTCTAAGCACTGCATGTTCAGATCCTCCTACAGAGTGGTGAGGACCTCGAATGACTCTTCCAGCATTTTGGTGCAGTCCTTCACTGCATTGCTGAGCTCCTCCATCCTAGATGTAATAGTGCTCGCGCTCTATTCTCTCACCTCTGGAGGATTTTAAGGCTGCACCTTCAACTGCAACGCTGCTATCTGAAGGTTCAGCTCTTTTTGAACCTTAGCCATCTCTTCTTGTGCTTCGCGCACCCCTGTTGCTAACCTTTGGATGCGCGGCTCTGGTGGGTTGGCCAACTTAGGGACCATCTAGCAAGCCTCCTCAATCACCTGCACAATCTACTGGTTCTGTACCACTACCTCAACGTGATGCACACTCAGTTGTTCCATATTAATTTTTTTCTCTCTCAACACCTATAGTCCGCGACCCTCCCTAGACCGTAGTTTTGCAGTCACTCTGTCTTGCAGGACATAGAGTGTCTCCTGAGGGAGCACAACCATGTTGATCCCTACTCCTTTCAACACACTAACCATAGGTCTGTCGGCCTCATTCTCTATAACTAGTGCCCCCTCTAGGAACACTATGGTGTTGGTCATGCGGGCGCGCAACATTTCCTCAGCCATGGCTATTCCTACCGCAACGTTGGTTGAGGGAGTACCATCCCAAGGAGTGCATGCCTAAAACTCTTGTATTTATGCCCGAAGGGTGCCCAACACAATCTGATTCTCCTTCACTAACTACTGGAGGGCCTTTTTGGTGACGTCACGCACCGTCTCCCCTATATCACAGAGATCTCCTTTTATGAGGGTGATCAGGTCGAAAGAAGTCTTAGAAGCTTTTGACTTCTTTCACGGCCCCACCTGCTCTCTTGGGCACTAACGGTTCAACTATGTAAATGTTGTTTATGGGTCTGCGCTACCTTCCTCTGTCTTGTGCTCTTCCTCAGTTGAGGGCAACTTATGGCCTTCATGCTCCTTCTATGTTGCTTGTTGTTGTTCTACTATTGCCTTTGCAGCATCCCTCACCTCCTGTGCCTTTGCTGTTGCTGCCTCTTTTCTTCTCTTTTCTTCCAACTCCACCATTTGCAATTTTTCCTCCTCCTTCTATTGTGCAGTAAACTTTTCTGTTTCCCTCAGGGAGATGGATGGAGCATACCACTTCGGTGGCCATGACTGAAGTATGGTGAATATGACAACATCCGTGGTCAGGTATGGGAGTTCATTCCACTTCTTCGCAAGGTCCTTGCATGCCCTGACATACACGTGGTGGAAGTCTGCCTTGAATTTCACGAAGATTTGTAGGCTATTGTAGACAGTGGGTGATAATTGTGGCTTGCGGTTAATCCCCATTTTGATGTTCATCTCCATGAACACCCAAAATATATTACTGTCTTGGATGCTTTGCATCGATTTAGGGGCCCATAATGAAGTGTACTTCCCTACCTCCGAAAGATCCCACACAATTGTGGAGAACTGGTTGTCCTCAGGAAATTCCCAAGCCACTAGCACTATGGATAGTAGAAGCCATGCATGGTGGAAGATCTTCCCTTATTCCTGTGCCTCAGAAATTATACAGGAAATCCTTGCACAACTACTAAGACCAATTAAATTGGACCCCCTCCACGCACTGCGTGGCAAGTGCAATCACTGGTGCGAGCACCTCATCCATTCGACACATCTGCATAACCTTGCTAGCCAGTATTTGAGTGGCAGCTCTAACTGCCTTATTGTTGATATGGGAGATCGCATACCCTCTCTTCTTTTTCTCCAGCTTGAATTTTTCCTTCATGGCCTCTGCGATGGCCAAGTCGTTTCTCTTACCCTCCGAAATATCTACGGGGTCTTGCCCCATACAAGGGAGTCAGGTAATTTTATGAATGAGGTGGTTCGTGATGGGGATGGGCTCCTCCAGCCACAAACCCCCATCATGCACTAGGCAAAGCAGCTGCCTGATGACAAAGATAGTTATTAGGGCACGATGGTAATGTGGTACCTAGAGCGGGTTTAACAACCCTACTTTCTTGACTCCGCGCAACCACTTGTGCAACTCCAACTCTGACTCTCACCACGGTGTTTCTCTTCAGCCTCATGAGCTATGAGGTCTCCAAGTGTGGGAATTTCTCATGGTCCATGAGATCCCAGTCTTCAAACTTTAGTCTCTGCACCCATCCCGAGTGCACTCCTTCAAAAATGATATCATGAGGTAGCAACAAAGTCTGTAGAGAGCTCTTGCTCTCATCTAGGTCCTTGGGAATTATTGCCTTTCCCTTCCTCGAAGGAACATACACGGGCAGCTTGGTTAGAGGGTCCATGCCCTTGATTTCCACCTCCATTTCTTCGTCCTCCTCCTCTTCAACGAGGATTTCCTCAAGGTCTTCCTCCTCCTCATTGGTTTCCACATTAATTTCTTTCCCCTTTTCTTCCATGGTCAGTTTATTTCGCAGTGGGTTTTTAGGGGACATGCACACGGGAACCATGGGCTACTTATCTATCTTGGGTCTCGGCGTGCATAGTGATTTAGGGATTTCTGTGACTATCTCGGTGCTCTCACAGGCATCTCCTATTATCATGGCCTATGTAGCTTCTTCAGCAATCATTTCGCTGATATCCATGGCTTCCTCTGGTGTGGTCATATTATTGTTCCACAAATCTCTCAATGGATTAGGTAAGTGCTCAAACAATGCCTTTGACTTCAAAAAATCAAACAAATCTGTGTTCATAGATCTATGGGCACGCAATGGCTCAATTCTCAAATAGCTAAGTGTTGTTTGTTGGGCAGTGATTTATAATTTATAACGCCTTTTGAATTCGAATTCGACCGCTCCCCAGAAATCCAGTTCATCAATGCTCCCTTGGCGATAGATTTTCCCAAATCTAGCCCATAAAGCCTGCCTTAAATGCATGTCGCCTGCTCCATTTGGTCTCAAACCAAGCATTACATCGTGAATAGTGACAATAATGGTCACTTTCCAGGCAACCTGTGTGGTAGCGCAGCTATGCTTGCGTTGTTGCGGACCCTGTGACACTTCACTCCTGCGCACAGCCCTGACATCGCGCATCTCCCGAGCATAGTAGTTTATAGTCCCATGCCTCCTTTCAACTTCCTGGGGTGCTAAGACTGTACTTCCTACAACTAGTCAGGTGATTGGGCCACATGTATACGGCTTCAACCAGCTCTCACTCACTTTTCTTGGGAAAAGTCCACCTTTTAACTTTACTATCTACATCGCACACTTTACTATCTACATCGCGCCACCATCTGTGATCCCCTTAGTAACATATGGTCCAATCCAAGGAATTGATTTGATCAACTCTCGACGGTAGTCCCCAAATTTGTCAACGTAATCATGCGCATCCTTTTTATCACCACGGTTTTCTTATCAAGAAAGTCCTTGTTTATTCCTTCATCAAGCTTCTTGACTTCTTCTTCTGCCGTGGTGCTTTTCTTCTCAACCGAACTCTTTCATTCATGAGTTCTTGGAGCCTAAGATTACCCTGCTAGATCTCTTCATCAGGTCCCTAGCATTCTTCTTCGAGCTCTTCCAACAGCGCAATCCCTTCTACCAACGCTTCGTGAACCATCATATCTGGGGGCACTACTACACCTGGACTAGGCATGATATACTCCATTGGCATTACAGAGTTCGCTCCATAGGTCATCCTAGAAGACGTCTGTTCTATCAATTTCTTGGACGTTGTCCTATAAACCCATAAGATTGTTGGTACGCACGGGTCCCAATCACTTCGCTACACATTACATACCTTGTTTAGTGCTTCACACACTTTGTTAAATTATTCTGCATGGATAACCTTCTGCGTGCTCATTCTCTCCACAGTTTGTCATTCCATATTGAGGATCCATTCACACATTTTCCCCCCCAATACATTCTTATTGACCATATTTCCCATCGTGTAGTTCACGTGTATCTGCACAGGTTGTTTACCATATGCCTGTACCCACATGGACAGATGTGTACACGGACCATCTCGTCCATTGTATTTATCCGCCAATCGCACTATAGGTTTCCAAAACCATGAGCGCAACATTTTTCTACATGTGCGCCAGTCTTCAGAGCTTCCTCTATGCGTACCCCACCACCTTGCGGACATAGCATGCAGTACGCAATTCAAGGCCTAGAAACATTTCTTTCTGACACCTCCCTTTCAAATCTATCCAAGAAAGCATCTACCTCACCTAATCCATCATAAGTAGGGAGATCTCTCACTTCTATTGATACGCAGCGCAGTGACCTTGTCATCATGTTACAATTAAGCGTGGTTACCTCGTGTAACGGTTCTACCATCATTCTATCTCCTCATCCAAATCTGAAGTGCAGGAGCTTTCACACTCCCATGATATTCATCCATCCGTGGTGGGATTTACCCATTCTTTCTCTTGTAGATGCAGTCCAAAGTGTCGTCGCTTTCATAGTCGTGCACCAGCTCTATGTAGCATGATCCCTCAGTAGGGTCTAAGGATATAACTAAGTGTAGGGACTTCTTATCAAAAATCTTCTTGCGCTTCTTTAGATTAATCACCCCATTCATGTCAGTGGCCCAATCAATTCCTAAGAGAATGGGGTAGGGATTGTTGTCATCAACAATCTGTATCACCTCAAAGTCTGCTAGCACACTCGCTCCCTCAATATCCATGGTGATTCCCTACAATCACCCCATAGTTATTATCTTTTGTTTGTTTGCCATTCAAAGTTGAGTAGGAGACCACTACATCGTAGGCCTCCCCATGCGCTCCCATTTCTGCTTCAATAGAACATTCGTGTCCAATCCTAAGTCTAGAATTACTTGGTCCATCTCATATTCTCCAATCTGCACAGTTAGCCTCATTTCTCTCCCCGTCCTTGTATTATTCTTTCCAATCTTCTGGGCTCCACGCGGTTCTCCTGGCATGGTCCCAACGCATCTGTTAATGAGTTCTTGTAGTCCCTATACAGCCTTATTGTCATGCAGTAGCTTCATGCATGTTTCCAAGAATGTCGTAAGCATAGATGGGTCCATTTCCAGCTTTAGTCTATCTTTTCGTCCTGAAGTGGAGTCATCAACAAAGCTCTTCTTAGCTTCCATGAAGGTTTCCTTAGCATTCTCCAAATCAAGCTCCGCTTCTATTGCTGGAGCTTTGTGAACCCAAGTGTTATCTTCAAGCTATTTTCCTTTATCATCTCCCGTCGTAATTGTACTTCGAAGCACAATACTCACATTCAGATTTTCCTCGCGTGGCTCAGACATCATCATCTACAGTTTCTGAGTTGGGGGAGGTGGTAGTGCTCCTTTGTTGTGTATCCTAGCTATCAGTGTAGGACAATCTTTAGTCTCATGATCAAACAAGGTGCAATACAGGCATGATGGATGCGCTTGGTTTGTATAATTGTGAGCATAATGTCTTGACCCTCCGCAACTGTAGCATATCAACAGTCCATAGCCTCTTCCAGGTCCTCCTCCACCTCGGCCTTGTCCACGCCCCTGAAATCCCTTCGCACCATTCCTGTGTTCTAGTCTAAGGGACGTGTTTCGGCCTGAACTCTATAGGTGGGACTTCTATCCACCATCAGCTCATAACTTCTAAAAGTGCGCTGATCGCGTCCAACCGATCTACAAAAATTACAAAGCAACTATTGCAAATTCTGCCTATACTTCTGTAACAAATGGCAGTTTTTCATAGCATGCTTTCCCCTATTTGACAAATTACGCACCACAAAGTAGGTGCCGCACTAGGTCCTTCTTGCGCTTCCAGCCTCAATGGCATCGGTCCTCCTTCCGCGAGGTGATTTGTGAACATCGAGCAGTGGTCCTTATCATGACCTCGACCCTTACATTTAACGCACCATACCTCTTCGTGGACTTCTGGTCGAGCTATCCTGTCATATTTCAGACTTTGCATTTCAAGGCATAAGTTTTTCAACTAGACGTGGATCTGCTGAACTCCCATGTTAGGATCATGTATTAGGGTCTCATACAGCCTCATCACGATCTCCAAGGCCTCCGCCTGAGTTGTTAACCTTTGTTGTGATAGTGTGTTCATTAAATGCAGCGTTAGCGATGCTACAAACCATTCGCGGTGCTATCCATCCGTCAAAGTCATATTAGCTTTGAGAATTATGCACTTCAGCCTTTAGTCCAACTCCCAAGGAGTCTTGCCTGGTAGTGTTGTGATCTCTTTGAACACAATGATCGACTGCTCTTTTGACTTTGGCCAGCTAAATTCCTTATTTAGCGTGGTTTGGATATCTGCGATACCTGCATTCGTATTTTCATTAGAATGCTTAATATACCAGGTCAGCGTGTGGTCCTACAAGGTGCTAACTAGTGTCGCTTTCTTTATATTGTCATCTATAACTCCCCGTGCTTCCCATACGGCTATTATCATGAACCAAAACTGGTCCGGATCTTCATTTCCTACTCCCTTGAACACAGACAACTTTATCGCGCTTGCCATGTTGACTCGCCATGGTGGTGGAGGTGGTGTGGGTGAAGATGGAGGTGAAGGTGGTGAAGTTAGTGGTGGTGCGGGTGGGGATGGTATGCACAAAATCCTTTGCCTTATCAAATGGATCGCACTTCGCGAGCTCTTCCTTGTCCCCTCGCAGAGGTGAAATCAAAGGGTTGTTCTCTGGTCCCTTACTTCCTTTGTTTCTATAGGTTTTTCCACTTCACGTAGCTACGGACATTAAGGTAATTGCATAACCTTCTTTTCACACAATATCATTTTAATCCAAGTATTCAGAGACTTTACGTACTTACCTCGCAATCCTTTGAGGAAGCAACGCTCTACCTCGCTATAGCTGATTGAAGTATCTACTGTGAACTCAGTAATGAATCCTCCTATAATCTAATCGAGCCATTGATCAACAGCGTGCATGATCTCATATTTTGATGCTTCCAATTTGCACACCAAATCTGGGGTCCACACAATAGGATTGTCGAGTTTCCACCTTCCCTTCGCTATCTGCTAGTTTTGTGATCCACTCTTACAGCTCAGTAGGGAAAGATGCGAAGAAGATTTTTTGGATCTCTGTGTACAGGTAGCAATCTAACCACTCTTCCTTTGTAGTATACCTGGGGGGGTAATATGGGGTACAAACGGAGGTACCCAAGGGAATAATGTAATAATGGGATGGGCCATAGAAATAAATAAGGTGGTTAACCCGTATCATGTAAGGGACCAAAAGTATTTAGCAATAATGTAATAAGCCCATGGTATTAGATATGTGGTATTGAGGGGACCACCGGACAAGATCAATTAAAGGAGTCTCTTAGACCTCTAGATTTGGGTCCTTTTGGCCACATCGAGTTTTTCAATCCAAATGGTAACAGTACAAACTAATAGTGCCCATATCTTCATCTTTCATTCTTATTTGATGACATCTTGACCTTAAATCAATTTTAAAAAAAGATTAATTTTCCTTGAACTTATCAAACAAATAATTAATCTGAGGTAGGGGATATTTGTTTTTAATTGTCATTTTATTCAACTGTTTGTAATCAATACAAAGCTTCATTGTCCTATCATTCTTTTTCGAAAACAACACTAGTGCATCCCAAGGAGACACATTAGGCCTTATATGCTTTTTTATCTAGCAGCTCTTCTAAATAAATATTCATTTCCATTAATTGAGGAGCACTCATTCTATAGGAAGCTTCAGACAATAAAATAACTCTAGGGATGAGATCGATAGCAAAATCTATATCTCTTGTTGGTGGTAGTCCTAGTATCTCCTTAGGAAAAAACATCTTTGAATTGTTGTAACACACGGTAGTCTTTTAAAGATGTTTTTTGTTTTTTGTTTGTTTTTTATTTTTGTTTTTGTTTTGTTTTGTTTGTTTGTTTGTTTGTTTGTTTGCTTTTGTTTTTGATTTTGTTTTTGTTTTGTTTTGTTTTGTTTCTTTGTTTGTTTGTTTTTTTTTCTTTAGCTAAGTATTTATTTTGAAAAACAAACATTTGAAAACATTTATGAACAAATTTCTTCAATTGTAAGGAAGAAATTTGCCTTACTAAAACAACTCTTCGGACTCCTCTAACCATGCAGTCTTCTCCCTCATCATTAACAAAAGTACAGGATTTCTTTAGCAAATTTAGAATTACTTTATAAGACTCAAGCTAGTCCATCCCAACTAGCTTGTCATATGACCATAGCTAGTCCATCCGAGTTGAGTGTTCTTTCCATTCAAATTTACTATAGATTTTTTGTTGTTCTCAATTACTTTTCTTTTTGTCCCTATGGCCAGCTATACTAACCAAGGTTTGCTTTGTTTTTCCTTCCTAAGTTCACATTTTTCAATTCTAGTAGGGGAAATGTAACTTAGAGAAGATCCAAGATCTATTAAAACTAAAACTTTCTATTCAAAAATTGTACCTTGGACTTCCACCATTGTTGACTAGTGGTCTTCTTTCCTTCCATCTAATGTTGCACCGATCCTTGGAATGTTGCAGGCAATGTCATTAATAGTTGAAGCTTCTTGCAGATTATTCACTATCTCCCTTTTGATTGCTCAATTTTGTGGCCAGTCTCTCCACAAGCGATTCTCACTGCATCCCTATCATTTAACTACAAGTATGGTTGCTTCTGCAACATTTTATTCCCAATTCCAAATCCCTATCCTATTTTTTGTCCAAAATTCCTTGGCTGGTTTTTTGAAACATGTAACTAGGTTTGATATTCATAATGACATATGTAATGCTGATTTTATTTATTCAATGAAAAGAGAAAAATAAAATTATTATTATTATTCTTGAGGCATAGGTTTCATGATCAAGGAAAATTTATTTTAGGTCAATCTCCCACTGAGAGCTTCTACGATTCGTCATTGAGTTTATAAAGTCAAAAGAGTCATTATCTTGTATGAACAACAATTCTTGGGCATGTTACATATTGTAAGAAAATTATTTGAGTCAAATTAGAGTCTGAATACCATCCAAGACCATGTCAAACTTGCAAGCATGAACTTGGCCTAAGGACATGTCAAGTCAACCTAATAGGAGGCTCAAGGAAGCATATATATAGGGCACTTATCCTCATTTGGGGACATTTCACTCTCACACTCAAGTTTGATGATAAGGACAAGAAGAAGTGTGAAGAAGAGGAAGACAAAGGAAGGAGGAAAAGCTAAGCTAATTTCTATTTATTTTTGGGCTACTTCTCCCCACACATGTGAAGGAATTAGGGCACATATTGCTACAGTGAAGCTTATTTGCAGAAGTGAAGCTAGGTCACCAAGAAGAGTTGTTCTGGAATATGATTTCTCTAGGAGAGATAATCTACCCAAGAAAAGAAGAGAAGTTACATTTTCTGGGCAAGTCAAAGTTGCAGTTGTAGAGTAGGTCGAAGTTGCTGGAAGGAGAATCTATTCAAAGAGTAAGCATTGAATCTGTCTTGGATGGGTTCTTGGTGAAGGGTTTAGGTCATGGAATTTGTCAATTGAAGATTCTATAAGAAGAAGAATTATGGTGTATTTTCCTCTCAAGTTGGAGAGATTTTGGCCCTAGCTAATCACCTACATCTTGTGTCCTTTGTCTCATTGTTTTTTATGGTTTGGTGGTCGTTTGATGAAGAAAACACTAATAAGTAAAGAAGAATCTAATTAAGAAAAATTAAAAAAAAATACATCACAAGAAATTATCATTGTTAGAGAAATCATCTCATCTCTCTGCCCTAGATTTCTCAACATGGTATCAGAGCTAAGGTAACAAGGCAAGGAAGGGAATCTTAATAAGGGACACTCAAGCACTCAAGGAATGAAGTTCTAGAAGGAAATAAAGGGAATCAACGAATAAAGAATGTACTCTCCAAGGAATTTTAAATACAAGGGCTACATCATCATCTTGAAGGAAGTGTGAAAACCCTAGATCGATGAAAGAAGAAGTCTACAATTAAAGCATTCTATTGTTCATCGCTCAAATCATCATCACAAGGAAGGAGACCTAAAAGTACCCTATCTCTACTCAAATTGAAGAAATCGAAAAATCAAATCATCTTGAAGTATACTCATCCAAGGGAAGTAAGAAGAAAGGAGTTGTTGACATCATCAAAGGGTTCAAGGTGATCTCCCTCTTTGGAGTCAAGGATCACTTTCGAAGAAAACCATCTTCATCAAGAATACATTTTTTATTATCTATATCATCATCAAATTCAAGAAGGAAACAAATTTTAGGAGGATCTTCACAATTATATTTATGTCTACCTATGAATCTGTCAAAATGCCTTTTTTCAAGGAAAGCAACAAACTTGTTGGGGCTTCAAATTTTCTTGCATGGAAGAAAAGGAAAATTTGAACCTCATAGAAAATTAGGTCATGGAACATGTTAATGGCTCAATCACCAAACCTCCAAAAGAATATTCTCAAGAACTTGCAAGGTATATGAAAGGGGAAGTAAGGGCTCAAAGGGTTCTCATAGAATGCATTAAGGACCACCTCGTTCCCTATGTATCTAAACTAGAAACATCGAAATAAATATATGAAAAACTTGTAGAATTGTTCTCCGTAAGAACTAAAGGAGAATTAATCTCATTAAGACAAGAACTATACAAGATGAAGATATCAAAGGAAGAAGGAATAGCCTCATACTTTATGAGGGTGTGTGAAATGAGGGACCAAATACAAGATTTGGAAGAAATAATATCTAACAAGGAGATGACTACCATAGTACTAAATGCACTACTAGAGGAATGGGGTAAATTTACATCAATAATTTATGGGAAGAAGGAAGCTAATGTTGGGTGTGGGATCCCCCAAGGGAAGTTTTGGGGTTTAAAGTCGAGATTTTGACCAAATCTGATGTAAAGACTCCACGTTTTGTGGGCACAGAGCGCGAACTTGTAAATGAGTCATAGGGTTGTCCTCCCTTATTTTTGTAAATGTAATGTTGGCTTTAGAGATCCACCCATGGTCCGCGTACCATGGGATTGTATAAATAGAGCGAGGCTCTAAGTTGTAAATAGAAAAGGGAGAGGAAATCAATAGATGGAGAATTAAGTCTTATCTAAGTGTAGATTCGAGTCTTTGGGTTGTAGAATAGGAGAAGGCTCTGCTGTTGAGTGTGTAGAGGCCTAGTAGTCCGCAACTAAGTACACGGACCCCTGCAGCTCAGTTCGCAGGGTGAGTCAAGTCTGTAACCGTTGGAGAAGTAATAAAGAGAAGTTTTACATTATTTCTGTGTATATTTTTCCTGTTTTGTGCATTGAATGTATCAGATATAAATTGCATTTCTATTGTTTATATGACACACAAACTTATATGAATGTGTGGATAAAGTGAATATAAGATAAAGTATTTGTTTACATGAAGATAACTAATTGTTATAAGAATATAAGTAAGATACGCGGTGTAACTTGGGGAAGTAGCATAGATCACTACTAGGGCAGCATGAAATCACCTCAGCCCTTGGTTGGGGTTGCGAGAAGGTGATTATAACAGATCGCAAAGGTCTCACAAACTAGGATAGTGTGCAAAGTAACCTGTGCGAAGGTATTCATAGTTGGACTAAACTGACCCCTCAGACATCTCAAGGGTGCAGAAATTTGGTTCCAGCATCCCCCCATACTGCTTCGAGTGAGACCTCAGTCTGTGCTCAGCGAGCTATTGCCGAAAGCGCCAGTAGTATATGGATTTGTTTGGATAATTAACTCTGAACCTGGGTTAGGCCCCCTCAAGCCAACAAAGGGTTCCGTTGTCAGGACCAGAATCTTCATAGAGATGTCTGAAGTCATATAATTGGAATGCAACTAAGGAGGAAATTGAAAGTTGTTTGGATAGGAGAATTCACGAGTTCATGGTGCAGGAGAATAGGAATACATGACTATCAAAGGATGTTATATATCTGATATGAAAATATATGATAATATAAATAAACCCAAGAAATAACAAGATCTGAAAATAGATATGTGGTATTGAGGGAACCATGGTATAGATAATAAAAAATGTATTCTTGATGAATATGGTTTTCTTCGAAAGCGATCCTTGACTCCAAAGAGGGAGATCACCTTGAACCCTTTGATGATGTCAACAACTCCTTTCTTCTTACTTCCCTTGGATGAGTATACTTCAAGATGATTTGATTTTTCGATTTCTTCAATTTGAGTAGAGATAGGGTATTTTTAGGTCTCCTTCCTTGTGATGATGATTTGAGCGATGAACAATAGAATGCTTTAACTGTAGACTTCTTCTTTCATCGATCTAGGGTTTTCACACTTCCTTCAAGATGATGATGTAGCCCTTCTATTTAAAATTCCTTGGAGAGTACATTCTTTATTGCTTGATTCCCTTTATTTCCTTCTAGAACTTCATTCCTTGAGTGCTTGAGTGTCCCTTATTAAGATTCCCTTCCTTGCCTTGTTACCTTAGCTCTGATACCATGTTGAGAAATCTAGGGCAGAGAGATGAGATGATTTCTCTAACAATGATAATTTCTTGTGATGTATTTTTTTTTTATTTTTCTTAATTAGATTCTTCTTTACTTATTAGTGTTTTCTTCATCAAACGACCACCAAACCATAAAAAACAATGAGACAAAGGACACAAGATGTAGGTGATTATCTAGGGCCAAAATCTCTCCAACTTGAGAGGAAAATACACCATAATTCTTCTTCTTATAGAATCTTCAATTGACAAATTCCATGACCTAAACCCTTCACCAAGAATCCATCCAAGACAGATTCAATGCTTACTCTTTGAATAGATTCTCCTTCCAGCAACTTCGACCTACTCTACAACTGCAACTTTGACCTGCCCAAAAAATGTAACTTCTCTTCTTTTCTTGGGTAGATTATCTCTCCTAGAGAAATCATATTCCATAACAACTCTTCTTGGTGACCTAGCTTCACTTCTGCAAATAAGCTTCACTGTAGCAATATGTTCCCTAATTCCTTCACATGTGTGGGGAGAAGTAGCCCAAAAATAAATAGAAATTAGCTTAGCTTTTCCTCCTTCCTTTGTCTTCCTCTTCTTCACACTTCTTCTTGTCCTTATCATCAAACTTGAGTGTGAGAGTGAAATGTCCCCAAATGAGGATAAGTGCCCTATATATATGCTTCCTTGAGCCTCCTATTAGGTTGACTTGACATGTCCTTAGGCCAAGTTCATGCTTGCAAGTTTGACATGGTCTTGGATGGTATTCAGACTCTAATTTGACTCAAATAATTTTCTTACAATATGTAACATGCCCAAGAATTGTTGTTCATACAAGATAATGACTCTTTTGACTTTATAAACTCAATGCCGAATCGTAGAAGCTCTCAGTGGGAGATTGACCTAAAATAAATTTTCCTTGATCATGAAACCTATGCCTCAAGAATAATAATAATAATTTTATTTTTCTCTTTTCATTGAATAAATAAAATCAGCATTACATATGTCATTATGAATATCAAACCTAGTTACATGTTTCAAAAAACCAGCCAAGGAATTTTGGACAAAAAATAGGATAGGGATTTGGAATTGGGAATAAAATGTTGCAGAAGCAACCATACTTGTAGTTAAATGATAGGGATGCAGTGAGAATCGCTTGTGGAGAGACTGGCCACAAAATTGAGCAATCAAAAGGGAGATAGTGAATAATCTGCAAGAAGCTTCAACTATTAATGACATTGCCTGCAACATTCCAAGGATCGGTGCAACATTAGATGGAAGGAAAGAAGACCACTAGTCAACAATGGTGGAAGTCCAAGGTACAATTTTTGAATAGAAAGTTTCAGTTTTAATAGATCTTGGATCTTCTCTAAGTTACATTTCCCCTACTAGAATTGAAAAATGTGAACTTAGGAAGGAAAAACAAAGCAAACCTTGGTTAGTATAGCTGGCCATAGGGACAAAAAGAAAAGTAATTGAGAACAACAAAAAATCTATAGTAAATTTGAATGGAAAGAACACTCAACTCGGATGGACTAGCTATGGTCATATGACAAGCTAGTTGGGATGGACTAGCTTGAGTCTTATAAAGTAATTCTAAATTTGCTAAAGAAATCCTGTACTTTTGTTAATGATGAGGGAGAAGACTGCATGGTTAGAGGAGTACGAAAAGTTGTTTTAGTAAGGCAAATTTCTTCCTTACAATTGAAGAAATTTGTTCATAAATGTTTTCAAATGTTTGTTTTTCAAAATAAAGACTTAGCTAAAGAAAAAAAAAACAAACAAACAAAGAAACAAAACAAAAAAAAACAAAAACAAAATAAAAAACAAAAACAAACAAACAAACAAACAAACAAACAAAACAAAACAAAACAAAAACAAAAATAAAAAACAAACAAAAAACAAAAAACATCTTTAAAAGACTACCGTGTGTTACAACAATTCAAAGATGTTTTTTCCTAAGGAGATACTAGGACTACCACCAACAAGAGATATAGATTTTGCTATCGATCTCATCCCTAGAGTTATTTTATTGTCTGAAGCTTCCTATAGAATGAGTGCTCCTCAATTAATGGAAATGAATATTTATTTAGAAGAGCTGCTAGATAAAAAAGCATATAAGGCCTAATGTGTCTCCTTGGGATGCACTAGTGTTGTTTTCGAAAAAGAATGATAGGACAATGAAGCTTTGTATTGATTACAAGCAGTTGAATAAAATGACAATTAAAAACAAATATCCCCTTCCTCAGATTAATTATTTGTTTGATAAGTTCAAGGAAAATTAATCTTTTTTTTAAAATTGATTTAAGGTCAAGATGTCATCAAATAAGAATGAAAGATGAAGATATGGGCACTATTAGTTTGTACTGTTACCATTTGGATTGAAAAACTCGATGTGGCCAAAAGGACCCAAATCTAGAGGTCTAAGAGACTCCTTTAATTGATCTTGTCCGATGGTTTCCACAAATGAACTATGTTACAATAAGCTATGTATGACACATGCTATCACATTACTCATGTTAACAAGTTGATTTGAAAGCTAAGGTGCCTATGGAGAAGGGTTTGGTGTATTCCTAGGAGTAAGTCTAGTTAATCTCTTTAATTAATATTCTTAATTCATTTAAATAATTAGTAATCTGTGTTTTTAGATTGAGATTTACATGCATGTTTATATTTTCTTATGGCCTTACTGTGAGAAAGTGTTTAGCGTTTCTTACTATAGTAACAATGCTTAAATTAATATTGAAACAAAAACCATTCCTTTTAAATTTAAAATTTGTATTACGTTAAAGAACAACCAAAAAATTAGAGGAATTAGAGGGCCGGAGGAATAAGAGGACCAAAGTTATATGTAGGTGTTGAGCTTGGGTTGAACGCATGCAAATAGTGAGACTTCTATTATCTTAATCATTGACTTTTATATTGAGATGAATTACAATGACCAGAAAAATAACTAAACGTTACAATCACAAAAATCCTAATTCTTAAAACACAACTTTCTTCACCGCCATGTTATTTATAACCCAGAATTTGGTGATTTCTTTGCAGTGACCTTCTTTGGTGTTCACTCCTTAACCACTTTCTTACATTTTTTAAGAAAAAAAGTATTTATGCAAAGAGGCAGAGGGAAGTTGTTCTGCGAATCTTGATTTCATGCAGCTATATAGAGACTTAATAAAACACATAATTCACTTAAGGCAAAAACACAGTAAAACAGAGTAAAGCTTGGAGCAACACAATAAAACTTAGGATTAATTTCTAATTCATGAAAATACATTCACATGAGGCTGCAGCTCATTCACAAAGTAAAAACAAGGTTTACAGTGATTTACACTTCACCAGGGGTTGTAGAGTAACATGCAGTAAAACACAGTGACTGTTGTTTTCATGCACCCATTGAAATTTCCTCCACGATTTTCTCCTCATAGACTCTAGTCGTCTAACTTACCCAACCTCTCTTGCTCTCTCTCTTACAAAATTACTTTTACATCCATATTTATCTCAACATACAATTTTACATTAATACATGACAAAAAAAATAATTAATACAATGTTGTTGTTGAGTGTGGACAATAATTGCGTAGTTTGTTTGTGGAGTGTGGGCAATATTCTCGCAGTAAATGCTTGCCCGTATTTACCAAACTACATTGAAAGCCTTAACTTCGGTGATGTGCTATGGAATGGTTCACGCGGTACTTTTATTCTGGCTTCAGTCCTTCCATATTCAAACAAAGACGCAACCTGCAAAAATAATTCTAACAAGTATGGCTGCTGCCAGGGTGTTTAGCGCAGTGGTTGGCATTAATATTTCCAACACTCCCCCTTAATCACAATTGCTGCCATTAAAAATTCCCAAATAGTTTCTAATATAAACAAAACTTTCACATGCCAATGGCTTTGTGAAGATATCAACAAATTGTTCCTGTGACCTGCAGTGTTGCAAGACAATTTCATCATTGTTAATCAAATTTCTAATAAAATGATATTTAGCATCAATATGCTTGGTCCCCTTGTGAAAATCAAAATTCATTGACAATGCAATTGCTAAGGTATTGTCGTAGAAAACAGTTTTCGTTCCCTCTTGGTCATGATGAAGATCCCTCAACATCCTTCTCATATAAATTGCCTGACATGCTGCTTCTGTTGCTGTGACATATTCAGCTTCTGTTGTTGATAGTGACACTATTGGCTCCTTCTTGGAGGCTTGTGAAATGGCTTTGAATGCCAAATGGAAAACATATCCTGACATGCTCTTTTTATCATCAACACTTCCTGCCCAATCATTGTCAGTGTAACCAACCAGCTTGAAATCACTTGTTGTGTACAAAACGCCATACTGTTTTGTCCCATTAACATACCTTAGAATCATTTTCATTGCTTGCCAATGTGTCTCCTTGGGTGTCTCCATGAACCTCGACACCAAACTTACTATACATTATATCCGGCCTAGTGGTGGTCAAATAAATCACACTACCGATGATACTTTTGTATAAGGTCGGATTGACATTGCTGCTGCAATCTTCTTTTCTCAAATTCAACCCCATGAAATTTGGAGTTGGCGGAGGTTTGTTGTTCTACATTTTAAACCTATCCAAAATGTCTGCCACATACTTTGCTTGAGACATAAAAATGCCATTTTCTGTTTGCTTCACTTCTATGCCCAAAAAATATCTTAACAGTCCCAAGTCAGTCATTTCAAATTCATTCTTCATGACTTGTTTGAAATCAGCGATGAGGAAGTCATCACTACCTATAAAAATCAAATCATCTACATATAAGAAAACAATAAGAATATTACCATCACTCTCTTTAACGTAGAGAGTAAGCTCACCATCACATTTGTTAAAACTATTGTCCAACAAGTAGGCATCTATCCTGCTATACCATGTGCACGGTGCTTGCTTAAGCCCATAAAGAGATTTCCTCAACCGATACACTTTGTATCCTTGGCCTTCTACCTCATAACTTGGCAGTTGTGCAACATACACTTCCTATTTCAAGACCCCATTTAATAATGTTGATTTTACATCCATTTGATACACTTTCCATTTATGGTGCGCGACAATTGCCACAACAGCACACATTGTCTCCATCCTCACCACTGGTGCGAATGTCTCCGTGTAATCTCTTCCATGTTGTTGCTTGTATCCTTTGACAACTAGCCTTTCTTTCTGCCCTCCAATATTTTCCTGAATGTTGTTTTTGGTCTTATAGACCCACTTCACTCCAATGACATGTTTTCCTTTCGGAAGATTCACTAACTCCCATGTGTCATTCCTTTCTATTGCTTCTATTTCTTCCTCCATTGCCACAACCCATTTTTCTTCTATGACTGCATCCTCAAAATGGATTGGGTCATCTACATGAAAAATCAAGGCAAGTAAGGAATTCAGACCAATGCTACTATCAACTTCATCTTGCACATAAATTTCATTTAAATTTCTAAATTTTGGCCTTCTTATGCTTGCTGAAGATGGGCATGACATGTCACTTGGTGTTGCGCTTTACGGTGTGCTCAGAGAAGCACTTTCTTGGCTGCATGAAACTGTCCTATTATTTGTTGATGGTGTTGCTTGTTGCCTGATTTGTTGCGCTTAAATGAGAGTAGAGGGAGTCATTGTTGAGGAATTACTTGTTGCCGTTAATTCCTCTTTGTCCTCATGTGGTATACATGCTTTGACATTAACTGTCTTTTCTAAACTTCCATCCCATGCTTCCTCTTCTATAAACTGCACACCTCTGTTGATTACGGCCTTCTTGGTTAGTGGATTGTAGAGTTTGTATGCCTTGTATTCATCACTGCATCTAAAAAATATACATTTCTCCTCTTTATTGTCCAACTTCTTCCTCAACTCATCTGAGACATGTGCCTAAGCCACACATCCAAAAACTCTCATGTGAGTGACACTATGATTTCTTCCACTCCATGCATCTTTAGGAACTATGTTCTAGACACTTTTGGTTGGACATCTATTCAAGATATACGCTGAACAAGAGATAGCTTCAGCCCAATAATCATTTGGAAAATTCTTTGCCTTCAACATACTGCTTGCCATTTCCATAATGGTCCTATTCTTTCTTTCCGCTACACCATTTTTCTAAGGTGTATACCTTGTTGTCAATTGCTTGTGAATTCCATGTTCCCTACAAAAACAAAAGAAATCATTTGAGATGTATTCTTCACCTTTGTTAGTCCTAAGGACTTTGATGTAGTGTCTGCTTTGCTTCTCAACAAGAGCCTTGTATTGGAGAAAGCGCTCAAACACTTCACTTTTTTGTTTTAGGAGAAAGACCCATGTCTTCCTTGTGTAGTCATCTATGAAGGTGAATAAATAGTGGCTTCCACCAATTGATGGTGTCTGCATTGGTTCACATAAATCTGATTGGACAATCTCTAAAGGTGCCATTACCCTTACTGATTTTCCTTTTGGAAATGTCTCTCTATGTTGCTTGCCTAAGATACATCCTTCACATTGGTTGTCTAGTTTTTCTATGAGTGGTGGTCCCTTCACCATGCCTTTCCTATGCAACAAATTCAAACCTTCAAAGTTGATATGTCCAAATCTCAAATTCCATAACCAATTTTCATATTTGACTTCTGCTTGAAAGTTTACTTGTATGAAAGCTGCATATTTTATTGCATCCTCTTGTGAGTTCATTGAGAGTTGTGCTTGTGAACCTTCTCTCTACAAATCTAATCTTATTTTTAGGCGAAACATTCTATTGTCTATCATCTGAACCTTTGTAATCAACTATCTTCTTGGAGGTCTATCCAAATTGTGCACACATCATTTTTGAAAAAGACATTGTAGCGCTTTTATATGAGCTGTCTAATGCTCATGAGGTTATGCTTCAGGCCGGGGACAAAGTAAACCTCAGAGATGTAATTCTTCTCCCCCTTCTTTGTTTGGAGATTAAATCTTCCTTTGCCCGTGATAGAGACTTTGCTATCAGTCCCTAATGTCACTTCAGATTTCACACTTTCATCTAGATTGGAAAACATTTCTATGTTTCCTGATATGTGGTTGCTACACCCTGAATCTAGATACCATATATCACTTTGTTTTTCTTGTGCTACATTACAAGCTAAAAACTTGTTATCATGATTCTGACTTTCTTTTGTGAAATTTACACTTGGTTTGTTACTAATTTTATATTTCTTCTTTCTACATTCATTTGCATAATGACCATACTTCTTACAGTAATGATATTGAACTTGAGATCTATCATACCTCTGACATTGTGCTTGATTTTGGGCTCGGCCTTGACTTGGATTTTGATTGTTGCCTCTTCCATTTGAGCTTGAAGGGTTGCTTCTTCCACCTTTGTGTGGGCTTCTTCCTCTACCTCTACCTCGACCTTGACCAAATGATACTTGTGTCATGAAGGCATGCTCCAATGAGGAGCATGTTGCTTTATCCAGTCTATGTTCATGTGAAATGAGTGATGCATTAAGCTCATCCATTGAGAACTATGAGGGATTCTTTGTCTCTTCCACTCTCGTGGAACTCACACCACTTTCCTGTGTCCTTCTTCGACTTCGTGGTGTTGTTCTTTTCTTGCAGCTTAGAGGGGTTGTCTTGGGTCACCCCACCTTGGCTTTGTCCTTTGGGCTTCGGATTTGCAGATCCAAGGTCTCACTTCTTCTGTTTGAACTTTTGCTCGATTTTGACAACGTATCGGTATGCTGTGCCGAGTGAGGAGATGTTCAAGAACTCCATCTCTTCCTGGATGTATCTGTGTAGGTAGCTGCGGTATTTGAGTACCAGATGCAGCTCAGAATCTTTGATACCCAACTGTGTGGAAGGGTATGAAAAATATTTCTGAACTTTGGTACATCTTGGTCTTGTCCCTACCGCAGTGTGTTCCATTTGATGTATTTGTCCTCATAGCTTTTGACAGGGTAGTACTGCTCCTTGATGGCATCCCGGAGGTCATTCCAAGTGGGGGCAGCTGAAAACAGTGAGCCTGTACTTTCATCCTTCTGCTCGCAGTATGTTTCCCACCAGTCCTTGACGTGGGGGGCTGCTTTGAGAAGAGCGAAAACAATCTTTTCTCGACTTGAAAATTCATGAACAGAAAAATACCCATCTAGCAGATTTAACCATTTATCTACGGCATCTGCGTCTATTTGACCCTCGAAGATGGGGATTTCAAAATTAACTTGTACCTTAAATGGTGTGGCGTTTCCAGAGTAGTTGTTGGAAGCCGATGCGTCGCCTCTGGGTAGCCGCTGAAGGATCTGCACAAAGCTATCCATCATCGCGTTCCTTTGCCGCTCAAGGGCTTCTTCGAGCAAGATTCTGATAGGATCTCCTGCCCCCTCGTCTTTCTTCTCATCCGCCATGGGAGGTCGTCGAGATTTGCGAGGCTGGTCTTGCAAAGGTTCGATCAATTCAAGCCCTAACTCCTTATATCCCGACCTCGTTGGGGACATGCAAAGAAAAACAGAGAAAAAGCAGACCACTTTGATACCACTGATCCAGATTTAAGCAGGAACGCAATAGATTACAGAGATAACCATAAATACATAGATGCGATAACCATAAAAACAGAGATGCAGCGGAAATAATACTTCATTTCATTAATGGAGAATACTGAAATATGCTTACAAATAGAAATAACCAAGCTAGGGCAATGGTAGCTTATCTCTGAGAAGAGATGTGTCAGCTACATGCCTCTGAACTGTTTCGAACTGTCTTTACAATGAGGCTCGAAGGCCTATTTATTATTGAGAAACAATGGAAAACCCTTAACATTCCAAAACCTAACCCTAGAAGATGGAACGCCAAACTATGGGCCCCGTTTGGGTAAATTGGTAAATCAACTTCCCGGGGTCGTAACTTTGGCATACGATCTCCGTTTGATGTGCATGATAGCCCGTTGGAAAGATCTCTCCGAGGACTATGACGGAAAAGACGATTTTTTTACTAAAAAATCACGGATTTCCCAAAAAACGTCGTTTAGGGCCTCAAAACGGCTCTGGAAGTTTAGGACCCGAAAAACTGCTAAAAATAGTAAACTGCGCTATAATTAAGGAAACTGAAAAACTGAAAGAGACTGTTGTGGGGGTCCAAATGGGATAGGTGGGTGGCCACCAGCATCCACCTGGATCATTCCTCCCCCCTTAGGAAGCAATGGTCCCCATTGCGTTGAGTTCCTCCTTGAGATGAGGAAGCTTCTGCTGAGCTGGGTCTCCAGTGAGCTGTTCTGCAATCTCTGATGTGTCCAGAAATGGTGGGAAGCATGGTCGGCGATGGTCCACATTGAACAATCGGTGCAAGCGAAGGAATGGAGGAATGTTGTGCTTCAAAGCATTGATGCCCACGGCCTTGTTATTGGTGTAAGGACCATGTCGAAGCGGTCTGAGTTTCTGATGGGTTCTGGTAAGGCGTTCTCTCTGCAGATGTAACCAAACTTTTTCGCCCACCTGAAACTTGTGTGGTACCCCTCTGGGTAAGGAGAAGTTGTTCCTGTGTTCTGTCATGACTGTATCCCTATGTTGCTGCTGCTGCATGGGGGAACCCTTTGCGGGGGTCATGGATGTAGCAACGATCTTCCCCTGAATTTGGGAGCGAACCAAACAGAAAATAAATTTCCTAGTCTGTGAGATGAGCTTGCTGCCTTTCTTAGCAGTGATCGAAGAGGTGGTGGTAGGAGGAGCTACCTCTGGTATTCTGTATAATGAATTATCCAAAGAAATAATGACAGAGCGAGGCCTTGACTCATACACAGCATGTCGCCTCCACAAGTATGGCTGGCCTAATAGTACATCACAAACATCCAGAGGTGTAACATCACACAATACCTCATTTGTGAAGGGCTTGATGCTGTAGGGAAGGCGGCACTGCTGGTGAACTTTGAGATCTTGTCCTTCGTGAAGCCACCCGATACTGTACATCAACTTCCCGGGGTTGTAACTTTGGCATACGATCTCCGTTTGATGCGCATGATAGCCCGTTGGAAAGATCTCTTCAAGGACTACGACGAAAAAGATGATTTTTTTATCAAAAAAGTCGTGGAGGTAGATTTCCCAAAAAACGTCGTTTAGGGCCTCAAAACAGCTTCGAAAGTTTAGGACTCGAAAAACTACTAAAAATAGTAAACTACGCTATAATTAAGGAAACTGAAAAACTAAAAGAGACAGTTGTGGGGGTCCAAATGGGATAGGTGGGTGGCCACCAACATCCACCTGGATCAGATGAGACTAACTCTTTCACATGCTTGCGATGGTGAAGGTTGTGAGCTGATGCCAAGATTGGTCATCTGTGATGGTGTACATGTACCTCATGGTGACATCTTGTTGAAGCGAACTCTTGTCTCCATTGCAACCGGTGCATTGGTTTGACTCCTTCATCCAACTCGTTTGCTAACATGCGCATGGTCTTCTTGGGTGTGGCTAAACCAACAAAACGCTGATGCATAGTGTCCGTGCTGATATTCAAGTGCGTGTTGGTTGTCATGTGCATCAGCTTGCCGAAGTACATGTTCAGCTCTAGTTGGACTTGCTTCTTGTCTTTGCCTTGGTGAGTCTGTTGAATGGGTTGGATTGGATGCATGCCTGAAATGACATGCATGCTGCTGAATCCATTGCATGCAATCAATGACATTGATCACCATGTTTGCTCCGTGTTAGCTACTGGGATGGATCTTTAACTTGTAAGGGTGCAGTTTCATCCATGAGTGCACATTGCACCCACTGTTGTTCCTGTTCCTACTACAACTCATTCGTGTGTTTGTGCAGCTTCATGTTCTTCCTGAGTTGCTACTTCAGCACATGAATATCCTTCTATATTCCATTCTTTTTCTTCACGCGATATTCATGTCACACCATCACCTGATAGCCTGAGTCTCCAAAGTTTCTTTCATTATCAGTGGATCTACTTGATCTTGTAACTTCATTCCACCTATGTGTTGTCAACAACCTTCCTTTTACATTCATTGCATCCATTGTGTTTGTTGTATTCGCTGCGTTCGGTATGCTGCCTTCCGCTACAGTTCATAATGATTCTTGCTGTGATGTATTGATGTTGTTGTCTACGAAGAACATGATATCTTCGTGAGTAGGTAAGCTCATAGAAATTTGATCGAATACATCTCCAGGTGTGCTCTGAAAGGTGTCTTCAACTCTGCTCTCTTGGAAACCATTGTACCTGCATTGTTGAGAGGCAGATGACCACGTGCAATACCTAGAGGCATGGAAAAACTCATGGAAAGAAATTTGTCAGTCAAAAACTGAACTAAACTTGAGTAATGGCTTGCAACATACTTGTGTGACTGATCATGATGATTGCATAATTTTGGTCGGGAGGTCGGGAGACCGATTGCCAAGACTGCACAAAGCATAGTCTCGGTTCCTGGGAAACTAACTAACTGCTAGAATTGCGCAATGCATAGTCCAATTTGGCGCCTGATTGTTGGGATTGCACAATGTGCAATCTCAGCTGGAAATGGTTGCAAGCTGAGTGACTACATAGTGCAATTTTCTTGTCCAGCATGCACTATCCCTCACGATTGCGCAAAGCAGGCCTGGGGAATAGTCGCTGGGCAGAAATGCACATTTCTAGAGAGGAAGGCAGAGCCTTCCCTCATAGGATTGCGCAATTCTGTCCTGGTGAGGCAGAGTTTGGACGAGGTTGGCCAGACTTGTCGAGAGGCAACTGAAAGTGACTGTGAGTGCGAATGCGTGATGATACTGAGTGTAAGAATAAGTGTATGATCATGCATGAAAATGGTGAATCACAAATTTAGGAAATGAAACAACATGCATGTGGGTGAGGCGAGTTGCCGAATCGGCGACTGTTCGCGAAAAATAGTTTCATGCATGCGACAATAGTGAGATGTTGATGAAAACTAAAATGGTGTTAGGAAAACAAGTAAACAATACTCATACAAGTGAAAACACAAAAAGCGACATAAATACAACAGAAGGCATGGGAAGTAGGCTTACCCCAAAACAACTAAGCTGAATGTGTCGACTGCCCCTAGATGTGATGTGGGATGTCAGAGCCGCAAGGTAGATGTGAGGAATGATCTCTGCAGCATACGGTTGATAATTTTTTATAACATCGAGGTTGTGACACGCGTGCCATAAATCTAGGGAAAGAGACACTTCGTGGGAGGTTTTTGAACTGATCCTTGCATGTAACCTCCAAATACTAAAAATAGATCCCTGAAGCAAGGGATGCCTTTGCCTAATGCCTTGGGAGAAGCAACCCATGCATGCAAGGCAGTTTTGCTCGGTCCCAGAGGGAACCGATAAACTCAGCTTCACATGCAAGAGACTGCTCGACTGGTGGAAGGAAATGCACATTTCTAGCTGGAAGTTGGGATGGTTTCTGAGGAGATTTGTGCAATATTTGGGCAGAGGAGGTGATTTCTTCCCATATTTGTGAAAATTCTGAGTTGAGCAGCCCTGTTGGGGAAAATTGCGCAATTCCTGTTGGAAGTGACGACTCGTAGGATTGCGTAATCTTGGAGCCCAATAGGCTGCCAGGCAGGATTGCGAAATTTTTGGAGGGAAGGTTGGTTTCCCTCCAGAAATGTGTAATATTTTTGGGGAAGGTACTCAGTTTGCAGCTAGACCAAGTCTGGGTGAACAACTTGTGAGGGGAATGTATCAAGCTATGATCGACATGTTGCCATTGTGCAAGCAAAACACTTAGGCTTGTGAACTTGATGAAGCAAGGCAAGCTACTGTGAAAATTGGAAGGGAGGCTCCAAAACGAAGCTAAGGAAAAATTTTGCAACGTGCTTGTAGCCGCTACAATAGGTCCTTAAGTGCTTGAGTGTCCCTTATTAAGTTTCCCTTCCTTGTCTTTTTACCTTAGATATGATACCATGTTGAGAAATTTAGGACATAGAGATGACATGATTTCTTTAGAAATGATAATTTCTTGTGATGTATTTTTACTTTGCTTAATTAGATTACTCTTTACTTATTAGTGTTTTCTTCATCAAACAACTACCAAACCATAAAGAACAATGAGAAAAAGGACACAAGATGTAGGCGATCAACTAGGGTCTAAACCTCTCCAACTTGAGAGGAAAACCCACTAGAATTATTCTACTTATAGAATCTTCAATTGATGAATTCCAATATCTAAACCTTTGACCAAGGACCCCTCCAAGACTAGGTCAATGCTTGCTCTTTGAATAGATTCTCCTTCTAACAACTTCAACCTACTCTAGAACTGCAACTTCGACTTGCCCAAAAACTGCAACTTCTTTTCTTCACTTGGTTAGATTCTCTCTCCTAGAGAACTCGCCTTCCAAAACAACTCTTCTTGGAGATCTAACTTCACTTACGCAAATCAGATTCACTGTAGAAATATGTGCCCTAATTCCTTTGCAAATGTGAGCAGAAGTAGCCCAAAACCAAATCCAAATTAGCTCAACTTTTCTTCCTTCCTTTGTCTTCATCTTCTTTGCAATTCTTCATGTACTTATCATTGAAATTGAGTGTGAGAGTGAAGTTTCTCCAAATGAGGTTGAGCGCGCTATATATATGCTTCCTCGAGCCTCTTATTAGATTGACTTGACATGTCCTTAGGCTGAATTGATGATTGCATGTTTGACATGGTCTTGGAGGGTATTTTGACTCTAATTTGACTAAAATAATTTTCTTGCAATATATAACATGCCCAAGAAGGGTTATTCATACATGATAATGATTCTTTTAACTTTATAGAGTCAATGACAAATCCTAAAATCTCTCAATGGGAGCTTGACCTAAAATAGATTTTCCTTGAGCATGAAATCCATGCCTCAAGAACAATAACAATAATTTTATTTTTCTCTTTTCATTGAATACATAAAATCATCATTACATGTGTTATTATGAAGACCGAACCTAGTTACATATTTCAAAAAATCAGCCAAGGAATTTTGGACATAAAATGACACAAGGAGCTAGAATGGGGAATAACTAGCATAGATCAATCTTAAGCCTGGATCTAACATGAGCCGAGAGGGATCAAATTTATTCATGTGAAAACTTATTTTATAGTGCAAAAAATAAATGTGTATTCACATAAGTTAGTTAACATAAATCTTCAAATGATTTATTTAAATAATGTGTTAAAATATTATTGAAAAGTATAAGGTTAAACATCTTATTCACATATTTTTTTAAATTATAATTACTTTACTTGAAATTATATTAGGTCATATGGACAACTAATTAAAAATGCGTAGTATATTCTTTTTTTATTATTATTTCCAGCATTGTTTTTCTATTTAGATAATATTTTAATTTTATTACATGTGTCAACTCCAAGTTGAGCATGGACATTACAAATTGCCTTCAGACTGGGTTTTAGAATGAGCCTCTCAGCTCACAAATGTTTCAGAAGCAACCATACTACGAGTTAAATGCTAGGGATGCAGTGAGAATCACCTGTGGAGAGTGTCCACAAAATCTAGTAAACAAAAGGGAGATAGTGAATAATCTGCAAGAAACTTCAACTGTTAATGACATTGCCTGCAACATTCCAAGGATCAATGCAACATTAGATGGAAGGAAAGAAGACCACCAGTCAACAATGACCAAAAACCAAGGTACAATTTCTTAATAGAAAGTTTCAGTATTAATAGATCTTGGATATTATCTAAGTTATTTTTTCATGGTAATGTGGCATTGTTATTATTTTACATAAAATTTTATGGGTTGAATTTCTGTGAATGATATGCGTACTTCGTTGATTTCTAGTTTGATATTTTGATTAAGGGATCATATCCACAAGGAGTCAATGAGTTGGTCATAAATTTGATCCCCTTTTGGTGCTTCTACATCAATACAACTCCATGGTTGATTTCTATGAATGACAAATTTTGGATACATTGGTTAAGGACCCATACCTGGAGGGAGTTGGCCTTGAGTTTGATCCACCTATGGTATCTATGCATTGTTATAATTCAACATACAACTCCATGGCTAAATTTCGACAAATGACACAGGTACCTTCTCAAATGCCTTGAACTACGATTTTGGTTAAAATGACACATATATTTAGGGATTAATAATCATGTCATGGTGTTCATGCATCATTACAACTACACATATAGCTCCATGGCTTGAATTTCGAGTATTAATGTGGGTACCTGAGAAAAAGCTATAGTTTGGGATTTTAGTTAGGGACCCTTATCCTTTAGTAGTTGGTCTTACATTTTATCACTTGACAATGTTAGCGCATTTTTACAACTCGACATACAACTACAAGAGCTATTTTAGTACAAATGATGTGGCTATCTTGCTAAATACTATAGTTCAATAGTTTGGTTAAGAACCCATATCCATAGGTAGTTGCTCTTTAGTTTGATCACCCCCATGGTTCTTGTGCATCTCTATAACGTCAAATATAAAAAGATTGGCTAAATTTATATCAATGATGGGACGGTTGTATCAATGTTTCAATGGTTAATGACCCATATCCATGAGAAATGTTGGAGTTCAATCCCCTCATGGTGCATATACATCACTAAAATACAATATGCAACTCGATCGGTTGAAGTTGCATTAATGACATGGATACCTTTCCATATGCTTTAATTTAGCATTTTTAATTAGGATCCATAGTCACAAGTAGTTGGATTTTAATTCCATCCCCCTCAGTGGTGCTCATGTTTGCTGCTACAATTCTACATACAACTTTGTAGGTTGAATTTCCACCAATTGAATCAATACCTTGTTGAATGCTTTGGTTTAATATTTTGTTATCTATTAATATTCATATGTATTTTTCTTTAAATTCAATCTAACTCATGCTGCCAACACATTGTTATAACTCCACAAGTTGAATTTATACAAATGATGTGAGTACATTTTTTAATGTGTTAGACTCAAATTTTTGTTAAAGACCCATATCCACAAGTAGCCAAAATTGAGTTCGTCTACCTCATTGAATTTCTCAAATTTCTATATTTGAGATCATGATGAAATACTCCATTGTACAAAGTTAATTCAATCCATCACATTATCCAGTAGTACCATGGAAATTATTATTTGGTTACCTTATGTCCTAAATACTTTCACCTTCCTTTTCCCACCATCAATGATCAAATTTGAAGCACATGTTTAGTTTCAATTTAAAAAGTTAATTTAGTTTCAATTTAAAAAGTTAGATCCATCCATCTCTCATAAATAAAATAAATAAATAAATAAATAAATAAATTGTATTTTAATTAAAGTGTCAACAAGTACACACTTCATTTCCTTATAGAAGTGTTAATGGTTTTAATGAGGGTCCCTTCAGAGTTCAGTCCACCACCCTTAGACATCATAGACATTTATACTAAGAAGGCATAACTCGCCCCCAACATGCATGCCACCCTATGGCTTGTAAGATCCAAAAATTTATGTTTATGGATGGGAAAAAAGAGGTTTACAGCCCAGCTCAGGCGGACCACCTTCAGACATGATATACGTTTATGTTAAGAGGGCACTAGTCACCCCAACATGCAAGAGCATGGATGCCACCATATGACTTGTAAGATCCAAAAATTTATGTTTATGGCTCACATGATAGACATTTATGTTAAGAGGGCATAACTCACCCCAACATGCAAGAGCATGCATGCCACCATATGACTTGTAAGATCCAAAAATTTATGTTTATGGCTCATGAATACCTGGATTCATTTGTGGCTAAGACTGCAAAAGTTTGGAATAATTTCAATTTCATATTCTATATATTTATATGTTGCATTGCATTTGCTTTGATAGAAAATGTGAAAGCTTTGTCTCAATTCGTTGGGTTTGGGATTTTCTCTGGTACGATAAATATAAAAGAATAGAAAACAATGCAAGAAATTGGGATGTTATAAGACGAATATATACATATGCATTTCTATCTACTACTTTGCAAACTGCAGAGAAAAGCTCCATCTGCATTGAGCTTCTATGTATTGAATCTAATGGTGTCTTATTTTCGCATATCTCTCTCCAAATTTATGCATTTGTGGTCACTGTCACGAATACAAATGACTAATGTGGGGCATGGACGAATACCAATGACTAATGCAGGGCATGGATTTTCACGTTTATTACAATGGGTATTGATCTCTGCAAGAAGTTTTTTCTCCTTTCTGATAGTAAATTTTTTGCACGTGTATTGCATTAAATTGCTTTAAAGTTTAAAGTGATAATACAAAGGTACTGGTTTAGTTTTCCACTGCAGAAAGAACTTGTATGAATCCTGCCAAAGCTTGAAGCTTATGTGTTAACATCAAGCTTCTGTAATCGATGGATCCTGCCACCAAACCTCTTGTTAAGTTCAAGGAAACTTTTGTGTTGATATCAGGTTTCAAAATTTTGTACTGACTTAAAACTGTTTAAAGCAATAATATAAAGTTAATGGATTGGCTTTGTACTAGATAAATGATTCGCATGAATCCTGCCAAATCTGGAAGCTTTCGTCTGGATTTGTTTTCAGAATGAATCATATTAATAAGTTCGAAAAGTCTATGAAATGATGTGATTAATCCGAAAAAATTATATCTACCTCTAAATTTGTTAAAATCAATAAATTAATTTTACACTCTAGTTTTTAGAAATACAAATCCCCTCGCCTCCAAATCGGTAAGTCTTCAAGCTTTCCCCTTAACCAAGGGATTGGTTTTACACTTAAGAAACGCCTGGCACGAATCCTACTAGACTTTTATATTGAGACTTCTGTTATCTTACTCATTGACTTTTATATTGAGATGAATCACAAAACTCCTCATTCTGAAAACACAGCCTTCTTCACCGTCCAGAATTTGGTGATTGCTTTGCAGCCACCTACTTTGGTGATCGCTCCTTAACCACTTGCTTACATCCTCGCCTTTCAAACGTCGACTTCCGTTGCGTTTTACATTCACTCGCAACATTCAATGGTGATTTCCTGTCACTCACCACATTTGCTTTTGGCTTTTGACGTTCTCTCAACTCTAGAATCTCAACATCTTTAGATTCAAGATCCTTTTTCAGGCAATTCAGGGCACTTTCCAATTCCCTAATTCTCTCTCGAAGATGCCCATTTTCTTCTGTACATTTGTTCATTTCGGTAGTCAAAGAATTGTTTTTTTGCTTGAGGCCCGTGTTGGCCTCTGCATTGTCCAAAAGCTCATTTCGTAAATCAACCAGCTGATGTCGTAAATCAAATATCTGGCCCTCTTTCTTCGCTTCCACAGCCCTGAAAGATTCGAGATCCTTTCTTGCAGAATCTAGAGCTGTTTCCAACTCTCCCACTGTTGCCTTAAGATTTATCTTTTCTTCTTCGGAAGTCAAAAATCTTCTATCCATTTCACTTTGTAAGGAGTTATTTTCCTTTTCTAGAGACATTTTTGCAGCAGCAAGCGATGAAACTTCACTTTGTAAAGAGTTCGTCACTTTTTCCAGAGGCAATTTTGCAGCTGCGATTGACGAAACTTCACATTGTAAGGAATTCCTTTCGTTTTCCAGAGAGATTTTTGCAGCAGCAAATAATGAAACTTCACATTGTAAGGACTTCGTTTTTTCATCCAGAAACTTTTTTGCAGCAGCAAGTGATGAAAGTTGATCTTCTAAATCTGCGTGTAGTGATTCGAACTCCATCTTCTGTTCTTCCTTTTCATGCAATATTTTATCATGGGTTTCCTGTATCTTTCCAAATTTTATGCTCAGCTCTTCAACTTGTTTGTTAAGTCTAACATTTTCGGACATAGATTTTTCAGCTCTCTGAATTTGCTTTTCCAACAAGCACTTGGTACTCTCTAACTCCTTCTGTAGCATTTCGTTCTGCTTTTTAAGAGCAACTTCTGTTACCTTGCACTTGTATTGCTTAATTAAATCTGCTTCTTGTTGGACACCTTCAGTTGTAGCTTTGTGAAGGTTGTTAATTGCAGTTTCCAATTCTGCAATTTTCATAAGCGGGGAGACTTTGTTCGGCAGGGAGATTTTATCATAAACTCTGAATTTCCTGGAATTGAATTTTACTTTTTCTTCATCTTTAATCGCCAAACCAGTCTCTGCATTGGAAACTCTCGGCCCACCACCACTTTCTGGTTGGGAAAATCTTCTACCACCGCCTCTGCCTATACCTCTTGCTTCCATCGTCTCGTTCCAAAAGTGGTGAAAGCTTAAAAACCTTGAACAGACACCAGCTAATTGAAAAAGAAAATTGAGAGACAATTTAAAATTATCTACACGCTTTTCCTTGGCTAACACTATGTATTCAGTGAACGACAAACGCGATGTAAGTGAAATTAGAGGCATCGGATTGCAATAAATAAATACTCATACGTTCAAATTAATTAATCATTTCGAACAAAGATCGGCCGACTAAATCAACGTTACATCGTTCATTGTAGATTTGGTGGGGTACTTCCCTATGCTCCACTCATGGTTCCCAACCCAATCTCGGTTTTGATTCCTTTGGAATCATAAAATTATTGCTTAAATTATAGTTAAAATTTTATATTTATATATGCTTGATTTTGAATTGGATTTTTTTAAAAGGAAAATTTTATATATTGCTAAATTTTACATATAATTTTATGATTGAATTTTTATTGATAATAGGGATATTTTTTTAAATGTATTAATTTAAGAAATTTATTAAAGATTTGTATTTATATAGAGTTGATTTTTATGATTGAATTTTTATGGATAATATGGGTATTTTTTAAAATGTATTAATTAAAATTTTCATTAAAGATTTGTATTTATACATAGTTGATTTTTAGTTTTATTTTTTCATATGACATTGTTACTATTTCACATATAATTTTATAGGTTGAATATGTTTAAATGATGTGGGTATTCTGTTGATTGTTTAGTTTGATACTTTTATTAAGGGATCATATCCACGAGTTAGGGAGTTGGTCATAAATATATTGCTTTTTGGTGCTTCTACATCAATACAACTTCATGGGTTATTTTTATGAATGACAATTGTTGGATACATTGGTTAAGGACCAATGCCTGGAGGGAGCTGGCCTTGAGTTTGATCCACCCATGGTACCTATGCTTTGTTACAATTCAAAATACAACTCCATGGCTGAATTTCAACAAATGCCACAAGTGCTTTGTCAAATGCCTTGAACTAGGATTTTGGTTAAAAGGACCCATATCTTTAGGACTTAGTAATCATGTCATGGTTTTCATGCGTCATTACAACTACACATATAGCTCCATGGGTTGAATTTTGAGTGTTGATGTGGGTACCTTAGCAAAAGCTATAGTTTGGGATTTTCGTTAAGGACCCTTATCCTTCAGTAGTTGATCTTACATTTTATCACTTGACAATGTTAGTGGATTGTTACAAATCCACATACAACTCCAAGAGTTGATTTGGTACAAATGTTGTGGGTACCTTGCTAAATAGTATAGTTCAATAGTTTGGTCAAGAACCCATATCGATAGGTAGTGGGTACCTTATTGAATGGCTTGGTTTAAAATTTTGTTATTTACTAATATTCACATGTATTTTTGTTTAAGTTCAATCTAACTCATAGTGTTAATGCATTGTTATAATTGCATGAGTTGAATCTATACAAATGATGTGAGTACCTTTTTTAATGTGTTAGGCTCATATTTTGGTTAAATACCCATATCTACAAGTAGCCAAAATTGAGTTTGGATGCCTCATAGAATTTCTCAAATTTCTATATTTGAGATCATGATGAAAGACTCCATGGTACAAAGGTTAATTCGATCCATCACATTATCCAAAAGTACCATGGAAATTATTGTTTGGTTAAATTATGTCCTAAATACTTTTACCTTCCTTTTCCCACCATCAATGATCAAATTTGAAACACATGTTTAGTTTCAATTTAAAAGTTTAGATCCATCCATCTCTTCCATGATGAGAATTTTCAAAAAACATGTATTTTAATTGAAGTGTAAACAAGTACACACTTCATTTCCCTAATCGGGGTGTTAAGGGTCTTAATGAAGGTGCCTTCATGGTTGATCACACCACCCTTAGACATGATGTACATTTATGTTAAGAGGGCACAAATTGCCCCCAACATGCAAGAGCATGCATGCCACCCTATGACTTGTAGGATCCAAAAATTTGTGTAATTAAGAAGTCTCAAACCCTAGTAATGGGAAGTGAGTATGGTAGAAACTCAAAGGATGGGTTGGGAGATATTTTCAATATTGGAATTACAAATCTATGGTTTCTCCTATTATGAAGATACTAATCTCAACTAAACTAAGAAAATTTGTATTTTTGAGGGAATTTGATGGGTCCAATATGGGCATTTGTTGTAAAAGGAAGCTAGAAGATAAAGAAGAGTTTGAGAAAGAGATACCAAGTTCTAGCATTTCATCTTACCATTATTCACCTCATACTAAGAAATATATTATAAATAATGTATTCTATTGTTTTCCACGGCACATATAATTACAGAATTCTAGTGTACTCTTTCTTACTCTCAAGGTGTAATTGGCAATAAGTGATGACACAAGTTGATTCTAAACCAAATTATGAAAGGGTTTCTTTGTTAATAAGATTATATATAATTGTATTATGGTATTAGCATAGGTTTATGTGGAGATTTTAACTATTACCCTTTAACTTTTTGTTTGACATCCTAGAAATCCACCTTCACGTTTAGTTCTAGAAAACAAACTAATGCTTACAAACATGTAGCTTTATGTAGGAATCATGGTGAAATGTTGAATTGGAAACTATATTGCAAGAGTATTAATTAAGGGTTCCCAAAATGTGCTCCAATTCATTAGAAAACAATTCTTAAATTGTGTTTGATCACACCTAAGTAAATCTTATTCTCATTCATTAGTTCTTGTATTAAGCTAATCTATTTAAAACTTAATATTAATTCATTTTGTTTTTTTGGTTCACCCTCTTATTTTTGGCATAATAGAACCATTAGAATAATATGGTTTTGTATAGTGTTAAATCTTCATAATGATGCATTCATAAGGTTGTACATTATTTCTTTGGATTTTACGGCTTGTAATATAAATGTAAGTTTAATTAGCAATAACAAATGACAATTGATGATGGTGGTTAACATCCACTGAGACCAAATTGGTCTATCAGATGTATGATTTTCTTAGTTTCTAATTGTTTGGCTCCTCGTCTTTCTTGGCGAGATTGGTGTTGTAGCTTTCTTTTCTTCTCTAAGGTCTTCCAACTTTCTTTATCTTGCATCTCCTTCATCTCTTTTGGTTATTGGGACATTGGTGTCTTAGCTTCACAATCCATTGTGTTCATCCTTTTGAAGATAGTCGGAGAAGAAGTTTGGTCTAGGAGATCTGCTTTGCTGTTAAATGAAGATTTATGTTGTGTGGTATTCGAATCCTCATAACTGTTGATGCTTGAGGGGTTGTCGAGTTCACTCTTTTGTTGTTGGGCGGGGCTTTCCCATTACATGGGGTGCATACTAAGGGAGAAAAAACAAAGAATCCCCAATAAAAATTGAAATTAATTCAGGTGATTATAATATACATCCTCTAAAATTATTGATACATATGCTACTAGTACTTTGGTGCTTCATATGTTAAGGAAAGGAGCTTATCTTGAGGTGGTGCTAAATCTATTTGTCAACACTAGCCAAAAAGGAAGTGGAGTAAAAAATTGGATAGCTAGAAGGTAGTGCCAAACCTCTTTGTCAAACCTAGCTAAAAAGTGGAGTCAATTTCTGGATAGCTAAGTGATTAGAATCAAAGGTATAGCGAGTAGATATGGTGGAAAAAAATCAAAAGTTAGGGAGATATGAAAGAACCATTTTTCACAACAAATAAAATACTTGAAATATAAAAAAATAAACTTTGGTGATATATTGAACATTTTTACATTGTGTATAGGATAATCCAATAGATACTTTCGTAAGACATAAAGCTTCTGAAACAAATCAAGAATATTACATATTCTCAATGAAAATCTAAAAGTACTCACATAAAATGCTAAAACATTATCTCCTTACTACAAAGGACTTTTATCCATATATGTATGAATCAATTTAGATGACAAGGTTATCAAATCAATGCAGGTGAGTGTGGTGGAATTATGCATTGCCTAATGAGTATTTTATACAAAAACTAGAGTAAGGTGGAACAACCAAGGTCCCTTTTTTATTTAGTGCGTTCTGTTGTTGAAGATGATTTTGAAAACATTTTTTGCGAATTACCATGGTAAAAGAGGTATGCGTTGTTATTATTGGAACTATTTTAACTTGGATAGATTCATGGTATAATTTGAGAAGGTATTAAGAGTAATATTAATTTGGATATTGAAGTAAGAAGGAAATATTATTGCCATGCTAGGCCTTAAGAGTGTTGTTGATAATAAAAGATATTTGACAAATATTAGATAATTATTATATGCTTCTATTTGAGATGTTGAAAACCAATGGTTAAGGACCAATTCTCTTAAAAAATAATCCACTCGTGGATTAGTTAAGGACCCTTATCCTTTAGTAGTTGGTCTTACATTTTATCACGTGACAATGTTAGTGCATTGTTACAACTCCACATATGACTCCAAGATTTAATTTAGTACAAATGATGAGGCTATCTTGATAAATATTATACTTCAATAGTTTGGTTAAGAACCCATATCCATAGGTATTTTCTCTTTAATTTGATCATACCCATGGTTCTTGTGTACCTCTATAACTTCAAATACAACAACATTCGTTGAGTTTATATCAATTATATGGGTACATTATTGAATGTTTCAATGGTTAATGACCAATATCCAGGAGAAATGTTGGACTTCAATCCCCTCATGGTGCATATTCATCACTAAAATTTGCTATGCAATTCCATCGGTTGAATTTGCACTAATGACATGGATACCTTGCTATATTCTTTAATTTATCATTTTTATTCAGGATACATAGTCACAAGTAGTTGGTTTTGACTTCCATGCCCCCCAGTGGTGCTCATGTTTGCTACTATAATTCTACATACAACATTGTGGATTTTCCACCAATAAAATCAATACCTTGTTGAATGCCTTGGTTTAGAATTTTGTTATTCACTAATATTCATATAGTAATTAAGTTGTATATTTGCAACTTCTCATGAATTTTTAATCAAAATCATAAGACACAAACCTACTCTACTACTCTATGGACATTAATTCACAATTTAGAACAAAATTCTCAAACATGCAAGAAGAAATAACACACATGTAATAAGTATTTTTATTTAGGGAAAGAATATGCTAAAAACCCCAATGCCTACTTGCATTAATAAAATGAATAAAGATGTATTACAATTTATTTTCTTAATTGAGCACACCTTACACATGCATAACCTATCTCTCTACTAACTAAAGGCTCTGACCTAGACTTAGTCAAAAATTTCTCAACTTGAGCTCCTATTTCCTTGCATTTTTCATTGAGAAATTAGGCCCCTATTATTTAGGAAAATCCTCAAATTGAATCGCGCAATTCCTTAGGTTGATCATCTTATGGCAGGCAACACCCGTACACAAAAGACTAGTCTACAACTCATGTTACACTACCTTAGAATCTCCACCAATCCTGGGTAAGTCGAAGTCTATGCATACACTAGCTACTTTAGGTTGATTGACCAGTTAACTGGATGATCACTGAGTTTGAATAAAGTCCCACTACACAACTTGACCCTCCACTAGTTTCTCTAATAGTTGGAACTAGTTTAATTGAAGACAGACTTAGATAAGTTAACTTTATTGCTACAAATTAGAAACCACACATGCTTAACTAAACTTTAACTCCTCCAACTTGAATTTACTCAGTAAACTGGGTGACACAAGTCATGTCACACAAGCTAACATCATCCAAATTGTATTTTTTTTTTTTTTTTGATTTGGAATAACCTGTTCAGAGTTTTGTTAAACCCAACATTTCAGACTTCTGGTTTGGATTGGGATTTCTTCCCTTTTTTCTTCTTTTCCTTTCTAGCCAATGTAAATTTTTCTTCGTCCTTGCCCTTGGATGAAGTCCCATCTCTAGTATTTCTCCTTATTTCATCATGTACCAAATCAGACCATAAGTGCTCCCAATTTGGTAGTTTCCCCTCCCCATTCATCAAATCTTGGTAGTTATTCCAACTCTTCGGAAGGCCCATAAGGGCTAGGCTTACCAAGTCATCTTCAGGGGCAGTAACACTAACCCCACCCAGTTCATCACAACATTATGTGAACCTACTCAGATACTATGGTATAGTGTCATTCTTTTGCATCTTGATACTCTGAAGTTTATCCCTTAGTGCCAGCTTCCCGTGGTCACTATTATTCTTGAACAATTTTGTCAGTTCTTTCTACGTCGCGAACAAAGTTTCTTTTTCATGGAGATTCGAGATGATATGATATTGTGGTCCCTCCAATATTATTATCCTCACCTTGGCCACATATTTCTTCCATTGTGCAAGGTCCTAAACATTAGTTGTTGTTGGTCTTGGAAAATATGTCTTGACATATTCAAGCAATCCGTTGTCATCCAATACTTCCTCCATGTGGTCCTTCTATGAAACAAAATTTGAGGTGGCTTCCAAGGAATATTCTAGCCTTAGTCCATTGAAGGCCATCTTCTCAGCTTTAAAGAAATCCTGCTACACTGATCTTGAAATTCAAACCTCTGAGAAAAAACTTTGAATTTCCTACTCTAATGTGAATCCTTCTTTAATACCATGTAGAAATTAGGCAATATATTTGCAATTTCTCATGAAGTTTTAATCAAAACCACAAGACACAAACCTACTCTACTTCTCTGTAGACATTAATTCACAAGTTATAACAAAAATCTGAAACATGCAAGAAGAAATAACACACATGCAACAAGTATTTTTATCTAGGGAAAGAAATATACTAAAAACCCCAATTCCTACTTGCATTAATCAAATGAATAGAGATGTATTACAATTTATTTTCTCAACTGAGCACACCCTGTAAGTGCATAGCCTATCTCTCTACTCACTGAAGGCCCCACACCCAAACCTCATCAATTTTGTCCTCAGCTTGAGCTCTTATTTCCTTGTGTTGTTCCTTGAGGAATTAGGTCCCTATAATTTAGGAAATTCCTCAAATTTAATTGTGCAATTTCTTACATTGATCATATGACTACATGCAACACATGTACACTCAACACTAGTCTACAACTGATGTTACACTACCTTGGAATCTCCACCAAGCCCGGGGATCTCAAATTTTTTTTCCACTGGAAAAATCGTAATATTTCATTATATTTTAAAAATTACATGTAGTAGATGCCTTTCATCTCTGTGATCCATAGTAAAAAATGGAGCTTTGATTTATAAAAAATGGTGCATATATCTTTCTTGCTTTACGGCACACATGTTGTTCATAAAGAGTCTGATAATTTAAAAACATATATGATATCTACAATATAAAACATTCACCACGCAGGGTGATGTCCTTAATATAAGCTATGAAATAAACATACTGAAAATATATACATATGTATAGTTTATGGATGATAAAAAAAAACAAAATTAGGGACTCTCTGTCCTATGATGTGTCTGATCAGTATATGGCCTGTGATAGTATCAGTACTCATTTGTACCCCTTTGTTCCTGTATCATCCACTGTCCTCGGGGAAGTAGCGTGGCCTCCTTGGAAAGCCCATCAGCACTGCAGTTATGTTCCCTGTAAATGTGTTGACAAGAAATAGAATTAAACTGAGCTTTGAACATGTTCACTTCATCCAAAATATTACTGAGAGTGTGTGCATGACAAACAATAATATTATTGAACCAATTTACAATGATTTTTGAGTCTCCATAAATGTTTAGATCCATGCAATCATGACCAAGTGAGAAGTGCAGCAAATGGCGAAGTGTGATAAGTTTTGCATAATTATTTGTCCCGTTTCCAAGCCCCATCTTAACCTTAAAGTAGTGTTGTTCAGTAAGGTATAGAGTAAATCCAACTCCACATCCTTGGTTTTGTGCAACACTGTCAAAGAAAGCCCAGGGTGTATTTTTGTCTATGGGGACGGGGGCATGTGGTCTCCTAGGCCGAGGTCTGATGGGCTCGGGAAGTTCATGGAAAGAAGATATGATCTGGGTTGAGATATGCAACCATCTAGCTACAATGTTTTAAAAAGTAATCCGATTTCGAGCCAGCCAGATGTGCCAGCATATGAGGAGAGGGAGGCATAACTGCTTTGTTCCTCGATTCAAATTACTCCAAATTTCCCAGGCGTGGCAAATGTTTTCACCCTCCCATTTATCAGGCAGTTGAATTGAGGAGAAGACAATCTGCCAAAGATTGTTCAGAATTTCACATTGAAGAAATAAATGTTCAGTCGATTCTGATTATTTTTTACATAAGACACACTAGTGAGGGCCTTGGCAGGCATGATGTGAAAGGGATTTCCTTGTGGGAACCTTGTTACTGAGAACACACCAAAAGAAAAGTTTCTTTCTCAGGGGATAACCAAGCTTCCATATGCTCTTCCACCACTCAAGAGCCTGCTCAGGTTGTTTGTGTGATATGAGACCGAGGTAGCCATCCTTTGGGTTATGTACTTCGTTCTCCGCTAGACACCAAACAAGTTCATCAGGTGCCTCCTTAATCCTGATGTGAGATTCACTCAGAGAATTTGTATAATCTTGCCATGTTTGGTGCCATTGAGGAGTTATTTTGAGCTGTTGTACTGATTTCCAACCCTGTGCAAAAATGGTAGTGTTCATCTGATCAGCTATGTGTGAAAAGACCCTTATATCTTGTAGATTGAGAGCTGGATTAGTTCTCTCAGTAGCTGAATTATTCCTCCCCCTGTAGTCCAGTGATGTAATATTCCTAACCCAAAATATTCCTCAAACCCCAGCAAAAACTCCAACCAAATATGTGCAAATGGTATAATAACCCAGAAGTGATAAAATAACAGTGGAATAGCATATAATAATGTAAACCGGAAATATAAGTGATACACAAGAAATTCAATGAGAAATTCTAAGCCATTTTATTATACTGAGCAATAAATGAGTACAAGAGGTGATTAGATAGATGGCACCTCGACTTGCACAAGGCAAGTGAAGAAATACTCTCAGAATGACAAGAATGGCCTCTCTGCATGGATGTTGTTGCTGTGTCGTTGTTGCTGCTAGAAAACAAATGATGATTTGGGGCTACACCCCTCCTCGGAAAAAGCTAAAACTCTGGATTCGGCTCTACTCATGAAACCCATAAAAACCCAGAAAGCTTTCTTGGAACGACCTCACATTGATCTGCATCCTAGCTGCTGGAAAACTGCTGTGATGCTACTACTACTGGAAATCGAATGAGGATTTGGGGCTATACCCCTCCTCAGAAAAGGCTGAAACTTTGGAATCGAACTCTACTAAAAAAACCCAGAAAAACCCAGAAGGATTTTTGAAATGGCCGACCCCTGAAAATCACCCCCTTGGGGTTCTGTGCAGTTCCTTAAAGACGCTGATGAAAATGTTGCTGAAATGCTGATGAAACTACTGTTGAAATGCTGATGAATCTACTGCTGGAATGTCAATGGAAATACCTTTCCCGAGTAGGCACTCGAAGTCCCCCAGGGCTAAGGGTGAGATCTCCGAACGGAGACACTCAATGCACTAAACAGTGTTGCAGATTAGCTAAACAACCACGTGCTCTAAGTCGAAATGACTATCACAAATGCTCATAACCAGAATGATCCAAATGAGGGGGTTCCTCTCTATTTTATAGCCTCTTCCTCTCGCAATCCCTAGGCTCACTTTCTCCTGCGTGATCCCCTTCTTGCCATGTGTTCCTTCCCTCCTGCGCAGTCCCTCCATGTGTCTGTGTGGGCCCCATTTCTGCATCCCCCTTTGGCCCCCTTGTTTCCCTCTTAAGTCACAACGTTGTGCTACCTAGGAAGTGACTTTTTATTCTAAAGTGAGTTATGTCCCCCTTTCCTCACTATTCATTTACAAATAACTATAGAAGGCAAAAATCAAACAAAATCGAATATTCCAATTAGCCATAGCTAATTAGGAATATTACAGTCTCCCCCGGCAAAATGTTGCTTGTGCTCAAGAACTAAAGTGATGGATGCTGTAAGATATCCTCACTCTCCAAAGTGTCATCCTCATCCGGCAAATTCTTCCACCTCACCAAGAATTCTCGGACCATCCTGCTCTGCAACCATCTTTCCCTAGAGTCAATGATAACCTCTAGCTGCAATACCAAATGCCCCTCATCATCCATGGGTGGTAGCTCATCTGTCACGGTCACTTGATGCCCCAATGCCTTCTTCAAGCATGATACATGAAAAATGTTATGAATCTTGCTGCCTTGGGGCAGCTCCAACTCATATGCAACCTGTCCAATCCTGCGTATCACCCTGTATGGCCCATAAAAGTGGGGCTTGAGCTTCTCAGCCCCCTTCTGCTTCAGTGATGAATGTCGGTATGGCTGTAATCGTAGGTAGACCATGTCCCCTAGCTTGAACTGCCTCTCCATCCGACCCCTGTCAGCATATAGCTTCTGTTGGTTTTGCATTGTAGCCATGTTATCCTTGAGAGCTTGGAGGATATCCTGACTCTCTTGGATCCAAATCTTGGCTCTAGGAGCCCTGCTATCACTAGACATCACATCGACAAAAGTTAAAGGATGATACCCGTATAAGGCATAGAATGGTGACATACCAACACTACAACAAAACAGGCAATTTGCGCCAGATTTAGCACCAAATTTTAGTGCATTTTTTCTCAATTGGGATGAGCCGCCTGGCGCTAAATTTGGCTCTATTGTACAATTTTTAAAGCGTTCTTTTTTGCACCAAATTTTGCATCCTTTTTATGCCAAATTTTCCATCATTTTCTGCATCATATTTTTCACCAAGATTTTCATTTGGTTTTACAACAGGTTTTGCTTCTATTTTTGTGCCATTTTTTGTATCTATTTTTGCATCATTTTTTTCTTCCTCTTTTGTGGAATTCTTTGCTTCTAGTTTTGTGTCATAATTTGCATCGATTTTTACACCATCTTTGCCATTTGATTTAGTGCCTTTTTTTACATCTAGTTTGTGCCAATTTTTGCATCTGGTCTTATGCCATTTTTTGCTTCTAATTTTGTACTTATTTTTACATATATTTTTGTGCTAGTTCTTTTGCCTTTTTTTACACCATTTTTTCCATCCAATTTTGCACCATATGTTGAATCTGATTTAGTGCCAAATTTTGTATGCATTTTTAGGCCGATAGGCCTTTCCTATGCATCAACAATTGTCAACACTTTCATCCTCCTCCGTTGGATCACGTGAGACACTTTCAACCGTTGATTTGAAGTGTGACTGCTTTTTCCAAATATCAAGTTGCCTTCTTGACATGGCAAGATATTTTTATTGCTTTTTCTAAATATCAGTGAAATTGCCTTCTTGACATGGCAAGATATTTTCACTGCTTTTTCTATCTTTGCTGGCTTTTTCCAAAAGCCAGCTTGACTTTTCTGTATTCAAATTTCTCTAATCCATAATGAATTAAACAGTGTTTTGATAGAAATCACTAGATATCAAGCTAAATAAAACATTTCAAATTATTATATATATATATATATATATATATATATATATATATATATATATATATATATATATATGGTCTATATTTTAATAAAATATTATACATAAACCATTTAAATTTCAATTTTTTTGGTTCCTTATATATATATAAATTAATTAATTAATTTAATTTATATCTATCCTTAAAAAAAACCACAAAATAATCCTAATTAACTATGATAAAAATATATTCCATCATTATTTTCTTTTCTAATCTTCTATCACGCATGACAGCTTAATGGATTTCTGATTATTAAGATATCTAATTTAAGATATCTCATTGAAAGCTGAGTTGACACTGGGAGCCTAGATGAACTCATCTCGATACAGTCCACGAAATCCCAACCGTGTAACTTGTAAATTCTCAGCTTTGATCTCCCAAAAGTCTCCCACGGGCAACATTCCCATAGTTAATTGCATGATTCCTTGCATGCCTTGAGTTTGGAGCTGTAACTGCCATTCCTGGGCGATAACTTCGAGGATTTTGGGCTGAATTTTGCTCGTAGCGCAGCGCGATCAATATATTTGAGCTTTATCGGGCTTTTTAACATTTGGATTTGAATAGCGGTCGTCGTAAGGGTTTCGAAGGTCGTCTTCCTGAATTTTCAGGGTTTATCGAGATGGGTTCTAGAAGTAGTTCTCCCTACTGGTGTCATGCTTGCAATCGTATGTTAATATTATTGACAGGAGAGCCCACTGTTTGTCCCACTTGTTGCTGAGGGTTTGTAGAGGAAGCAAGCGATGGCATTTCGAGCTCCCGAACAAATCCCTTTGAGGGCTTGTTAATGGAGGGCGGAGAAAGGCTTTCTGTGGCTGACCTCATGGCTGACCTGCTCAAGTTGATGAGTAACCAAGAAAATAGAGAAGGTCGCGGTCATGTCCCTGGCAGGAGTCTCAGACGGGGCGCGATTGGGGGTAATGGCCCCATGGTGTTAATTTTGGGCAGTGATACAGGAATCGAACCCAGGACCTTGCCTGCAAATATTGGGGATTATTTCATGGGTCCTGGGTTAGAACAGCTAATAGAACAGTTGTCTCAGAACGATAGGTTGGGCTATCCTCCTGCCCCGAGGGCCGTCGTGGATGCAATGCCCACGATTAGGATCAATTCCCGACATCTGATTAACAATTCGCACTGCCCTGTCTGCAATGACCGGTTCGAAGTCGGAGGCGAAGCCAGGGAGATGCCCTGCAAGCACATTTATCATTCAAATTGTATACTTCCCTGGCTGGCTTAGCACAATTCGTGTCCCATCTGTCGCCTTGGATTGCCGGGCGACTTTCCAGCTACATCACAGGCTAGATCTTCATCCAGGCCCAGAAGTGCCGCGTCATAACCCCCGGCTGCCAAGGTAATGTCCGAGGATCTTAGGATGCCCCTTGTTTTATGCTGCGCAAAACAGTAATTCTAGGAATTATGTTTCAAGTGGAAAGAATACCAACGTTAATACTAATAATAATTCAAGAAGCAGAGACCATGGACGAGGTTCGACCAACGGAATTTAATGTGGTCTGTACATTCTTCCACTGCAAATCATTGTTCTCATCGTGGTCAATATGCTTCAAATACAAATGATAACGTTATCTGGAGGCAGCCGTGATGGCCCTTTGAGGAAGGCAATGGTTCTCCTTGGAGGATCAAGCTGAGTCACTCAGTACTCCAGTATGTTGGCTGTAGACTGTAAATACTGGTTACATGGAGTACTATATTTTAATAAAGTACTATACATAAACCATTTCAATTTCAATTTTTTTTGTTCCTTATATATATATAAATTAATTAATTACTTATTAAATAAATTATTTTAGATTTTAATTTATATCTATCCTTAAAAAAAAACCTCAAAATAACCCTAATTAATTATGATAAAAATATATTCCATCATTATTTTCTTTTTTAATCTTCTATCACGCATGACAGCTTAATGGATTTTTCTGATTATTAAGATATCTAATTTAAGATTAACACCCCCTCATTGAAAGCTGAGTTGGCACTGGGAGCCTAGATGAACTCATCTTGACAAGCAAATTGGAGGAATCATTTTTCCCTGTGCAAGATAATAGCAGATAAAGCATAATATTTTTCGGACTAAACGTCACACATCTTGCTCGAATTGAACCGTTCAAGCACACAGCGACATATATCTATTGATATTCACTTACTACATATAGTTTGTAAATTTGTCTGGATTTTGATAAAAATTTGTAAATTTTTTTAGGATTTTCGTAAATTTAGATTACATGTGTCAAATTTCAAGATTTTAGATGCTTTGGAAGTTTTTGATGGGGTTGAATTTATTTTCACCATCAAAAATATGATTCAAACACTATACTTTTTTGAATTTTCTTTTGGGCAATCACTTTTGACCATTCACACAATTACTCATTAGACCTGGCCTTAAATAATTAAGTTAGGTAGTTAAATATTTAATAATAATAATAATAAGTATATTAATGTTAATAATAATAATAATAATATTTATTAAATAATTAGGTTATTTAGTAAAATATTTAATAATAATAATGATAATTATATTAATTTTTATAATGTATTTTTGATAAATCACATTTCAAGTTATTAATTTCTTCCAAACTAATATGATTTATCATCACAACAAAAATTAATTATATTAATATTAATTATTATTATAATACATACATAATAATGTATTAAATTAACTTAAATAATTAAATATTTTAAAATTTATAAATAAAGAAATTAAATTAATTTATTATGTATTTTAAAATTATATATATATATATATATATATATATATATATATATATATATATATATATATTTGTTTTTAAGGTTGATTTTTTAAAAAAAAATCTGATTTATTTTCCAATCTAATTTATCTAAAACTTAACGAGAATGCATTGAAATCACAAATTAAATTTAATGAGTGAACTCAAAAAATAACAACATAAAACCATAAGATAATTATTCAATATAAAATAAAATTAAAAATATATATAGTTTGGACCACCTGGAAAACTATCAATTCCCTTTCGTTATCTATCTTTCAAATGAGTATTTTCTTGCCATTGACTTTTTTGGTTGACTTTCGAGCTTTGAACTTACCGAGATGTACACTAATATGCAGGTGAGGACTTTGACCAAAGGATAATGGAATATTTCATCAAATTGATCAAGAAAAAGCACTGAAAAGATATTAGTAAGGATAGCAAAAATGAAATAAGACATTCAATGTGTTCCTTATAATATAGATATAAACAAAACATCTAAAGAAAAGTAATTGCACAATGATCTAGTCCGAGAAAACAACGTTTTCCACGAATCAATTAATTCTTCTAGAAAAATTCAACAATTCCAATTTAATAATCCTATCGGCCTCTCTTTGTACCTTTTGGAACTATTGCTAGTTACACCATTTTTTGCATCTACTTTTTCGTTTTATTTATCTCCCTTTTTTGCATCCTCTTTTGCACCATATTTTGCATTTAATTTTGCATCATTTGTTTTATCCAATTTAGCATCATTTCTTAACACCATTTCTTGCATCCAATTTTGCATCCTTTTGAGCATCTAAATTTGCATCCTATGTTGAACCCTATGTTGCATCCGCCTTTGCATCCCATTTTGTGTCTATTGTTACGTTCAATTTTGAGCCATTTTTTTCGTCTGCTTTTGCATTTGTTTTTGCACCAATTTTTGAATGATTTGTTGCACCTCATTTTACATCCAATGTTGCATCTCAATTTGCATCCAAATTTGAGCCATTTTTATGCCCATTTTGCACTATTTTTCTTCTTTTGTGTCCAATTTTGTACCATTTTTTATGTTCAAATTTGCATCATTTTTGGTATCTAATTTTTCATCCTTTTTTCTGCCACATTTTGTGTCCACATTTGCATCTCATTTTGCACCTAGATTTTAGTTTGAATTTTCATCTAGTTATGCATCATTTTTGACATCCTTGGTTTCACCCTTTTTTAGTCCCATTTTGCTTCTTGTTTTGTGTCTTTTCTTACATCCTTTTTTCATCCTAATTTGACACCATTCTTTGAATACTCATTTTGGTGTCCATTTTTTCATCCTTATTTGTGCCCAATTCGATATCCTTTCATATGCCCTATTTTGTTCCTTTCTTTGTGTCTAGTGTTGCACCATTTTTTAATTTTACTTTAAAACCCTTTTTGTGTCATTGTTTGCATCTTGTTTTGATGGCTAGTTTAACATCCAATTCTACTCCCAATTTTGCATCCATTGTTAAATCCACTTTTGGCTTCTTGTTTAGAGTTTTACTTTTATTTCCATTTATGACCCCCTCTATGGGTTCATTTCACTAAGTTCATTTACATAGTGAAATATATTAAAGTTTCTAAATATCATTTTACTGTAGAATTTAATGCATAGTTAGATGAAAATAAAACCCTCTCAGTTTATCCCAGAAAATTAGGACAAACCAATTAAGAGAAAGGTTGTTCTAAGGCTTAGGATTCTTAGTAGATCAAGATGTAGAGTATAGATTAAGAAAAAGAGAATGAATTCTTGTGAGTCCTCGCATGCATGTCTTCTTGGAGTTTTTAGTATAGCTAGGAAGTGCTCCTAGCTAGCTCCAAAGCTTGGTCCTACACATAAGAGAGAGAATAAAGCAACATTCAAAGCATAATACCTTGATAATCGAAACTATCAAAAACATATAAATATTATTGAATAAATAAATACAAACGAAAATTCCATACATCCATTAGTTAAATAGAAGAAGTAAAGAATGAATAGAAACATATGGAAGGAAGAACAACTGATCTATATGAATAAAGGAGTTGGAGGAAAGTTACAACAATCAGATTTCCCAAATTTCTCATTAGTTCAATTTGGGAAAAATATTTTGGGTGAATAATGTTTCTTCATATAAAAATAGCCTTTTCCACTTTTTAGATGCTTTTGTGCTTAGAAAAAAGCTTCCTGATGCTTTATGGCTATTTCCTGCTTTTGTATTCTTTTATTTTTTAAGAAAAAACTAAAGATAAGGATAGAGGGATCACATTCCACCATATGAGTTTCCGAAAGTGAACAAGAGTGTCAAATTCAAATTCTAGTTTGCTTATGTTTTAGTTTTTTTTTAAATATATATTTAATTTTAGTATTTTTTTATTTCCTAAAAAAATATATTTAGCTTTTGGTATTTTTTTTCCTATAAAAAAAATTATATTTTGTTTTTATATAGAACAAAGATTTGATTTTTAATATTTATTTTTTTAGAAAATTGAAGATATATAGTTTTAATTTAATTTAATTTATCTAAATATTAATTTTATTTGGTTATAAAACAAAGATCAGATTTGATTTTTATTATTTGTGTTTTTAGAAAATTTAAATTTCAAATTTTACTATTATTATTTGTGTTTTTAGAAAATTTAAATTTCAAATTTTACTATTATTTTACATTTTAATATGATGGGTATGATATGTAAACTTATATATCTTTTCATCACAATTAATTTTATTTATATTAATTAAAATAAAATTTTAAAAAATCTTTATATTAATTAAAATAAAATTTTAAAAAATCTTAAAAAAAAACTATAGAAAACATTTAAATAATATGTACCTTCACAACATTTACCGGTGACTAAATTAAATTAAATTAAATCTCTATCCATTCATATTAGATCCTGATTTAACATAAAACTATATTAATAATATAATGTTTCAACGAAACTTCATCTGTAATCTTGAAAATGAGACTTCTATTATCTTACTCATTGACTTTTATATTGAGATGAATCACAAAATTACTCATTGACTTTTATATTGAGATGAATCACAAAACTCCTCATTCTGAAAACACAGCCTTCTTCACCGTCCAGAATTTGGTGATTGCTTTGCAGCCACCTGCTTTGGTGATCGCTCCTTAACCATTTGCTTACATCCTCGCCTTTCACACGTCGACTTCCGTTGCGTTTTACATTCACTCGCAACATTCAATGGTGATTTCCTGTCACTCACCACATTTGCTTTTGGCTTTTGACGTTCTCTCAACCCTAGAATCTCAACATCTTTAGATTCAAGATCCTTTTTCAGGCAATTCAGGGCACTTTCCAATTCCCTAATTCTCTCTCGAAGATGCCCATTTTCTTCTGTGCATTTGTTCATTTCGATCGTCAAAGAATTGTTTTTTTGCTTGAGGTCCGTGTTGGCCTCTGCATTGTCCAAAAGCTCATTTCGTAAATCAACTACCTGATGTCGTAAATCAAATATCTGGCCCTCTTTCTTCGCTTCCACAGCCCTGGAAGATTCGAGATCCTTTCTGGCAGAATCTAGAGCTGTTTCCAACTCTCCCACTGTGGCCTTAAGATTTATCTTTTCTTCTTCTGAAGCCAAAAATCTTCTATCCATTTCACTTTGTAAGGAGTTCCTTTCCTTTTCTAGAGACATTTTTGCAGCAGCAAGCGATGAAACTTCACTTTGTAAAGAGTTCGTTTCTTTTTCCAGAGACAATTTTGCAGCTGCGATTGACGAAACTTCACATTGTAAGGAATTCCTTTCGTTTTCCAGAGAGATTTTTGCAGCAGCAAATAATGAAACTTCACATTGTAAGGACTTCGTTTTTTCTTCCAGAAACTTTTTTGCAGCAGCAAGTGATGAAAGTTGATCTTCTAAATCTGCGTGTAGTGATTCGAACTCCATCTTCTGTTCTTCCTTTTCATGCAATATTTTATCATGGGTTTCCTGTATCTTTCCAAATTTTATGCTCAGCTCTTCAACTTGTTTGTTAAGTCTAACATTTTCGGCCATAGATTTTTCAGCTCTCTGATTTTGCTTTTCCAACAAGCACTTGGTACTCTCTAACTCCTTCTGTAGCATTTCGTTCTGCTTTTTAAGAGCAACTTCTGTTACCTTGCACTTGTACTGCTTAATTAAATCTGCTTCTTGTTGGACACCTTCAGTTGTAGGTTTGTGAAGGTTGTTAATTGCATTTTCCAATTCTGCAATTTTCATAAGCGGGGAGACTTTGTTCGGCAGGGAGATTTTATCATAAACTCTGAATTTGCTGGAATTGAATTTTACTTTTTCTTCATCTTTAGTCGCCAAACCACTCTCTGCATTGGAAACTCTCGGCCCACCACCACTTTCTGGTTGGGAAAATCTTCGCCCACCGCCTCTGCCTATACCTCTTGCTTCCATCGTCTCGTTCTAGAAGTGGTGAAAGCTTAAAAACCTTGAACAGACACAAGCTAAATGAAAAAAAAATTGATAGACAATTTAAAATTATCTACACGCTTTTCCTTGGCTAACACTATGTATTAAGTGAATGACAAACGCGTTGTAAGTGAAATTAGAGGCATCGGATTGCAATAAATAAATACTCATACGTTCAAATTAATTAATCATTTCGAACAAAGTTCGGCCGACTAAATCAACGTTACATCTTTCATTGTAGATTTGGTGGGGTACTTCCCTATGCTCCACTAATGGTTCCCAACCCAATCTCTGTTTTGATTCCTTTGGAATCATAAAATTATTGCTTAAATTATAGTTAAAGTTTTATATTTATATATGCTTGATTTTGAATTGATTTTTCTTAAAAGGAAATTTTTATATATTGCTAAATTTTACATATAATTTTGTGATTGAATTTTTATTGATAATATGGATATTTTTTAAAATGTATTAATTTAAGAAATTTATTAAAGATTTTTATTTATATAGAGTTGATTTTTATGATTGAATTTTTATTGATAATATGGGTATTTTTTAAAATGTATTAGTTAACATTTTTATTAAAGATTTGTATTTATATAGAGTTGATTTTTAGTTTTATTTTTTCATAGGGCATCGTTACTATTTCACATATAATTTTATAGGTTGAATATGTTTAAATGATGTGGGTATTTTGTTGATTGTTTAGTTTGATATTTTGATTAAGGGATCATATCCACGAGTCACGGAGTTGGTCATAAGTATATTGCTTTTTGGTGCTTCTACATCAATACAACTCTATTGATTTATTTTTACGAATGACAATTGTTGGATACATTGGTTAAGGACCAATTCCTAGAGGGAGTTGGCCTTGAGTTTGATCCACCCATGGTACCTATGCTTTGTTATAATTCAAAATACAACTCCATGGCTAAATTTCAACAAATGACACAGGCACTTTGTCAAATGCCTTGAACTAGGATTTTGGTTAAAAGGACCCATATCTGTAGGACTTAGTAATCATGTCATGGTTTTCATGCCTCATTACAACTACACATATAGCTCCATGGGTTGAATTTTGAGTGTTAATGTGGGTACCTTAGCAAAAGCTATAGTTTGGGATTTTCGTTAAGGACCCTTATCCTTCAATAGTTGGTCTTACATTTTCTCACTTGACAATGTTAGTGGATTGTTACAAATCCACATACAACTCCAAGAGTTGATTTGGTACAAATGTTGTGGATACCTTGCTAAATAGTATAGTTCAATAGTTTGGTCAAGAACCTATATCCATAGGTAGTGGGTACCTTATTGAATAGCTTGGTTTAAAATTTTGTTATTTACTAATATTCACATGTAGTTTTCTTTAAGTTCAATCTAACTCATAGTGTCAATGCATTGCTATAATTGCATGAATTGAATGTATTCAAATGATGTGAGTACCTTTTTTAATGTGTTAGACTCATATTTTGGTTAAACACCCATATCTACAAGTAGCCAAAATTGAGTTTGGAAGCCTCATAGAATTTCTCAAATTTCTATATTTGAGATCATGATGAAAGATTCCATGGTACAAAGGTTAATTCGATCCATCACATTATCCAAAAGTACCATGGAAATTATTGTTTGGTCAAATTATGTCCTAAATACTTTTACCTTCCTTTTCCCACCATCAATGATCAAATTTGAAACCCATGTTTAGTTTCAATTTAAAAGGTCAGATCCATCCATCTCTTCCATGATGAAAATTTTCAAAAACATGTATTTTAATTGAAGTGTAAACAAGTACACACTTCATTTACCTAATCGGGGTGTTAAGGGTCTTAATGAGGGTGCCTTCGTGGTTGATCACACCACCTTTAGACATGATGTACATTTATGTTAAGAGGGCACAAATTGCCCCGAGCATGCAAGAGCATGCATGCCACCCTATGACTTGTAGGATCCAAAAATTTGTGTAATTAAGAAGTCTCAAACCCTAGTAATGGGAAGTGAGTATGGTAGAAACTCAAAGGATGGATTGGGAGATATTTTCAATATTGGAATTACAAATCTATGGTTTCTCCTAATATGAAGATACTAATCTCAACTACACTAAGAAAATTTGTATTTTTGAGGGAATTTGATGGGTCCAATATGGGCATTTGTTGTAAAAGGAAACTAGAAGATAAAGAAGAGTTTGAGAAAGAGATACCAAGTTCTAGCATTTCATCTTACCATTATTCACCTCCTACTAAGAAATATATTATAAATAATGTATTCTATTGTTTTCCAGGGCACATATAATTAGAGAATTCTAGTGTACTCTTTCTTATTCTCAAGGTGTAATTGACAATAAGTGATGACACAAGTTGATTCTAAACCAAATTATGAAAGGGTTTCTTTGTTAATAAGATTATATATAATTGTATTATGGTATTAGCATAGGTTCATGTGGAGATTTTAACTCTTACCCTTCTCTAACTTTTTGTTTGACATCCTAGAAATCCACCTTCACGTTTAGTTCTAGAAAACAAACTAATGCTTACAAACATGTAGCTTTATGTAGGAATCATGGTGAAATGTTGAATTGGAAACTATATTGCAAGAGTATTAATTAAAGGTTCCCAAAATGTGCTCCAATTCATTAGAAAACAATTCTTAAATTGTGTTTAATCACACCTAAGTAGATCTTATTCTCATTCATTAGTTCTTGTATTAAGCTAATATATTTAAAACTTAATATTAATTCACTTTGTTTTTTTGGTTCACCCTCTTATTGTTGGCGTAATAGAACCATTAGAATAATATGGTTTTGTATAGTGTTAAATCTTCATAATGATGCATTCATAAGGTTGTAAATTATTTATTTGGATTTTAGGGCTTGTAATATAAGTGTAAGTTTAATTAGCATTAACAAATGAAAATTGATGATGGTGGTTAACGTCCACTTAGACCAAATTGATCTATCAAACCTATAATTTTCTTAGTTTCTAATTGTCTGGATCCTCGTCTTTCTTGGCAAGATTGGTGTTGTAGCTTTCTTTTCTTTCTCTACGGTCTTCCAACTTTCTTTATCTTGCATCTCCTTCATCTCTTCTGGTTCTTGGGACATGTTGATGCCTCGAAAATCATTGTATCAACATTGGGGGATAACCACCCGGTCCGGACCTTAATACGGCTCCTTTTCAATTTGGGATGGTGGCTCCGACTGGATATAATGGGACCAGTTTCCCAGTAATGAATAAAAAGGGATGAATGAGTGATTGGTTTTCTAATAAATGATAATGAATGGATGACTTAATCTAAAAGCAAAAATACGAATGACTATTCTATCCCGGGAAGCTTCTATTCTTAAGTGCAACGTTTGATGATCTTTGTTCATCAATAGCCATATAGATGACTCTATTCAATAAACATAGACATTCATTCATATAATAATTGCTTTGTTCAAATAGTTGAACAAAGTAATTAATAAAACATTGTTACACTTATCTTTTTATATTACTGATACATGTATGATTAGAAGAAAAGCACGCTATAAACATCCAATAGTGGAAAGTATAAAGAATGTTGTTAAAACACATGCATATAATCAATAATAGCAAGAATGATCAAATAACAATTCACATAAAAAGAATGGATTCAGACATAGATAGTAGTACCATATGAGCTGCAAATCATTCCCAACATCAATCGCAATTCAAATTCCTTCTTTCGACTCAGAAATACTTTTAAATAAAGGCAGTAGTGTGCATCCACATAAAAGCTTCGTTATCAAAATTGGAATAATTGGCCCAGTATTTATAAAAAATATATCTGAAGTATAGTAGTGCAACTTTAGGTTTAAGTCATATACAAAAACTTACGACCCTTTCTAAATGCATGAAAGGGTCTATAAATACTTAATTAAACTAATTAACTACAAAATTAAAATGCTACTAAATTGGTACAACTTGATCTTGAATATCTTCCCCAAAGCAATCTGGTAGTCGGCAACATGATTCATCACTCTGGCTGTTTGCCTTTCGACCTGAGTTGGCATATCGCTAGCATCGGTTCCACTTCTTGAGGGCGGCTGAGACGAGAATTGAGTTGAGCAGCATAGGTGGCATCGTGTATATCGGGAATGATACACCCGATTGCATCTGTTAGGCACTTGAGGGTGGCTCTCTGGCTGTATGGTTTTACTAGGAACAACCAATAGGTGTCCCAAGTTAAACTTTTAATACCTGGGATCAATCTCCCATTCTTTTCCAACTCTTGATAACATGATTGCTCCAATGTTTTGGCCGATAGTAATTTACCTGGTGTACACTGAGAGATCATATTAGATAAATAGAGAGTATCGTTAATTAATTCAATCAAATTACTTGTGGATAATTTGCATCTAGAAACTGCTCTCTCTGCCTTCATCAATTGGGACTGCCACTCCATAAATAAAATTTCTTTATGGGATTCTAGGATTTTAGGCAAATTTGCTGCCTGTCCCTCATTAGTGTCCTGCCAGGTAAGAAAATTTGTTAAGGTCTCATCGGCTTGCTCTAAGTCTTGTCTAGCATCGACTGATTTATCAATTATTGATGTTGTTATGTCACACATGGCTTCAACTTGAGAAATTTTATGACATAATAATCTTATTTGTGTTACCAATGCCTTATTAATATGTAGTGCTTCTGCTCTGAAATCAGTAGGTTGCAGAAGACTCTTGAACTTCTCTATTTGACCTGATAATTGAGCAATTTGCTCATCTTTTGTTTTTACCGTCTATTTGTTCATTGTTTTCAATTTTGCTAATGCCGTCAATAGTTCTTTCTGCTTTTGAATTTCACTCGAATCGACCCTCTATTTCTCTTCATGCAACTGCTTGTTCAATTGATTATTTAACTGTTGTTGCGTGGGCAATTGCTGTTCTAATTGTTCTGCTTTCTGCTGTGCCTCCAATAGTTGTACCTATAACGAAGCGATTGCTTGGTATTTTTCTTTTAACAAATTACTCACTTCTGATGCCTTGTCCATGGTAGCTGTCTAGTCAATTTAACGTCTTAAATTGCTCTACATAAATTATCAATCCGGGTATCGTAAACTGATGAAGTGTGGTGCACTATATGTGCTTAGTTAACCTTTCTCTTACTTCGTTGTTTTATAGTTTATGTTGTTTTTGGGGTTTTGTTCTTATTGGTTTTATAAAGTGTTTAATGCAGATGGAAATCCTATTCTAAGGTCTTAAGAATACTTTTAAAGGACAAGAATGGATAAAGATTTCAAGACAAGGCCTATGTCCCTAATGGTAACTTCCAAAACTTAGTACTTCAAAAGAACTTAAAACATGTTATTGATGGAGTTAGTATTTAAACAAAAGTGTAAATATACAACTAGTTCAATCAAAAATAAAATGCAATAACCAAACAATGAGCTAATGACTATGAGACCCAGTATCCTTGCTGCTTCAGCAAAAGGACAAGATGATTCTATCATGTCATTAGTTCAATCAAAATAAAATGCAATAACCAAACAATGAGCTAGTGACTATGAGACCCAGTATCCTTATTGCTTCAGCAAAAGGACAAGATGATTCTATCATGTCATTAGTCATTAAAAGGCTATGTGCATCACTAATCTACAATCAGCTTGAAAGCAATTTATGTACAACTAATATACAGAAGCATAACAAAATTAAATGCAGAATTAAATGACAACTATACAAGGCTTTAGTGTGCAGGGGCCCTCTGCCACTTGCATGAATTAAAATTGCATGAATGAAAAATCTAATCTATCAAACTTGAAAGCAATTAAATAACATAATGAAATCAAAGCAATATTTACAAAATGAAATCTACTCTACCTTACATTCTACAAAGCAATATTTACAAAATGAAATCTACTCTACCTTACATTCTAATATGCTCCATGACATCTACTTCACATCTCCTTCCATGTTGAGAACATCAAAGCTTTATTCAATTTCTTCAAAAGTACAAAGTACAACAAAGTTCTCCAAAGCTTTCAAAAGCCATCAAGGAAGAACTACAAACTTAAGAACTAGGGACTAAAAAAACTAACAAATGAAGGAGAGAGATCTCCTATTTATACAAAAAGATGAGAGCCATCTCATTAATGATAGTCCATGAATCTCTCCCTCTACCTCTAGAGTCCTAATCAAAATAGGAACTGATAAGACACATGTCTTCTTAGAGTTACAATACAATTAGGAGATGTGACACATATCCTCATGATCCCATGATTCTTTCCAACCAAATTCGAATTTGGCCTTAGAGTGCCACATAAGGGTCTTCTAGAAGTCTCCTTTCAACCTACACATGTCAACAACCTCAACCCATTTGTTAGGTATAAGCATATGCACATTATTTTCTAATTTTTAACCACAAATTCACTTAAAAGGCTTAGAATTAATAAAGATTGGAAAAACATAAATGTGGCCCAATGATAATGAAAGTGGGATGAATGTGGTGACATAGTAGTAAAATGGAGGTGAAATGGAGGTGATATAATGGACATAATAGTGAAAGTGTAATGGAAATGAATGACATTTTCAAGACTCAACAGTGGCCGCCGAATAGGCTCCAGCATATTGGGACAATTTTGTTAGGTCATCAGAATGATCAAACTCCTCCTTCCAAACTACGTTGGCTGTCACTGTCTATTTAGGGAAGAAGGAAGGTTGATCAATCCTTCTCTTTTTCTGTTGTCGCTTTACTATGGCCCTGTGCTTTGGGCTGTAAAAGACATCCAATGGAGGTATATTCTCCACTTGCAAAATGATTTGATCCGAAGGATCTTTGGGAATTACTTCTAAGTCTGTAGTAGTGGGTAGACCGCTGGTTCCTTCGCTTGGAACCTCTTTGATGTTGTATCCTGTGTATCGGCTGTTTTGGATGTATCGGCTTCTCTTGAGCTTTCTAGATTCCTTATGATTGAATCGAATTGCTGCCATTCATCAAATCTTGATAGTTATTCCAACTCTTGGGAAGGCCCATAAGGGCTATGCTTACCAAGTCATCTTCAGGGACAGTAACACTAACCCCACCCAGTTCTTCACAACATTATGTGAACTTGCTCAGATACTATGGTATAGTGTCATTCTTTTGCATCTTGATACTTTGAAGTTTATCCCTTAGCGCCAGCTTCCTGTGGTCACTATTATTCTCGAGCAATTTTGTTCGTGCTTTCTACATCGCGAGCAAAGTTTCTTTTTCATGGAGATTCGAGATGATATGATCTTGTGCTCCCTCCAATATTATTATCCTCACCTTGGCCACATATTCCTTCCATTGTGCAAGGTCCTAAACATCAGTTTTTGTTGGTCTTAGAATATATGTCTTGACATATTCAAGCAATCCATTGTCATCCAATACTTCCTCCATGCAGTCCTTCCATGAAACAAAATTTGAGGTGGCTTCCAAGGTATATTCTAGCCTTAGTCCATTGAAGGCCATCTTCTCAGCTTTAAAGAAATCCTGCTACACTGATCTTGAAATTCAAACCTCTGAGAAAAAACTTTGAATTTCCTGCTCTAATGTGAATCCTTCTTTAATACCATGTAGAAATTAGGCTATATATTTGCAATTTCTCATGAAGTTTTAATCAAAATCACAAGACACAAACCTACTCTTCTTCTCTGTAGACATTAATTCACAAGTTAGAACAAAAATCTGAGACATGCAAGAAGAAATAACACACATGAAACAAGTATTTTTATCTGGGGAAAGAAATATACTAAAAGCCCCAATTCCTACTTTCATTAATCAAATGAATAGATATGCATTACAATTTCTTTTCTCAACTGAGCACACCTTGTAAGTGCATAACGTATCTCTTTGCTCATTAAAGGCCCACACCCAAACCTCGTCAATTTTGTCCTCAGCTTGAGCTCTTATTTCCTTGTGTTGTTCCTTGAGGAATTAGGTCCCTATTATTTAGGAAATTACTCAAATTTAATTTTGCAATTTCTTACATTAATCATCTGACTACATGTAACACATGTACACTCAAGACTAGTCTACAACTGATGTTACACTACCTTGGAATCTCCACCAAGCCCGTGGATCTCAAATTTTTTTTCCACTAGAAAAATCGTAATCTTTCATTATATTTGAAAAATTACATGTAGTAGATGCCTTTCAACATATGCTTCATTGGCCCTTGGCCATCTCTGTGATCCATAGTAAAAAATGGAGCTTTGATTTATCAAAAATGGTGCATATATCTTTCTTGCTTTACGCCACACAGGGTGTGCATAAAGAGTCTGATAATTTAAAAACATATCTGATATCTACAATATAAAACATTCACCATGAAAGGTGATGTCCTTACTATAAGGTCTGAAATAAACATACTGAAAATATATACATATGTATAGTTTGTGCATGATAAAAGAAAAACAAAAAATTAGGGACTCTCTGCCCTGTGATATGTCTGATCAGTATATGGCCTGTGATAGTATCGGTACTCATTTGTACCCCTTTGTTCTTGTATCATCCACTGTCCTCGGGGAAGTAGCGTGGCCTCCTTGGAAAGCCAATCAACACTGTAGTTATGTTCCCTGTAAATGTGTTGACAAGAAATAGAATTAAATTGAGCTTTGAACATGTTCACTTCATCCAAAATATTACTGAGAGTGTGTGCATGACAAACAATAATATTATTGAACCAATTTACAATGATTTTTGAGTCTCCATAAATGTTTAGATCCATGCAATCATGACCAAGTGAGAAGTGCAGCAAATGACGAAGTGTGATAAGTTTTGCATAATTATTTGTCCCATTTACAAGCCCCATCTTAATCTTAAAGTAGTGTTGTTCAGTAAGGTATAGAATAAATCCACCTCCACATCCTTGGTTTTGTGCAGCACTGTCAAAGAAAGCCTAGGGTGTATTTTTGTCTATGGGGATGGGGGCATGTGGTCTCCTAGGCCAAGGTCTGATGGTCTCGGGAAGTTCATGGAAAGCAGATATGATCTGGGCTGAGATATGTGACCATCTAGCTGCAATGTTTTAAAAAGTAATCTGATTTCGAGCCAGCCAGATGTGCAAGCATATGAGGAGAGGGAGGCATAACTACTTTGTTCCTCGATGAAAATTACTCCAACTTTCCCAGGTGTGGTAAATGTTTTCACCCTCCCATTTACCAGACAGTTGAATCGAGGAGAAGACAATCTGCCAAAGATTGTTCAGAATTTCATAATGAAGAAATAAATGTTCAGTCGATTCTGATGATTGTTTACATAAGACACATCAGTGAGGGCCTTAGAAGGCATGATGTGAAAGGGATTTCCCTGTGGGAACCTTGTTACTGAGAACACACCAAAAGAAAAGTTTAGTTCTCGGGGGAGAACCAAGCTTCCAGATGCTCTTCCACCACTCAAGAGCCTGCTCAGGTTGTCTGTGCGATATGAGACCGAGGTAGCCAACCTTTGGGTTATATACTCCGTTCTCCGCTAGACACCAAACAAGTTCATTAGGTCCCTCCTTAATCCTGATGTGAGATTCACTCAGAGCATTTGTATAATCTTGCCATGTTTGGTGCCATTGAGGAGGAATGTTGAGCTATTGGACAAATTTCCAACCCTGTGCAAAAATGGTAGTGTTCATCTGATCAGCTATATGTGCAAAGACCCTTATATATTGTGGATTGAGAGCTGGATTAGTTCTCTCAGTAACTGAAATATCCTCCCCTTGTAGTCTAGTGATCCAATCCTATGTGGGCTTTTGTTCCATCATTAATTCTCCAGACCAGATTGTTCCGGATGATGGGAAGGGAGTGTAGTAGAGCCTTCCAAATTGATGATATTCCTGTACTTGGCCAGCTAGGCATGCGAACCCAATCCATGATTGGGAGAGGCCAAATATACTTATAATAAGAGACAGAGGTCCAAATATTCTACCTAGAAAATAAGTTCCAACCCATTTTGCAACCAAAGCTTGTGTAAATAGGGATAGCTCTTTTAGTCCCCAACCTCCCCATTTTTTGGGCAGAACAATCTTGGACCAACTGACACAAGCAAATATCTTCTTATCTTGTTGACCATTCCAAAGGTATCTACTACATATCTATTGAAGATGGGCAAGGATATTCCTAGGGATTCATGCCAATGCCATATAGAAAATAGGTGTGGCCTCCAGTAGAGATTTAATGAGTACAAGTCTGCCTGCTCTAGATAAGAATCAATGGCACCAATTAGTGAGCTTCTTTTCCAACTTGATAACCAGCCAAACCCAATCTGCTATTTTTTGGCTGAGGGGTTTGATCCAAAATCCCAGATATTTAAAACCACGATCAAGTGGAAGGATACAATATGGAAAGTGATGCTGAGAAAATCGTGACTCATTGATGGAAGTGAGGGCTAATGTAATGGTGGATTTCCCATGATTTTCCTACATGCCAATAGCCTTTGAGAAAAGGAAAGTACATTTGAGAAAGAGGCTGAGTCTCTAATGCTTCCATCAAGGAATATGAGAACATCATCCAAAAAAAGGAGATGTGTAAGATAACATAAATATTTTATTTTGAGGCTACAGAGTCTGCCGTCTCTTTTAGCTTGTGCTAGAAGTTTACTAAGTCCTTCCATGACTATCAGAAAGAGTAAGGGGGAGAGGGGGCAACCCTATCTGAGGCCTCGCTCGGCATGAAAAAAGTGAGAGGTAGATCCATTGTTGAGGACACTGAAAGTTGGAGTGGTGATGCATGACATGATCCGGGTGATGAAAGCGTGGGGGAAGCCAAGGTGAGTGAGGAGCATCTTGATGTAGAGCCAGCTAACTCGATCAAATAATTTCGCCAGGTTGATCTTTAGGATGATTCCATTTAAATTTTTGGACTGGATTGAGTGAATGGCCTCCTGGGCCATACCTATGGCTTCGTGAATTTGTCGATGCTCAAGGAAGGCAAACTGTTCAGGTGATATATGGCGAGAGAGGATAGGTTTGATACGATTTGCAATAATTTTAGCTATGATCTTGTATAAACAGTTGCAAAGGGAGATGGGCCTAAAATCATTGAAGGATGAAGGGGAGTCATTCTTGGAGATGAGGTCGATGAAAGTGTTATTGACGGCATTGTATATAGTGCCAGAGGTTCTGCATTCTTCCACAACTTTTAACAGATCATTCCCCAATAGTTCATAAAAAGTGAGATAAAATTTGATCGACCATCCATCCAATCCAGGACTTTTGTCTTTTTTGAACCATTTCAAAGTCCCTTCAAGCTCGCCAGGAGTAACAGGAGAGTTTAGCTCTTCTGCCTCATCTTCGTTTACAAAATGAGGGAAATTGCCAGCAACATTGATGATGTCTGCTAGATTTGACCCAAGAGGGGATTTGTAAAGTTGCTGAAAGTGAGAGGTACCAAGGTGAGAGAGTTTATTAAAAGTGTCTACCACTCCCCCATCAGGTAGGGGTAGGTTCCAAATGGTGTTAGAAACTTTTCTTCCTTTGGCATAATTCTGGAAAAAAATTGTATTATCATCTCCAGCTTGTAACCAGATGGCCCTTCTCTTGAGTCGCCAGGTTTCCTCTCTCTCCTTCAAGATCCTTACCTTCTATTTCTCTAGCTCTATCAGGTGAGATTTTTCACTAGCAGATGAAAACCCCAAATTACGGTCATCTGAAAGAGCACTCATTTCAGACTCAATCTGAGATAAGGTGAAGTCCTCCCTCTGATTTTTCTCTTTGGCCCAGGTGATGGAGAGGTGCTTGAGCTAGGTTAGGTTGTGATAGAACCCCTCTGCAAATGATCTATGTTTCGAGATAGGGTTGTCCTTCCAAAAATCTGAGACGAGATTCATGTATCCAAGGTCCTGTAGCCAAACATGATTAAATTTGAAAGGAGGTTTGGGTTTAGGTTGGGGACCAAGGATCTCTAAGTATATGGGAGAGTGATTCGAGATACCCCCAGAACCTACCCATTATCTATACTGATGCAGCTGATGCATGAGGGGAACCTTAATCAAAAAATGATCTAACCTCCTGGCAAGAGTTGCTTCCCCCACCCTTCTATTTCTCCAAGTCGGGAGTGGCTTATTCATGGGGACATCAAAAAGGTTATGCTGTTCCAACAGGTTCATCATGAACCCTGATAATGTGTCCACTTGTGCTTGGGATCCCCAAGATTCCCCAAAGTCGATGGAGAAGTTGAGATCACCCCCGAGAATTATGTGGTCAGGAGATGTGATCGAGAGATTAAGCAGATGCTGCCAAAAGTTCTCCCTCTGTTGACATGGACCATATATGTTTATGACCCAAAGATTCAGGCCAAGCTCCACCGAGAAGATGTCCAACCCTATAAACCCTGATCCTCCCCAGGATGCTAACACTTTGATGGTGCGAGGATTATGCCCTATGGCTAAACCCCCCAATCGACCCATAGCATCAAGGGAGTAGAATTTCCAACCAAGTTTTAAAGAGGCTAGTGATCTGGATATGAGTTCGGCCTCTCCCAGGGTTTCTTGCAGCATGATTATGTCAATTGGTTCAACTTCAAATAACCGACGCAGGGTTAGTTTTTTGGAGGCACTAGCCATACCTCTATAATTAAATGAGAGGCACTTCATCGGGGGACCCTGCCTGGGGTGTTCAACGCTCTAAGAACCCCTTCCAAAGTAGATTGTTTGCCTGTGGCAACCTCTGCCCCAGCCCTTTGAATAGCTTTTGAAAGATAATATTTCCTCCCCTGGGATGATTGAATGACAGAACCAGGAAGGGAAAGACCCAATCCTGAGAGGAGAGGCAGATGTCCATCAAGATGTGAATGGGAGTGCAAATTGTATTTGTGGGGTGGGTTCATCCCATCTGTGGATGGAGGGGATGTGTTGGATGGAGAGGGAGGTATAGATGGAGCAGTGGTGGCGATGGTGGGAGGTGTCAATGCAAGAGAACAGTGAATTGTAGATGTATTGATGGTAGATGATGTATCAAGAAAAGAACTGCAAGAATTTGAGAAAGGGTGAGAGGACAGAGGAATACCTGATTTTTTTTGCGGCCTTGGTAGCTGCTCGAGCTCTTGTCAAGGGAGGCGATGGTGTTTTATGAGCTCCTGCTGCTACCATCAGAGTGATATTGTGAACAGAAGCTTGGGGTGCTGATACAGGAGTGCGATTCGGAGGTGTTACAATTGGTCCCATTGAGGTAACCGGAGAACTTGGAGGATCCACCTAATTTTTTATTAGTGGGCAATCCTTGAAGATGTGCCCCACTTTGTGGCATCTTTTACAGCAGAATGGGACTCCTTTGTAGTCCGTGATCTACACCCGAGTGTAATTCCTCCATTGAAGGGTGATTTTTTCTTCCAAACCCTCACGCATATCCAGGTGGACCAGAATGCGAGCTAGGGTTCGATTCTTGGTTTGAACAAAAGTATTGTTGTGGTCCAGGTATGTGCCAAGAGCGTTTCCAATTCTAACAAATAACTATTCGCACCAATACTGCAGTGGGAGTACAGGCAAGCAAACCCCGAGGGGTCTTGTTCTAATTAGCTCCCGCTTCGCGTCGAATAGGGGGCTCCATCTTTTAAGGAGGACTTGTGCCATCTCAATATTCCAATACCTAGCAATAACCACGTTTGTGTAGTTTTCTTTGGTGAAATGAAGAGCGAACCAACCCCTAAGTAGTATCTACACCTTTGGCAATTCTTTGAACATGCTCCCCCATATTTCTCGCACCCAGAGGGTTAATCTATCCGCTAAGTATGCCCTACCTCGGACATGTCCTACCAACACAGTACTTGCCATATCAATAGCTTCGCCCATAGAAATACCTTCGTCAAAGCGGATGGTGATGTCCTTTGTAGTGGCCTTCACGCACTTAGTTTTCCGCTTCCCAGTTCGTGGTGTTGATGGGTGGTCCAATAGTAGATCTGGTGAGACAGCCCCTTCCTGAAGCAGTTGGGCCACTGAGTTGAACTCTACCATAGGTGTTTCAAAACACTCCAATGAAGAGTTGCCGAAATGGGTGGATTTTGGCCACAAGGTGTAGGGGCTTCCTCAAGCTGTGCCGGAAACGGTGTCGAGCTCGACGGACGAAGGTGGTTGACTAGAGGGTTTGGCTCGAAAGTCAGTGATGGTCGTGAGATCACAGTGAGGAGATGCAGTGTTCCCGAGGATAACAGAGGGAAAGCGAGTGTAGGAGAGTCAATTAATACAGAACCGAAGACAAGCGATGAAGCACTATGCCCAGGGAAGGTGACCATCGGGACAGAACAAGACGGAGCTGAAATGAAGGGATGAGGTGAACCTGTGACTGGAAGTTTAGGGTTAGGGTTTCCAAATATGTCTTGGTTGGGAAAAGGGTCCTCAAAGTAACCGAGCTCCTCAATATCCATAACGTCACCCATGCTGGAAACAGGTAACCACTGACAGATGGAGACAACTGCGAAGAATGGAACAGTTGGTCATCCAGGCACCTGCGGTAGAAAACAGGGAACTTGAATTATCTGCATGCACTAACTATTTTAGGCTAATTGATCAGTTAAGTTGATGATCACTAATTTTTACTGAAGTCCCACTGCACAACATGACCCTCCACTATTTCCTCCAACAGTGGGAACTAGTTTAACTGAAAATAACCTTAGATAACTGACTTTGATTGCTAAAAAGAAGCAACCACACATGCTTAACTGAACTCTGACTCCTCCAACTTGAATTTAGTGAGTAAAGTGGGTGAAACAAGCCATTTCACATAAGTTAACATCATCCAAATTGTCTGTTGATGTGGAAATTCAAATTTTCTCAATTTAATCAAGGCAAATCAAATTGAGAATTTCTTGCTGCATTTTTCAACAATTCACATGTAGTTTTGTTTAGGTTCAATCCAACTCATAGTGCCCATGCATTGCTATGACTCTGTGATTTTAATTTATACAAATGATGTGAGTACCTTTTTGAATGTATTAGACTCATATTTTTGTTAACCCATATCCACAAGTAGCCAAAATTGAGTTTGGTTACCTCATTGAGTTTCCCAAATTCCTATATTTGAGATCATGATAAAGCTTCATTGTGTAAAGGCTAATTCAATCCACCACATCATCCAAAAGTACCATGGTTATTGTTTGGTTACCTGATGTCCTAAATACTTTTACCTTCCTTTTTGCACCATCAATGATCAAATTTGAAATGCAAGTCTATTTTCAATTTAAAAGGTTAGATCCACCCATCTCTTCCATGATGAAAATTTTCAAAAATAATTGTATTTCAATTGAAGTGTCAACAAGTACACACTTCATTTCCCCAATGTGGGTGTTAATGGTCTTACGGAGGGCAGCTTAGGGGCTGGGATCACCACCCTTAGACACGATGGACATTTATGTTAAGAGGCAACAACTCACCCCCAACATGAAAGTGCATGCATGCCACCATATGGCTTCCATTAGAATTAAATGTTTACACACGGTGGAGCTCCAGGAATTTAATAGTGAGGTGAAGGGTAGGGGTAAGGTCAAGAACTCGACCTCTCTGCTACTAGTGGTTAACATGTTCTATAAGGTGTGGCTCAATTCACTTGGGATCGAGTGTCATCGTGTGACGAAGGGGACACAGTTTGTTGATTTCCTATGGTTGAGGTGGTGGGAGAGTGGTAAATATGAGCATGTGGTATCTGACTTGCGAATTTTTATCCTGGTGGTTGACATGTTAAGAAGTGCCCATATTTAAACCCTCGTGAATTGATGATGTTCGTATACAGATGAGAACCAATATTGTAGCAAGAATGATGCCACTCATAGGGATACCAACTTTACTTCATCAACCTGGGGTTCGTACAAACTTGGAGGTTACAATGTTTTATACACAATAGATTCAATGATATACTCTTGTCATCTTTCAAATGGGGTGATAGACAACTAGGGTTTTTAAAACCACTCTTCTATTGGCTAGGAGTCTGACTACCACATGGTAAAGTGAAAATTATTCTTAATGAAAAAGGGGAATGTTTCCTACTCTAGGAAATGAAAGTGTGCAATTGGAAAGTGGTATAAAGTGACATGAAATCATCTAGCTAAGAATCTACACATTTTGTTTGCAATAGAGACCTAACTTAACCTTGTATATAAAATCTAGTTATTTAGACTAAATGCACATGGTATCTTATCTAAGAATAACTGTGATTGAGACATGCATGTGCTAACTTAGAAATTGCAAAAAAATCCTTTTTGATTTTCAGTTTTATGAATGCAAATTCTAATTTAACGAATTTTTTCTTTAGCAGGGGAGACAAGTATGGGGAAACAAGTCTGGAATGGTTTCAAGTGTATGGAAGCCAAGTGGAGGCCTACCCTAAGATTAGATGACCATTTCTTCTCAATTCGGGCTTAAAATAGGCTTCTACAGGGTTTCCTGTAGTATTATAGGATCTCCTAGTTCTACTACAGGATGCCATGTTTTACTACAGGAAATAGGCTAAAATCTTATCAGGAGGTGGGAAAGGTTTTTGATGGGGAAATAAGGCATCGAGGAGGTGCACATTACCTAAGATTCAGTCCAAGGCTTCAAGGTGGTTGGACTTGCTCAAGGAAAAGATCCACTTTGCTTACAAAACAAGAACTCGGATTAGGGTTTGGTGGACTTTGGAAGCATAAGTGGAGAAGAATTGGATGACGTTGGTGAGATGAGGTCTCCCTGCAGATCAGAAGCTCCCCCAACAACATACACTCATTTCTTCATTTATGCAAAACTTCATTTATACATGGAAAACATGAGTTGAATGTAGGAAAAACAGAGTTATTAATAGCTAATGGCTAAGTTTATGAATGGAAGTGCTTCTAAACCATAGAAAACTCAAGAGATCAAAATGACAATTGTAGATACTTCTAAGAAATTTAGAGACAGTTATCTATTCAATAAGAGATGCTAGGTTATATAGTATTCTAACAATAAATTTGTTTTTGGGCTATGTGAATGGAACCCTCAAATCATGATCCCATAAGGGAGATGAGGCAAAGGGAACTATCAAAAGGTTTTTGGAGTGTTTACTGTCACTATTGTACCACTGATCTATAGATCCACAAATGGAAGAAAACCAGGTAATCATCCAAATACTTGCAGATTAAACAAAACCAAAATCACTTCAACAGCTAACTATGAATATAATCTAAGAATACATGTATAGGAAGATGAATCTATATTGCTAGGGTTGGGCCCTAACCTAAGAGCTTCAGCCCTCTAAGTAAACTTAGTGCTAGATCAAGGGAATGATTTTCATTTAATTTAAAATATCAAAAATACATCAGAGTTATCAGTTACAATGTATTAGCTTGAAAATGCCTCTTAGCTACAACAAAAATTGTAGAATCCTAATGAGGCTCCAAACCTTCTTATTTATACAACTGAAGCTACCAATAACTTCCTTAAATTTAGGGAGGCTTGGCTGCCAACTCGAGATCAAATTGTCTTCAACTATCACTGGCTTAGCTTCCAATGACCTCAGTGGGCTTGGCTTCTTGTAACTATGAGCTAATGAGATTTGGTGGAGGAATCTTTGAGTGAGTGAGGAGTTAAGGGGGGAGATCCAATCTCCTAAAATCCCTCTTTCTTGTCTACTTCAAGTTCCTGCACTTAAATTAGCCAAAATTTCTCCAAATCATGCAATTAATGCCCATTAGGCCACATGTCATAACATCTCATCTTTACCCTTCTCACTAAGAAAAATATCATAAAACATGTAAAGAAATGTGAGAATTTTTTTTTAATAAGTTGGATAGTGGAATTAAGTCCATATAATTTACCTATTGATGAGCCTCATCATCAACCCTTACTGAAAGTGTTGCTCATCCTCTGAGAAAATTAATCTATGTCCATGTCTTTCATTGCTCTTGTGGCTCCTCTAGTATTCTACTCTTTTGTTGATGTATTCTCCTCTTGTGGATAAAATACTACATGCTTCTCTATTTCCTCCAACTTCTTTCTTTCCTCTTCTTCCTCTCTTCCTTCTAACATACCCAAGAGCAATGGTGGATTGAGTTTGAAGCCAATCCAGTTGATTTTGAGTCTCTGCAGTGCCTTCTTATATAGTGGGGTCCTTCTTAGTGCATCCCTCATTCTTTCAGGGGAATGATAATCCCTGATATTTAGGTTGTGTGGTAGGGTGCCCCATCTCCTTTGGCATGCTTCCTGGCTTTCATCCCCTAGAAATCTCAAAGTTTCCTCAAAATGAATGACTGCTTGCTCTTTTGTATCTAGGTATCTTGGTGCAAGCTAGGGATCATTGGCAATGAGGTTGTGGGTGCTAATGACAGCCATGGAATTGATATGTTCTTCTCTGATGTAAAGGGGCTCTTTTTCTTCTCTTTCCAACACTCTCTTTAATTCCTTAGCCCTGGCCTCATCATGACTCATCCATGATGCCAAGGCCATTAGTTGTAAGTCCCCCAACTTTGGATTGGGGTACGACACATTTCAAGTCTATTAAGGCCAAGTTATCTAAGTAGAATTTAGATATCTTCACCCTATCCTCAAGGGTGCATTGGTCACAAAGCTCAATCTTGGAAAGGCATAGTCCCTTGTTGTTCTACGTTCTTTATTTGAAATTGCATCCATTAATATTTTAGGTACAAGGCATATGATTTTGCTGGCATCCTGCACTAGAGTACCTCCATAGAGAGGCTTGCCATAGTGGCCAATTGGCTCTCTTTTTCCTGTACCTACCTTCTCATCCATGTCTTCTCAGCCTCTAGTTGAGATTTCATAACTCTTTCCCTCTCTCTTATCTCACTCAACTCTTTGCCCGTCTCTAGTAGCTTCTCTTCCATATGGCCCACATCCTTTACATTCTTTGATTTAGAAATTTGATTCCAGTGATGTGTCCTTTCTCTCTCCTTCTCAAGCTCAAAGGAGTGATGGAAAATTTATGTGGTATTACTCTGCCTCCCTTAATGAATCTTTAATAGTAGTATAGATTGGGCTGTGGGCTAGGTTCCCGCAACTCTTGGGATTCTCCCTTTATTATATTTGGAGCATCTATCTCCCCTTGTACTTTTGTTTCTACTTCCTTTCCTTTCCTTTTTCCTTGTTGTCCTTCCTGCTAATTTTATGTGTTTCTTATAGTGCTGACAGAGTTTCCTATAGGACTATCTATGTTTCCTATAGAAGGCATGTCCCTTTATGAAAGAGGGTCAAAGGTTCTTTGATTTTCTTTGTTGATGTTGACCTGGTGATAGACCTCCTAAAAAAGGTGATTGACAACTTTGGGGAAGCCTTCTTTGATGTGCCTTCTTCTCCTTTCATTTCTAGGAAGACTACTCTTTCTTGTCCTTTTGGTCAGTCTTCAATGACGATAGGAGTCTTGGTAGGTGTTTGTGGTCTCCCCTATTTTATTCTAGTGCTTCTCCTTGTTTTGAAATATAGGAGAGTTTGCCTCTGCCTTTTTCCTGTTGATTTTATGGGTGTGCTTAGGGGAGTAAAGGCAGTAGCTTCCCCCTTCTCTCTGGGTTCAGGAGACACTCTTGGAGATTCATCCCCTTCCTTAGTATGTGTTTCATGGCTTGCCTCATCCTTTTGTGCTTCTTCCCCACTGTTATTTTCTCCCTTTGTTTTATTTGTCTCTGCCTCCTCTTTTTCCTCACGTTCTTCCTCCCCTTCTTCCTCAAGTTCTTCCTCCTCTTCTTATTCTGCTTCTTCTTCTTCTTCTTCTTCTTCTTCTTCTTCTTCTTCTTCTTCTTCTTCTTCTTCTTCTTCTTCTGGTTCTTCTTCTTCAATAGAGGTTTGGTCTCTTTCATACTCAATTTCTTCAATTATAGCCTCCATGTCCATGTCCGTAAATGTGGACCATAGAATAGGGACTCCTAATTGGCATAGGGTATATTCTAGTATGAGCTTGATTAGTCCATGATGCATCAGCTACTGATATTTTCCTTCATGTACCTTGATGATCATGTCTATTATTGATTGCAACAAGAAGTAGGTCACACTAATTCTTCTATTAATTGGTAACTCACTAGTAGAAAATGAGCAATTAGTGACTAGGTGACTAAAAAAGTTAGTCACCACAGCTTTTCCAAGTGAAATACTACAAAAAATGAGAAATCTTAAGTGACCAAACTAAAAACAACTAACATAAATCACTAATTTATTCACAGGTTAAAATATGTGACTAGATAATAAGTAATACAACTGAAAATGACTAACATAAAGGACTAATTTAGTCTAAGAACAAAAATACAACTACCTAACAAGCACTACAATAATATGAATCATTTTTTTATGGTAGTCATCTTAACTGTGTCAAGAAATCTAAACTTACAAGTGATAGGGGATTGAAAGGTTGTTAAAGATTGGTTGAAAGGTTATCCTTCCTTAAACACTTCATCCTCACATGGTGTATAGGTGAGCTGACTTTACACTATGTATCTCTAATAATTTGTAATTTTAAAAATATATTTTTTAATAAAAAAATATTTTAGGTATTTTTTAAAAATCTATTCATTGAATTTAATTGGATATAGTTCTAATTTGAAATTAATTTAAAGGGAAATTTCAATTTTTAAGATTATAATATCAAATAAAAACTAGTTTAATTTCATATTAACCAAACAACATCCATCTTAACCCTAAATCTATTAAGCGATGAGAGGGGTCCAATCTCTCGAGGTGCAAACTTTTTTTTCTAGTGCAAAACTTGAGTTTCATCCTGAGAGATTCGATCCCTCTTGGCACTTGATAGTTATAGGGTTAATATGGATCTAGGTTGGTTATATAATACTATATAATATCTATATTTGTATTTGTGTCTCTTTTTTATTCCCTCTCTCTATCTCACCCTCCATACATACACACACTCTCTCCCCTCTCTTCCCCTTCTCTTTCTATCTCTCTCTTCCCCTTCTCTCCCTCTCTATCTATATCCTTCTCTCTATTCCCTCCTGCTCTCCTCTCTCCCTTACTCTCTTTCCATGACTCCCTTGTCACCCCCTCTCTCTCCACATTTCTCCCTCTATGTTTTTCATGTTCCCTCCCTCTCTTACCCCCTCCAATTTCATCTCTCTCTCCTCATCTCTATCTTCCTTCCTCTCTATCCCTTATCTCCCACCTCCCTCTATCTCTCCCCCCCAAAATCTCTCTCTCTCTCTCTCTCTCTCTCTCTCTCTCTCTCTCTCTTCCGTCCAACTCTATCACTATCTTCCCCCCTCCTTCTTTGTAACATCCCTAAAAGAACTCAACATAAATCAAACATTTACGAATAGTAATTTTAAAAGTTACAGAAAAGTTACAAGAACTAATTCTTGATAACTAAATGAGGATGAAATCAAGAAAAGTAGATTTGGTTATGGAGGTGGCGCATGTAGTTCAGAGGTTGAACCCAAACAACTCTTTGACAGTGATCGTTGGGATTGAGTTTCATCCACAAGATTGGATCTGCTCTTTACGGCTAACTGCCAGCAAATTCCTAACAGTATTTTAATTCTCACCAGTATTTACTTCTGTAAAAATTGTAGTGAAAGGATTTTCTCTTGGAAAATATATATTAGAAATCCACAGAGCGGTGCTGGAAAATAGGAGAAGGAAGGCATGGTTCAACAGAGGAGGAGAAGAGGTTTTGCGAGGGAATGAACCAAACACCAGGCTTTGTGTGGACTGTTGCGAGGGGGAAGTAAACCTGTGTGCACTAGTTGCGTGGGGGATGGATAAAAACACACGGTTGAACCTTTCAGTGGCTTATTATGGATGGTACATTGTTGTAGAGATTATCTATGTCATGCACGATGAGTACTGTGATTCCAATATGTGTTAACTCCATCGAATGCTCCTCTGTCTCAGTTCAGTTTGTGGCTGGTGTCATGGAACAAAGCATGCATATGATATTCAAAGGCTTTTTCAAGACATAGTTCTGACATGTGTGGTGAATGCACAGAAGTGTTTGCAATGCAAGGATCGAACTTTTCACACATTATTATTGAAAGGAAGTTCTTTCTCTGTGTTGAGGGTGATGGAGGCAAGGAGGCTGCCATGGATAAGATAAGTAACTTGCTCACTTTCTAGAAGGAAAAATATATGTATGTTTTATTTGGGTATCTTTTTGAAATATTTCTTACCAAATATAGATAATATATACAAAATAGTATGTAATGAAGAATGTGGAAAAAATTTGTGGACATAAAAGCTATGCAAATATCTAGTTTTTCTTATAAAGTAAATATGTAGTTTCTCTTAGAAAGACTACATGTGAATCTTGTGTGTGAAATGTTGTGTCACTTTGTCATTTTCTTGGAATAAATTAACGAAATCCTTACAAAGTAGCCAAAATATTGTAGGTTTTAACCCTGTAAAGAAATTACTTGCATACGAATTCTAAAACACAAAAAATAAACACTACGAGAGCATAACACATAAAACACATATACACAGAGATTTTCACCCAGATCCCAAAACCAGGACTACTAGCTTGATATTTCATTATGTTCCTTTCAATGTTATAATACATATTTATACATATAGAATCATCCAATACCATGAACCAAAAAACCATCATGTTCAATACCATGGACTGAAAACCATCGCGTCCAAAAAACATGTGCGAAAATCATGCACAAAACCATAGGTGGGTCTGCCCAACCTAACATAGGGTCCAAAACCAAAATTTTCTAGGGTGCTGCTCTAGACCCCAAAAAGTGGGGATATGGGTACACCTAAAACCCCCTGTGACCTCCCCCCGCTATACAATCGATGTAATGAAGGGGGGCTCCACCCCCACTCTAACTCCTTGGTTAACTACATGGGCTAGTCGTGGAAAGAATATAACACAACCAAACATTCTCCCACTTGTTGTTTTCTTTCCACAAGGGGCCACAAGAGAGCTTAGTCATTTTTCCAGCCCTGAAATGCCCATTGTCTCTCTAAACCAGGAGAACTTCTTAGAGCTCACAGATTTTGTCAATGCATCTACAGTATTCTTCAAAGTGTCCACCTTTACTAGCAACACCTTTTTGTCTTCTATCATATCCCTCACAAAATGATACTGAACATCAATGTGCTTTGTCTTTGAATGATATGTGGGGTTCTTTGCCAAGAAAATTTCACTTTGGCTGTCACAGTCTATCCTTATAGCTCCCTGTACTAACCCCATACTTGAACACAATCTATACAACCAAATTGCTTCCTTGCTTGCATGAGTGGCTGCCATGTATTCTGCCTTTGTAGTTGATAGTGCCACTATAGATTGTTCTTACTCATCCAACTGACTACACCTCCAGAAAGGTTAAACACAGACCCACTTGTAGATCTTCTCTGATCTAGATCTCCAACCCAGTCTACATCAACAAAGCCATGGATATCTAAAACTCTGTCCAATCCTAGTATTCCTTGGTAGCAGAAACCATAATCACTAGTGCCATGCAAATACAAGAAAACCGGCTTCACTGATGTCCAGTGCTCCTTCCCTGGTTTTGACATAAACATGCTCAATAATCCCACTGCATGTGCAATGTCTGGTCTAGTACAGACCATTGCATACATAAAGCTACCAACTGCACTTGGATATGGAACATGGGACATGTCCTCTTCCTCTTCTTGTGTCTTGGGACACTCTTTAGCAGATAACCTCACACATATAGGAATAGGAACCTTCACTAGTTTACTATCCTTCATATTAAACTTCTGCAGTGTTGTCTCCACATACTTCCTCTGGTTTAACTAGAGCTTCCTCTTTGCCCAATCTCTTTTAATTTCCATGCCCAAAATATAGTTTTCAGCACCAATATATTTCATGTCGAATTTGGAGGACAATTGGGTCTTCAAATCTTGGATAATTTCTTTGTCATTTGCAGCCAACAACATATCATCCACATACAAGACCAGATAAATAACATGGTCACCCATTAATTCAAAATACACACAATGATCTGCTTTGCTTCTGGTGAAGCCAAGTCCCCATATAAATTTATCAAATTTTTGATACCACATCCTTGGTGACTGTTTTAACCCATACAAAGACTTCTTTAACTTACATACCAGTTCTTTCTTACCCTTCACCACAAAGCCTTCACATTGCTTCATGTAGATCTCCTCTTCCAGATCCCCATGAAGAAATGTTGTCTTCACATCCATCTATTCTACCTCAAAATCAAAAGCAGCAGCAACAAATAAAAGTAATCCAATAGAAGCTACCTTGGCAACAGGAGAAAAATATCACCAAAATCAATTCCCAGCACTTGGGAATAACCTTTTGCTACCAACTAAGATTTGTATTTCTCCACTTTTCCTTTTGCATTTGTCTTCTTCTTGAACACCCATTTGTTGCCAATGGGTTTCCTTCCAACTGACAACTCCACCGGATCCCAAGCCTCATTTTTTTGCAAAGATGCCATTTCATCTACCATGGCCACTTTCCAGAGTTTTCCATCCTCTGAATCTACTACTTCCTTCACAGTTCTAGGATCATCATCAGTAACAGACAAAGCAAAATTTGAATAGAAAGCAGATGGATTATACCTTTCTAACCGCCTTCTTTCTCGAACTAATCTTCTCATACTTGGAGTTTGTGGCTCTTCATCTTCTAATTCCTCCTCTGTTGTAGAGTCTGATTCTTGCTCCTTAAGCTCAAACTCTATCTTCTCAGGTTCCTTTGGTTAGACTTCATGATTAATACCATCTTTTACCTCTCTGAACACCACATCTTGGTTTTACACAACCTTCTTTGTGACTGGGTTCCAAAGCTTATAACCCTTTAAACCATCCTTATACCCAATAAAGATGCAGTTTTCAGATTTACTATCCAACTTCATTGGTTTCTCCTTTGGAACAAGTACATATGAATATCACATCCAAATACCCTCAGATGTGAAAGAGAGGGTTTATTACCAGTCCATACCTCTTTTGGAGTATTATCTTCCAACGCCAATGAAGGTGACCTGTTGACCAAGTAACATGCAGTATCCACCGCCTCTGCCCATAATTCCTGTCCTAACCCGACACCACTGAGCATGCTTCTTGCCCTTTCCATCAACGTCTTATTCATTCTTTCTGCAACTCCATTTTGGTGAGGTGTATATAGAGTAGTCTTCTGTCGTGCTATACTACACTTCTTACAGAATTCTTCAAATTCCTTGCTACAAAACCCTCCACCATTATCTGTCCTCAACACCTTTATCTTCTTCTCTGTCTGATTTTCCACGAGAGCCTTAAATTCTTTAAACCTATCAAAGGCTTAAGATTTCTTGTTAAGGGAATATATCCATGTATTCCTTGAGAAGTCATCTATAAATGATACATAGTACATAGACTTACCCAGTGATGGAACCTTCACAGGTCCAAACACATCATTGTGCATAAGTTCTAATATTTGTTTCGCCCTCTTACTACGAGAGGGGAAAATCACCCGATTTTGCTTCCCATATACACAATTTTCATAGAAATCAAAATCCAGAGATCTATTACTCATACCTTCTACCATACCTTTACCATGAAGTATTCGAAGGCCCTTCTCTCCAATATGTACAAGCCTTTGATGCCACAACATGGTCTTCTCTCTAGAGACCACTAGATTTTCTGCTCCACTTTTAGGAACCACAAAACTGTTGCACCCATCAATAACAGTGTTACCTTGCAGCTTGTACAGATTTCCAATTTGAACTCCCCACATCAATACCAATGCTCCCTGAACCATTTTGCAGGTATCCTTCTCGAACATTGTTTCATCATTTAGCTTGCTTATAGAAATCAGATTTCTAGCTAATGCAGGAATATGTAGAACACTTGGAAGCATTGTAACCCTTCCACCTCGCAACTTCAACTTTACTTTCCCGCAACCAACGATTCTAGCCTTCCTATCATCCCCCAAGAAGACATCACCACCATCATATTTCTCATACTTGTAAAACCACTCTCTATGGGGAGTGAAGTGAAAGGATGCACCTAAGTCAATCAACCATGCCTCATGATCTACATGTGTACTTGAAGAAGCCAAGTACATATCTCCACCTTCATCTAATGTGGTTTTCGCCTCTGTAGAAGGAGCCTCATCAGATCCCTTTCATTTGTTAGGAAATTTAGTTTTATAGTCCCTTTTGAAGTGGCCTTACTTTCTGCATTTCCAGCACACCACATTTACAGGTTTCCCTAGAGATTTATATCTCCCTCTAGATTTAGATCTCCCACTCGATGACTTATTTTTGTTTCTATTCTGGGACCGTCCTCGTACAGACAAGGCATCACCATTCTGGCTCTCCATATTTTTTCATCTCATCTCCTCTGTTAGTAAGGCTGAGACTACTTCATCAAACTGCAAGGTAGTTGCATTGCTACCTATTACAATAACCAGACTATCCCACGAATTTGGTAGAGAACACAACAAATTGATGAACTTATCTTCATCTGAAATTTTAATATCAACAGAGGCTAACTAACTTATCACAGTATCAAATGCATTTAGATGCTCTGCCACCGAGTCTCCATTTTTCATCCTCAGGTTATACAGCTTTTTCCGCAGGAACAGTTTATTCACCAGAGACTTAGATTGGTACAAAGTCCCTAACTTGTCCCACAAAGCCTTCACCGTAGCTTCCCCTAATACATTCAGCTATATTGAATCTGAGACACACAATCGTATTGTGCTCTTTGCCTTCCAATCCAACTTCTTCCATTCTTCATCAGATACTCCCGTTGGTTTAGTACCCAAATCTACCATGATCCACTGATCTTTATCCACCAACAGATCCTCCATCTTGAGTTTCCACAACTCAAAACTCTGACCATTAAATTTCTTGATCTCTATCTTTCCACTACTCGCCATCTTCTTTCACCACTAGAATCGATCTCGCAGATCTCCCACTGAACAGGGTCTACCACAGGCCCAAGCGAAACCCCTCAACAACAAAGGCGTTCCCTTGAAGCCAAAACAACTCTGATACCAAAAGTACGTTTTAACCCTGTACAGAAATTTCCTGCATATGAATTCTAAAACAAAGAAAATAAACAATGCAAGAACATAACACATAAAACACGTATACACAGAGATTTTCCCCTGGATCCCAAAACCGAGACTACTAGCTTGATTTTTCATTAGGTTCCTTTCAATGTTATAATACATATTTATACATGCCGAAGCAGCCAATACCTTGGACCGAAAACCATCGTGTCTAATAGCATGGACCGAAAACCATCGTGTCCAAAATACATGTGCGAAAATCATGCACAAAACCATAGGTTGGTCCGCCCAACTTAACATAGAGTCCAAAACCAAAATTTTATGGGGTGCTGCCCTGGACCCCATCAAGTGGGGTTACAAGTACACCTCAAACCCCCTGTGACCTCCCGCCACTACACAATCGGCACAACTAAGGGGGGCTACGCCCCCCTCTAACCCCCCGGTTAACTATGTGGGCTAGTCGTGGAAAGAATATAACACAACCCAACAAATATCTTCTTGAGAAAAGATGGTGAGACATGTAAACTTCTTGAGGACATAGTGTGAAAAGTGGACAAGTTTTCTTTGCATAAAATGTGTATTTTTTTTATTTAATAAAAGTTTCTTGAAAACGGATATATGCTTAAATGCATTGTGATACTAGCTAATTTTCGAAATTTCTTGTGAAATAATTATGCATTGCATACATGATAGAAATAGCTAATGAGCTAGATTCACTTCATTTTAGTTTCTTGAAGGGAGTGTGTGCTTCTAGGCACATAGATAATCATTACTAACTTTCTTGAAGAAAACATATGTTTTATATACACATAAATAATAGTCATTAAGATAGTTTATTTTTAGAAAAAGTGTGCATACTTCATGTATGAAAATAATGGCTTTATGAGAGATCTCTTGAAACAAAAATAGATATTCTTTTCTTAGAAGACACATATGAATAGTGTTCATACAAGAACAAGAATCCACACTTGTTTCATGAAAAGATTATGTGCATTGAAGTAAAAGTAATTGTGTTAGGAAAAAGACATGTTGCATGCACAAAAGGGTAGCTATAGTGACATTGGAAATATGATTTTCTATGTACATAGAGAAAGTATTATGTTAACTTTATTGAAAATAATAATTGATGTTAACTATATTGAAAATATTAATCTCTTGAAAAGATTGTTTTGCTAGATGAGTTGAGTCAATTTCTTGATTTTGGTGCATAAAGGGCTAAGTTAACCTTTTTATTGTTTCTTGATTTTTATGCATAAATATGGGTATCTATAATAATTTATTGAAAATGAAGCATGAGAAACTTACATATAGGAAGATAGAGAAATGATTTTATAATGACTTCCTTTTAAGAATGAATTATGTAATTGTTTACATGAAATGATTGTAGAATTCTAGAGAAGGGAATATGTGTTGCATACATTAAAGAAGGGCTATTGCGATAAGCTATTGGATGCACAAAGAATAGTCATCGTGTTATAGAGATATGTTTTTTGTATGTTAGAGAAACTATGTTGAGTTCTTGAAAAATAACTATGGGAAAAGAACACAAGTGAAAAAGCATAGAAACAATAGTTTATTACATGTATGAAGATATAACTATTGTGTTATATATTTTAAAGAGAAACATGGATTTGTAGAACTAATGGGTTAGATCTCTGAAAGAGAAATATGCATTAGTGTGAATAAACATTGTGGAAAGTAAAACAAGTATTTACTTGAATATATGTACTAGTTAATTATTATGACATGCTTGCTCATGCACATGAGTAGATGTTAAAAGATCACTTTTAGAGACTGATTATTGATTGATTAATATTGTATCTAATTTTCTTGCCAAAGCTTGTTGACAATAACAAGGACATGAAACGACAGCGGTTTGTGCCAAAGAAAAATGATGTTTAACATTATGATAGGTAAAGAACTAACGGTCCATGCTCATGAGTACGAGTTGCAGGGTCGCACATTGATAGAACAATCATGCCACAAGGATGTAGAGAGTGGTGATATGTAAGTAAAGGGTTTCATGGAAAATGTAATAGCTTTTAGCTAGTTATGTGACATTTTAGTGATAATTCATTGTAATATTTTATAAAAATGGATAAGGGATGGAATCCCTTATAAGCCATTGAGTGGGGTGAAAACCCTCACAAGCGTTTAATAATAAGATTAAATGTTTGTTGGTTTTCACCCTACAGGGTTTTCAGAGTATATCGGTGTTCAATGGTGTGATTGCTTATTGTGTCAGTTTGATGATGTTGAATGCTTGATGATGTTGATTCCTTATTATTGTGATAATCATAATGTCAAGTATGTGATTAATTAATATGGTTAAGGAAATGATGAAATGGATGCAAGGTTCATCAGACAATTTAGGTTATTGTACTCCAACAGTGGTTGACAATGGTTATGCAACTTACTATCCTCTATTGAAATTTACTTTATGTACTAATGAACATTCTATCTAATGGTTAATGATGAATGTGCCGTTGTGGTTTGGATAATTACTTGTGGGTAATTTGTGTAAGAAATTCTAACTCCCTGCTTTTACATGTGAGGTTACCAGGGTATGTTACAAGTGGTATCAAAGCTAAAGGTTGCAGCACTGGTGCCTTTGGGAATTAGTAAGCAAAAAATAAATTGAGGTACGCCACTAGTTGGCATTAACTCAGGTATGAGTTTAGCAATATACATATTGATTTATGTAGTACACTACTTTCGACATGATATGTTTGATTCATGTTTATAACTGCTTTGATTAGTAAGTAATAAAGTTTGTTGCATAACTATGTTCATGACATTGGATTCTTGATGAGGATAAAAGACAATAAAACTTTTGTCGCACTTATGAATAATATTGAACACTCATTACAGTTATGAACAATATTGAGCACTCATTAAGAAAATTGACAATCAACTACCAACTTTTGTTTTGCAAATATGGCAATAATAATGATACATTTAATGAACATGATTGAAGTTACAATGAAACAATTTAAATGAGTCAATGAATGAATGTAAAATATGGGGAATGTCCTTGAATACGATGATATCGTGTTTTAAAAGACATTGTAAGAACCCCTTTGGATATTGAAAATAAACAATGAATCGAGTAATGAGACTTGACTGTAATAACTAATTTTTTATTAAGTCTTGTCATGGATGCATTAAGATGGTTGGTAGTTGTGATTTGTTAGTGTTGTATGACTAAATAATAGAACTTATATGCATTAATTGAATTGGATTTAAGATTATTACAATCCGTAAACAATTGATTATGGTAGTTACTTCATGTATTGATTTGTTGATGACAATACAATATGGGAAATTGGAAATGTTTAGATTGTTAACTCAACTATTACTGACTTTTACACATTGATGAATATTGCATATACTTTTATGCATGACAATATTGTATGCATGAAACTAAAATGATTTGGAATGTGAATAATTGGTAAATAATGCATATTTATAACTAACGTTGCTGATGGGATTAAGTAGTGGTATCTTAATGGCAACAAGAAAATTCGTCATATAAAATTTTAGAATGTGAATTGCAATCATAAATGAGAAGTCATAATGTTATATGATATGCATGATTGTGTTATTTGGAAAATCAGAATGCATACAACATGTATGTCAGTTGTGTTTCCTATCAATCTAGATGTTGTGGACCCATGTTGAGGGTTAAGTGTAAATGCATGGTGTACATGCATGTTTATTTTGTTAATGATAATGTGCATATGGTTCATTATGTAAATTGCTTTGAGGAAGAATGATAAAAGAGAAATTTAACATGCCAGACAGTTGTAGATAGTTGTGAAAGGCTATAAGGCCTTGGGTTGATGGCAGTTGCCTACCCGAAGGGGTTGATGGTACTTGCCTGCCCGGATTTCCTCTCCCTAGAGATCAATTATCTTAGTAAGGGAAAAGAGTTTTCCAAGATGGCAAAAGAGGGTAAAAAGCTTCAGGCAACCTTATTGATTTGGAGCCTGTTGGAGGAGGCCAAAAATTCTTCATAGATAAGATGCTTTCAGAAGAATAGGTAGGATGATGCCAAGAGGAATCCTATATTGGACCCTATGTGGTCATTGGAATTCTTGAGCTAGTTGGCCAGTGGAATTCCATGTTAGACCTGGTAAGGTCTCTATCAAAGAAACTGTCTGGATGTGAAAATGACTCGATCTAGTTGTGGAAACCAGTTCCCATGGGTTGGGAATTCCTTAGCCTATTGTGGTTCACATAGCTAAAGAAATTCACTAATAAGATATATGTTATGTTAAAAATGAATTCTATATATAGTTGTGTAAAATATTTTATGCAAATTTAACACGAAACGAGCTAGTGCTCAATAAGGAGTTATTGGAAATTTTAATTCCTTTATTGTATTACTAATCTTGTGAATGTCTTAGTAGGGGCTAAGACAATTTTCACTTGATGCAGTGATTGACTGTTTTGATGATTAGAGAGCTAGGTGCTCTTTTGGTACTTTTAGAAGTACGTGTCGATGAAATTAGCAAGAGCTAACAGAGTGTGCACATGATGCAGTGATTTATCATTTTGATGATTAGTGTTAGTGCTCTTTAAGTACTTATAAAAGTATTGTGATTTAAAAATCGTCTAATATTGCACAATTGATTAATAGTTAAAAGTATTTCATTTGAGTCAAAATATTGTGACTAACGTGATTGAATTTGTTAGTCATACATTACAGGTTACTTACCATGGGGGGTTGATGGGTTATCCAATCACTATTAAAATGCTTACGTGAAAGTGCTCATGATTTTCAAGAGTAGTTGGTAAGTAGTGGTAAGTTGATATAGAGATTTGTTTTTGTATATTATGAATTTGCATAAGGGCCAAGTGATGGAAATTAGAACTTGCATATTTTTGCAGTTATAAATGCTTATGACTATTGATTTTTCTTATGTTATAACATTACAATTTTTTTTTTATTGTCATTTCTTGCAATGAAATCTTTGATTTTAAAGAGGAATGATCACTTTTTGAGTAGTTTAGATGGTTATATCATGAGTAAAATCTAAAGTTCCAACGAGATATGAACACCGAGGATGGTGTTCTTGTTAAGAGGGGAGTATGTAACATCCCTAAAAGAACTCAACATAAATCAAACATTTATGAATAGTAATTTTAAAAGTTATGGAAAAGTTACAAGAACTAATTCTTGATAACTGAATGAGGATGAAATCAAGAAAAGTAGATTTGGTTATGGAGGTGGGCACGTAGTTTGGAGGTTGAACCCAAAAAACTCTTTGACAATGATCGTTGGGATTGAGTTTCATCCACAAGATTGGATCTGCTCTTTACGACTAACTGCCACCGAATTCCTAACAATATTTTAATTCTCACCAGTATTTACTTCTGTAAAAATTGCAGTGAAAGGATTCGCTCTTGGAAAATATATATTATAAATCCACAAAGCAATGCTGGGAAACGGGGGAAGGAAGGCATGGTTCAACGGAGGAGGAGAAGAGGTTTTGCGAGGGAATGAACCAAACACCAGGCATTGTGTGGACTATTGCAAGGGGGCAGTAAACCTGTGTGCACTGGTTGCATGGGGGATGGATAAAAACACATGGTTGAACTTTTCGGTGGCTTATTATGGATTGTACATTGTTGTAGAGATTAGCTATGCCATGCACGATGAGTACTTTGGTTCCAATATGTGTTAACTCCATCGAATGCTCCTTTGTCTTAGTTTAGTTTGTGGCTGGTGTCGTGGAACAAAGCAAGCATATGATATTCAAAAGCTTTTTCAAGACATAGTTCTAACATGTGTGGTGAATGCATGGAAGTGTTTGCAGTGCAAGGATCAAACTTTTCACACATTATTATTGAAAGGAAGTTCTTTCTCCGTGTTGAGGGTGATGGAGGCAAGGAGGTTGCCGTGGATAAGATAAGTAACTTGCTCACTTTCTAGAAGGAAAAATATATGTATGTTTTAGTTGGGTATCTTTTTGAAATATTTCTTACCAAATATAGATAATATATACATAATAGTATGCAATGAAGAATGTGGAAAAAATGTGTGGACATAAAAGCTAAGTAAATATGTGTTTTTTCTTATAAAGTAAATATGTAGTTTCTCTTAGAAAGACTACATGTGAATCTTGTGTGTGAAATGTTGTGTCACTTTGTCATTTTCTTGGAATAAATTAACGAAATTCTTGCTAAGTAGCCAAAATATCTTCTTGAGAAAAGATGGTGAGACATGTAAACTTCTTGAGGACATAGTGTGAAAAGTGGCCAAGTTTTCTTTGAATAAAATATGTATTTTTTATTTAATAAAAGTTTCTTGAAAAGGGATATATGCTTAAATGCATTGTGATACTAGCTAATTTTCGAAGTTTCTTGTGAAATAATTATGCATTGCATACATGATAGAAATAGCTAATGAGCTAGATTCGCTTCATTTTAGTTTCTTGAAGGGAGTGTGTGCTTCTAGGCACATAGATAATCATTACTAACTTTCTTGAAGAAAACATATGTTTTATATACACATAAATAATAGTCATTAAGATAGTTTCTTTTTAGAAAAAGTGTGCATACTTCATGTATGAAAATAATGGCTTTATGAGAGATCTCTTGAAACAAAAATAGAGATTCTTTTCTTAAAAGACACATATGAATAGTGTTCATACAAGAACAAGAATCCATACTTGTTTCATGAAAAGATTATGTGCATTGAAGTAAAAGTAATTGTGTTAGGAAAAACACATGTTGCATGCACAAAAGGGTAGCTATTGTGACATTGGAAATATGATTTTGTGTGTACATAGAGAAATTATTATATTAACTTTCTTGAAAATAATAATCAATGTTAACTTTCTTGAAAATATTAATCTCTTGAAAAGATTGTCTTGCTAGATGAGTTGGGTCGATTTCTTGATTTTGGTGCATAAAAGGTTAAGTTAACCTTGTTATTGTTTCTTGATTTTTATGCATAAAGATGGGTATCTATAATAATTTCTTGAAAGGGAAGCATGAGAAACTTACATATAGGAAGATAGAGAAATGAGGTTATAATGACTTCCTTTTAAGAAAGAAGTATGTAATTGTTTACATGAAATGATGGTAGAATTCTAGAGAAGGGAATATGTGTTGCATACATTAAAGAAGGGCTATTGTGATAAGCTATTGGATGCACAAAGAATAGTCATTGTGTTATAGAGATATGTTTTTTGTATGTTAGAGAAACTATGTTGAGTTCTTGAAAAATAACTATGGGAAAAGAATACATGTGCAAAAGCATAGAAACAATAGTTTATTACATGTATGAAGATATAACTATTGTGTTATATATTTTAAAGAGAAACATGGATTTGTAGAACTAATGGGTTAGATCTCTTAAAGAGAAATATGCATTAGTGTGAATAAACATTGTGGAAAGTAAAACAAGTATTTACTTGAATATATGTACTAGTTAATTATTATGACATGCTTGCTCGTGCACATGAGTAGATGTTAACAGATCACTTTTAGAGACTGATTGACTAATATTGTATCTAATTTTCTTGCCAAAGTTTGTTGACAATAACAAGGACAGGAAACGATGGTGGTTTGTGGCAAAGAAAAATGATGTTTAACATTATGATAGGTAAAGAACTAAGGGTCCATGCTCATGAGTATGAGTTGCAGGGTCGCACATTGATAGAAAAATTATGCCACACGGATATAGAGAGTGGTGATATGTAAGTAAAGGGTTTCATGGAAAATGTAATAGCTTTTAGCTAGTTATGTGACATTTTAATGATAATTCATTGTAATATTTTATAAAAATGGATAAGGGATGGAATCCCTTATAAGCCATTGAGTGAGCGGTGAAAACCCTCACAAGAATTTAATAATAAAATTAAACGTTTTCTAGTTTTCACCCTACGGGGTTTCTAGGGTATATCAGTGTTCAATGGTGTGATTGCTTATTGTGTCAGTTTGATGATGTTGATTCCTTATTGTTGTGATAATCATAATGTCAAGTATGTGATTAATTAATATGGTTAAGGAAATCATGAAATGGATGCAAGGTTCATCAGACAATTTATGTTATTGTACTACAATAGTGGTTGACAATGGTTATGCAACTTACTGTCCTCTATTGAAATTTACTTTATGTACTAATGAACATTATATCTAATGGTTAATGAGGAATGTGGAGTTGTGGTTTGGATAGTTACTTGTGGGTAATTTTTCTAAAAAATTCTAACTCCCTTATTTTACATGTGAGGTTACTGGGGTATGTTACACTGTCCTTCTCCATCTCTATGTCTTCATCTCTCTCCCTTCCCCTTCTTTTCCTATCTCTATCCTCTCCTCTTCTTTCTCTTCCCTCCTCTCCTCTCTCAGTCACTCTCTCTCCATCTCTCCCTTCTCACTCCTCTCTCTCTCCACCTCTATCTATTTATGTCTTTGTTCTTTCTTCCCTCTCTCTCTCTCTCCTCTCTCTTCCTTCCTCTTGTTCCCTCTCTCCCACCTCAACTTTCTCTCCCCCATCATTCTCTCTTTCTTTCTTTCTACCCTCCAAATTTTTCGCTGTCTCGCTCCCTCTCTCCATCCCTTCCCCAACACTCTCTTTAATTTGATCACATTGTATTTTGTTTAAGAAATTATCTAAATTAGAAAAAAACTTAATTAGTTGTAAATATTAAACCTATATTTTGGATTAATCATGTGAATAAAATAAAATAATGAAATTTTTTAAAAAATCATGCACTATATTTAATCTATTATAATTAGTCAAGTTGCTTGTTCTCATCCGTTACATATACATATACATATACATATACATATACATATAAAGAACCGGCATAGATCCATCTTAGGTTTTAATTTCTATGGGAATATTTTTAGTAGTCGTGAGGATAGAGGGTTTAAATATATCTCAAATTGTAACATTTTCCCTTTAGGGTTTTTTGTCATGTGGTAATGATACGCCATGGTATTGGCCCATGGTATTGTAACAAAGTGGATTTACAGGTTAAAATCCATGGTAGAGTGAGGGTGAATATCCATGGTTAACAATCTTGTCATATTGTTATAAAATATTTGATTGTGAAATAATTAATGTTTATTGGGCATGTGGTATTGTTATAACTATTTTGGTTGTGAAATAATTTATGTTTTTTTTGCATGTAGTATTGATAATCCATGGTATTGACCCATGGTATTGTAACAAAGGCTATTTTTTACAAGTTAATAATATCTACCGTAATGTGGGGGTGAATATCCACGGTTAATAATCTTGTCATATTGTTGTAAAATATTTTAGTTGTGAAATAAGCCATGGTATTGACCCATGGTATTGGTTGTAAAACATTAAATCTATATTATTTTGAAAAAAATCATGTCAAAGAAAACAAAATAATGAAAATGCATTATATTTAATCTATTATAATTAGTCAATTTGTTTGCTCCTATGTCGATTCTTTATATATATATATATATATATATATCCATCTTAGCTTAGTTTTATTAAATGGGAATAGTTTTATTAGTCGTGAGGATAGAGGGTTTAGATATATCTCAAATTGTAACATTTAGATTCAATTAAAAAAATGTTGTAAAATTAAATTAAAATAAAATATTTTGCTATGAAATAAGTTATGGTATTGGCCATGGTAAAGTGAGGGTGAGTATCCATGGTTAACAATCTGGTCATATTGTTATAAAATATTTGATTGTGAAATAATTTATGTTTTTTGGGCATGTGGTATCCATAATCCATGGCGCTGACCCGTGGTATTGTAGCAAAGGCTATTTTTACAAGTTAATAATATCTATCATAATGTGGGGGTGAATATGTGCGATTAATAATCTTGTCATATTGTTGTAAAATATTTTGGTTGTGAAGTAAGTTATGTTTTTGGACTTCTAGTATTGATAAGCCATGGTATTGGCCCATGGTATTGTAACAAATCCTATTCACAACTTAATAACAAAATCAAAGTATAACAATTTTTTTTATTTATTAATTCAATATTTAAACGTTTACACTCATCCCAATATCATTTTTAACTTCTTCTTCTTCTTTTTAATTAGCGTCTTGCCAAAAAATAACAATTTATTATTAAAAATAATTTATTTAAACCAATTTCAATTTATATATTTTATTTTATATTATAAATATTTATATTTCTTTTCCTTTTCATTTCCAGTTGCGCTGGGTTCAAATAAAATATTCACAGATTACAACATCACATTGTGGCATTTTATTTTTGTCTGCCTAGTCTATATTTGCGTGGAAATTCCAGAAGAAGCAAGACCAGAAATTCCAGAAGAATCAAGACCAAATTTTAGAAGAAGGAAGACCATTCCATAAGAAGGAAGACCATCAACGTGATCTATGGATTTCATGGGATTCGAACCCTTGATGGAGTTTGCATGGGAAACACCTTAGGAAAGCATCAACTATTAGATGGAGCAAGGGCAAGGTCACCGGACACGGATATTTTGGTAATTTGTACATGGGTATGAATGTGGACTTTGCTCTTCCTTTTTACTAAAGAGGATTTTTGTTTGTATGGGTAAATATGATCAAAGCATAAGAGTTTGCATGGGAAACAACTTAGGAGAGCATCAAAGATTAGATGGAGAAAGGGCAAGGTCACCATGCACCGATATTTTGGTAATTTGTACATGGGTATGAATGCGGACTTTGTTCTTCCTTTTTATTAAAGAGGATTTTTGTTTGTATGGGTAAATAATTTCGAGGTTTTATATTATCAAAGCATAAATTTTATCTAGAGTTGAGGGTTTAATGATTATGATAAAGGCAAGGTCATTCGGCGTGGATATTTTGGTAATTTGTACATGGGTATGAATTTGGACTCTATTCTTTCTTTTTACTAAAGAGGAATTTGTTTTCTTATGGGTAAACAATTTCGAGGGTTTATATGATCAAAGCATAAATTTTATTTAGAGATGAGGGTTTAATGATTATGATATTTTGGAAATTTGTACATGGATATGAATTTGGACTCTGTTCTTCCTTTTTACTCAATAGGATTTTTTTTTCTTATGGGTAAATAATTTTGAGGGGTTATATGATCAAATCATAAATTTTATCTAGAGTTGAGAGTTTAATGATTATGATAATGTGGATCTTGATTGCAGGCAACAATTCATCAAAAGACAATGCACAAGCAAGCATTTTGCATGTCCTTATTGTATAAAGGGTTTAATGATTGTGATAGACAATGCACAAGTAAGAATTTTGCGTGTCCTTATTCTACAAAGGGTTTAATGATTATGATAATGAAAATCTTGATTGTGGCCAACAATTCATCAAAAGGAAATGGACAAGTAAGAATTTTACATGTCCTTATTGTATAGATTAGTTCACTCCTCCCTAACTTTTCTAGGGTTAGAATGCATGAAATTTTATTTTTTCTTTTCACCTTTTTTTTAGTGGTCGATTGCTTCTGTAATGGACTCTACCATGCCCAAATTAAAAGGGCTCAAGTGATGTAAGAAAATTTTCTATTAGGATGCAAATGCTAGACCTTCCTCAAACTTTGTTACATGAAATTAAAATTTCTTGTAATCATGAACATAAAATATTTTCTATTTCGTCCTTAGATTTTGATATCAATGCCTACAATTTTAAACCATGTTACTATATTTTAAGTATAATATACTTAGATCCATTAAACCTTACAAATCTCCAAATCTTAGTTTAATTTCATCTAAAAAGATGAAGCCTGAACGATTTTTGCAATTTAGATTCAATTCTTACAAACAATGATTAAAAATAGAGCAACTCAATGGTATGATAACTTTTACCCACCCATCAATTTCGGAGACCTTTGATATTATTCTGAACCTAAACAGAGAGAGTAGAAGAAGAAGAAGAGCTTGGATGAGGTGGACCCTGACCTAGTTGATGCTTTTCAAAAGTTGGGCATGCCCTTGACTAGAAGAAGAGATTGACCAACATTGTTGTAGATGTTGTTTTCGACAATGTTTTCATTGATACCATGCATAGGTAGTCTCTATAGGTAGTTGAGGTTATCTTTTGTTCATTATAAGAGGTAATTGAGGAGTATATTTATCTAGTTAGGAAGTAGCTTGGCAGGGTTGTTTCTCCTGATGATAACTATTATGCTACATTATAATTTTATTTTCTTAGTGATAGCTCCTTCTATTAAATCTCCAAGCACACTTTGTCACCCATGGAAATATCCACTTATTTGTGGATGAATGAGATGGAGACCAGGGATTTTGAGAGGACTCTTATTTTTGTAGATGAGAGGAGTTATGTGAGGTGAAAGGAGTTTTGTGACATATATTGAAGGATGAACTATACCATTTATGAAACCAATCATCTCCATGACACAGTAGTGGATCTCTATTTGTTAAGTTATGGTATGTTCTATGCTTATAACAGTTTACTTCTTTTCCTTATTATATTCCACAGATTTGTAATCACATGTACATAAAGTAAAGTGTAGACAGAACATTAAATGATCGATAGAAAACAAGCCAAGACAACAGACACAAGATGTGGTGGCTAGCCAAGGACAAACCCCACAATGTGTGGGGAAACCCTTTGATCAAATCTTCTTTTATCTTCAATAATTCAGCAGAGAGAAATAGTACAATAAATCTAATTTATATCAATAGTAGCAAACCCTAGCACATCAACATCAACATTAGCGGCTTCATCATCAAACTAGGGCAGGCGATATCTCATAAACCGACCATCAGATCGGCTTGATTCCACCACCAAACGTTGTGGCTTCTAGAGGAGGTTTATATGAACCTACAACGTAGTTCATATGAGGAGATATTCTAGTCCACATAGCTCAAACTTTACTTCTGCAGTTGCAGCTTTAGTTTTAGTAGCTTCCGGGTTCAAACTAGGGTAGTCGATATCTTGCATACCGTCTATCGGATTGACTTGATTCCACCACCGAAAGTTGCGGATTTCAGAGGAGGTTCAGATGAACCTACAATGTAGTTTAGATGAGGAGATCTTCTTGTCCACATAGGTCAATCTTTACTTCTGCAGTTGCAGCATCAATTTTAGCAGCTTCTGGCTTCACATTTTGAGGGAGAGACCCTTTTCTGCGCAGTAGAGAAGAGACTCTTTTCTGTGCAGTAGAGAGAGAGTGATGTGATGAGATGAGTGAGTCCAAATGAGGAAAATTCCTCCTGTATTTATACAAAATGTTGGTGTTTGAATAGATGTGACTGTTGGGCTTCTGAGCCTACATGAGTTGTAGGTCAGCTTGATAATAATTCCATAATCAAAATAAATTCATATATCCATGAATACTTATCAAAATCGGATGATATTTATATCAATCCTACACCTCTTCATGAGAGGAATCTAATAAAATATTATTAGCCATGAATAAGATGACCCACATGAAATTTTTCCGTAGTTGCCAATTTAACACTCCCTCTCAACTAGGGAGAACTTCATCTGCAATCTGTCTATTGATCGCTACTATTCATCCATCAAATGCACTGCCCTGTACATACTGACCCTTGCCCTCCTTTGCTCTATTCTGCCTGTTCTACTTTGTCTTGTTCTTCCCTATACTAATTTGTATTGTTCTGATCTATTCTGCTCTACTCTTGCATTGTTCTGTTCCGCTATGCTTTTGTCTGAATTATGAAGAAGACAAAATGATCGACGATGTATCATACTAACTCAAAGTCAGTCTCAGAGTATGTACCACTAGTCCTAGACTATTCTCAATCAACCTGAAGTCAGCGTCATAGTGAGTACAACTCCACTAGTCCTAGACCAGTATCATCCTCCACTAACTCAAAGTCAGTCTCAGAGTGCATACCACTGGTCCCAGACCAGTCTCAACTGACCCGAAGTCAGCTTCATAGTAAGTACCACTCCTACCACTGGTCCCAGACCAGTATCATAGTCTCAGAGAGTGTACCACTATTCCTAGACCAATCTCAACCGACCCGAAGTCAACGTCATAGTATGTACCACTCTCACTGGTCCCAGACCAATACTGCACTAACACAAAGTCAGTCTCAGAGTATGTACCACTGGTCCTAGACTAGTCTCCATCGACCCGAAGTTAGTGTCATAGTATGGTACAATGCCTACCACTGGTCCTAGACTAGTATCATTGATCCCAGATCAATGGAGGTCATCCTAGCATAGGGAGTACCGTAGATACAGCGATGTGTCCATCGGTACTATTATGGTCCCTAACTTCATTTCCCTACTCATTGATCAGATGATAGGTACTTCCCATGAGTCCCAGACTGCATGGGTAGGATGCCTCGACAGGAGAACTTAATAGATCCCATCCTCACAGGAGAACATATCAATCCTACTACAATCGCCATGGAGAACACATCAATCCAGGCCTCACAGGAGAACACATCAATCCTGCTACAATCGCCATGGAGAACACATCAATCCAAGCCTCACAAGAGAACACATCAATCCTGCTACAATCACCATGGAGAACACATCAAACTAGGCCTCACAAGAGAACTAATCATCCTGCTACAAAGGAGGGTGAATCATCTTGTTCGACAAGAGAGCGAATTAGCTTTTCCCACAAGAGAGTGAATCATCTTGTTCTAGTGCGCATGACCAGGGGAAGGTGAGTCACTCTGTGGTCGTATGTTGCTCCAGTAAGAATCGCAAGCCCTCAGAGCTCCCAAAGCTCAATGTGTGAAAAATGCAAGGCCTTTGTACAAGGGTTTCTTGACGACTCCAAGTCGTTTGGGAAAATCACAGATTAGATCTTTCCACGGGGCTTTGACAAGGTGTATTTACCTGTACATCATCTTAATGCGATGGAACCTCCTTTCTCATTGACTTACCATATCCCAGATGATGTCTATCTACTGGAGCAATCGACGAATATGGAATCCCTCAATAATCGAATCCCACCTCTGGTTGTTACAGAGAATTACAGTGGTATGTGTTCAAACAGCTCACTGAAGAGCTTCCCCAACCAGGCAATTTCGTACGAGATCATACTCATACATATGTATCCGGTCTCGGCTATGCTTATGGCGACCGACTTCTACTTCCTGCTCATCCATTATATCGAAGTAGAATCCAAAGAGAAACAACACTAAAAGGTGCTCCAGTGATCCTCCACACTACCTGCCTAATCAACATTCAAATATTCATGCAGTTTCATATTTCTGGCAGTGTATCTCAATTCATGAGAGATTATGTCCTGAAGACATCTCAGAAGATTCTTGGCACCAATCTAGTGAAGCTCAACCAAATATGACCTCACAATGCTAACTGCAAAACATATGTTCAGACGGAGGTTCACCAAGAACATCGACGTGACTAAGTTTTTGAAACTCGGAGGAATTTCCCAAATCTAGTCCAACATCACTACCATATAACTTCTGAAAGTTAAGATCCTCGAGGTAGTCACAGGCTTGCAGTCCACCATAGAAAATCTTTTCGAAATCTTCACCACATATTTTCCTTGAGAGAGGAAAATTTTCCTTGGCTTCTGCCACACATCAAGTCCTTGGTTCTTCATTTCAAATTTAGAATCCAACTCCCTCTTACATTTGTGAATGAGAGGGTATGCACTTGTTGGAATGAGGTCATCCACATACAACACTAGTATGAGAGGCTTGTCATCTTCAACCTTAAAGTAAGGGTTAGGATCGTCTTCACTCCCAGTGAATCCTAGCTTCATCAAGTAGCTATCGATCCTCTCATACCATGCTCGGGGTGCTTGCTTCAGCCCATAGAGAACCTTATTCAACCTGCATACATGAGATTTTCAATCATAAATCTCAAATCCTTTGAGTTGCTCCACATAGACCTATTCTTTGATCGAACCATGCAAGGATGTGGTCCTGACATCCATTTGATGTAGGTTCCATCCTTGTGAATCCACAAGGGCTATGATCAAGTGGATGGTCGTATATCTGGCAACAGGTGAAAATATCACATCATAGTCTATAACTTCCCTCTGGGAGAAACGACGAGCAACAAAACGAGCCTTATACTATTCCATATTGTTAGAAAATTATATATTACGGAGCAATGGAACACATAAAATAGTGCAGAAATATAAACATAGAAAGAGCATAAAACAAGAGAGACACATATATACGTGGTTCACCCAGTTTGGGCTACGTCCACCCCAAACAGCTAGTCCTTCATTTTTATTATCTATTAAAATGAAGAGACGCAACCTACAGCAGATCCGCTATAATATTTTCTGTTTTCTCTCACAGTCTCACCTCTCTGTTTCTCGCTTAGAGAATACACATCTATTACACAGCCCAAATACAATGCCCTCATACAAAGAGAGTTGTTTCCTTCTAGGGAAAAAAATCCTAAACTAAACATAAGTTCTACTGTCAGATCATCCACCTAATGAATGGCCCAGATTGACTAGAAATCACTATACTTTTACAAGGAAATTTTACATCTATTTTTAGCTTTGGGGGCACTTCCCCCGAGCCCCCGCCGAGGGACAGCTGGCCCCTGGACCCCGCAGCTAGGGGGGATCGGCCCCCCGGACCCCTGCGGAGGGGTGTACAAGCTTCCTGGGGTATACATCTGGCTGAAACAAAGACCTCTGAACAATCATGCTCCACATCCAACAATCTCCCATTTGGAGAATGATTGTAGCAACTCCATTGCTGCTTCATTTGCTGGACAATGAATCCTCTTTGGACCTGGTTGCTTCTCATCTTCATTTTCATCCTTGAAAACCAATTGAAACTTAGAATATTCTCAGTTTCTCCTTGGTTACAACTTTTGTTGGCATATCTGCAGGATTCTGACTAGTGTGTATCTTTTCCAGCTTCAACTCTCCATCTTCCAACACTGATCGTATGAAATGGTACTTGAGCTTTATGTGTTTAGTCCTAGAATGAAATGCTGAGTTCTATGCAATATGAATGGCACTTTGGCTATCATTGTATAACGTGCCCATATCATGCTCCTTACCCAATTCACCCATAAACCTTTGTAACCAAATTATTTCTTTACTAGCCTCTGTAGCAGCAACATACTCTGCTTCTGTTGTTGAAAGTGCAACAACACTTTGGATTTTTGAAACCCAATTGACAGCTATTCCACCTACAGTAAATACATATCTTGTAGTGCTCCTTTTGTTATCTCTGTCACCTGCCAAATCTGCATCAACATATCCCTGTAGAGAAATGTTTGAACCACCAAAGCATAATTCTTGATTTGTGGTACCTTTCAAATATCTAAGAATCCATTTCACTGCCATCCAATGTTCCTTTCCTGGATTGTTCATGTACATGCTTACAACTCCCACTGCATGTGCAATATTAGGCCTTGTGCAGACCATTGTATACATTAAGCTTCCAACTGTTGATGCATATGGAACTTTAGACATATAATCCATGTCTTCTTGGGTCTTTGGGCACATTTCCTTACTAAGTTTGAAATGGCTAGCAAAAGGTGTACTAACTGGTTTTGCATTGTGCATATTAAATCTTTTCAACACCTTTTGTATGTACTCATTTTGAGACAATGTTAATTTGCGATTTTTCCTGTCTCTAGTGATTCTCATACCAAGGATTTGTTTTGCAGATCCCAAATCCTTCATTGCAAATGAATTTGCCAATTTTCTTTTGAGCACATTTATTTCCTTCATGTTAGAACCTGCAACAAGCATGTCATCAACATACAATAACAATATAATATAGCTGCCATCATTTTGCTTTTTTAGATAGACACAATGATCAGAGTGACATCTAGTATAACCTTGTTCAGACATAAACTTGTCAAACTTTAGATACCACTACCTTGGAGCATGTTTTAAGCCATACAAGCTCTTCTTCAACCTGCACACCAGTTTCTCCTTCCCTTTCACCTCATATCCTTGTGGCTACAACATATATATCTCTTCCTCCAAATCCCCATGCAGAAAGGTTGTCTTTACATCTAACTGCTCAAGATGCAAATCTTCAACTGCTACTAGACTTAAAATAGTTCTAATTGAAGTCATTTTAACAACAGGAGAAAATTTTTCATCAAAATCAATACCTTTCTTTTGTGCAAACCCCTTCACCACAAGTCTAGCTTTGTACCTTTGTTTTCCTCCATCTTCTTCCTTCAGCCTGTAAACCCATTTATTCTTCAATGTAGTTTTTCCTGCAGGCAACCTGACTAAGTCCCAAGTCTGGTTATGCATTAAAGGGTCCATCTCTTCTTCCATGGCTACCTCCCACTTCTTCCTGCTTTCAACCTGCATTGCTTCTTCATAACATTTGGGTTCACCAGAATCAGTCAACAATAAATAATATAATGAAGGAGAGTATCGTTCAGGGGGTCTACTTATCCTGGTAGATCTTCTAACACCACTTTCAGGTGTTTGGGGTGCATGTTGCTGTTATGGTGGTTGCTTTTGTTGTGGTTGTTGATTATTATTATTTTTAGGCACCTTTACCTTTTCAGTGATTTCATTAAGAACTGCTATTCTTTGTTTTCTTTTTCCTGTTTCTTTTCCTACAACTGATCCTTATACAAGACTTTTTCATTGAATATTACATCTCTACTCCTAATTATTTTGTGATTTTCGTAATCGTATAAGCCAAAATCATTAACACCATATCCAATAAAGGTACATTTCTTTGACTTTTCCTCAAGCTTTGTTCTATTTTCTTTATCAATATGGACAAAGGCCTCACAACCAAGAGGCTTTAAAAAAGAGTAGTTTGCCTTTTTACCTGTCCATGCTTCCTCTGGAACACCCCCATCCAAGGAACTTGAGGGCCCTATGTTTATTAGATAAACAACAGTATCTACAACATCTGCCCAAAACTGTAAAGGCAATCCTGCATGCAATCTCATGTACCTTGCACGCTCCATGATTGTTCTATTCATCCTTTCTGACACACCATTTTCTTCTGGTGTTCTTGGAACTATCTTCTCTCTGCAAATTCCATGCTCTGAACAGTACCTATCAAACTCTTTGCTGCAATATTCACCTCCATTATCTGATCTAAGACACTTCAATTTATTTCCTGTCTCAATCTCAACCAAAGTTTTCCATTTCTTGAAAGTATCAAATACATCAAATTTATTCTTAATACAATAAATCCAAGTTTTTCTAGTTGCATCATCAATAAAAGTAACATAATAATGAGAGCCACCGAGAGATGATACCTGAGCAGGTCCCCATACATCTGTATGCACAAGCTCTAATTTTCCGCTCTTATTTTCTTTCCCAACTCTGAGAAATCTGACTCTCTTCTGTTTTCCATAAATGCAATTCTCACAGAAGTCCAAATCAACATTCTTCAAACCCGGCAAAAAATTCCTTGAGTGAAGAATCTTCATCCCCTTTTCACTCATGTGTCTGAGCCTATGATGCCATAATGCTGCATCTGCTCCTTTGGAAGTTAAAGCATTAATAGAGTTACAAATACCATTGCATAAATACAATGTACCAACCTTTTCGCCTTTTGCTATTACTAGGGCTCCTTTGGTGACCTTCCAAGCTTTATCTGTGAAAGTTGTCACACAACCTTCACCGCGTAACTACCCTGTTAAAATCAGATTTTTCTTCAGATCTAGAACATGCCTTACCTCCTTTAGTAGCCATTGGTTTCCATTTTGCTGTTTTACAAGAACCTTACCCATTCCAACAATTTTATAGGGTTTATCATCACCCAAACGGACTTGCTCAAAATCTCCTTGAACATAGTCATGAAAGTATTTCTTATCATGTGTGGCATGAAATGAGGCCCCTTAATCTACCACCCGGGAATCAGTAATATTTTCGAAAGAAAGAATCAAAGCATCTTGTAACACCTCACCTATCAAATTTTCTTCATGATTGTTTTCTTGTTGTGCATCTCCTTCTTTTCCCTTCCGAGATCTACAGTCTTTCTTTAGGTGTCCCTTCTTTCCACATTTCCAGCAAACTATCCCCAATCTAGACTTGGATCTACCTTCCCTTGATTTACTGCGATATCCTGAGCTCTTTCCTCTTTCCGTTTTTCTTCCTCTAGACTCTGCACTCAAAGCATTACTCGATGTCTCACCAGAGCTTTTCTGTCGCATTTCCTCGCTAAGGATAGCACTGACAACATCATCAAACTTTAAAGTACTAGATCCAGAAACAGAGTTACTAATCGCCATTACTAAACCATTCCAACTTTCTGGTAATGAGCACAAGAATAACAGAGCTCTAACTTCATCATCAAATTTTACCGCTACAGAACATAGCTGACTTCTAATAGTATTAAAATCATTTAAATGGTCTACAACAAATCCAACTTCTGACATCTTCATATTAATTAACCGTTTCATAAGAAATACCTTGTTTGAGGTCGAGGGTTTTTCATATAGTTTCTCCAACGCCTTAATCAAACTCTCTGTCATTGTTTCCTTAGAAATGTTGAAGGCGACCGATGCTGCGAGGCACAACCGTACTGTTTCGAGTGCCTTTCTATCGAGAAGGTTCCATTCTTCATCTGTCATACCCGTTGGCATCTTTGTTTTTCCGTCCAATGGTAGGTATAGATCTTTCTGATACAGATAGTCTTCCATCTGCATCTTGCACAGTGAGAAGTTTTGGCCATTAAATTTCTCGACCCTAAACTTACCATCTTCCACCATCGCTCCCACTCGAACCAAGAACCCTTCTTTCCTACGCGTTTATCAGCCAAATAGACCTTCGGATCTGATACCAGTTGTTAGAAAATTATATATTACAGAGCAATGGAACACATAAAATAGTGCAAAAATATAAACACAGAAAATGCATAAAACAAGAGAGACACATATATACGTTGTTCACCCAGTTTGGGCTATGTCCACCCTGAACAGCCAGTCCTTCCTTTCTATTATCCAGCAAAATGAAGAGACGCAAGCTACAGTAGATCCGCTGTAATATCCTCTATTTTCTCTCACAGTCTCACCTCTCTGTTTCTCGCTCAGAGAATACACATCTATTACACAGCCTCAAATAAAATGCCCTCATACAAAGAGAGGGGTTTCCTTCTAGGGCAAAAAACCCTAAAATAAAAATAACTTCTACTGTCAGATCATCCGCCTAATGAACGACCTAGATTGACTAGAAATTACTACACTTTTACAAGGCAATTTCACATCTATTTTTAGCTTCGAGGGCGCTGCCCCCGAGCCCCCAGACCCCCCAGCCGGGGTGATTGGTCACCCTGGACCCCCGCGGGGGGGGACAAGTCCCCCCCCCGACACCTCCCACGTGGAGGGGTCTACAAACTTCCTGGGGTACACATCCGGATGAAACAAAGACCTCTGAACAATCATGCTCCACATCCAACACACACTTCCATCTGCTGCAACTTTATCTTGTAAATCCATTTTGAAGTAACAATTGTCTTGTCTTGGGGTCTAGGAACTACTTCCCAGACATCATTCTCCATAATGATCATAAAATCCTTCCATACTTGATGCTTGATGGCATCCGAGAATGATGAAGGCTCATTTTTTATGATTGTGTTCATACTGGTCAGGTATCCCTAATACTTGTTGGGTTTGTTACTTTCATGAAAGGTTCCTCGGGGTGCAGCATGTATTTCAGCATCATCAACTATCCCCCTAAGCCATGAAGGCCTCTTCCTGGAAGAGGAAGGCTCAGGTGGATAAATAGGATCCATTGGTTCTTCCACAGCAGGCATTGTTACATCATCTACCCATAGAGACAGCTTCCACAATCATATGGTGCCACACCATTCTGCTCTGGAGTATGTGGTGTAGTAGTCTCCCTCTTAATGCCAATCTCAGGTATGCTTGAGTGAACCAACTATAATATATCGGAGGTCTTGCTTAGGCTTGAGGGGAATGGTCCCCTTTTGAGATTTCCTTTTGCACATCCCAAACATACACCTTCTTTTTCTACTCAGAATTTAGGCATCCCTATTACCATATGTCTTACATCCAGTAGATATTTGTAATGAAGGTGGGAAAACCTCCAATGCCAAAGTTCGGACTGAAGAGATGTGTCATAAGACATGACACCTACCTAACTTTCATCGACCTGATATAATGAATCAACACGAAACCCAAGAGTAAAGGCATCTTTGACATTATTTTTCGATACACGTACCTTGCCATCGCTGAAGGTTACCTTGTAGCCTTTGTCTTCCATTGCCGAGATGGACACTAGGTTCTTTTGGAGGTCAGGTTCATTTAATACATCCTAGAATTTCTAGCTTTCTTGAATGGTTGTCCTCTTCCTTGATTTCCAACATTCCTTTTACCTTTTCTATTGAATTTTCCATCCCTTCGATTACGATGAGAGGGATTTTGATCATCGTCATGGTGAGAGTCCTTTCTATTAGTGCATTCCCTTGCATAGTGACCTGCTTTATTGCGAATGGAACATCATCCTTTTCTTCCACCCTTAGGTCCAGCCTTTCTTTTCGATTTAGACTTGGAATTATTTCTTTTCTTAGCATGAGAAGAAATGGTAGCAGGAGGACCTTTAGGCAAGGGAATTTCTTTCTCCTCTACCCTTGTTTCTTCTAGAATGCATCTAGCCATTAATTCCTTGAAACTAGGAATTACATGATTGTTCAGAAGAGTAGTCCTGAACACATACCATTCATATGGTAATCCTCCAAGAGTCGTGAATGCCATTTCCCTATCAGTAATAGTCTTCCTAATAGATAGGAGATCATTTCTTGATCTCAGTGAATCTTAAGAAGTATGCTTGCATACTCTCATCTTTACCCTTCTTGATTTCCCTCAGTTTTTTTTTTTCTAAGAAACAAAACTTGATTTACATCGTTAACTTTAAATAAAATCACCATTCTATCGTAGATTTCCTTGGAGGTGTTCAGGTCAGAGATGTAGGCCACCAAGTGCTTGTTGATAGAGTCCCGGATGATCTTCTTTGTTTTGACTTCTTCGGTTTTCCATTTGTACCTAGCAGCAGTGGATGCATTTGATGGAGGCTCAACAATATTGCCTCTCACATGGTCCAACACTCCTTGATCTTCTAGGGTTATATCGATAGACATCTTCCATCTGTGATAGTCAGCTTTCTCACGGAGCATGTCTTCAGCAGGAAAGAGTGTTGAGGACCCCATAGTTCTTTTAGGATAGCCTTGCCAATCTTCTCTTCAGTGATTGCTCTTGCTCTTGCTCGGGCTTTTTCTTCACCTCAGCTTTGATTCCATGTTAAGTTATGGTATTTTCTATGCTTATAATAGTTTACTTATTTTTCTTATTATATTCCATAGATTAGCAATCACATGTACATAAAGTAAAGTGCAGATAGAACATTAAACGATCGACAAAAAACTAGCCAAGACAAGAGACATAAGATCTGGCGGCTAGCCAGGGACAAACCCCACAATGTGTGGGGAAACCATTTGATCAAATCTTCTTTTATCTTCAATAATTCAGCAAAGAGAAATAGTACAATAAATCTGATTTATATCATTAGTAGCAAACCCTAGATCAGCAACATCAACATTAGCAGCTTCATCATCAAACTAGGGCAGACGATATCTCACAGACCGACTATCGGATCAGCTTGATTCCACAACCAGAAGTTGCGGCTTCTAGAGGAGGTTTATATGAACCTATAGCGTAGCTTAGAGGAGGATAGCTTCTAGTCCACATAGGTCAAACTTTACTTCTGCAGTTGCAGCTTCAATTTCAACAACTTCCGACTTCAAACTAGGGTAGTCGATATCTTGCAAACTGTCCGTTGGATTGACTTGATTCCACCACCAAAAGTTGTGGCTTTCAGAGGAGGTTTAGATGAACCTATAGTGTATTTTATGAGGAGATCTTCTAGTCCACGCAGGTCGATCTTTACTTCTATAGTTGCAGCTTCAGTTTCAGCAGCTTCCAATTTCACATGTGTGAGGGAGAGACCCTTTTCTGTGCAGTAGAGAAGAGAATCTTTTTTGCTCAATAGAGAGAGAGAGATGTGATGAGATGAGTGAGTCCAAATGAGGAAAAGTCCTCCTGTATTTATACACAATGTTGGTGTTTGAATAGATGCGATTGTTGGGCTTCTGAGCCTAGATGAGTTGTAGGTTGGCTTGATAATAATTCCATAATAAAAATAAATTCATATCTCCATGAATACTTATCGGAATCGGATGATATTTATATCAATCCTACAACTCTCGATGAGATAAATCTAAAATAAAATATTATCAGCCATGAATAAGATGACCCACATGAATTTTTTCCCTAGTTTCCAATTTAACACTATTGCAAGGAGGGAGAAATGATAAAGTATTCCACTTTAAAGAATTGGTATGTCGGGGACGAGGAATGCAGATGTGGTATTTATAATTTTATTACGAAAAGAGGTTTTTACGATGGAGACAAATCAAGGATTTCATGGACGTGAGTAGAGACTGGTTCAACAATCATCGGGAAATACTCAATCATTGTTTTGAAAACCAATGAGGCAGTTTGAGAGTTTTATTATGTTGCCTTGAAAAATAACTATCAATAGGGGGGACAAAGATGGTCCATATAGGGAAGAATTGCAGGAGTAGGATTGTTTCTAAAATTATATCTATAGGCAAGTCAAGGGAGTACTACAGAGGATTAGTGTAGGTGCAACCAAATTATCATAATGTAAGGAATTCTTCACAGTGTGATTTGATGCTCATTGGTGACCAAAAAGCTACAAATACTTATCATTACATTCAGGTACAATTGAGTTGCATTCCGAAGTCTCTTTTTTCATTTATTGATAGTCCTTCTTGTGTCCTTGTCTCTCTTAATTTCATTGTGGTAGGATTGGAATGGGTTAAAAAATCAAGCATATCATTGAGTCAAATAGACACCCACATGTCACTACATGTCATTGTGCATACTCTTTATTTTTTATACAATTAGAAGTGAGCAATATGATGTGTGCACACACAAAAAATCCTAGCATGCATGATGAATCCCCCTCCAATTCCATTTTCTATGGTGACATTTTATTTTCTTTGTTTATACAGGTCATCTAGCCACATAGTGGCCACTATCGAATGTTGAGGTATATGCCATATAAATATTTTATAGTCTACTTTATTTTATATTCATGTATTCATCGTCTTTCATGTCTTATACTCTGCATTGTATCTTCTTTCATTTTCAGGAGAGGAACTCAATATTGATGGTAAGAAGCAAAAATTGAAGAAATATGAGAACAATAACACTAGAGCGACAAATGAAAAATGAGAGAGAGAAGAGAATCTATCTAGTGATACCCTTAGAGCCAATATCTTCTGTAAGACACACTCATAGAGACTGATGGTCAAGCCTTCAGAGTTGGTGAATTCACTTGCAATGCTTTGACAACACAGTGATAATGTTTTGAAATGATGAAACAATATTTCATGCGTAAATTGTTCCAACCCATATTAAGTTGGAAACTCATATTGTAATACTTGATATTTTATATAATAAAATTTATATGGTTGAAATTATTTTTATTTGCACTTGATATTATTTAGTCTTGTAATTAACATATGTAACTTTGTGTTATCATATTAGATAAATATGCACATTGTATGACATTTTTCTTAAAATTTAGTCGCAAAATCATACTAAATAATTTATGGTGATTAATAATAAACACATAAAATCAATATAAAACTATTAAATTAGTAGTTTATATTAATTAATGATGAACATGAACAAATGAAATGAATAGAAACTAATAAATCAGTTGTTTATACAATGAATATGAAAATACCAAAAAAAGATAAATGACTACTGCAAATGACAAATTTTTTATTATTAAATGATGGCTAAATTTTGCATATATACGATTATTAGTAGCTAATTTACAACATTTTATAACATGACTAAAATTTAGTCATATTTCTTTGGTCATTAATTGGTTTTAAATGATGAGTAAAATTTGCATATATATGACTATTAGTAGCTAATTTACAGTATCTTATAATACGACCAAAGTTTTGGTCATATTTCTTTGGTCGTTAATTGGTTTTCTCGAGGATTCATATAGTAATGTATTTTCTTATATATTTGCTCATTAATTGCGGCAATTAATGACTAAACCAATGAAAAATTAATGACCAAATTAATGACTAAATGTACTATTAGATGGTAGAATTGAGGAAACCAATTAATGACTAAGGTAAAAATGACTAAAAGTTGGTCGCATTATAAGATACTGTAAATTAGCTACTATTGGTCACCGACTATGCAAATTTTAGTTGTTTTTTAGTAGCTAATTAGTCACTTTGTACTAGTGATTCTTATCCAAATCTTAGCTCATGGAGGAGTCTAAACTGGTAACCACGGACTATACTGAGCCTTCCCTCACAAGAAATATACTTGAGAATCTGATAGCTTACTTCATCCCAAGGATAGGGAACTCTCCCTTATAATCCCATTTTTGTCCTCAGTTGGCTCCTCATCTTCCAAGAAGAAGTTCTTCTTGGCATAAGTGCTACTACCTTTATCCTCTTTTATCCATTGTAAACCTAGAGGAAGTGTAGTGATTATGCTAATGCTTTCAGTGGTAATTGTTATTGACAATCCTCAAACCACAATAGTGGCATTGACTCTAGCTTGAGGTGTGAGTGACATTGATAATTCCCGAGCTACATCGTCACCATATCCTCTAAGTAGCTTGAAGAATCCCAATCATTGATGCCTTCTAAATATCTATACCACAGGGGGTGGAGATGTATTCTAGATGTCCTTGTGGGATCCCTTATATTGAAATCTCCTGTCATATTTTCTCTCTGTCAATTTGATTGTACGTAGTTTGGTGGCTTTAGATTTAGAGTTTTCCCAGGTGACTGAGGGTTTAGAGTTTAGGAGGGTGATGACTAAAATTATTCCTTTATCCCCACACAATTTTTTCTATCTCTATGCACACTATAATTACTAGGAAAAAAATGAAAATTTCTTTTCCTTTTCTCTTTTCTAGTTATCAAGTCAAAACATGGAGGATATGGGCTACCTACCTTTCATTGTAATGCCTTGGTTGTAAAGAATTCTTGAATAACTGGGCCCTAGGCCCCCCTCATAGAGTTTTTGACAATTCCCATTGTTTCCTGTAGGTTTTCTGCATTTCTTGTAGGTGTTCATTGTAGGATGGCTGAGACCAACTTTCTTCTTCGATGGCTCATCAAGGTGGTCCTAGTTCTATAATGAATAATATATGCATGAAATTTATGGATTTTCGCTATTTATGGTCAATAACTTGGAACGGTGTGCAAGCTGGCAGGGTACGTGATTTTTCCTTTTGGACCGTTGGCCCACTATTAGTTATCATACAGCCCTTTCTCGTAATCATCACCCACTCTTGTACAAATTAACTCGACCACCTTTCTAACTTATTTTCTTTGATGTGATCTTGCCACGTGGCCTACTGACTAGAATTTCACTTTTTGTTTTCAAGTTGAGGGTGGCCAAGTTAACTGGCCACCTTCAGTAGTTTTTCATATTCTTACAGTTTTATCATATTTGTACTTAGGAAAGAGTGTGGATGAGGTTCCATATCTGTGGCTTCCTTTTCTCAGCCGATGCATGATGGAGGGTGGCTCTGTTGCGCTTCTCCTGGTTCAGGTACAATATCTCTTTTGCTTTTGATTTGCTAATTTCGCTCGATTGATAGGTTGGTCTTCTTTGTCGTGATGTGCGGGTGTTGGCCTCTTCTATTGCTGCTAAGCTCTGGATAGGTCCCATAGTGCCTGCAAGGTTTCTAATACTCTTCTTATGCATGTATGATGAAGGAGGAGCATGGAGACTATTGTTGTTATAATATAGGTTGCTACAGGGTTTCTAATAGTACTACAGGAAATCCTGTAGCTGTCTCTTTCTTATTTTTATTTTTTTTTCTCTTTAGAGGAGGAATAAGGGTTAAAGTAGGAATGGAATGAGTGGAAATGGGGAATATGGAGTGGTAGGTGAGGTAGGCTACTGATGGTATGGCCCTTGGATTTTTCTTTGTTTCCCTTGTTTTTTTTTTCTTTTTTCTTTTTCTTTCTCTAAGTGGATTTCTTGATGGAAACAAAGGGTGACATAGTTATGAAATGGTGTTGGTTGAGATGTGGTGATATCAATGGCCTCCTCTTTCAACCCAAAATAGGTTTGCATCAATATTTCTCAACCAGGATTCCATTTATGTAGATTTTCAAGACATCCTGTATTACTATAGGAAACTCTTGTAGTAACTACGAGAAATCATGTAGAAGTCAGAAAATTTCTTGCAGATCAGTTTTCTGATGGTTGGAGATGAGAATGGATGCTAGATATATGGTGGTCATGGAAGATATTAAATGAATAAAGAAGGAATGGGGTTTTTCATGGCTTACTTCCCTTTGAACTTGGTGTCCTTTATTTCCTTGAAAACCTGCAAAAACCACAGACTTTATTAGTGGGCAGGTTTGAGGTCCCTTCCATAACATTTTTGTGTTTTTTTCTTCTTCTTCTTTTTTTTTTCTTTTTTTGAGAGACACACAGGTAGCCTCAAAGGAGGTTTTCAACATGTTTTCCTACCCTAGGTGCTTCAATGGAGGTTTTCACCCAAGGATCTTTTTTATTTTATTTTCTTTTTCCATTATTGGGCTGCCTCAAGGAGGTTTTCAACCCAAAAGTTAGCCTTAGGTGTCTCATGGAGGTTTTCACCTAGGTCTCTTATTTTTTTTTTCTTTTTTCAAAAATTCAACATTCTTCAAGAATTTAGTGAGGTGGAAGATGATTACACCCCTGATCACCATCACTGCCTTACTGATACTACTGACTAACTCTTCCCTTGACATAGGTTTTTTGTAGGCTTTCAATCTATACCCATTAACAAGCAAGGGGATACCTTCTTCATCTATGGTTCTTGTATGAACAACCCCATTTTCATGGAACTTTTCTATCACATATGGGCCCAGCCATCTAGTCATCAACTTGCCTTTGAAATCCTTGAACCTAGGGTTATACAACAGAGCCCAATCACCTTCTTGAAACATTTTGTCTTTGATATTTTTGTCATGTCAAACCTTTCTTTGTACTTGAGTCACCTCTGTATGTAGGAGGGCTTGTTGTTTGGGAAAATTATAGACTTATAATTTGACAGACATAAATTATCAACTAGGGGTAGGTAAGCTTGTGAGATGTTGTGAAAAATATATGCAGGCTAATACCATAAGTTTTGTTCTAAATAAAATCACACACACACAGCTTTAAGAACTCTTTTCTTCATCAACACTTAGCAACAAAGGCTATGGAGTAAATAATTCATCTCTCTACAACATCTAGAATTGCTGATCCAGATCCAGAAAAGATACAAACCTAAACAACAACAATTAAGTCAATTCACACTTTTCATAATAGAAATGAAAGCATACTCAACAATTCCAAATCATTCATGAAATGAGCTCACATTTAACCATCATTCACAAGTTGTTACAAATTATAAAAGAGAACTGCAAATTGTGTACTAATTCTAGTAATGCATGACAAAAATAAATGGAAATAAAATAAATATGCAGCTACAGGAGTTGTGAGTAAAGGGGGCCCTCCCTTACTCACAACCCCTTCAACTATGAAAGGAGTTACTCAATGAAATTTAGCAGAACATCAAGTATTATATTAATCTAGAAAATATACAGTAATACAGGTTTGATATATTCAATCTATCCTTCCTCTCTCTAGATCCTCTCCTAATCCTCATCCAAATAAACATAAAGTTCTTTTATACAAATACATGGGCATAACTTGCCCCAAGTTATAAAATGTAACGCCCTACAACTACTGACTAACAATAGCTGATAAAGATAGCATAAATAAGCATGATGAGGTCGATCCATGACTGAAAGCATGGATCGAACAAATTTCATGAAGCTGTAGGAACTGCCTCTTAATACGACCATATGAAAAAGGAACGAAGGTATGGGGAGTTTCAATGGTAGCTCCGAGGCGAAAAATAGGACGAAATCCATATTAGCGTCTTTCTCAATAGAACCCATGTCTTCATTCTCCTCGAGGCTGACCACATCATGCTCAACCATGGATATCACTGTAGGAAATGCGGGCGGTTACTGGAAATCTCTGTGTCTACTGGAAATTGGTGAACTTGCAGGAAATTATGGAGCAACTACAGGAAATCTCCACATCTGCAGGAAATTGGCGGTTACAGAAAATATCTGCATCCACAGGAAATTGGCGATTGCAGGAAATATCAGCATCTATAGGAAATCGGGGACTGTAAGAAATTGTGGAGTAGTTGTAGGAATCTTCGAACCACTTTAGAAAATGGATGATGTGTAAAAGATGTGGTCAAGTTCTTTGACATTATAGGTGATTCAATTAGATAACATTTTAACTTCAAAAATACCGAGGAATTAAAGTAAAATGATACATTTTAAAATAATTTGCATTATTTCAAGTTCACAAAACCCTCTTGGTCAAAACACACAAAATGTACTAAAAGATGGTTTTTAAGGATAAGAAGGGTTCAAAATAAGGGGGTTAAGGCTTCAGAAATATTATAAAAAATTAGAAAAATTTGGACTCAACACCTGCATCCCAAATTCATCTAACCCATTGAGGTGGAGTATCCTCTCTTTTTGTGCCCTTGTAACATCCAAATCCAATTGTGCTTCCATTCTTAAAGTTTTATACTTAAACTCAATGGAGAGTGGAGCCTTATTCCCATAGGCCAAATCATAAGGGGTGAAGCTAGTGGTTCTCTTCCAAGTTGTATTATAGGCCCAAGTGGCCTCCACAAGTCTATTAGCCAATCTTTCATGTTGCTTCTCATCAGCTTTGTGAGAATGCTTTCTAATGCTCTGTTGGTAACCTCTACTTGTCCATTGGACTGAGGGTGATAAGGAGTTGATTTCATGTGCTTGATCTTATGTTGGCTTAACATATTCTCAATCATGTGTGAGCTAAATTAAGTGCCTTGTTTAATGACTAACTCTCTACGGTAAGCAAACTTGTAAAACACATTCTCCCTCAAGAACTCAACCACTTTCTCTTTTCTGGCTACCTTGACAGCCTTGGTTTCAACCCACTTTGTCAAGTAGTCAGTGGACCAAATTATATACCTTTTTTGTCCTGATGGTGGATCAATGGGCCCAATGAAATCCATCCCCCACTTGTCAAATGGATAAAAAGTCACTTGAGGTTGCAAAGGCATCTCATCCCTGGGAGTAGGTTTCCCCATCTTTGGAACAGGTTGCATTGGCTAGTATATCTTCTTGCATCTTGGTGGAGAGTGGGCCAATAGTAATAAGATTGTAGTACTTTGAAGGTTGTCCTCTTGGCTGCAAAGTGATCTCCACAAGGCCCATCATGACAAGCCAGAAGGATGTCAAAAACTTCCTCCTCCCTGACACATCTTCTCATAATTTGATGTGGGACTAGCTTGAAGAGATTGCCCCCAATCCAAGTGAATGGTGTGCTTTTCCTTATAATTCTACTCTTTTCCTTGGAGGACAGATTTGGAGGGAACTGTGCAGCCACTAAGTAGTTGGCTATGTTAGAAAACCACAGAGAGAGAACTGAAATAATGAATAAATCCTCATCTTGATGTTGGTCATCAAACATTCCTTCCTCACTGTAGGCAAAGCTAATTTGGACAAAAAATCTACAGCTACATTTTCACTACCAATCTTATTAATGATAGTTAGATACAACTATTGTAACAAAGGAAACCATCTAATAATTCAGGGATTCACATCAGGCTTATTCATAAAATATTTAATAGCAGCATGGTGAGTATGTACAAAGGTCTGGTAACCAGTGAAGTACTGTCTAAATTTATTCAAGGAATGGACAACAACTAGGAGCTCTTTTTTGGTCAGAGTATAGTTCAATTCAGCCTTGGACAAATTTTTGCTGATGAATTAAATGGCATAAGATAACTTGTCAACTATTGGCATAGAGTTGCTCCTATGGCTTTCTCAGAGGCATCATCATGGATATTGAAAGGAAGAGCCCAATTTGGGCCTCGGAGAATAAGTTTTGTAGTCAACTTGTCCTTTAGGGTTTCTAAGTCCACTTGGAAGCTTTTTGACAATGAAAATTCAGAGTGCTTGGCCAATATTCCAAACAAAAGTGAGGCTACTTTGCTGAATTATTTTATGAATCATCTATAGTATCCCACTAAACCTAAGAAACTTCTAACATCCCTCTACCTTTTAGGAGTAGGGACCCTCTTTATGATAGAGATTTTATTTGGGCCCACTTGTAGTCCTTCCTAGGATATTGAGTGACCTAGAACAGTACCTGCAATCATCAAGAATTCATACTTCTCAGGAACAAGGGATAATTTCATTTCAATGAATTTGTCTAATACTTTTCCCAAGTTAGAGAGAGCCACCAGGAAATCACACCCATAGGGAGTGAAATCATCCATATAAGTTTCCACAAAGTCATGGAGTAGCTTTGCAAAGATTCTCAGGACTGGCCTTTGAAAAGTGGCAAGGGCATTGCATAATCCAAAAGGAAGGACCCTATAAGAAAAGGTACCCAAAGGATAGTCCAAGGATGTTTTATCTTGGTCCTTTCGGCTGATCTAGATCTAATTGTAACCACTAAATCCATCCATGAAAGAGAAGAACTTCTTTCCTACCAAACCATCTAATACTTGGTCAATGAAAGGTAGAGGGAAATGGTCCTTTTTTGTGGCTTTGTTTAGCTCTTTGTAGTCCACACAAATCCTCCACTTCCCATTTTTCTTTGGAACTAGAACTAGAGGAGATACCCACTCACTATCTGAGATGGGGTAAATGAACTCGGCATCCAACAACTTCTGCAGTTATTCCTTGACTATATCCTTGAGGGTTAGGTTCATTCTCCTCTGAGGTTGGCACACTACCTTTTAGCCTTCCTTGATGTAAATGTGGTGAGTACACACCAAAGGGTGTACTCCTTTCATTTCCTTATAACTCTAGGCAAATTCATCTAGATGCTTCTTTAGCATCTCATATAACTCTCCTTCCTGATGTGTAGAGAAAGAGGGGTTGATTTTCAATGTTCTATCTAGATCAAATTATGTCATATTGACATGTGTAGGACCTGAGTCAGCTAGGCACAAATCATTCCAAGGGTTATCTTCAGCTTTCTTCACTAACTCCTCAAGGGACATGGTGTTGGGGGGCTGATTCTGGAGGATTCTCTTAATCATGTTATCTTCATCAGGTTTACCCCCTCCTATAGTAGCATCTAGGGTACATATTGGGGAAGAGTAGACTTAATATTCCTCCTCCTTATCTAGCAATAAAGGTAATTCATGCTCTAGATATGGTTGAGGAGGATATAATACCAATTGTTTAGACAAATACCCATTTTTAATGGTCATATTCCTAGCCCTGCAACTTATGTAAGCATCAACAGTGGCTAACCATGGTATTCCAAGGATGAGAGGATAACCATTGAACTTCATCTTAGGTTTGATAACGAAGAAGTCAGTAGGGTATTCCCAAGAATCAATGGAGACTGTTACATCCTCAAGAACCCCCTTAGGAGCTACTGTGGGCCTGTCTGCAAGCTGCAAGACTATTGTGATCTTTCTTAATGATCCTTGGAGATTCAGTTTAAGCATAGTATCCATAGTCATCACATTGATGGTAGCCCCAATATCGATCAAGGTATGGGGGACAATGATATCATTGATGTGCACATCTACCAAAGGGCTTCTAGGATCTAGATACTTCGGGCAAATCACCTGCCCCAACATTAAGTCAGACATTTTTCTAATGACATTAATGGTAGGGGTTTCCTTCTTTCACCTGTCAAGAAGTTTGGAGCATTTCTCCTTCATTAACTTGTTGTAGATGGGGACATCCTTAATAGCTTGTAGCAGTAGGATTTTAATACACAAGTTTTTCAATTCACCCAAAATTTCAATCTCTTCTGGGGTGTGCTGGATCAGATGGATTAATCTCTCTAGAAAAGGAGGTGGATTCACTTGAAGGACACTCTCATCCTTTTACTCTTCAAGATTCTCAGGTGGAGATGGAGTTTGATTATCTGGAAGCACTCTTCCAGACCTGAGGTTGATTTCATGAATTTCCATAGCATAGGCAGGGTAAGATGTTTCACCATTGTAGACCTATTGTGCCTAGCTATTGTTCGGGTTTGGATTTGGTTGAGTAGGAATCTGAGGTTGGTTAGGTGGAGCAGGGTGAAGGAGCTTTGGTTGAGATGGAGGTGGAGGTATTAAGGCTGGAGATTGGTTGTACTGGGGCCTCCACTCCTGGGATGGTGCATTCCATTGAGGTTGTGGAGGATTATATGGTTGAAATGGTTGGTTGGTAGGTTTGGAGTTGTATTGAGGTGAAAAATACCATGGAGAAGGTGTGGAACATCAAGGATGAGCAATAGGGCACCAAGGGGGAATGGATGTGTTCTGGTTAGGGTTGTAATATGAATAGGATGCCCCTTGCATGTCTTTCTGTTATGGTCGGTGTCCTAGAAGCGTTCTTTGGTTGATATAGTAGAGTTGTTCAGTCACCCCTTTAGTTCCTTGATACACAACTTTCAATCCAGGAAGAGAATGGCACTTGTCTGTGGAGTGGTTCTCCTCACAGATTGAGTAGATCTCTATAAACTTTAATGGCCATTCATTTCTAGGGTGCCTTCTATTGCGTCTAGGGAAAAGGATAGCTAAGGATATTTTTGCTTCCTCCTACTTCCTCTTGATCTGCATGGTTTCCATTTGCAAAGCAAGGGTATGAAACATTTCACTCTTGAAGTCTTCCAACATGTTCCCAATTTCATTTTTTATGGATGTGTTGGAGGAGGATGAACTGGCCAAAGCTTGACTAACCTTACCCTTCTTTCTAGCTACCCTAGAATGATTTTTGAAAACTATCTTGATATCATCATTGTAGGTTTTAACCATGTACAAACAATTACCTGCATACGAATTCTAAAACACAGAAAATAAACAATGTGAGAGCATAACACATAAAACACATATACACAGAGATTTTCCCCTGGATCCAATACCATAGACCAAAAACGATCGCATCCAAAACGATGGACCGAAAACCATCACGTCCAAAACCATGTGTGAAAAACATGCACAAAACCATAAGTAGGTCCACCCAACCTAATATAGGGTCCAAAACCAAAATTTCCGCACAGAGTGGACCCCATAGAGTGGGGTTACTTGCACCCCTCAAACACCTTGTGACTTCCCCCCCGGCTACGCAATCGACACAACGAGGGGGGGCTTCGCCCCCCGGTTAATTACGTGGGTTAGTCTTGGAAAGAATATAACGCAACCCAACATTCTCCCACTTGTTGTTCTCTTTCCACAGAGGGCCACGAGGGAGCTTAGTCATTTATCTAGCCTTGCAATGCCCATTGTTTCTCTACACCAAGAGAACTTCTCAGAGCTCACAGATTTTGTCAATGCATCTGTAATATTCTTCAAAGTGTCCACCTTTACCAGGAACACCTTTTTTTCTTCTACCACATCCCTCACAAAGTGATACTAAACATCAATGTGCTTTGTCTTTGAATGATATGCAACGTTCTTTGCTAAGAAAATTTCACTTTGGCTATCACAGTCTATCCTTATAGCTCCTTGTACTAACCCCATACTTGAACATACTCTCTGCAACCAAACTACTTCCTTGCTTGCATGAGCGGCTTCCATGTATTCTGCCTCTGTAGTTGATAGTGCCACTACATATTGTTTCTTACTCATCCAACTGACTACACCTCCAAATAGGTTAAACAGATACCCACTTGTAGATCTTCTCTGATCCAAATCTATAACCCAATCTGCATTAACAAAGCCATGAATATCCAACACTCTATCCAATATTGTTCTTCCTTGGTAGCACAAACCATTATCACTAGTGCCATGCAAATACCTAAAAACCCGCTTCACTGTTGTCCAGTGCTCCTTCCCTAGTTTTGACATAAACTTGCTCAATACTCCCACTGCATGTGCAATGTTTGGTATAGTATAGACCATCACATACATGAGGCTACCAACTACACTTGCATATGGAACACGAGACATGTCCTCTTCCTCTTCTTATGTCTTGGGACACTATTCAGTAGATAAATTTACACCTACAGGAATAGGAACCCTCACCAGTTTACTATCCTGCATACTAAATCTCTGCAATATTGTCTCAACATTCTTCCTCTGGTTTAACCAGAGTTTTCTCTTTGTCCGATCTCTTTTAATTTCCATGCCCAAAATAGTTTGTAGCACCAAGATCTTTCATGTCGAATTTGGAGGACAAATGGGTCTTCAAATCTTGGATAATTTCTTTGTCATTTCCAACCAATAACATATCATCCACATACAAGAACAAATAAATAACATGGTCACCAATCAATTTAAAATGCACACAGTGATATTCTTTTCTTCTGGTGAAGCCAAGTCCCCATATAAATGTATCAAATTTCTGATACCACATCCTTGGTGATTGTTTTAACCCATACAGAGACTTCTTTAACTTGTATACTAGCTCTTTCTTACCCTTCACCACAAAGCCTTCAGGTTGCTTCATGTAGATCTCCTCTTCCACATCCCTGTGAAGAAATTTTGTCTTCACATCCATCTATTCTACCTCAAAATCAAAAGAAGCATCAACAGATAAAAGTAATATAATAGAAGTTACCTTGGCAACACGATAAAAAATATCACCAAAATCAATTCCCGACACCTGGGAATAACATTTTGCTACCAATTAAGCTTTGTATTTCTCCACCTTTCCTTCTGCATTTGTCTTCTTCTTGAACACCCATTTTCTGCCAATGGGTTTCCTTCCAGCCGGGAACTCCACTAGATCCCAAGCCTCATTTTTGTGCAAAGATTCCATTTCATCAACCATGGCCTCTTTCCAGAGTTTTCCATCCTCTGAATCTACTACTTCCCTCACAGTTCTGGGATCATCATCAGTAATAGATAAAGAAAAATTTGAACAAAAAGCATATGGAGTATACCTTTCTGGCTTCCTTCTTTCTCGAACTGATCTTATCACACCCGGATTTTGTGGCTCTTCATCTTCTAATTCCTCCTCCGCTGTAGAGTCTGATTCTTCCTCTTTTAGCTCAAACTCTATCTTCTCAGGTTCCTTTGGTTGGACTTCATGTTTAATAACATATTTTACCTCTCTAAACACCACATCTCAATTGTACACAACCTTTCTTGTTACTGGGTTCCAAAACTTATAACCCTTTAAACCATCCTTATACCCCATAAAGATGCACTTTTCATATTTACTATCCAACTTGGTTTGTTTCTCCTTTGGAACATGTACATATGCATCACATCCAAATACCCTCAAATGTGAAAGAGAGGGTTTCTTGCCAGTCCATACCTCTTGGGGAGTCTTATCCTCCAACGCTGATGAAGGTGATTTGTTGACCAGGTAACATGTTGTCTCCACCGCCTATGCCAAGAATTCCTATCCTAACTCGACACCACTGAGCATGCTTCTTTCCCTTTCCATCAATGTCTTGTTCATTCTTTTTGCAACTCCATTTTGATCAGGTTTGTATGGAGTAGTCTTTTGCCGTGCTATACCACACTTCTTATAGAATTCTTCAAATTCCTTACTACAAAACTCTCCAACATTATCTGTCCTCAGCACCTTTACCTCCTTCTCTGTCTAGCTTTCCACCAGAGCCTTAAATTCTTTAAACCTGTCAAAGACTTCAGATTTCTTCTTAAGGAAATATATCTATGTATTCCTTGAAAAGTCATCTATAAAGAATACATAGTACACAGACTTACCTAGTGATGGAACTTTCATAGGTCCAAATACATCACTATGCACAAGCTCTAATATTTGTTTCTCCCTCTTACCACCAAATGGGAAACTCACCTGATTCTGTTTCCCATATACACAATTTTCATAGAAATCAAAATCCAGAGAGCTATTACTTATACTTTCTACCATACCTTTACCATGAAGTATTCGAAGGCCCTTTTCTCCAATATTTCCAAGCCTTTGATGCCACAACATGGTCTTCTCTCCATAAACCACTAGATTTTCGCTCCACTTTCAGGAACCACAGAGCTGTTGTACCCATCAACAACAATGCTACCTTGCAGCTTGTACAAAGTTCCAATTCGAACGCCCCGCACCAATACCAATGCCCCTTAAACCATCTTGCAGGTATCCTTCTCGAACACTATTTATACACATGCATCATCCAACTTGATTATAGAAATCAAATTTCTGGCTAATGCAGGAATATGCAGAACACCTGGAAGTGTTCTAACCCTTCCACCTTGAAACTTCAACTTTACTTTTCCGTGACCAACGATTCTAGCTTTCCTGTCATCCCCAAGAAGACTTCACCACCATCATATTTCTCATACTCGCAGAACCACTATCTATGGGGAGTGAAGTGAAAGGATGCACCTGAGTCAATTAACCATCCTCATGATCTACATGTGTACTTGAAGAAGCCAAGTAGACATCCCCACCTTCATCTGAGTTGGTTTTTGCCTTTGCAGAAGGAGCATCATCAAATCCCTTTCCTTTATCAGAAGCTTTAGATTTACAGTCCATTTTGTAGTGCCCTTCCTTTCCTCATTTCTAGCACACCAACTTTACAAGTTTTCCTGGAGATTTAGATATTCCTCTAGATTTAGACCTTCCACTCAATGACATATTTTTGCTTTTGTTTTGGGACTATCCTCGTACAAACAAGGCATCACCATTCTGGCTCTCCATATTTTTCCGTCTCATTTCCTTCATCATCACTATTTCATCAAACTGCAAGGCAGTTGCATTGCTACCTATTGCAATAATCAGACTATCCCACGAATCTGGTAGAGAACACAACAAACTGATGCACTTATCTTCATCTGAAATGTTAATATCAACAGATGATAAATGGCTAACCATAGGATTAAATGCGTTCAGATGCTCTGTCACCGAGTCTCCATCTTTCATCCTTAGATTATACAGCTTTTCCGTAGGAACAATTTATTCACCAAATACTTAGATTGGTATAAAGTCCCTAATTTGTCCTACAAAGCCTTCATCGTAGCTTCCGCTAATACATTCTGCAATACTGAATCTCAGACACACAATCACATTGTGCTTTTTCCCTTCGGATACAACTTCTTCCATTCTCCATCAGACACTCTCATTGGTTTAGTACCTAGATCTACCGCGATCCACTGATCTTTACCCACCATCAGATCCTCCATATTGAGTTTCCATAACTCAAAACTCTGACCATTAAATTTATCAATCTCTATCTTTCCACTACTCGTCGTCTTCTTTTACCACTAGAATCAATCTCGTAGATCTTCCACTGAACAGGGTCTACCACAGGCCTGAGCGAAACCCCTTAGCAACAAAGGCATCTCCCTGAATCCAAAAATAGCTCTGATACCAAATGTAGGTTTTAACCTTGTATAGAAATTACCTGCATACGAATTCTAAAACACAAAAAATAAACAATGTGAGAGCATAACACATAAAACCCATATACACAGAGATTTTCCCCTGGATCCCAAAACTGGGACTACCAACTTGATTTTTCATTATGTTCGTTTCAATGTTACAATACATATTTATACATGTCGAAGCATCCAATACCATGGATAGAAAACCATCGCATCGAAAACCATGGACCGAAAACCATCGCATCCAAAACCTTGCACGAAAAACATGCTCAAAACCATAGGTAGGTCCACCCAACCTAATATAGGGTCCAAAACCAAAATTTCCACTCATAGTGGACCCCATAGAGTTGGTTTACCTGCACCCGTCAAACCCCCTATGACTCCCCCACTACGCAATCGACATAGCAAATGGGGGGCTCCATCCCCCTTCTAACCCCTCAGTTAACTACATGGGTTAGTCGTGGAAAGAATATAACACAACCTAACAATCATAGGGTAATTGATATCTCTCCCCTCCTGGCATCATGTTTAGGGTTTCTAGGAGATCTTCCCTGGTCCCTCTAAGAAGGACTCGCTTAAGTGATTTTGGATCGAGGGTGCACCTGGCCCTTTTGTACATGAGTTGGAACCTTTCCTCATAATCTTCCAAAGACTCATCATGTCCCAAGGTTATTCTGGAAATTTCCTCTTTGATATCTTTGGACTTCTAATAATCCCTGTACTTATTGTTGAATATTGTTGCATCTGAGCCCATTTGGTGATGTTGTCCCCAGGTAACACCATGAACCAGCACAAGGCTACATCTTTGAGGGTGGATGGAAACAATTTCAACTTCTGGTCATCTGAGGTATAATCATAAGTTCGACATATGATAGAAAACTCAAACAAAAGGGTATCTAAGTCCTCTGAGGTCAATCCATGGAAGTGAGGAACAGAAGAGGGGCTTATGTTTTTCATCTTAGCATCTCCATTAGTTTCTTTGATGGGAAAATCACCCTCAGCTCTATTTTCATATCCGTCTTTGTATTCAATCCCATTTCTATTTTTAGCCATGGTGTAGGTTGGTGGAACGATCTTTTCTTCTTCCCCAATAGGCTCTTCAAAGATATCTGGTTGTTCACCTAATGGGTCCTCTAGCTCACAGCCACTGAAGAAGATGGAAGGTTTCATGTTAGATGCGGTGGGGGCATTTGGCAAAAAATTTCCCAAGTTGCCTCTACTCCTACAAGGCATGAAAGGATTTATTTCAGGGTATTTTTTGGAATTACTTGCAAAATGGAAAGAAATTAAAGATTTGAAACTATTTGTCGAATGTAAATACTTGTAGAATTGGAAAGAAAGCAAAGATTGTAACTATTTGATGAATGTAACTACTTTGTAGAATTGGAAAGAAAGCAAAGATTGAAACTATTTGCTGAATGAAGAAAAAGAAAGCAAAAATCACATCTACTTAGACACCTCCCTAGAAGTGGTGCCAAAAAGTGATGAGAACTAGTATTGCAATGAGAATGTTGCAACCCCTAGGGCTACCAACTTTACTTCATCAACCCAAGGTTTGTACAAACTTGGAGGTGACAGTTTTGTATACATAGTAGATGCAATGGTCTACTCATGTCACTTTTCAACTAGGGTGATAGACCATTAGGAATTTTCAAACCAGTTTTCTATTGACTAGAAGTGTCAGAAATACATGGAATGTGAATAGAATAAGAATGAGAAATCAATGAATTTCATATCTTATTCACAATGGTACATATTTATAACACATAGGAGTGATCCATGGTTTCATATTCCAAGTGGCCCCTTGGACTCCCTTTGGTTGTTCAGCTTCCACACAAACCCTTAGAGGATTAGGTGTCCAACATTCCCCCCCTTAATCTGAAGGGGTATGTATTAGTTCAAGAAGAGAGTTGTAATAAAAAATGTGCAAAAATGCATGGAAGCACTAGGTTGAATGTTCTCTCTGAATTGTTGGCATAAGGTGGTGGTTTAAGGATGACCACCAACATTGGAACGCTTAGCGCAATTCCCAGAACTCTTCCAAATCTGGCATGAAGCTGAAGTCTTCTGTTAGAGGAAGTGCTCCCCATGTTTTTAAGAGGGAGATCTTCAACCTTAAAAGGGAGGTCTCGCCCAACATAAAAAGGGAGAACCTCAACCTGAAAAGAGAGGTCTCAACCTCTGATGGTTTATGGTTGACAACCAACTAATGGCATACTTAGGGTCATCTCTATCTTTGGCTACAACCTGAAATTAGGTATGGCAGGTTGTGGCTCAGGCTTGCTTGATGTGGCTTTGAAACTTGTAGATGACCATCACTTCCTCCCCTGTCAGATACAAGGTGAGATGATGGAGAGAACTTAATTGCAAGATTGTTCAATACTCTATAACAAGTTTTGACATCTGACTAAAATATCTTCTTGGCTGTTGAATCCCATTACCAAGAAGCAATCCATCCAAGATGAATCTTTTTTCTTGCAGGAGGCTTGTTTTTGAAGCATCTAGTTGAAGAATGAATTGTTTTATGACAATGCTTACATGGATTAAGATCAAAGCAATGATCTTTCATATGGCCAACTCTCAAAATGTTGCCATCTCACAATCTGTTGTTGTTGCTGTGGAAGAGGAGAATAATTTGGAATATCTGAAGATGAATTGTCATTAAGAAATCCAACACTCTGAAACTGGATGGGCTTTGAGTAATTTGGAATATGAAAGGAAACCTCCTTCTCATATCCAAGACTGATTATGTGCTTGTTATGGACAAGCTCTTCCCAAGGTCTGATGACTGACTTGGGAAGTGAAAACTGATTTTCTACATATGCATGTACAATTTGTCCTGAGAGGGGCTCAATGATCTGATCAATTTTTGGTTGTTGATGGGAGTGTGTCTCAAATAAATATAAGTTCAGAATCATGACTATACTTCTGTAACTCCTCTTGTTGTAGCTATGAATAAAGATGCAAAAAATCAATTTTGTCTTGTGCATTTTTCAAACAATTATGAATGCCTAAAAGAGAGGGTTTGCTAATTTTAAATGTGCTATCAGCAGTGGACCTGATTATAGTTTTTAGTGACTCTAATAAGCCCTGAATTTTTTCCATTATTCAACTAACTCAGGTCAACAAATGGCCACAGATGTACTTGTAAAGGCAAATAGTTAGCAATGTAGCGTTCCTCAAAATTAAATGTGCCTAATGATAATAGGGAAATCTACTCAAATGATAATCCTTTGAAATAAATAAATATTTTCCTTGAAAAATGATTTTCCTTTGTGTTAGTAGAAGTTGGAAAATCCAAGCAGTAAAACAATTTCATTTAAAACTTGGAAAAGTGAGCAAATTGAATAGTTTCATCACCATGTCCGTGAGATATACTTGTAGTAGTTCACATACAAAGGATCTGAGGATAATTGAGCCTGCACCGGAGGGAACAACTAACAGAATGACCACAGAAAAATCCCAATACAACAATTAAAAATCTCTATTTTCAAATTTCTAGGTGTATAAAGAGTGACAACAATTTCCCAATTTGTTACAATGATTTTGAATTGGGGAAAGAGGATGCGTCTCAAATGCATTGTGCCCACATCTACCACACAATTTTCATTTCCATGTGGAGTCCTTTTATACTCCCCCTGGAGGAATATGAACATGTTACCTGCTTATTCTCCTATAGGCTTTGCACCCATCAACATTTTTCCGATACGAGCCAAAAACCATCAACAGTCTGAGACTCTTCTTCCATAATTGTTTTGTAGAGGGTTGCAATGGATATATATTAATTTCATCTGCCAGAGGCATTTGGGTTGAGAGAATAAATCCCTAATCTGTCATTGGCCACCGATGGGTTTGATTTGGTTGTCCATTCTAAGAAGGCATTAGAAAAACATGCCCAAGGATTGTCGCCTGTGTAAATATTCTGGCTATTTTGGCTAGATTTGAAATTGTTTTGATGCATGGATGAGCATGGCATGTATTTAAAGGCTGTAGAGATGGGCGTGTCTCTCTGGAAGCCAAAGTCCTTAACAACATTCCTAGAGGCAATTTTGATGTCAATCAACTATGCAAAATATTTGAATCTAAAGGTCTCTCTTTACTTGATATGATTGCACTTTCAGGTGGTCACACAATTGGCAGATCCACTGCAACGCATTCACAAATAGATTATACACATTCAATCACTTCAACGCTACTGACCCTTCCATGGACAAGGCCTATGCAGGCCTTCTCAAATGAGCATGCCCTGCCACTAGACATGGTACTCTAAACAAGGTCGTGCCAATGGATCGTTTGAGTCCTTTGAGGTTCGATAATTTGTATTATGTGAATCTTGTGAGGCACCCGGGCTGGCTTGGATGAGACTAGGTACTCTTCTCCAGTAGCTGGAATCGAAAATTGTTCTAATATTGCAAATTCGAGAGACGTTACTACTGGGTGAATTTAAAATGGGAGGAATACAGGTCTAACAAACCAAGGAGAGGCAGGATTGGCAGATTCATCAGAGTGGCATGGCGAGAATATAGATGACAGGAGGTAATATGTGGGAGTTGATGCGTTTGCAGTGTTTGAAGTGTGGAGTATGGAACCTCCTCCAGTGGGAATGGGAGTGTGCAATGTAAATGGCGTTTTAGCGTGACAAAGGCAATGGATTGGAGGGTGGTATTGAGGGACTCAGTGGAGAGGAGTATTCAATGTAACTGTAGTGCTGCAGAGCATTATTAATGGCTAGCATTATTAATTGTGAAGCAGGAGTATTTAATGGCTAGCATATGGAGGCCGAGTATGGTAGTGTATAGAGGTTGAGTTGGTATATTATATATGGACCTGGTGGAGGAGAGTTCAATGTATGTATGTATCGGGGGAAAACCCAATAGAGAATGAAGCAAATCTTAACGTTATGACTGAAACTTCATTGCAGAAAATCATCCAACTAATCTACTCATATAAACCATCCAATGAACCACTGTATATGAACTAGTGCACCAGAAATGAATCAATGCACAAAATTTCAAAGTTCAACCATACATAACTCAGTGTTTAATGCAGAACTCAAAGCACATATAATAAAACCCACAGCTCAAACTTGAATGCACATCCATGCCATCAATGCAATTCAAAATGCATACCATTGCAGTCTTTGAAAATGAATCTTAACACACATCCTTAGATCTGATACCATGTTAGACATACATGGAATGTGAACCATACAAATTTTCAAATTCTAGCCCTTGATCACTCATATGAATGCTTAATTTATAGGAAAATGGAGGTGGTTTGGTCATAAATGAGGGTATTGAATGGCCTTCCAAACTTAGAGTTAGTTTCCATGGAGGAAAGGATGAGAGGATAGGAGGTTACTTAACTCATTCCCTATCCAATTTCGAGCTCATAAGAGATGATAAGTGTGGGAATCTTCTAGAATGCTCTAGAAGATAAGAATATTCCTAGAACCCTATGAAGAATTTGCTCAATCTCACCCAGCATAGGTCAAAGTGGGCCTAAGTGCACTGAAATGCACCCTTACATGGGCCTACCTACACTGAAGCACATTTATCCCTGACCAAGGCTGCGCTAGTCCCTCAAGGAGGTATTTCTAGAGGGCTTCAGGCCAGGAAACTTTCAAGGAAGGAGGCATTCAAAGTGATGAATTGTCTAGGGCATGTATCAACTGGATTAGGGTTTGATGAGCCCTAATAGTGTTGATTTGAATGTTGGGAGTGATGTGCCCAAATGGATCTATAATAATAAGCTTTATTCCATTTAGCCAGGTGATCACGCAAGTCATATCTTCCATCATACTTATTTGTCATCTACACTTTTGGTTGCCCAAAACGTATTCTCATCATCCTCCTATAGTCACACCAATCACTAAAACTATCCTTGTGCGTACCCCACCATCTTGCACGTGTAGTGCATAGTACCTAGTCCAAGACCTGTAATCGATGTTTCTTCGGTACTTCTCTTTCAAATGAATCCAAAAAGAAATCAACATTAGTGAGCCCATGATAATGAGGCAAATCCCTGACTTCAGATGACACACAACGCAATGGCTTGGTCATCATATTACAACGCAACGTCAAAAATTCATGCAGATGGTTCTTCCAATGTGACAATTCTTCATCCGAATCTGACGTGCAGGAGCTTTCACAATCACATGCAATGCGTCTGTCCACTGTCGAATTCACCCAATCCTGGTCTCGCACTGTTATCTTGTAAATCTGGTCCAAATTGTCATCGCTTTCATAATCTTGGACTGGTTCTATATAGCATGGTCCCTCTGTGGGTTCCAGTGGCACCACTACATGGAGCAACTTGTTTTCAAATATCATCTTTTTCTTCTTCAGGTTGATTACCCCATTCATGTTAGTGACCCAATTGATTCCAAGGAGAGTAGGGTAGGGATTGCTATCATCCACAATCTATATCACCTCAAAATCCGCCAGTAAGCTTACTCCCTCGATGTCAACTGTGACCCCTTGCAGCCTTCCCATTGTGATAATTTTCTGTTGATTCACTATTCTTAACTATATTGGATACCACTGGAGTGCAGGTCTCCCCATTCTTTCCCAGGTTTGCTTTGGTAAAACATTAGCGTCAGGCCCTAGATCCAAGATAAGTTGGTCCATATCGTATTCCCCTATTTGCATGGTGAGTCTCATCTCCCACCCGATCCTTGCCTTGTGCTTACCAAGCTTCCTGACCATGCACAATTCACTAGTAACGCCATCGTTACTAGTGCACTGATTGATCAGTTCCTGCAGGCCCTTCACAACCTTATTGTCATGGAGCAGCTTCATGCAGCTCTCCAAGAATGTGGTAATCATGGATGGGTCCATTTCTTCAGCTGGTTTCTCCTGACTTCCTGAGGTAGAGGCCTCAGTGAAGCTTTTATTTTCTTCATAAATGTTTCTTTTGTGTGCTCTAGATCAAACACAATCTCCTTTTCTAGTGCTTTGCAGACTGGTTCACCTTCTGCAGGCTAGTTTCCTTTATCCTCCCCCATCATAGTTCCGCTTCGTAGAATAATGTTTACCTTAGGGTCTTCCTCACGAGGCTCAGCCCTCATCATCTGGAGGTTCTGTGTTGGTTGTAGAGGTTATGCCCCCTTTTCATGAATCTTAGCCAATAATATTGGTCAATCCTCAGTTGCATGGTTAAAATGAGTACGGTAGCAGCATGACAATCGCGCCAGATTTAGAAAGTCCTCACATAGTGTCCTAGGCCTCCGCAATTGTAACAAATCAGCTATCCTTAGCCTCTCCCAGGTCCTCATCCACCTTGGCCTCGTTGCACCCCTGATACTCACCTAACGTTCCTGCAATGAATTGGTATGGAGGCCACGTTTCTTTATTCACATTGTATGCAGGTGTCCTATCCATCATCAGTTCATAACTTTGACAGTTGCGCTCATCATGGCCTACTGATTGACAGAAATTGGAGAACAGTTGTTGTAGTGTTTGTACAAATTTCTCTAGCAAATGGAAATTATTAGTCGTATCTTTCCTTGCTACTTGACATATAGCACACAATAGCACAGACCTTGCACTTGGCCCTCCTGCGGCCTCTGGTCGTAGAGGAATTGGTCCTCCTGCTGCAACATAGTTCACGAAAAATGGGCAGTGATCCTTTTCATGCCCTCGATCCTTGCATTTTATGCACCAAACTTCTTCACGTGCCTTTGGCCGAGCAGTTTTGTCCTGCTTCAGACTTTTCATTTCAAGACAAAGGTTTTGCAACTGTGCATGAATATGCTAAACCCCTAGATTCAAATCTTGCATCGACATTTTATGTAGTCTCATTGCAATCTCCAAGGCTTCTAACTGAGTCATAATATATTGTTGTGATAGCGAAACCGTTAGGTGAGGCAAGAGCCAAGCCACAAACCATTCGTGGTTCTACCCATCTATCAAATTCACATTAGCTTCATAGATTTTACACTTCAATCTCTGATATAACACCCAAGTGGTCTCACCTAGTTTCATCACAATTTCCTTGAATCCCACAATTGATTGTGCTTTAGACTTAGGCCTACTGAATTCTCTATTCAATGCGGTCTGGATCTCTGCCAGCATAATTGCCTGGTTATCATTAGAGTGCTTGATGTACTAGGTTAGCGCATGATCTTGCAAAGCACTAACCAACATTTCCTTCTTCATGTGATGATCTGCGACGCCCTGAGCTTTCCATAAAGCCTTTATGACCCTACACCCTTCAATAAAGGTCGTTTTACAGAGTTCGCCATATTGAAGAGTGGAGGTGGTAGTGGTGTGGATGATGGGGTGATCGGTGGAGGTGAGGATGGAGGTAGTGTGGATGGATGTGATGAGGGTGGAGGAAGTGCAGGTATTCATGGGAACCCTTGTCTTATCAACTAACTAGTGCTCAGGGGAGAAATCTATGGTGTTCCTTCATCATCACATAAAGGAGGTTTGATTAGTGGGCTATACTCAGAACCTTTTCTTCTTCCATCCCCGAAGGGTTTTCTTCTTCACGTAGCTCTAAACATCAAGGTAACTGCATAACCTGTTGTTCACACAAGAGCATCTTAATCCAAGTATTCAATGATTTTAAATACTTACCTCGTGGTCCTTTGAAGAAGTGGTGCTCTACTTCATTGTAACTGAAAGAGGTATCAACCATGAACTCTATCACAAATCCTCCTATGATGCAATCAAGCCAATGGTCGACAACACATGCGATCTTATCTTCAGAAGCTTCCAACCTCCTTACTAGATCCAGTGCCCAAAAAATTGGCCAGTGAAGCCTACACCTTCCTTAGCCGTCTGCCAACTTTACGATCCACTCATATAACTAAACTAGGAAGGAACAAAAGAATATTTCGTGTATTTCTGTGTACAGGTATCTGTCCAACCACTGTTCTTTTTTTAATCATGGATTCTTTTTTTCTTGTGCCATGAATTCGTGGATATTGCTATCCAACCAAGTTTTAATTTATTTCTTAGTTGGGTTACAATGATACGACATCACACATCTCTGATGCAGATCCCGGTCTTGGCAACAAAACCATTTGTTGGCTTGATGGGCCTTGACCCAGGTTTAGCGTTAGTCAGCCAAGCAAATCCCTACACTACTAGCCCTTTCAGCATCAGCCCACGGAGCATGCACAGAAGTCTCACCCAAAGTAGTATGGGGGGATGCAGGAGCCAAGTTTCTGCACCATGCTATGGTCATGATGTCGATCTATACCTCATGATCCTACCTTCATGCAGATCGATAAGATTTTAGGGCTTATCAATGTTCCTTCTCTTCTGTCTTTGAGTACCTCCGTGAAGGTATTGTTATAGACATTTTTGGGCACTGCAACCCCAATCAAACATGTCCATAAACCAAGGGCTCCTAAGTCCCTAAAAGTGTTGTTTCATACCCTAAAGGAACAAGGTTAGCTGATTACATCATCTCCCAGAAGTTCTCCATAGGAAACTACTAAGAACTAGTCAAAACTGGACCATACAGGTTGCTCAGTGCTAAGGGTGTGATGCATCCCACCTGCCCAGTGAAAAGGGTGTGATGCATACTGAAAAGCCCTTCTGTAGGGTGTGATGGGTGAGAGTGGACAAATGTAGAGACAGTTTACGAGGTGGATGATCATGGAATCTTCCAGAAACTTCTCCTGTGACACTTGCCTCTCTGAATTCGCCCAGGGATGAGTAAGAGATCATCAATCTCCAAGTGGAATCAAGAACTATTAGAGAGAGGACACTAATCAAAATCCTAGAAGATGACTCACCCCCCTGCAATAATCTATATATGGATCCCTCATCCCAAAAATCCAGAGGCTAGAATTTTGTATCTTGTAAGGAAGTGTTGTTGGTTTCTTGTTGGAATATCATAGTGTTGGGTGATCTAAGCTTTTTCATGAGGTGAAAGAAGGGCTTTCATACTAGAGGATGATGTTGGGTTAGAACAATTGGTTGTAATCCTCTTTGCTATTCTTGATATTAATAAAGCTATTCAAGTTTTCCTCCACATTCTTGTATGTTTGATGATATATGCATTTGTGTGCTCAATATACATCTGGTCCCATATTTTTTATGATTGTAGATCTCTATTCTCCAATAGTATTATGATGCTTTGATTCCACAGGTGCTCTTTGAAGTCGGGTAGACGAAGGAGAAGCGGCAAGGATCTGTCAAAAGGGAGAGGAACCGAGCAAGGAACCAAGTGCAAGACTGAGGTTGTGTCCTTCGTTCCACTCTTATCTACTTCTCATAAAGGAAAACGAAAGTAGTTTTAGTTTGTTTGTTTCTAAGATAGCTACCAGTCTTAGTGGGACTAGTAGCTCTGAGTGGATAGTAGATTTCCTGATAAAAAATGGTGACTCCACTGGGGAGCGAATAGATTGTTTGTTTGTTTTATAAACTTACAGACGGAGCCTGAAGTCAAGCCAGCTAGCCTTCGAACTGCATTTTCTATGCAAGTGCAAAGTAGATCAATGCTTCTTCAGTCTATCTCCAGGTTTTGTTTATAAACTGAACAATCTATTTGCAAACTTTCTAATTTCCCTAGTGGTGGATCTAGTAACCTCGTTAGCTCAGCCCCTATGATTTCTATTTACTGTACATCACTTGCCTAGCCTAAATCCCTGAACTGAGCTGCAAACTATGACCTGGGACCTAGTTGAAGACTCGTCCCTGGACCATCGCACCTTTTACTCCTGGGAATCTGGATGCATTGTACTTCTCGTGTGCAGTAGGCGTGCTGCATCGCACTTTCCCTGTGTTACAGGTGCACTGATCAGACAAGACCTCTTCTGCTCTCAGATTTTGGTTTCTATGTTCACTCTCTTCAGCTCTATTCAGTTGTTTTGTTGTCTGTGATCAGTATACCACTATGGAAACCCCCTTCCTTTCCATCATTCTACCTCCATTGTGCAAATAACTATGAATTTTTTTATGCATTTTCCACCATTTTCAGTTCTCTTTTACAAAGTAGTAGCATAGTCGAACTGTCATATTTTGATTTGAAAGTGTCGCAAGTGTTGTTTTCAGTCAAAGAAAAGAATTCTATTGTTCTTGATGGTCGATTATACAGTTACTCTTGTATTTGATTTGAATTAGTAGTTTTTCAAGTGTAGAAAGCAGTTTTCAATTCAAAATAGTAAAGTGTCGTCATTATCTTCCTTTTGTTTTTGAAGAGAAATTTGTTAGTACTGTCGCTTTGAAAAGATAATTCAGATTTTTACTTAGCATTATTCTTGTCATTCACACATTAAGAAAGCTGAAAACAAATACATGCATGTGAATTTGCATTTAGACTGCTTGTTGGTTTGATTTAGGACAGTGCATCTAGTGTGTTCTCTCTACTCTATGTTGAAAGAATATCACCTCTCTTTCTTTAGTAGCTAGGATTTTCATTGTAAAAAGAAGATTAAACGATTGTTTATCATCTTAGATTTCATTTTAGGAATTGTACATCTACATCACGCGGTGAACCTAAAAGGAAAATTTCTTAAGAAATATCAATTGTAAAATAAATTTAATGAACCTAAAAACGCTTTGGAACCTAACACACAACATCTAGAAGTCTAGGCTAGAGACCTATTCCGGCGTCATAAAGCCTGGTAACTGTCGCTTTCACTATTGGTTGGGTGATTCCTTCTCTTTGAGATGAAAAGTGCCAGTACGGACTTGTGCTCCCACGTATCGTAGAGTAGATATTGGGATACCACAATAGGCTATATCCTTTATCCATAGGAAGCCGTGTCTGCAACCCTATCGATCACAATGCACTGAACACAGCATTCAGGAATATTGACTGTCGTACCATAAAAAGTATTCTAAAGTTTTGTGATTGGTTTGTTAATCCCTCTATCTAGATTTCCAGAGTAGTCTCTTTCGTTCCTTTTCAGACTCCTTAAAGGAAAAGGTCCATCTGAGCACTTGTCACTTCAGGCTCATTAAAAATCGAAGGCGACTAGAGTCATCTTTTGTTTTTTCTCGACTCTTAAAAATTGAAAAAACAAGTTGTGTCAAAGCGTCTAAAATTTATTTTAATAGAAATAATATGACCATTCCCGCGTTGGTCTTAGGTTGAGGAAAATGGAGTCCACCAACCAAGGATTTCCCCTTGGGGGAAATCCTAGTCCTTTCTCCTCTTGGGGAGATGTTTGTGCACCTCATATGGCCACATTGTCACTTCTAGGATTGACGATTGGCTTTCTAATATGGCTCTTCTCGACCTCCGTCGTTCAGAACACCATGATTCCTGAGCAATCAAGTCAGCAACTGGATGATACTAAAGTTACCCCCAAACCTTCTACTTCATCCTATTCTCCCTCTCCTCCTTCCTCTTTGCTTGATAAAGCTGGTAAGGCCAAAAATCAAGTAACTAAGGAGAAGAAGGGGAAGGAGAAGAAAGAGAATAAGAAGAAGGAGCCAAAGGCGAAAAGGGGTAACCAGGCATCATCTAGTGAGAATCCACACACTGCACCATCCAAGCCTAAATCTCCATGTGTCATTTGCAAAGGAGACCACTATCATCGAGATTGTCCTTACATACCTTGGATCTTAAGGGACTGGTCTCCTCATTTGCACAACCCGGTGTCATCAACCTATGAAGACCATGTTGAAAGTACACCATCAACTAGTGAGAACGAAGCATTTGGACAGTAAAGGAAATGTAAATTTCCCTGTAAATTATGTGAAGGCGATCACGCCGTCCACCGTGTCCCTTCCTAGACGAAGCTAAAAGAGTTTTGGATAATTGTCCGGCTTCGCCACTACAGCTTCCTCCTAGATACAAGAAACTCTTGCTGAGTCCATTGCTAGTTGAAAATCTGACCGACACGCCATTATGGTCGGTCTAAGCATCTGTCATTCAAGATAAACCCGCTGAATCCATACCAGATGAAAGTCAAAAGGTTGAGGTGGTAGTCGACCCAGTCTTGTCTTCGGAAGGTCTATCTTCAGATGACACAATCACCGAAGAGAATGAGAACAACACCGTCCAAATTCTTTTCGTAAACACAGACTTCGATGAACATGGGGGCAGTCTACCCGTTCCTTTATCACAGGAAGGAAGTTCATTAGAGTCATATCTAGTCATCTATTCAGTCCCACCTCCAAGCAACCTAGTCATTTCTTTTGATTGGAATCTACTAGGCAGACCCCGGGTACCGGCCAATGTACCATTCCGAATCATTGTACAAGCTTACAAAATGATCATGGTCGGTACCATCATAGATGAAGGGGCTTCTGTGAGTATCCTTTCCTCAATTGCTTGGGAAGTGCTTGGTTCGCCATCGCTTCTACCTAAGATGAGAAATCTGACAGGCTTTGACAAAGGAACCAGTCGACCATTAGGTATCCTCCCCAATGTGCCCATAACATTGAGAAGGAAAACCATTCACATGAACGTAATGGTAGTCCAAGGACCTATGGATTATAATCTACTCCTTGGGCGTGACTATATTTATTGCATGGGAGCCATTATCTCCTCACTCTTTAGAGTAATTTGTTTTCCACATGAAGGCCGAGTGGTCAAGCTCGTAGACCAGCTTTTGTTCCCCAGCTCACACATAGCAAATAGTCAAATGCCATCCCTAAATGGTCTTTTCATGCAAGGAATGTCTCATCAATCTCCAGTCCATCCACCTGAAGGGCACGAAAGATTCGAGAGCACATGACTGAAACCCAGGGGCCATGCACCTTGGTCTATTTTGGAAGGAAAACCTTGGGTATAGGGTAGGTTTCCGCGGAGGATTATGACTAGTCTGACACAAACATCCATTTAGGAAAATGGGATTGGACTAGAATAAGATTCCCTCGTCAAAGTTATGTGGGTGGAGGCGACCACGCCACTCGCCTTTGTCTATTTCAGTAGACATTACCAAGGAAGCATTTTTTCTGCAATGTAGATGGGGAGCTTTCATATGGTAACCTGGAAACTTTTCGCTATACCCGGGGGCATGCAAACCTTTTTTCATGCAAGCGAAGAGCGACCATTTATTTCCATAGTTTGTAGTTTCTCAACCCTTTAAACTCGTAGGATTGGTCGTTCCTAATTTGCATAAAGAAAGGATCCGGGGCAAAGCTTTGAAAGGTGTAAGCTCCATAAAAAATGGCATCTTAGATGAGATATCCTTATTATGCGACTGGCACGAGCAGTTTTTATGTGGAGTTCAAGCTCGTTAGAAATTAAACATAAGCAATGAGCAAACGTTCCCCCAGAGTTTAAGCTCATTAAAAAATGAACCAATTTCCAGTAAATAACCATTTTGAATGCATTATCATCAGCTTTTGAGCCCTGGTCGTGTTCTCATCATAACCTCCACTCTATTTTAGCCAGTCATTCACCTCCATTTGATTGTTTTCCCCTTTTAGAGGAACAGTTGTGAAGAGTGATCCTGTTAGCCATCCTTGTGACACTGCTGTGACTGGAAAATTCCAAACCTTACCTAGAACCAGCTGCTACCTAAAATTATCACTCGTTCCTAAAAAACAAGTCTCCTTTAAGCTCTTTTAACCTGACTCGTAAGATATGAAAAGATTGTCTAGCGATTGGCCTCTCCAGCTCATTAAAGTGACTGGAAGTGCTATCGCTCCTCTAGATTTTAATCTTTTTGGACCTAAGGGATTATTATACAAAAATATCGAATGCTTGTCTTGTTTGGCTCGTTAAAATTACCGAAAATTCATCCCTTTCGTATTATTTTATACATTTTCGAACTTAAGGGATTATATGATGAAAAAGGATTATTGGAGTTTCCTTTACGTCCATTTCAGACTCTCTAAAATTGAAAAGGACTGAGTTATCTTTGTTGTTAAACTCGTTAAAACCACATAGCGACAAACTTGTCCATACAGACAAGAATGAGTTTCACTGTCGCTAGGCTCATTAAGATATAGCGACGGGTTTTCCCGAAGGGAAAATTATAGAACAAGCATATGTTATCCTCCTCAAGCTTGACAAAAATAAAGAGGTACTGGTTAGCAATGACTAGGGAAAAATTGGGAAGAAAACTTGAAGAAACTTTATTGGTAGCAAGTCGCTCTTGAACATGACACTTTCACTCCGCATCCGAGTTAGTTTGGGTTGTTCCGTTCACTGGTCATATCGCCATTGGTCCATCACACCATCCATATTTGGGGTTGATGCTTCCAATCCATGTCAGTGCCGTCGGTATGTTCAAGAGAAGTCGCTCATAGAATTCACCTGTGTCTCATCTTCTGCAATACATTCACACTCCATTATTTCATGACTGCCACCCTGAACCCTGTATCATCAGATCATTTTCACCTCCAAAACCATTTACTCCATTCCATGTCATGAATGTGGAATTCATTAAGGCCCTCCTACGGTGGGTTGCTTCTTCTCGACATCAGCTCATTATCCAAGAAGTTGACTTAGGAACAACCCTTTCAGTACTTTGAAGCTTCCATGCCTCAATGGCAAGTTTCTCACTTCCGGCGATAGGTTTACATCAATGGCCTTCAACCGAAATATTTTGCGCAGTGTCTGACGCCAAGTCCCTTATTCACACCACGCGAATTGTACTATAGTACCTTGACAATCATCATCATTATCGGTGATTCCTCTCGTGCTTGTTAACAGCTTACATCATTGGCTGGTAATCAGGCGATGTCTTTCCATGTTCGACTCCAGAACATCTTTCACATGGATCGACTTGTAACCCGAGTGAAGATTGAACAAGTTTGAAGACCCCAGATCTAGTTTCATCCATTTGGGCTACGATATATTCAGGAAGATAAAGACATCAAATGTACATTGTTGCTTCACAGATGATCATCTAAATCAAAGGATGATGACTCTATCAGAATCGTCGGTCTCCCGCACAGGCGATTATCTTTCTTATGTACATGAAAATGAATTTATAAATCTGAGCATGGGAATTCCTGCCTTAGCTAGATCATGAAAAATATTATGAAGATAATGTATTGTATTGTATCTTATTATAGGTTGCCTTCTAGCTCGATAAAACTTCAGATCCTCATGATAAAGCATTTCATCCAACATCAAAAGATTAATGACCTCATGCTTTAGGGGGCAACTGTTATAGACATTTTTGGGCCCTGCAACCCCAATCAAACATTTCCATAACCCAAGGGCTCCTAAGTCCCTAAAAGTGTTGTTTCATACCCTAAAGGAACAAGGTCAGCTGATTACATCATCTCCCAGAAGTTCTCCACAGCAAACTGCTCAGAACTGGTCAAAACTAGACCATACAGGTTGCTCAGTGCTAAGGGTGCGATGCATCCCACCTGCCCAGTGAAAAGGGTGTGATGCATATTGAAAATACCTTCTATAGGGTGCGATGGGAAAGAGTGGACAGATGGCAGAGACAATTTGCAAGGTGGATGATCATGGAATCTTCCAGAAACTTCTCCTGTGACACTTGTCTCTCTGAATTCGCCCAGGGATGAGTAAGAGATCATCAATCTTCAAGTGGAAACAAGAACTATCAGAGAGAGGACACTAATCAAAATCCCAGAAGCTGACTCACCCCCATGCAATCATCTATATATGGATCCCTCATCCTAAAGATCCAGAGGCTAGAATTTTGTATCTTGTAAGGAAGTGTTGTTGGTTTCTTGCTGGAATATCATAGTGTGGGTGATCTAAGCTTTTTCATGAGGTGAAAGAAGGGATTTCATGCTGGTGGATGACACTGGGTCAGAACAATTGGTTGTAATCCTCTTTGCCATTCATGATATTAATAAAGCTATTCAAGTTTTCCTCCACATTCTTGTATGTTTGATGATATATGAATTTGTGTTGTCGATATACATCTGGTCCTATATTGTTTATGATTGTAGATCTCTGTTATCCGATAGTATTATGTTGCTTTGATTCCACAGGTGCTCTTTGAAGCCAAGTAGATGAAGGAGAAGCGGCAAGGATCTATCAGAAGGGAGAGGAACCGAACAAGGAACCAAGCGCAAGACTGAGGTTAGTGTCCTTCATTCCAATCTTATCTACTTCTCATAAAGGAAAACGAAAGTAGTTTTAGTTTGTTTGTTTATAAGATAGCTACCAATCTTAGTGGGAATAGCAGCTCCGAGTGGACACTAGATTTCCCGATAACAGGTACCCAACTAATCTTCGCGCAGCCCTAACCCAAGGTCCAGGCACTTACGTGCCTCTATGGCTACGTTACTGTATAACTTCCCAACTTATCTTAAGTGTTACCTAATATACCATTCATTTAGATTTATCTTTGCATAATCCTATATTTTCATTTAATAGATATAATTGAATACATTCATGCATTAAATAAGCATTATAATGTAAACCCGAAATGTATCATAATATAATCAAATGCATTAAACAGAGACAAAATACACAGTGATTTGCAGATACTTCTCTTTATTAATATCTCAAGTTCAGTACATAATCTATCCACCTTGCGCACACAACTGTAGGTGTCCATGCACTCAGCTATAGATTTCCACCCTAGGCCTCTGCGCACTCAGCTGTAGAGCCTCTACCTACACTAAGACCCAAGAACACTTGGAACTTCTTACCCATAACTCTTCTGACCACTACTATATTTCTTTAAACTCTTCTAAGACTCTCTTTTTATACAACCCCATGGTCCACGGACCATGGATAGATCTTTACAGCCAACATGAGACTTTACAAAACAAAGGCGGACAACCCTTTGACATCTTCGCACTCTGCGACCACAAAATGTGGAGACTGTACATCTTTATTACAAAATTTGGGCCTTATGCCCCAAAACATGGGCTTTTAGCCCCAAAACTGCCTCTTGGGGGAACTCGTTCCCAACACCAAGGTTGGTTATGAGGTGGTTGTTGCAGTCACATCTACCATGGTGTTGTTACATTCAAAGGGGTATATTGCTGACTAGGAAAATATAAATTTTTTATAGTAGTAGAATCAAAAGGCATAATTTGAGGTTGATGCTATCATGGATTTTTAGTTTCCAATGAGTAAATTTATTCTACTAACTGAGCATCTCCATTGTACACCACTTCAAGACGTAGAAAATAGGTACATTCATTAGTAGAATGTTCTTCTACACAAATGGCACAAATATAAATAATATCAAAAGGACAATGTTTCCTTGAGTGCTTCTTCTAGCATCTTGGAGAAAGTATGGCAAGGGCGGCATGTTCCTCTTCCTATTTCATTTTAAAACTAAGTATTGAGTTGTAAACTAATGATACACAATATATTAGCTTTAAAATTTTCCAGTAGGTTCCCTAATTATGTTCTGGTCACACCATTAGAGCATGTTTTGAGGTTTTTATGGAAATCATCCCAACAACCCTTTCCAGTTCATCCTTTCCCTCAAGGATACCTCCTACCAATTTCAACAATCTCATCAAAAGTAAATTTAGAGATATCCCTAATTCCCATCTAACTGAGCATATTCATCAGTTCCTCAAAAATTCCCTTTAGAAATAAGATTTGTTTAGTCTAAGGATCTAGCTTATGTTTCCTCACATGCTAAATACTGTATAAAAATAGTTCTAAGAAGTCCTCTAAACTTTCATATTCTCTGTATACCATCCTATAATTTTTCTTCTTGTAGTTCTCTGGCCTTAGAGTAATTCTGATATCTCTTAAGAAATTATTTTCCCGTGCTCTCTCACATTGTAATACTTTTTTCTTGTAATCCCGTAAACCATTGCAAGGTTAGGTCTTTAAAAGTAGCAGGAAATAACTTTAAATTATGTGTGTCAGTTGAATAATCCATTATATGATATAAAAAAAATCAAATTCAAAGTAATAAAGTGTCAAGGTCTTCGCTTACTATTCCTTGAAATATTGGAAGCATCGAAGGAGAAGTGTTATTCATGTGGACATTGGTAGTGGGGTGAAAAATTGGAAAGCCAAAAGTTGCCTCATACTCATTCTTTACTTTATTTCATGCCATGTTCATTTCACCTTCTCTGTCATCAATAGAGCTAACAATAACACTTTTGTATTAAGTCATGAAAACTACAGAGTATAGTGATTGCTTTACATTAACGGTATCAACAAAAATCCAATTTCTTATGACAAATAACATACTAAGTTGTTTACAATCATATATATAAATATTCAGTGTATTCCCAACTTAGGTTAAGAGACCCAAAATAGAGATTTCAGTCCCATCCTAATCGTTACAACCATTTAGCTAAATTTATACAAAAGTAACATAGAGGACACAATCATCAAACCAACAAAATACATTTAGAAAACAAATTTTGAGATGGGAAGATCTTCTACTACAACAGAAAAAAATAACATCATGGGTGGCATTGATTTAATTGGTTGAATTGGTCATTGGCGTGAACATCAAGACTGAGATTTGTATGTCTATTTACTATGGATTCCAGTAATTACCTCTGGTGGCCATTTCTAGTAGCTCAACTTGATGTATATGTCTAATTCATTTTCGGTAACGAGTAAATTTTATTCCTATAACTTATACAAAATGATGAAATGACCAATGTTAACTAAGTAGAGAAAACACATCAAAATACAGATTGAGTTAATGAGAAAATACGTGAAATGATGAATAATCACCTTAATAACTTGTACTGCTAAAGGAACAAGAATATTAACAAAGTATAAGAAAATAGAAGGTGAATCATAAGGTAATATGCCAAAAATGTTATTTAATAAATTTAATAAATGAGTCAAAGTTGAGACTCACCAATCGTACTACTCCTCTTATTGATGCTACTCTTTACTATCAACTTGTGGGTAGTTTGATATATTTTACACACATTAGGTATGATATTTATTTTTTTATTACTATTTTCTAGAAGTTTATGCATAAGCCTTTGAAATTCATTTGAAGGAGGCAACGAGAATTCTCAGATAATTCTAGGGGACAATGGGTTATGGTGTTTTCTATTATAGTGGGGCTACATTTTTTCTTCTTGGCTATACAAGTTTTGATTGGGTAGATGATGGTTTAGTAGTTTGGTTATAGCATGTTCTTACCAACCTTTGAGTGGTTCAAAACTTAGCTATATAGTTAAGATGTAACACTAAAAGTACTATTAAAACTGCATTTGATCCAATGTACCACTCCAAAACCAAACACATTGACCTTAATACTCACTAAATTTGAGATATTCTTGTGGATGTTGTTATTTCCTTGACATATTCTCTCATAGAGCAACAAATAGCAGAAATCTTCACCAAATCCATAATGGAGATGAATTTTGTGTGACTTTGAGATTTTTTCGGAATGTAGGAAGTTGTCATTAAGGGGAGCGTTAACATAATTTCTTCCTCCATACGTATTCCTTTTCCCTAGTCATCCTTAAGTAGGAGTGTTGGATTATGTCCCTTTGTAAGGTAATAGTGTAATGTTTGACATAATTGTAAGATTATTAAAAGAGTTATCCCACATTCATCATGGAGTAAAATAGCCTTATTATAATTTATTATATAAAGAGGTGAAATTACATTTATCCAACACATATTATTGGGATATAATTCCTCCATATCGTTTATTATATAATAGAGGCAAGAGAGACCCATGAGACACACCCATTAAATATGAAATAATAATATTGGTGAAAGGTAAAGCATATGAGGAGATGCTTTCAACTATATTATTAGATATTTCTAAATATTAAAGAATATATTACCTTCTCATGGATGTTTCCCCAATTGGGGTTTTACCACGTATATCTAGCTTTCTCTTCTATTTGTCTCTTGTCACTTCCTTGCATTAGTTAAATGTTGTTATACAAACACGAGGATAGACTAGTAAAGTTTTAATGTTTTATATTTTCTCATATGTTTTATATTTTTTAATATTTTTTCAGATTTATTCAATTGAATTAGATCAATACAACCATTAAATTTTCCAATTATATCTAATTTGAATTGTAAACTATAATTTCACTTGAAATATTGCACCTTCAAATAAGATTATTATTTTTAATATGACTTAATGAGAAGTCTAGTAATCACAACACAATAGCTAGGATAATAATTGAAAACAATCCATGGCATCAAAATAAATTAATTGGGATGGTTATGTAATATGATGTTTTCTCTTGAAGTTAAAAAAAGTAAGTTCCTATTCTTTCCCACCCATGTTTTTTGAGCATGAAAGTAACAACAATCATAATGTAGTTTGGTGAATCCTATAGAAGGTAACTATTCCTTTTCATGTCATTTTAAAAGTCTTGTGGGATCATTATTGGAGTAATATGTAATACCTCTCAATAATTTCTTCTCCCTTTTTACTCATGACAACATAATATATCACTCATAAAATATAAAGTCTCAAGAACCAAGTTGTTATCTTTGTGTAACTCGAGAAATCTACCCACTATCACCTTAGTAGCTATTCCTCTCACTTTAGGTTGGCACTTCTTGAATATAGGGGTAGTCCCTATGTAGGACTGTGATGGCTACGGAGTGGTGGATCTAGGTGATGTTTGAATACCAAGACTTTTGATGCAAGTGGTTATATTATAGGTTAAGTAGCGAATAACACGAGGATAAAAAAAGGTGATGGAAACCACAAGAGTAGCTCCTACCAAATCCTAGACAAATTAGATTCAAACAAGATCATTCTATGGAGGGTTGTTTGTGAATAATTGAGGAGGAAAGGGATACAAATAGCATGCCACTATCAACCTTATTAGTGCTAGAAATAGGTTCATAATTTTTTCCTCGGGAGCCCTAGTAATGTTACTCTTCAAAAAGTTCTTGAAGATGCTAGCCCATAATTATATTTAAGTTAAAATAACTTGGTTGATAGGTGAATAATTGACATGCGCATATATATAAAAATAAAATGGAATGTGTGTGTGAGAGACTCATCACATTACTTTTTCCCAAATAGAAAATTCTATATTACAAGACCTTGATAACACATTCTTGGAAAGATATTCCTATAACTATCTATTATGAATATAATTCATAACAATTAAATAAATAAAATAAATATTAATATTAAATAATCAAATATTAGTTAGGTTAAATAGTCATTAAGTTAAATGAAAAGGCATGTATAAAAGACATGCCCATTCACGAAAGGTCACGTGCTGAGGTATAAAAGCAGGGCCTCATTATAACATTCAAATCATCTTATATCAACTTATACAATTTTATATATTAATAAATTATTATTATTAAATACCTATGTGTATTTTTACATTCAAGGTTTCAAGCTATTAGTTTTCTCGCTTCAGCATAGTTTTTATGCTTCAGTGGTATCAGAGCCATGGCACACAATATAATCATGCAAGTCTTTGAACGTTACTCACCACACAATATGCCATTACATTCATGTCCTGAATTCATGGAGCGGTCGAGTAAAATTCAAGAAGTATTTCAACGGTTAGAAAAATCATGTGTAGAAGTTAAAGCATGTACAAAGGAAATTAAATGGCTGATAAATGTGAATAGGCATCAATACGTGATAATAATAAAAACACTTACCCCATGATATATGTCACTTGTTGATATTAAAAAAATCATAAAAAATTTAACTAAATTATTACATTATTACATTATTTTAGATTATTATTATTAATTATAAAAATAATTAATATATGAGTTAAATATGTATACATTTTAAAAAAACATGCAACAATATTATTAACCACGAAGATTCACCCCCACTTTACTACGGAAATCCTTAACTTGTAAATGGATGTTATTAAAATACCATGGGTCAATACAACAACTTATCAATATCACATGCCCAATATGATATTTGTTGACATATATTTTCTTTAATTAATTAAATTTGAAATATATTAATTAAAAGAGCATAACTAACTTGTAGATAAATCTTAAGGATCTATGAATAGTACTATGAATATTATAGCATATTTCATCGAAGTTAAATGTCTACCATCCATCTAATAATTATTGATAATTAAATTAAATTTTTGGAAGACCTATTCTGAAATAGACATACCTATTGGAGTAATAAAAGTTATATCCTCCTAACAAAACATTACCATGATAATAAAAAAATAAAATCTCCACCTATGCTTGAATATAACATGCACCAGCATTAATAGATTAGCATATCATATAGATCATCTAACCTTAGAAAATGTTATATCCTCGAGGGAAGATATAATAACCCCCTCCTACTCCCCACTCAATCCCCCCTTATAACTCAAATTTAGGAAAATCTACATCAATGAGGATACTAACACCATCAAACACATTCACCCTAGGTTAAATTTAATATCACAATGCTATATTACCTAGGAAAATCACACAAGGAAACATGCATCACACCACCACATGAACATCATAAAAAAGGGGACATTAGAAAGTGCTAACCTCATATAATCATAAAATATGTCCCCAATCACACATCCAACATAAGAGGATCATGTGGAGCAACCCCTCCAAGTGACAATCTAACTTCATAAAATCATCACATAAATTCACTAGACTGCTCAAAAAATAAGATGACACATAAAATAACAAGCATATACATGTTAGGAGAGTGATTCAAAGGCATAAAAATAGCATACTAAACCATAAGGAGATCATGTCCAACCTAAAACAATAACTCAACCAAGAAGTAGCATTTTCAAGAAATGAAAGAGAGTGTGTACGCCCAATCCATCTAAATGGATTTAAGGGATTAGTACCATACTCTACCAATGTGATAGAAATATATGTCTTAACCCCCAAATGATATGACGTGCAACACTACTTACAATATTTGAAACATTAATTAAATATGGAAAACCATTCTCCCTTTTTACTTATAGGGAATCTAAGTTTAATAACTAAGTAGAACCATTTGTGTCATTTGCGCATGTAAATTCACTTTTAAGGAAATTACCCTTTTTCCTCTTTTAGGGGCATTTGTGTCATTTGTGAATGTAAATTCATTTTTAAGGAAATGCACCTTTTTCCTCTTCAAGAAGGGGGGTTCATACACTCAATATTTGAAGTCATGATGAGATTTAAAAATACAATGTGTATCATACAATTTAACACTTAAATACTAAAATGTTTATGGTTTTTCCATCCAAGGGTTACATTTGAAATAAAAAACATGTTAATAATTAGTTGATATTATAACTAAAATTTATATTTTTTATTGGTTCATTTTCAAAATTGTAAAAAATTTAAATGACAATATTCTATTTATCATTTTGTTTAATGAAGTGTGTACTTGTTTTTTGTTTTGTTTTGTAAATTAATACTTTATATTACCAAAAAATCTAAAATACATTGATGCAACAGCTAACCATCATAGGTCTTTTATGTGCCTCACTTTTACTACTAAGGATTCAAAAGACCAACACTTCCCTACAAACTACATGGCCCCATATATAGACATACAACTATATCTAGATTGTATAAGAGAATATGAATGCCCTTATTACTTTTTTGCTCAAAACAAACCAAACATGCATAATAAAAAGACTAAAAGTCTAGAAAATAGGATGGGTCATTTAGACCTAGAAGATGAGATAGTAAATGGATCACTTGCACTCAATCCTTAAGGTTCAACATTATCAAATTCACAACGTAAGTGTCCCTCCATATGGGCAAGCCATGCATCCAATCTACTAAGGTGAGGCATTGATTCCTCACCATTCTCCTAATGTCTTCCAAGGTGGAAAACAAATTGTACCTCTTGACCTACTTTTCCTTCAGAACCAACCGCAACATAGTTTTAATCTACCAATTTAAAGCCAATGAATTCAAATATTGCTTGTTCCTTCCCTTAACATGTCCAGGGTCTAGAATCAAATTAAACACTTCATTCATAATTTCAGAATCAAAGTGGGATTTCCTTTGCATCCCATCTTGAGTTTCCAATTTGTGATTTTATCTTGTCTCTAGTGGCATTGCATTATAATACGTGGTAGCATAATCCTACGTGAAAAGCCTCACTCTTTCTTTTCCTTGCAGACCACTACCTCCCTCCCCTATGAACATGCATGCGCTTTTTGGTTTGCATGGGAGTAGCGTAGGGGACACACATGTGACAACTTTTGAAGATTCCTCTACCTGCAAAGAAACAAGAAAGAATGCTAGATGAAACTTCCCTGGGACTTAAACAACATGCCACAAGATCATCACCTACACTCATAACATAGACCATGATATGAGAGGGATTCCCCAATAATTGTCCTTCAAACACAAAAACCCTAACCACTTTCTCCCCATGCCCTAGAACCATTAACCATTAAAAGAAGCGTAGGGTTCCTGACGGCCACAACTTATAGAGAACCCTAAAAAATTGGAAAATACAAGAACAGGGAGAGACGCATGCCCAGACTCCCAATATTTTAGATAAAAAAATTAAATACTCATAGGAATACCCAGACATGTCAATTCTGAGGTTTTTATGACTATATGTTACACGTCATTTTTTCGCATTAGGAAAATGGCCATTGGTTGGATCTTTCACTATCCATAAATGTGTTCCAAAGCATCCCCTTGCAAGTATAGAAACCAAATTTTCCCAAAGAGAATGAAATTACTGGATCCCATGGTTCAAAACCTTGTTTTTGGCTCCCTGAAGAGTTCCCTAGTCAATCTCTACACATACACAGAAGAGTCCATTAGGAACTGCGCAGAAGTGCACACTATCTTACATTGTGGCATGTGCACATGACTTAACACATGTAAAAATAAAAAGTAAAGTCTAGAAGCATTGTTAGTCGTATCTTTCCCAACTAACGAGCTTTGAATCGATTCTTATTCAGCCTTTATTCCTCCCATCACAGATCTACTCCCTCTCTTTGTGTAACCCCTATACCACCATTAATGGATCTCATCCCTTGGGAAATGGATCCCAAACTTCCCCTCCTTGGCCTATAAAGCTAACACAAGCCTGAGGATTGAGGAGGATTGTTGGAAGTAGGCTTATGCTGCAGAAATAAGGTTGGAAGGCAATTCATTCAAGGAGAGAGTTGGAGATTGTGGGAAGGTACTTGCAATATCAACTCTTCAAGGTTGTAATTCTATTCTCCATTTTATTAATATAAAGGAAACTGTTCTTTCTCAATTATGTATTTATTGATACAATTTGTAGGATTTATTCATCGCCTACATAGATTATGGTTACATATTGATCAATTTATGATATACAATTTAGTTAATTAGTTCATTTATCTCTTATGCTATATACTGGATGCTTTGATCTTTTGTATGTTTTTGTTTATGCAGATCTTCTTCAGGACATCATGGAGAAGTTGTCGGAATCAATGGGAAAATCAATAAAGCATTGAGGACAAGTAGATAGTTGAAAGCTCTGAAAGGGACTTCATCGGGCATTTTGATTAAATGGTAAGTGACCTATATCATATTGTTTGTTTTAGTCAATCGTACTCTAGGGAAAGGTAGCAATTCCTTGTTGTTTGTTACTAGATTTCTCTAAGGTCTAGGGAGACCTCTCTTGTCTCTAAGAGGGATAAGTCCACATAACACTAGAAATCACCTGAATTTTTTTAAAACCACCTAAGACCAAATGCTAAAATTTCTCATAGACTCCCCACCTCATAAACAAATTTGCATAATTCACAGATCCAAACCCCAAGAAAAAATTAATGCAACAGAGCAAGAAAAGGGGGTAGATGATAAGGCTCATCAATAGGTAAATTATATGGACCTTAATGCCACTCTGCAGCCTATTAAAACTTTTTCTCACATTTATTTACATGTTTTTTCTTAGTGAGAAGGGTAAATATGAGATGTTATGTCATGTGGCCTAATGTTCATTAATTGCAGGATTTGGAGCAATTTTGGCTAATTTAAGTGTAGGAGATTGAAGTAGAAAAGAAAGAGGGATTTTAGGAGATTGGATCTCCCTCCTTAACTCCTCACTCACTTGAATATTACTCCACCAGATCTCATCAGCTCGGAGTTACAAGAAGCCAAGGTGTTGAAAGTAGCAACAATAAATGATAAAAATAGAATCCAAAAATTCCAATTTTAATTTGTCCTTGAATTAAAATTGTGAATTAAAATCGAATTTAATCTCACCAACTTCTTGGAAATAATTAATTAATTCATTACCGATTAATTTGTTGGAGAAATTCAAGTTAGAAGTATTTCTTAAGTCATGCAAGATTTATCCCTTAAATTAAGGAGATTATCCCTTAATTAAGAAGATAAGATTGAGTTATATTTGAGTTGTAATTAGTTAGCTCAGTTTACTGAGTTAAGTCCAGTTAAATTAGTTCCAAACTATTTGAGGAACTAATTGTGAGTTATCAGTCAATTGCATGTGTTTTCCTATAAAGGAAACTCATGCATGCAGTCAAGGGAAGGTTCCATGAGGATTGCACAGTTTTGACAGGGTGTGAGATCAGTGTGAGAGATTAGCGTTCCACTTGCTTGAGAGTTTTCTGCTTGGTAACAGGAGGATCACCGAGGAGAAACATCGCAAGGAAATAGGAGCTTGGAGGGCAGAGAGGAATGCTTGTGAGAAACTAGGATACCCTATGAGCATATGTGGGGATTGTACTAAGAGCTGGCTAGCTGTGAGAGCTAAGGCTTTGTATAATTCCTATGTATTTCAACTTTTTATGATAATACAGATAGTGGGGTTTTTAGCTGACCCTTTCCCCAAAGTATTTTCATGTGTATTGTGCATTGATTCTTCTTCTGGTTATATGTGTTAATCTTGATCTTGCTCAATCTTTAAGCTTCCACAAAGCAAATTGATTGTAGAAGTAGATTATGGTATTTTTCTTTGTTATATTGCATTATCAAGTTAATCTACAGTCGGATTTTCTACATGGTCTTAGAGCAAGATTTGTAGAAAATTTGTAGAATTTCTACATGGTAATGGAGCCTAGTTTATCGAAGCTATGAATAGTATACGGAGAAGAGAATTCGAAGTTTGAATTTTAGGGTTGCAGGTGCAAATCGAATTCATATCATAGTTCAAGGTTGGCCAATGGCATTTTATGGCTTGAGACTCAAGTATGCCATGAAAGGTAGCCTTAATTACATAGCATGGAGAGATAGAATGGAAGCTGTATTTGAAGACAATGGCTTGAAGGATTTCATTGATCAAGACATCCCAAAGCGAGTTTCAACTAATGCACAATAGTTGGTTGAGTGGAAGAAGTGTGTGGTGAAGGCAAGATAGATCATCCTTGAGGGATTTCAAGACCATATTGTCTCGAGTCTCCATGGCAATGATACTCCATTTTAAATGTGGAAGACATTGAAGGACCTCTACCAGAATAGTAGTGACCAGAGGAAATTGGTGCTCAAGGATAAGCTTCAAAGAATCAAGATGGAGAAGGGCGATATAATTTCCACATATCTAAACAAGCTCACCACTTGCAGAGATGATCTTGTTAGTGTGCGAATAACTATTGCTGATGATGATATAGTGAGCCTCACTCTCCTTGGCCTTCCAAAGATCTAGAATAGCTACCAGGACTTTGTGAATGGAAGGGAGAAACTGTTGGATTGGGAATGAATGTGGTCGTATCTGATGTAGGAGGAGATCAAGAGGATCACTCGAGATGGTTCTTCATCCAAGGATGATGATGAAGAAAATCTGGTCTTAGCAAGTAAGGCAAGGAAAGGGAAGGGGAAGGATTCCCATTCCAAATCAAGTTCTTCTCATGGAGGGAAGAAGCGTGACATGTCTAAAGTAAGATGATTTACTTGTCACGAGATGGGACATTATGTGACTAATTGCCCACCGAAGAAGTCCAAGAAGGGATCCTCGGAAGGATCGGAAGCTGGGACATTATCCTCTTAGTTCGAAATGGAATTTATCCTCATCACATGCATGGTGTCATCGATGATGGCTTGTGTTTGGTATCTTGACAGTGGAGCCTCATTCCACATGACCGACGATAAAAGTTTATTCAGTATCTTGGAGGAGAAATACCTCAAGATGCACATAGAGATGGGAGATGATGAAAGGTATAAATTTTTAGGATTGTGCATGGTTTCTTTTCAGAGGGAGCATGGAGCTCCTATCACCTTGATAGATGTCAATTATGTGCCCAGACTAAAGAGGAACTTGGTATCAGTCGCGATGTTGGAGGAGAAAGGCTACAATGTTGTCTTCAGTAAAGGAAAGGTGTTCCTTAGACACATCACCATGAGACAAGTGAATTAGATCGGTTCATGAGTTAAGAACCTATATTCTCTTGAGGTTCAAGATGCATGCAAATCCTTGAGGAGCAAGGAAAATGTTAGAGACTTGGTGGTTGAGGGGGAGAGTAAATTACCTCTCGACATGTAGCCCTAGAAGAATTCTGAGACAATTGAGGAGGATCCACAATTAGAGAAGTGGGCAGAGGGATAACATGCAGCTATACCTCCAGGTTTGAGGTGGGGTGATGTGAAGTCATAGTCCCAAGAAGGCTGAAATTGGGCAGGGTCAATTGAGATGTTTTATCTCATGGATCGTACCTTGCTACAGGAGACCAAAGTAAATAGTAGTGGGAGGAATAAGTGGAATTGATGCAGTCATAGATCAAAGTCACAGAGGCTAGAGTAGTTAGATACTGAAGAGAATAGAGAAGGACTGACTACAGTGCAGAAAGGCAAAGTCAGCAGAAGCACAAAGTTTCAGTTGACAGAGGCAATAGCAGTTAGATACTTTGATGAGAGATGCATATTACTGATTTAGGTTGGATGTTTTTTCGTTTCTGGAGTTGTTGGAGCAACAACAATAGAGAGAAGTGTTGCATGCATAACATTTCAAAGGTTCACGATCAGGATCGAGTTGAATTCCTTTCTTGTTGAGAGGGAGCGTTGAAAATAGCAACAAGAAATGATAAATATAGGATCCAAAAATTCCGTTTTTAGTTTGTCCTTGAATAAAAATTGTGAATTAAAATCGAATTTAGTCTCACCACCTACTTGGAAATAATTAATTAATTCATTATGGATTAATTAGTTGGATAAATTCAAGTTATAAGTCTTTCAGAAGTCATGCAAGAGTTATCCCTTAAATGAAGGAGATTATCCCTTAATTAAGGAGATAAGATTGAGTTGTATTTGAGTTGTAATTTGTTAGCTCAGTTTACTAATTTAAGTCTAGTTAAATTAGTTCCAAAATGTTTGAGGAACTAATTAAGAGTTATCAGTCAGTTGATGCATGCATGCACTTAAGCACTGTACTCCAGATAACTAAGGATTCCCTCATCAGAAACTCATGCATGTCTATTATGAGAAAGACCCAGTTGAGATAAATGTCAAGGACAGTGTACTATTAGTTGCATGTGTTTTCCTATAAAGGAAACTCACCCATATAGTCAAGGGAAGGTTCCTTGAGGATTGCATAGATCTGACAAGGTGTGAGATCAGTGTGAGAGATCAGTGTTCCACTTGATTGACAGTTTTCCACTTGGTAATAGGAGGATCACCGAGGAGAAACAGTGAAAGGAAATAGGAGCTTGGAGAGCAGAGAGGAAGGCTTGTGAGAAGCCAGGATAGCCTATGAGCATCTATGAGGATTGTACTAAGAGCTGGCTAGTTGTGAAAGCTAGGACTTTGTATAATTCCTATGTATTTCCACCTTGTATGATAATACAGGTAGTGGATTTTTTTAGCTGAGGATTTCCCCAAAGTATTTTCATGTGTATTGTGTAATGATTCTTCTTCTGGTTATATGTGTTTAGCTCGATCTTGCTCAATATTTAAGCTTCTACAAATCAAATTGATTGTAGAAGTAGACTATAGTATTTTTCTTTGGTATATCTCATTATCGAGTTAATCTACAGTCAAATTTTCTACATGGTCTTAGAGAGATATTTGTAGAGAATTGGTAGAATTTCTACACAAGGCCACTGAGGTCATTGGCAACCAAGACAGTGATAGCTGACGACAAGTTGATCTTTAGTTGGGAGCCAAGGCTCCCTAAATTTAAGGAAGTTGTTGGTAGCCTTAGTTGTATAAATAACAAGGCCTAGAGCCTCATTAGGGTTCAACTTTTTTTGTTGTAGCCAAGAGGCATTTTTTAGCTAAGACATTGTAACTAATAACTCTTATGTATTTTTGATATTTTAATGAAAATGAAAACAATTCCCTTGATCCAACACTAAGTTGACTCAAAGGGCTGAAGCTCTTGGGTTAGGGCCCAACCCTAGTAGGAGAGGTTCCTCTTCCTATACATGTATGCTTAGATTGCATTCATAGTTAGCTGTTGAAGTGACTTTAATTTTGTTTAATATACAAGTATTTGGATGATTACTTAGTTTGCTTCCATTTGTGGATAGATATATCAATGGTACAATAGTGACTACAAACACTTCAAAAAATAGTGTGATAGTGGCCACTACCTAATCTTCCTTATGGTATCATGATTTCATGGTTCCACTTGCACAGCCCAAAAACATATTTATAATTATTGCATAACCTATGGTTTCTTATTGAATATATCACCATCTGTAAATTTCATAGAAGTATATGCAATTTTCATTTTGATCTCTTGAGTTTTCTATGGTTTAGAAGCACTTCCATTCATAAACATAGCCATTAGCTACTAATAACTATGTTTTTCGTACATTCGTCTCATCTTTTCCATGTATAAATGAAGTTGTTCATAAAAGTGTGTATGTTGTTGTAGGAGCTTCTGATCTCCAAGGAGACCTCATCTCACCAACCTCATCCAAATATTCTCAACCTACACTACCAAATTCCACCAAACCCTAATTTGAATTCTTGTTTTGTAAGCAAAGTGGACAGTGTCCTTGAGCAAGTCCAACCATCTTGATGCCTTGGACTGAGCCTTGGGTATTGTGCACCTCCTCTATGCCTTATTTCCCTATTAGATGCCTCTCCCACACTTAATTCTACCATTCCTAACTCCTTATAAACTTTTAGCCTATTTCCTATAGTAAAATAGGGCATCCTATAGTAGAACTAGAACATCCTGTAGTACTATAGGAAACCCTGTAGCAACCTATTGTAAGCTCAAATTGAGAAAAAATGGTCATCTGAGCTTAGTTTAGGCCTCCACTTGGCTTCCATACCCTTGAAACCATTACATACCTATTTCCCCATATCTGTCTTCCTTTCCAAAGAAAAGATTCATTAAATTAGCATTTGCATTCAAAAAACTGAAAATCAAAAAGGCTTTTCCAGCAATTTCTAAGTTAACACATGCATGCAACAGTCACAGTATTTCTTAGATAAAATTCCATGCTCATTTAGTCGAGATAAGTATATATTATATACAAGGTTAAGTTAGGTCTCTTTTGGAAGAAAAATATGTAGATGCTTAACTAGATGATTTCATGTCGCTTTATAGCACCTTCCAATTCAACACTTTCATTTCCTAGAGTAGGAAGCATGTTACAGATCCATTTGGGCACATCAATCCCAACATTCAGATCAGTAATATTACAGCTCATCAAACCCTAATCCAGTTGCTACATGCCCTAGACAAGTCATCACTTTGAATCCCTCCTTCACTGAAAGTTTCCTAGCCTGAAGCCCTCCAGAAATGTCTCCTTGAGGGACCAGCGCAGACTTGTTCAGGGGTAAATGCTTTAGTACAGGTAGGCCCATGTAAGGGTGCATTTCAGTGCACTTAGGACCACTTTGACCTGTGTTGGGTGAGATTGAGTGAATTATTCATAGGGTTCTAGGAATATTCTTATCTTCTGGAGCGTTCTAGAAGATTCCCACACTTATCATCTCTTATGAGGTCAAAATTGGATAGGGAATGAGTGAAGTAACTTCCTATCCTCTCATCCCTTCCTCCATGGAATATAAATCTAAGTTTGGAATCCCATTCAATACCCTCATTTATGACCAAGATACCTCCATTTTCCTATAAATTGAGCACTCATATAAGTGATCAAGGGCTAGACTTTGAGAATTTGTAAGGAGATACTATTGGTGTGAGGTTTGAGATTGTAAGAAAGTATTGTTACACTACCGGAGTGTTGTGCTTTTGATTTGATGTTGGTTGGAACCCAAGCTGGAGGAGTGACATTGGATCGAACTTCATGGTTGTAACTCTACCTTCTACTTAACAAATTTGTTTACACCTTTTCCCATATTATTTTCTTTACGTATGATGATTATATGTGTAAATTATTTCGATTCCATTTTCTTATAGTAGATAGATTTCTTGCTTTGATTGGTTTTTGTCCTTTTGTTTTTTATTGCAGGTACTTGTCGAGCGGATTAAGTTTGAGAAGAAGCAACAGGTGCCATACAAAGGAGACAAAGGGAAATCAAAAGCTAAAAAGTAGGTCCCTTGTCTTATTTATCTTCTATAGAAAAAGGTTAAACTCTTTAAATATATTGTTCTAGGTGTAGCTACCCACCTAGGGAAATTGTATTTATCTGTAGATGCAAAATTCCACACAAAAAATTGGCGACTCCACTCGGGAATGATCATCCTTCTGGTTAGTTTACCTTCATCCCAGTACACCCTAGTAGAATTTACTTACCTTCATTGATCTTATTTCAACCTTTTTGAAGTGTTTTTTGGTAAAACATTGTGCTTCAAAGCCCCTAGAATGGCCACTCTGGCACTAGCGCAAGCTTGGTCAGGACATAGAGCACTGCAAAGCATCCTTGGCTTGAGGACAGTGCTCTGAAGCACACTTTCTCCCATTCAAGATTGCGTTGATCCTCCTTAGGTCAAAAATCCCACCTTTGACTTGATTTTTCCCAAATTTCCTTCCGTTTTTGCTTGCTGAAAGATCAATGATTGTTGTACTTATGAAATCAATTTTTGTTTTCTTTCTTAGCCTTACGTTGGCCTTGATTTTTTAATGTTTCTTAAATGATTTCTTTATCACTATCAATTCATTGTCAAAGTTATTTTATAGTCGATTAATCTTTTCTCAAAAGAAAGTGTCGTAAAAGTCTTCATTTCTTTTGAAAAGGAACTGTCGTAAAGTCTTCGTTCTTGCAAAAATATTGATTGGTTGTATGTGCATTAGTTTCCTTTTGTTCATTTCAACATTAATGGAATTGAAAAGAAAAACTTGCATAATGCATTGAAAAAGTTTGTGTGTTCTTATAGGAATAGTTTAGGGAAATTGCATTAGATGTGCTCTTTGTTATTTGATTAAAAGAATCTGATTGCTCTATCCCTATTAGCTAAGGTTTTCATTGTCCAAATTGAATGAAAACAATGCTTATCATATTAGTTGCATTCTAGGTATTTCAAAGACATCACGTGGTTAACCTTGAAAGGAAAAATCTTAATCAAGATCAACTTAAAATTTATCTCAATTGACCTAATGGAGCATTATAACTTAACACGTAACATTTAGAGGTCTAGGCTAGAGACGTGTTTCGACATCGTAAACATAATAGTTGTCACTAACTTATTTTTCCTACATTTCGAATTTGATACCTAATTCCACGTAGATGAGTATGTCATAGCTCTTCCACGTACCTTCGGGTATATGGGGTAGTGTTACAGTACGTAAAGTATAAAGGAATGCTCTCACTATGTCGTTTCACATTAGAAAACACTAACATGGATTGGGCCTCCATGTACTTTCGGGTATATATGGGAGGACTACACTAGGTTTCTATCCATCCATATGTAACCGAGTCAGCCACCCTGTACACTATGATACACCGAACACAACATTTGGGGAGATTTCTTGCCCGTACTTCTCAGTTCATCAGGAGGTATTCTGCAGTTCACAATTACTTGGTAATCCTTTTGCTTAGATTATACCTCTTTTGTTTTGTTTTGTTTTGTTATTTTGATTAAAATAAAATTAATTGACCAAGGATAACATCCTCCATATCACTCCATAATTGATCTTAGGTTGAGACATATGGCAACAACTCCAGAGTCCACCAATCAAGGAATTCCTTTTGATGGGAACCATAGTCCTTTTCCTCCTTTCAGAAATATTGTTGCTCCTTATATGGCTACATTGTCCCTTCTGAGACTTACCATCGGCTTGTCAGTATGGTTGTTCCCAACCTCCTTGGCCCCGCAACTGAATATTCCTACAACTAGACAGAATCAACCTCTAGTTGATCCTAAAGTTGACCCTTTGCCTTCCTCCTCAATTGTTTCTTCCTCTCCTTCTTCCTCTTCACCTGGTGAAAGTATTGACACTAGTAACCAAGTGGCTAAGAAGAAGAAGGAAGGGAAGAAGAAGAAGAAGAAAATTCAGTAGGGGGGAACCAAGCAACCATTGCTTTGAATGCAACTTCTGATGAGAAACCGTTCGATAAGCCTCACAAAGTTCGATATCCATGCAAACTTTGTACATGAGACCATATTCTTCGAAATTGTCCTGATATTCCTCAAATCTTAGAAGAATGGTCTTCTCGTTCACATCGTCATGTGTCATCAACTTCTGGAGATCGTGGTGGTGGCACACCATCAACTGGTGGTAGTAAAGGTCATGGAAGGAAGGGTAAAGTTAAGTTTCCCTGTAGGTTATGTGAAGGGAATCACCCCATTTACCTTTGTCCCTATCTTGATGAAGCCAAGAAAGTGTTGGATAATCGTCCTGCTTCTCCGCAATGACTTCCATCTGGTTACAGGAGATTCTTCCTTAATCCTTCACTATTTGATGAATCGACTGACCCAAGTCAACTGTTAGTCAAACCCACTCTCTATGAATGTGAATCCCATGAGTCTACGCCTCATCAATCACGACTCGAGGAAACATTTGACCCAATTTCACCTTGAGTTAATCGCACCTCTCTCGTAAGGAATGAGTATGATACCACTCAGGTTCTTTTTGTTTCTTTAGATTCTAGTGAGCTTGGAAGAAACCCTCTTGTTCCATCAAGACAGGAGGAAAATCCTCCTATTCTCATAACTCAGGGGGGTAATTCTCCCGTTCTTACGATACCCCCTCCAAGTAGTCTGGTCACTTCCTTTGATTGGAATCGACTAGCAAGATGTCATCTTCCTTCTTATGTGCCTTTCCAGATCATAGTATAGGTTTGTAATATGGTTGTACCTGGCACTATTATAGATGAAGGTGCATTAGTGAGTATCCTTTCCTCCACTACTTGGAAAGCACTCGGTTCACCGCCACTTGTGCCTGTTACCCAGAATTTATTGGCTTTTAACAAAGAAACCAGTCAACCATTAGGGATCCTTCCTTAGTTGTCTATTACTTTAGGGGGAAAAATTGTTTATCTCAATTTGATGGCAGTCCCAGGCCCTTTAGATTACAATTTACTTCTTGGGCGTGACTATGTTTATGACATGGGAGCTATTATTTCAACACTCTTTCGAGTGATGTGTTTTCTGCGTGAAGGCAGAGTTGTCACCATTGAACAACTTTCATTTCCCTGTCCAAATATGGCTTCTAGACAACCATCTTCCCTAAATTGTCATTTTGTCCCAATGGTATCTACCCCGCCATGGGTCAATTATGTGGCAACCCATTCCATGCCTACATCAATGAACGATCAATTATGTGATGTTGTACATGATGTGTTGGGGGCATTGGAACCATATATCTCTAATGAATTCCTTGCTACGTATCCCTTCCAGAGAATTGTTCTCCCATCTAATAATAACCTCTTGGAAGTCATGACCTCTTATGACTCATGATGAAGGAATCATGAGGATAGTTCCTTGTCTTGTGTCAACCTCATTAAAAAATGAAACAAGGAATATGAGGATAGTTCATTTACTCTGTCAACCTCATTAAAAAATGAAATAGCTCCCAAATCATAGTTCCTTGTCTTGTGTCAAGCTTGTTAAAAAATGAAACAAGGAATATGAGGATAGTTCTTTGTCTTGTGTGAACCTCGTTAAAAAAGGAAACAAGGAATATGAGGACAGTTCCTTGTCTTGTGTCAACCTTGCTAGAAAATGAAACAAAGGATATGAGGATAGTTCCTGGTCTTATGTCAACCTCATTAAAAAATGAAATAAGGAACATGAGGATAGTTCCTTGTCTTACGTCAACCTCGTTAAAAAATGAAACAAGGAATATGAGCATAATTCTTTGTCTTGTGTTGAGCTCATTAAAAAATGAAACAAGGAATATGAGGATGGTTTCTTTACTGTGTCAACCTCATTAAAAAATGAAACCGTTTCCTGAGCATTGTTCCTTGTCTTGTGTCAAGATTGCTAAAAAATGAAACAAGGAATATGAGGATAGTTCTTTTATTGTGTCAACCTCACTAAAAAAATGAAACAGGTCTCAAAGCTTGGTTCCTTGTATTGTGTCAAGATCATTAAAAAATGAAACAAGGTCCCTTGGAGAAAAGTTCCAATTTGAGTCTTTGATTAGATCTCATAAAATCCTAGCTGAGTCTTTCACTTGATCTCGTAAATGAACCTTCATTCCATCCACTTGATAGCCATAAGTAGTCTACTTAGGTGAATGCAATGAAGCATGAGGGGCAAGCACCTAGTTTCTAAGTCATCATGATAGGGGCATGTAAACTAATCTCAAGCATAGTTTTTCATTTCAAGCTTGTGTAAACATGGAACTGAATTCAAGCATAGTTTTTCATTTCAAGCTTGTGTAAACATGTAACTCAATTCAAGCGTAGTCTTTTTGTTTCAAGCTTGTATAAACATGAAACTGAATCTAAGCATAGTTCCCTATGGTTCAAGCTTGTGTAAAAATGAATCCATCTCCATTTTAACCCTCATTATTGCCATTCTATCAGCCTCTTCCATCATATGAGCCTTGCAGTCTTCTCCTTCCATTGTCACTATCTTCTTGGTCAATCATATGCTTTCAGTTGGTTGTTTTACCCTTTTTGAAGAACAGGTGCAATGAATTGTCTTATTAGCTAGCCTCTTCACATAAATCAACTTGTTTTGAGAAGTTCCAATAGCACCGGAACCAGTTTCTATCCTAGACACCACTTGCTCCTCTAAGTGGAGTCCTCTTTAATCTCTTTTAAGACTCTCGAAATATGAAAAGATTGTTGAGCGCTTGTCCTTTTCAGCTCGTTAATGCACTGGAAATGACATCTACTCAGTATAAGTTTAACCCTTTTCTAGACTGAGATATATTATTTACGAAAAAGGAATACGTTGGTTGAACATGGTCAATAGGTTCTATCTCATATTATTTTACGCTTTTTCGGACTTGAGAGACAAATCTATGAAAATGAACTTGTGGCATTTTCTTTTTGTCCCTTTTCAAATTCTCTAAAAATGAAAAGGACTGAGTTATCATTGTCATTAAACTCGTTAAAACATCAAATAGAGACAAACTTGTGCATCATGAAAAGACTGAATTTCACCTTCGCTAGACTCGTTAAAACATCACATAACGATGGATTCACCCGAAGGGTGGAATCATACAACAAGAATATGTTATCCTCCTCAAGCTTGATAGAAAATGAAGAGGTACTAGTCAGCAATGATTGGGGAAAATGGGAAAAGGGGTAAACCACTTTATGGCAACAGGTCGCTCTTGAACATGACACTTTCACTTCATCATTGTGACTACTTGGGTTGGGTTATCTGCTTGATGGTCATCTTACCTAGGTCTATCATACCATCCATTACTTTGGTTTTGGGTTAGTGGTGCCAATTCATGCAATTTCGTTGACATGTTCAAGAGAAGTCACTCAGTTAAATCCATCCTTTGCAATACTCATAAAGCTTCATTTTCATGGCCGCCATTCCTAAACCTTGTGTCGTCAGTCACATTCTGTCTCCAAAAATCATTACACTTATTTCGTTTTGTTGATGTGGGATACATCAAGGCCCTCCTGGGATGAATCGCTTCTTGTCGACATCAGCACATTATCCAAGAAGTTGACTTAGAAACACCCTTTCAGTACCTTGGGGCTTGCATACATCAATGGATAGTTTCTCGGTTCTAGTGATAGGCTGACATCATTGGCCTTCGACCAAAATACTGTATATGGTGTTCAATGTCAAAACATCCATTCACACCATGCAGAATGTACTGCAGTACCTTGAGGATCATTATCATTATCGGTGATTTCTCTCGTGTCAATTAACAAATTACACCATTGGCTGGTAATCAAACGGTTTCTTCCCATGTTCGACTTTAGATCACATATTCACATGGTTAGACTCATACTTGAGCAAACTATTGAACGAGATAGAAGACACTAGATCTAGTTTCATCCATTTGAGCTGTGATTTCAGAAAAGTACTAAATCATTTGTACAATGTCTTTACACAAATGGTCATCGTATCATGGGTCTATATTTGTAGACGACTATTTATGTACATGTAATGAAAAGTTTATATGCTTAGCATGGGTATGCCTTCCCTCAGCAATTCATGAAAAATCCAAAATATCAAGATATTATGTATTGTAATTGATGCAGGTCACCATTCGCTTCAAAACCTCCTCATCACATCGTAAAGCATATCACTCAACATTATCATTTTCGACTTCATGCTTTAGGGGGAAGCTGTTACAGATCCATTTGGGCACATCTCTCCCAACATTCAGATCAGTACTATTAGGGCTCATCAAACCCTAATTTAGTTGCTACATTCCCTAGACAAGTCATAACTTTGAATGCCTCCTTCCATGAAAGTTTATTGGCCTGAATCCCTCTAGAAATGGCTCCTTGAGGGACCAACGTAGCCTTCATCAGGGGTAAATGCACTTCAATGCTGGTAGGACCATGTAAGGGTGAGCTTTAGTGCACTTAGGCCCACTTTGACCTGCATTGGGCGAGATTGAGCGAATTCTTCATAGGGTTCTGGGAATATTCTTATCTTCTGGAGCATTCTAGAAGATTCCCACACTTATCACCTCCTATGAGCTTGAAATTAGATAGAGAATGAGTTAAGTAACCTCCTATCCTCTAATCTCTTCCTCCATGGACACTACCTCTAAGTTTGGAAGGCCATTCAATACCCTCATTTATGACCAAACCACCTCCATTTTCTTATAAATTGAGCACTCATCTAAGTGATCAAGGGCTGGACTTTGAGAATTTGTAATGAGATATCATTGGTGTGAGGTTTGAGATTGTAAGCGAGTATTGTTATGTTGCTGGAGTGTTGTTCTCTTGATGTGATGTTGGTTGGAACCCAAGCTGGAGGAGTGACATTGGATCATACTTCATGGTTGTAACTCTTCCTTATACTTATTAAAGTTGTTTACACCTTTTCCCATATTCTTGTCTTTATGTATGATGATTATATGTGTAAATGCTTTCGATTCCGTTTGCTTATAGTAGATAGGTCTCTCACTTTTATTGGTTTTTGTCCTCTATTTATGATTGCAGGTACTTGTCAAGCGGATTAAGCTTGAGAAGGAGTGACAGGAGCCATACAAAGGAGACAAAGGGAAAGAAAAAGATAACAAGTAGGTCCCTTGTCTTATTTATCTTCTATAGAAAAAGGTTAAACTCTTTAAATATTTTTTTCCAGGTGTAGCTACCCACCTAGGGAAATTGTATTTATTTATAGATGCAAAATTCCACATAACACTTATGGCATGGAGCCCCATCCTAAATGGGTGCATCTATTTTGTCATACCCTGAGAGTCATACCAATGAAATGGTATTTGGAAACTGAGCTCCGCCATGGCACAGAAGAATAGGACATCCTGGGCTAGGGATTTTTAATGACGTTCAGCTTTGAGGATAGGTTTGATTGTATTGACGTGGTGCTACAGGAGGTTAAAGCAGTGATCTTTAGGATACTACAAGATACTTTGGACCTGATCCAACCTGAATGGACTACCCAGCTAAGCCATGCATTGGAATGCTATAAGTTGAACGTTGAATAAGAAGACGAGGATCCACGAAATCTTAATATTCCGGAAACTGAAGGTCACCTCGAGGTTGAAGGTCCATAGATAGAGGATCTTAACATAACCTCACTACTAAAAACTAGGCAGGTCAACATTGGCATAGAGGCGGAACCAAAATTTGCAAAGATCAGGGACTATTGGGATGATGCGATAGTAGACAAGGTCGCTAAGCTCCTATGCGAATATCAGGATTTCTTCCCCATAAATTATTCTGATCTAAAAGGGATAATAGGAGACCTAGGTGTCATGAAGATCACCCTAAAACTGAACGTGAAGCTTGTAAGAAAAATACCTTACTGCCTTAATCCTAATTATAAGGAAATGGTTTGCACTGAGTTGGATAAGATGCTCGCGACAAGAATTATTGAACCAATAGAAGAATTTGATTGGGTAAGCTTGATAGTGGTTCAGGAAAAGAAATAGAAAGAAGAAATAAGGATATCCATGGATCTCTGAAAGCTGAATGATTCTTGTGTGCATGACCCCTTCCCGACCCCGTTCACTTATGAAGTCCTGGATACTGTAGGCAGCCAAGAAGCATACAGTTTCACTAATGAGTTCTCTAGGTATCATCAGATCAAAATCGCACTTGAGAAGCAAGACGGCCTTTGTGACAGAATGGGGATGTTTTCAGTATGTTGTAATGCCTTTTGGGCTGAACAATGCATCGTCAATATTTTCACACGTAGTCATTACATCATTCAAATACTTCATTCATAAGCTCCTAGAGGTGTACTTTGATGATTGGACAGTGTTTGGATTGGTTAAGCGTCATGTGGAAAGTCTATGCTTAATGTTAGATACGTGTTAAAGATACCAGATCATGCTTAATCCGAAGAAGTTTCTATTTTTTGTCCCTTTTAGGATCTTGCTAGGGCATGTGGTGTGCAGATAGGGATTTATGGTAGACCTCGCAAAGATCATGGTGATAATCAACTTGGAGGCGCCAAGGAATGTGAAACAGTTGTGTGCAACCCTAGGGCATAACAAATACTATAGGAAGTTCATCAAGTGCTATGCCCAGATCACCGTGCCATGGAGAAGTTGTTGAAAAAGGATGCTACGTTCTGTTGGAGTGATGAATGCCAGAAGAGCTTGGACGTGCTGAAAGAGAAAATGGGCACTACTCCAATCCTAGTCTTTCCAAACTGGAAGAAAGAATTTCATGTGCATGTGGATGCCTCATGTATCGTGCTAGGGGCCATGTTGACACAAGTGGGTGAGGGGGAATTGGACCATCCTATAGCATGCACAAAGAAGGAAGTTGTCCAAGGCTGAGAAGAACTATTCCACTACAGAGCATGAAGGACTAGCCATGCTATACGTGCTCCAAAGTTTCAGGAACTATTTGCTGGGTGGATTTTTTAAGATGTATATGGATCATTCTACATTAAAATGAGTGGTTAATAAGTCTGTGTTTGGGGGGAAAGATCTACAGGTGGTTGTTATTATTCCAAGAGTATGATTTTGAAGTTATTATGAAGCCTGGACGATTGAACACAAGACCAGATCATCTGTAGCACATCGAAACAGGAGAGGAGCCCACTAATTTGGAGGAAGGACTGCTTGACGCATAGATCTTTGCGGTACGTGTCGCGGACAGTCACTTTGAAGATATCATACAATTCTTGATAACAAAGACTGTTCCAGAAGGGTATACAAGCCAGCAGAAGAATGAGTTAGTAGTGCAGGCAACAAGCTTCTCCGTCATTGCAGGACATTTGTACAAAATGGAGTCGGACGAAATATTGCAATGCTATGCACCTGACTTTGAGCAAACCGGCATCCTCACAGAGGTTCATGGAGGAGCTGTAGGAGGACCTTATGTAGGAAAAGCGATAGTGCAGAAGGTTCTATGTGCTAGATTATGATGGCCAACTTTAATAAGGATGCGAAAGCATATTGTAGGGCTTCTGACACATGTCAAAGGACTAGTAGGCCATCACAGAGGGATGAACTATGATTGATACCATAGGTGACATCAAAACTGTTTGAGAAATGGGTGATTGACTTTGTGGGACCAATTCATTCTCCAAGAAAGAAAACAGGTGCACAACACATCATCACCACGATCGAGTACTTGACTAGGTGGGTAGAGGTGCAGCCTATGAAGGATTGTACCAGTGCGGCAACGATGAATTTTCTTTTTGAATACGTATTGATGAGATTTGGTTGTCCAAAGATCTTGATGAGCAATCGGGGTACGCACTTCCTTAATGAAACAATCAATGCGTTGATGGAAGAATTTTAGGTGTATCATCAGAAAAGCACGCGTTATGACCTACAAGCGAATGGGACAGTGGAAGAATTCAATAAGATACTGGAGAACGCACTAAAAAAGGTTTGTAATGATCAGAGAAGTGACTAGGATGTGCATGTACTAGCGGCGCTATGGGCCTATAGAATGACTTGCAAGAAGTTGACTGGGAAAATGCCTTTTGGACTTGTGTATGGCATAGAAGCCGTGATGCCAATGGAATACATTGTACCCAGTTTGCGCATAGCAGCACTGACGAGAATGGCGAACCGTGGAGCCTTAGAAGAGAGGCTCACGTAGCTAACAGAGCTTCAGGAGGACTGATTTCTAGCTGGATTTCATCAACACATTCAAATGGAGCACAAAAAGGCATGGCATGATCAACACATTAAACTGCGCACCTTTAAGGTAAATGATCTGGTTTTGCTATATGACAACAAGTTCGATAAATTTCTAGGGAAATTTAGGATGCGCTGGCTGGGGCCATATGTCATCAAAGAGATTAATAAAAGTGGAGAAGTTCAGTTGGTTAAGTTAAATGGGGAGCCCTTCCCTGGAAAGTGAATGGTAGCTGATTGAAGCCATACACCGGTGATCTAGCTAAGTGACTATATGAAGGTGGCACAGTCTTAGCACTCCAAGCAGCTAAAAGGAGGCACAGAACTATAAACTACACTATCCGGGTTAGGGAACTGCGCGATGAAGAAACTACAAAGAACGAGGAGATGTCACAAAGACCACACAAGCGTGTAGAAGGCTGCGCTACCTAGTGACCATCAATGTCATTGTTCTTGATTTGATGATGAAAAGACAGCCAAATGGATTGGGGGGGCGACACTTAAGATGAAATTTAAGGGCAAGATCCTTGAAAATCTGCTGCCAATCTAGAATTAATGAACTGATTTTGGGGGGAATAGTCTGATTTGAATTTAAAATGGCCTATAAATTACATGTGGTTGCCCAACGAAGAACACTTGGCATTTTGAGCATTGAATTGTTGAGCTCTCAGACGTGTATGAACCATGAATTCTTTAAAGCTTTGATAGCAAGTTCGACATTTGAGAAATTGCCAAAGGAGACAAAAGAACTGTTGAATAACGTCATGTCGACACCAGCAAACACTGTAGATATTGGGGAAGCAGTAACAGCGAAAGGGGATATGCCAAAGGTTGCTATGGAAGAAGAGGGAACTTCTCCAGAGGTTGTAGAGATACCCAAGTCGCCACGGTTGCCTAGACCAAGGCCTACCCAGACCTAGGAAGGCACAAAAGGCAAGAAATGAAAGCAGGCTATGACACCACTGGTGTGGGCATCACCTAGGACAAACTCATCGAAGGACAAGCCCACCACTCAAGAAAAGGGAAAAACAATTAACCTAGAACTAGAGGAGGAAGAAATTAAGGATATCCCAATGGACGATGAGGATTTTGGATAGAAACAGAGGATGTTGAAGTTGAGGGGTCTAACCCCATTACTAAATTGCCTGAGTGCATCCCTGCACGCAGGGCCAAGGCCAAGGTGCCTAAGGACATTGATGAGAGCAAGGTAACCTTCTACACACCTCTTGTGCCAGACAAGATTGTTTTTGAAGGACCGCACTTGGGGCAGATTCCAATGTTGAAATTGGAGGACTAGGACTTAGCTGACACTGAGCGATTCCCTCACTTGGCGATAGACCAACTGATGCACCACATCCTCTATAAGACCACCAGTATGACCACGTTATAACTGTGAAAGTGGCTCAAAGGCATGGATAAGGTAGGCCTACAATGGCACACCCATTACCTTGTTGCTAATCAAGAAGTTGTTGTGCTTGGTACATGATGAGTGTCTGTGGTTAGAGGAGCCAATACCCATCACTAATAGACTGATCCATAGGATCACGAGGCTACCATATTCAGGGGAGAATTTGACTATGATGTTTGGTGGAAAGGTGGGAAAATTGGCCCTCGCGAAGCCCATGAAGAAGAAGTTCAGACTAGTAAAGAAGCCGTGGCTATGTGATTACAAGTATTTCTGACCCTGCAGTCAAAGAGGCCACACAAATATTGGCAGGGAAGGTCATGCGAAAGTGTCACTCCGATGAATTACAGACGACCGTCATATGTCTAGCGGCCCAATGCACAGAGGGGGTTCAGTTTAATTTGGCGTGCTACCTATGCAGTGAGTTCCTCACGAACTCCCGCGAGGTACAAGATCTCAGCAAGACTTTCCACTATTTGTGGCTCTTGTTGTACATCGTGCTAGTAGCCTGGGAGCTACCCGAAGACAACGAATTTCCCTCGGTCGCACCAGACCTACCTGAGGCTACAAAGTACACTTCGCTATGGGCAACTAAGGATCCTCAATGGATCAAGGACAGTAAGATATTTTGGATCTTCATGGAGATAAATGTTCACATGGCCATCAACCACAGGCCATGGTTGTCATCTATTGTCTTTGATAAATTGCAGTCGTACGTGGAATTTAAGGCTGATTTCCACCATGTATCCAAAAGGGTGTGGAAGGACCCCAAGCAGAAGTGTCATGACTTGCCCAACTTGGTGACGGATGATGCAATTTAAGCAGTTATTGATAATTGACCGAGAGAATGGCACACTGCCTCAGACTTAATTGCGGGATCCAGTAAGACAACCACGCACTGGAAGAAGGATGAAGCCAAGCTTAAGATGGAGCAGTTGGCTAAGAAAAAGAGAAAAGAGGCTTAGGATTAGGCTATGGTAGACTGTGCTGCCACATAGGAGATAGGTGGACAAACAGGAGGAGAGGAGCACGGCTCTGACAAAGAGAATTTGTCCTCCCCAGGAGAAGAGGAAGAAGAGGACAATTAGACAAAGTAGGGAGGAGCAAACTCATAGATGCCTTTGTTTTGTATCAAGCATCCAAGGGGACAAGAAAAACTAGGGCCATGTAAGAAGCCCAAGGCCAGCAAGACGTTCATGGACCTAATCACCCTAACATAGGGGGATATGAATGACATTGGAGATACAGTCTGGGATGCCACCACAAAACTACTGCATTTTGAGTAGCAGCAACAACAGGCGTTGGGGGCCATTCAGACAAATTTGTGAGAGCTTCAGACTCAAGCATCACAAACCAGCATGACATTGACTAGTTTGGTCATCAGTACTTCTAAAGCCGCTAGGATGCTGTGTGTAAAGGACTCCTGAGCCATAGTGCTGCCATATCAAGCACCAATGATAGAGACCAAATTTGATAGGTCCGATGTCAACGCACTCAAGGGAGTAGGGCTGAACTTGGTAGCGCTTCCTAGCGAGGCACTCCACCTGCTGTAGGATGGGGTGATCGCGGAACTGGGGGCCTATGAACAACGTACTTTTCAGGTGATCGACGAGAAGAACATTAACAATGCTCGAATAATTGTACAGTGAGATTCTTCCATCACCACTATAAACGGCATGACTGATAAGAACAAGCGCATAGTCCAAGTCATGGAGGAAGCATGCTAAATGGTCCTAGAGTTTGCCATTCCTGTGGATGAGTCGATAGATGTGCACATTTGCAAACTCACTATGGGGTTTCGCGATGCCTGCACAAAATTAGCAAAGGTTGAGCTGGAGCTGAACCTCCAAATTGCAAAATTATAGTTGAGGGCCCATCCTTCGACACCGCCGGAAGTCAAGGAGCAGTGCACGATTGCTATAACAGAGGTGTGAGAGCTACAGTAGTGCTATGATGAGGTAAAATGGACAGCGCATATTGTTTCCTTCACACTGAGACTTGTGAAGCTGCAGGAGGACAAGGCATTGAAGGATTAGATAGATGCAGCTTAGCACAAAGAGGCAGTGTTGAAGGTGCGCTTGAAGCCTTGGTTGGATGAGGCATATTTCATCACGAACTCCATTGAAGGCAAGCTGGCTAGTCTGCAAGAGACACAACAGAAGCTTCATGCTGACAGTGCAGGGCCAACAATGGAGCAGTTGGTTGAGGAAATAAAGTAGTCAGTTGCATAGTGCATCGTCGATGTAGTAGTCGTATAGGTCGAGATGGAGGTTGTTCACGCTAAGATCTCTGTGCTTGCAGAGTGACTCGAGGGTGAATCACCATGTTTGTGCTAGGGGCCTGTTGGGAACAAGTATAAAAGCCCATGCTTTGGGGTAGAAGGCACAAATTCTGTAATAAAGATGTAAAGTCTCCACATTTTGTGGTTGTGGAGTGCGAAGATGTCAAAGGGTTGTCTGCTGTTGTTTTTTAAAGTCTCTTGTCTAGTGTAAAGATATACCCATGGTCCGTGGACCATGGGATTATAAAAAAAGAGAGTCTTAGAAGAGTCTAAAGAAAAATAGTAGTGGTAAGAAGAGTTTTGGATAAGAAGTTCTAAGTGTTATTGGGTGTTAGCGTAGGTAGAGGCTTTGCAGCTGAGTGCGTAGAGGCCTTGCGTGGAAGTCCGCAGTTGAGTGCGCGAACCCCTGTAGTTGTGTGTGTAGGGTGGATAGAGTCTGTACTGAACTTGAGATATTAATAAAGAGAATTATTCTGCAAATTACTCTATATTTTGTTTGTTTAATGCATCTGATTATATTATGATATGATCTAGGTTTACATTATAATGTTTATTTAATGCGTGAATGTATTCAATTATATTTGTTAAATGAACACGAGCAAGAATATAGGATTATGTGAAGATAACTGTAAATGGATGGTAGATTAGGTAACACTTAAGATCACTTGGGAACTTACACAGTAACATAGCCACAGAGGCGCGTAAGTGCCTAGACCTTAGGTTAGGGCTGCACGAAGATCAGTTGGGTACCTTCACGGAGGTACTGAAGGACAGAAGAGAAGGAACATCGATAAGCCCTAAAAGCTTATTGATCTGCACGAAAGCAGGATCAGGAGGTATAGATCGATATCATGAGCATCTCAGGGTGCAGAAACTTGGTTTCTACATCCCCCCATACTACTTCGGGTGAGACTTCAGTCCACACTTCGTGGGCTAATGCCGAAAGGGACAGTAGTGTGGGGATTTTCTTGGCTGACTAACATTGAACCTGGGTCAGGGCCCATCAAGGCAACACTTGGTAGCAAGGTTGGCAAAGATCTGGTCATGGGACTTCACCTCCATATCCTTACTCCACACGACCTCAGTATCCCAAACATCAGCAACAATTTCCAAAATATTATTAGGGACTAATAACTATCTAGCAATAAAATCTTAACACACAGCTACAACTACCATCGACCCAACATCCTACGCCAAATCAGTTGCCTATTAAACCTATCGCTAACCCAAATAATAAGGAAACCAAGCCTATTTTTGTAAGATGAGTTGCATCCCTTTTTGACTTATAACATTACTCTTATAGAAGTGTAAGAAATCCATTTATCATATGATAAGGTGCTCCAAGATCATAGCCCCATTATCATTGAAGATGAAAGAGAAGGAAGAAGCCCCTACTCCTATAATTGAAACTAGTTCCCATACTATGCCTCAAAATCTCTAGAACAACCTTTAATATCATGAATTCCGAAAGGTTGAATGTAATAAAACTAGTAATTCCCCCTAAGTATACGTGGATGATGAACTTAGGAATATTTCTGTTAGGTTCCCATTACTCCAGGATATTAAATATATGATTATTTATGCTAAAAGAGTAAGGGATCTGTGGCTAAAAATAACCATAGAGGAAGTGAAAATACCTGCCTACCATACATCTTATTGGGGATTGTGCTAAATTAATCACTGGGAAGAGTCTAGCCAAAAAATATGCAGATCTTAGAAATCCTATTGCATCTATGCACAAAAATGGAGTTTGTATTCTAAATATCTTGATTGACCGTAGAGAATCCATTAACATTATGACTGAACAAACCATGAAACATATTGAGTTGAAAGACATCTATCTTTCCCTGACTATTCTAGAATTAGGAGATATATCTAGAGTAAAACTGGAAGGAGTTCTAGATGATATAATTATCTCCCTCAATTCATGGGAGTATCCTATACATTTCATGGCTTTTCAAACTAATTTGATAGTAGGATGACATCCTGTAATTTTAAGGAGACCATGGCTTGCTAGTACATATGCATTCAAAGGGTGGAGATTTAACAGTATGTTTATCTCTCATGGACGAGAAGTAAAGAAAATCATGTCGTATCCTCCTACAAATTCTCTTATAAAATCAAAGGAAGTCCCATATATCAATTATTCGATGAGCGACAAAGAGTCAGTTCAACTAATGTGCACTGCAAACCACGTAAGGAATTTCAGAGAATGTTCTAAAGAGAACCAACTTAATCCTTTCCTGTGTAATTCTAATTTATGTGATTCTAATAATAATCCACTCGAATAGGTTTTAAGAGATGATGTACAAGAATCTAATGATATAATATTTTTGTCTTTGTCTTATAACATTCTTTTAGTTTGTCCATAGGAAATGGAACCATATTGTGCTCCAGTTGAAGTCAGTCCTAGTGAAATTTTGAACATTAGTAGCGAAATTACTAATGATCAACAAAAGGAATTGATCCACTTTTTACAAGAACATATAAAGGCCTTTACTTGGGACTATCAGGACATGAAGGGAATCAATCCTACAATCTAGTCACACCATATTTACACATAGATTGATACCCTCCATGTCTAACAACCCCAGAGGTGCCTGAATGTAGCACTTAAGGAAGTGGTGAAGGAAGAGTTGCAAAAGCTTCTTAATGTTAATTTGATTTACCCAATATATGATAATAAATGGGTTTACCCCTTAATTGTAGTGGCTAAATATTTATGGGAGTGGCATGTGTGTATACTTTCATGAGTTGAATAAATATACCATGAAGGATTATTTTCCTCTCCCTTTTATAGACCAGATCTTAGACACCTTAGCGGAAAAGGAATATTTCTCGCTTTTAGATGGGAAGAATGGGCATAACGAGATCCAAATAACTCCAAAACACCAATAGAAAACAACAATTACATGTCCTTGGGAATAATTTTCCTACCGAGTGTCTCCTTTTAGTTTATGTAATTCCCCTACAACCTTTCAAAGAACGATGTTTGGGATTTTCTTAGACCTTATTGATGACTATATGGGCGTGCACATGGAAGATTTTATTGTTTATGGAGATTCATCTGAGGAAGCTATGAGAAACCTCAAGAAGGTGTTGATTAGATGTCAAGAAGCACAACATGCCCTAGTAGCATAAAATGTCACATGATGCTAACTAAGGGTGTGGTACTTGGTCATGTGGTTTCTGCTATATGAATTGAAGTAGACCCAACGAATGTCAAATTTTTATCTCAACTATCAATAGCTATAAAAAAAATAAGAGGTAAGAGGCTTCCCTCATTTTAGTGGATTTTATAGATGCTTAATTTAGAGTTTTACAAAAATTACAGTGTCATTATTTAATTTTTTGTCTAAAGATGTTGCTTTTCTATGGGATGATTATTTTTAGTGTATTTTTAAGACCTTGAAGGAAATATTTTTCCTTCATAACTAACATAAACAGATGAAAGAAAGATCCTTATGCCTTAAATTATACTTCTTAGGATCAATCAGCATGAAGAACACCTATAATCCATAAAATATTCCCTCCCTTATAGATCATCCTCTTATGAATAGTTTACTAGGGACATTAAGATGTTTTCAATAATATTAATGGATCTTTGGGTCATAATAGAAGTTAGGGTACGATATAAAAGCCTTTGTTGTTTACTAAGGACTCTTAAGTTCAAATGGGATGAAAGATGCATTGAAGCACCACATATGACCTTTCCATGTGACATTTTATTTCTTAGTGGTATTCCATATGCCATTAGGTGGTTTTGCACAAATGGAATGGATCTACTAAAGATAATTTATTATGCTAAAGAGATTAAAATAGTTTATCTACCATGTAAATATGGCTTTAATGCTAAATATTTCTTTTGAAACATGTCAATATGGGGGATTTTTAGGTGGTTTTTATTTTATGTAGCAATAGGATGCCAAAAAAAAATTGTGTAAAAAAAACTTGATTATGGTAAGACCTTCAAATCCAATCTCCACACAGTAACTAAATTTGTTATTTTTTCTCATGTGGATTTAATTCAATTGTTAGGTAAGCTAGCTATATATATATATATATATATATATATATATATATAAACGATAAAAAGATAATGGCACACAAAAACTCATTGTTATATATTTATGATCTTATTTAGAATTTAAGAATCTCCATTATAAAGTGGGGGTAAATCTACATTGTTAATAATATCGTTCCATATTTTTTTAGATGTATGTATGTTCATGTTATATATTAATTCTTGCCATTTTTTATTAATAATCATAATAATAATTTAAAATCAAGTTAATTTTTAAAAATAAAATGGGTAGCTTTTTTCACTACAAAAAATGGAAAGGGGTTAGGTACCACACATTCTTGGAGAGAAAGATCTCGGAATTGTTCACCATTTTAAACAGAAGGACCATGTTGCTACCAATATTATTTACATATGAACATTTTACATAAATTATATTATAGACCTTCCAAAAGACTCTTCCATACTCTATTGTTATGCAACCAGCTCACAAAATAGAAGAGATAGATCAATGACTTCAAAGTAAGCCTCTTCAATGGGGAAACATCCTTTACATTACATAAATGAACAATTCTTGCATGATTCAAATGACAAGACCTCCTTTCTATATATAAGAGTCTAGGGGGTCACAATATAATTAGAGCCGACATAACAATAATATTGTAAGGGCACGACAATAACAATAGTGGGCTTCTATGGGGCAAAATAACAACAATATGGGGACTACATAGGCACAAAAATACAATAAGGGGGTTACTCTAATAACAATGAGGGACTACACTAGTAGTATAGGGACCTAACATGTCCCTCTCCTCCAAAAAAGTGTTGTCCTCAACGATTGAGTAGTTTTGGATGCTTCTGTATAAAATTATCATCCTCTCATGTGATATCTTCAGCAGGTAATCTCTTCCAATTGATGAGATACACTGAAATTGATTGATTACATCACTGTTGAGTTCTCGTTTCCATGATTGCTTTAGGTTCCAATATGATTTTTCCTTCCTCATCAAGTTTCGACAATATTGTTTGAACTGGGAGCTTTTCATCCATAACCTTCTTTAAGCATGAAACATGGAGAACTAGGTGCACTTGAGAAGATGCAGGAAGCTTCAAATTGTATGCCATATAAACAATATTTTGCAACACCTTGTAAGGACCGTAGTACATTAGTGATAATTTGTTATCCTTCTTAGCTTGCTTGAGGGACATTTGTTTGTATGGTTGTAACCGTAAAAATACCCAATCACCTAGTTCACAAACTCTTTTGCTGCAATGTTGATATGCCTGGTGTTTCATTCGATTCTGTGCCGAAGTGAGGTTATCCATTAAGAGTTGGAGGACTTGTTGTTGATGCTCGATGTGATATTCCATTGCTTGAACCTTAGAATTATTGTCCAAGGATTTTTTGAGATCTGTAGAAATAGATGATTTCGTTGTTTGAACCTCTAGTGAAAATAATTGTGTAATTACGCCATGATGTTATTTATTTAGAAGCTTTTTCATGTCATTATAGTTGATTATATTTCCTGGGTTCCCTATGTTACCCCTTAATTCAACTCCCTTTCCTTCCCAAAAAAAATTCAAGAAAAGTTCTTGAAAATTAAAAGCTATCGTAACCAAAGATTGTAACCATTGGACTCCTAGTACAACATCTACACCACTGATTTGAATGGAAAGCATTGGACTATTCAATACATATTCTCCCATGGATAGCTTGATGTTATGACACCTTCCATAGCAATTTATGATTCCTCCATTTGCAACCATCACTTGACACTCTGGTGCTGGATATAGGAAGAAAAACAATTCCTTAGCCATCTTACAATGATTAAAACTATGGGTACTACCTAAAGCGATCAACATTATTACCTTTTTCTTCTTGATATTCCCTCCCATTTTGAGAGATTGAGGAGTGGTAATTCCTGTCAGTGCATTACAAGGTATGGTCAACTTCATTTCTTCTTCTTTTGATCGTCCTTGTTCCTTTTCTTTCTCCAATTCACAATTTATGTAAAACAATTTCTTCTCAACACACTTATGACCTTTAGTGTATTTGTTATCACAACTGTAAAAAAGCCCTTTTGCTCTTTTTTCCTCCAATTGTTGTTGTGTCAACCTTGTAGGTTGTGGAAGGGTAGGAGTAGCAATAATTCTATCTTTAGAGTTGTGAGTGGTAGACTTCCTTGTTTCCATAATTTTGCTTTCCACTTTTTTGGCCACCCTGAATCTTAGCTTCTTGGTTTACGAGAACAAATCCCTCTATACCATACAAACTGATTCAGTTCTAAATATAAAGATGCAAGACGTACCTTTTCTAACGAATTCACATCGTGTAGATCAAAATATTGCTCCATTTGTAGTATCCATGTTACGAGATTCTTGCCATCAAACTTCCTCATATTGATATTTGGAATATGGTGTGTCTTAAATCCAATGTTACATTCTATGAAATCATGATTAACATTTCTTTTGTTCTCATAATGAGTTTCCTCTACTACCTTTTTGTCATTAGGAAGCCTTTCTTGTAGCAATTGTGTCCAACCTTCTATCAAACCTTTCATGTCTTTCTTCAAATATTCCATGTTTCCTTTCAATTATGCTTCTATACCATCAATATTAGCTTCCATTCCATATTTAAAACCATTTATCTTAGCTTTGATCGCATTCTTCAAATCATCCCTCCAATTTTGCTTACTAGGTGTTTCTATTTTCTTGATTTGAGTCTTTCTTTTTCTTGCTTATCGAAGATCGATCTTGAAATGATTGTAACTATGTAATTTTAGATCTCCAAGTTCTGCAACTTCATCCTGTCGTAGCCCTCTCAGTCCTCTTTCCAACCCATAAGTCTGATTGATATAGAATTATCGATAAAAGAGTTATGCCCAATTTCCCATAATGACCAGATTATAGACTAGTTCAGTAAAGTGAACTTAGTTTTATACTTTCGACCCTGAACATGATATCCAACAAACTATAGTCCATTCTCTTTATGTCACTCTTTATGAATTTGAATCCGATGCTCAGAGAGAAATTTATGACAATTTTACCAAGATCACCTGTTTGAGATGGTATTCAACATGGAACAATTTTAAATTTTTCAATATCTTTTAAAAGATAAATTATCCTTATAATGATTGGGAGTTTTCAGTTTCGAAGAGTTTCTCGTGCTCGGTGAGCCTCAAGCATTTTTGGATTATCATCATAGAGCCACCAATAATTATCAAGTTCCAGATACCCTTGGAGAGACTAATTTTCAATCCTTGTCAAAGAGAGTGAGAGCTTCTGCAAGATTGTTTGTGGCATTGCCGAGTCCTCAGGCGAACTTTAATTCAATCTTTTCTTCAAGGTTTACTATCACCCCTCCCACTCCATCTTCCTGGGAATTTAAAATCAAGTTATCATTTAGTTTGATTTTGTAATTTTTCTTTTATTTTAATAACATGAGATATAACATATAGACATTTTTAGACACATAAATTGATGTTTATAGACATTTACCAACCAAACTTTATATAAATACGATAACAGTTATATATTATTAAAATGGTTATATTTTTACACCTTAATATAGAAAATATTATTACAATACCGTAATTTTAAATAAAAAACTATTTATTTCATCCACATTTGTTATAAACAAATAAACTAATCATTAAAATTTTATCGAATATTTATTTTATTAAAAGCATTTTGACTACGTATTCAAGTCCATTGCCACTACTTGATATGTTTCTTTGTGTTACTATCATCACATAACAAGCATTATTCCTTAACTATTCAAAATAAATCATATATCTATATATATAAACTAAACATACCATACGAAGTATAACTTTACTCTGTGACACTCGATTACCATTAATAAATAATCTAAATTCATCATATTTAAATCTAAATTTTTAATTATTTGATATAATAACTTTAATATATAACGCAAACTTTATTAACATTACTTGTGACACTTTATTACCATTAATAAATAAACTAAATTCATCTTATTTTAAATCTAAATTTAATATAATAATTTGCGTTTAAATCAATTTAAAAGACTATCTCCAAATTAATCTATACCTACTAAATGTCCAAACTCTTTTCCAGGAAGCAGCAAACAATCAGAATATTCTTTTTGTAGTTTGACAGTCTAACTGACTTTCATTACCATATCAAAATCCAACCATGACAATATTTCATTAATGCAATTTAGGTTCACTAATACTACATATATTTGCGCGAATTCATGAATCACAGCCCTGGTTTTTCAGGCACGTGATTTGGTGTTAACCTTTCAGTAATCCTCTTTGGTGTTCCATTTTGAGCAATTGAAATTGGTGATGTATTCAATTCAGCCACTGCATTTGGCTGTAGTACCTTCTCATGCACGCCATTCGCTGGTTTTCCATTTTCACTTTGATGCACAAACAATGCTTTTCCATTTTGTAACACCTGCAAAGGTTGATGTTGATGTTCTGTCACTTCTCGAAACGGTTGTGTCAACTCTCGAAGCAGAACGTCTTTGGATTGAAGATCCTCGTCTAGACAACGTACAGTAGTCCCCAATTCCGTTACTCTGTCTTGAAGACGCCCATTTTCTTCTCTATATTTCTTTATTTCAGAAAGTAGACAATTGTTTTTATCCTCCACGGATGTTTTCGCCTTTGCAATCTCCAAAATCTGCTGCTGTAAATCATTTATTTGGCCATTTTTTGCCGCTTCCTTGACCCTGGAGATTTCAATATTCTTTTTTATAGAGTCCAGAGCTGTTCTCAACTCCAATAATCTGCTCTTATACGAATTTTGTTCATCTTCCATTGCTTCAATTTTTGTGAGGGTCGAAATTTTGCCATCTTTCTCTTCGGTCGACTTGGAAATTATTTTTTCTTCATCTTTGCCGGGGGAATTGTTTTGCAGCTCAGATATACTTTTCCGCCTACAACTTTTGCGTCTGCCTTGTATTATCTTGTTGCACAGCAGGAAGGAAAAACTGGAAATAAAGTAGAGAACAGAAAGCTTGATTTCTTCCCCTTCTAGCAAATGCGCTGGCAAATCCTCAGCGGCAAACGCTATTATTCGCGCCATGAGTAGAAATATGTTGAAGTGGCAAACCCTAATCTTCTCTTCCTTACCGGACTCAATCGAACTTTCAAGTTTGGCTCATATATTCGTGGCACCCAGAGAAAACGTCGGATTGAATGCGTGTTATATCCACTCACAATTGTACGAATTTTGAGGATTTTTCCGGAATTGTCTGTATAGAAAGAAAGATTTTTGTGTTGCCCGAGGTTATAGGCTCTCTTTCAAGCTAAGCAGTGCATTACCGTCAACTTTTTTCACAAGAGCATATAGAGCTCTGCCTTTTCATTAAATACAATACAAACCCAATCAAAACGAGATGTCGATTATAGGCATGATGACTAAATATGTCGGTCGACTTCTCTTTTTTCGGAATATGTTTACTTTCATATGGGTTTCAGAATTTTAATTAGTAAAAGGGTAAGATTTTTACAAAATATTTTTATTGGTAACAATTATAATAAAGGGGAAGTTATTGTATTACAAGATTTCGAGGATATTGGAAACATTCCGGGAAATCTTGATAGAATGAACAATGGCTATTTACTTTTGCTATATTATGTCTAGAAATAAATTTAAGTAAATGTCTAGATGGATCCAATTGTAGAATTAGAAAAATATAGCTCATAGTATATTTGCAAAATAGATGTTCTCAAGCGAAAAAGTATTTTAAAAATAGCTATGATCACAAAACAAAAAGATGACAGACTTTTGAACTCTTCACCATTGAGGAAGAAGAAGAGGAAATTAAGTAAACCCACCAAACCAATAAGAAGAGAGCCCTCAGGTATAAGGTGAAAATGCAAACCATAAGCATAATGGTACATAATCATAAACAATACATGAATAAGTCAATAGAAAAATGTGGCACACAAAGAAGACAAGAGGGTGGGCACAAAGAAAGCTCATACTTTGGAAAGTTATGATACCCATAGACAAATGTGAATGACTTGGCAACCATTTTACAAGGGGTTCACAAAAGTTCTGGAAAAAGAAAGGAAAAAAGAGAAGATTATTGATTTTTATATCACTTGATTTTCTCTTTTGTGTTTTATTTTTTAGTTTTTTTGTACTTCTAAATCATAAAGTTGTTTATATTAAATTCTCTTAGCATTTACAAAATGTAATTTTGTTTTTTTTTTTCAAAAGTTGAAATGAAATTAAAAGTTTTTTCCCTTTCCAAAAAATAAAGAGGTAGTTTATCTTAAAAATAATTATGTCTTTTTCATTTTTCAAAATAATTAAAAAATATATATTTTATACACAAGTTTCCTTCAACTTTTTTTTAAACATGTATTTTTAAATTAATGTATAATAATAATAATAATAATAATAATAATAAAGTTATCATGTATTTAATTTATGATTTTTTTATTTTAGCGATGTGAGATGTATGATAAGAGAAGATTTTTTATTATGAATTGATGTCGATCATTATTTGCCATGTATTTAATTTATATCTCTAGGCTAAGTTTATTCTTGTTTGAAAACATTTAATATCACTCATATGTAGAGGTATTAAGCTTGAGACTTTCATTGTATGCATATAACACCTAGTTTTGGTTTATTACATGTCAATATTATGTAATTTTAAAAGTACTTTTATTGTTACATCTTAACAATATAGCTAAGTTTTGAAATAGTCAAAGATCGGTAACAACATGCTATAACCAAATTACTTCTTTAGTTGCTTCGTTAGCTTTCTTATATTCTGCTTCACATGAAGAGAGATAAAGAGTTCTCAACTTCTTACTAGACCATGAAATTGGACCTAGACCAAGAAGAAAGATGAACCTATAGTAGATCATCTATATAAACCACCCTCTTCCCAATCAAAACCTGTCTATCCAAGAAGAGAAACTATAGCCCCGCTATAATAGAAAACACCATAACCCATTGTCCCCTAGAAATATTTTAAAATTATCTTTTCTTTCTTCAAATGAATTTCATGAGGCTTGTGCATAAACCTCAAGACAATAGTAATAAAAAAAGAAATATCATACCTAACATATGTAAAACATATCAAACTACCTGGAAGTTGATAGTAAAGAGAAGCATCAATAAGAGGAGTATTACAATTGGTGAGTCTTAACTCTGACTCATCTATTGCACTTATTAAACACCATTTTTGGCATATTACCTTATCTTTCACCTTTCGTTTTCTTATACTCTTTTAATATTCATGTTTATATCATTCCTTTAGGAGTATGAGTTACTAAGGTGATTATTAATCATTTCACACATTTTATCATTAACTCAGTTTGTATTTTTGTGTGTTTGCTCTATTTAATTAGCATTGGGTATTGCATCATTTTGTATAAGTTACAGGAATAACAGTTACTCATTACCGAAAACGAATTAGCCATATACATCAAGTTGAGCTACTAGAAATGGCCACCATAAGCAGTTATGAGAAGCCATAGTAAGTATCCATACAAATCTCAACCTTGGTATTCACGCCATTGACCAATTCAACCAAGTAAATTAGTGTCATCCATGATGTTATTTTCTCTATTATAATAGAAGGTATTCCCATCTCGGAATGTGTTTTCTAAATGTATTTTTTTGGTTCGATGACTGTGTGCTCTATGTTACTTCCATATAAATTTAGCTAAATGGTTGAAATGATTATGATGGGACCGAAATCTCTATTTTGGGTCTCCTGAACTAAGTTGGGAATACACTAAATCTTTATCTATTTCATTGTAAACAACTTAGTAGGTTATTTTCCATATGAAATTGAATTTTTGTTGCTACCATTATTGTAAATTAGTCACTTTACTCTGTAATTTTCATGGCTTAGTACAAAAGTTTTATTTCTAGTTTTCTTGTTGAGGGAGAAGGTGAAATGAACATGGGATGAAATAAGGTAAAGAATGAGTATGAGGTAACTTTCAGCTTTCCAATTGCTGATCCCAATACTAATGTCCAAATGGAGAACATTTCTCCTTTAGTGCTTCCAATATTTCAAGGACTAGTAAGTGAAGACCCTGACACTTTCTTACTTTGAATTTGATGTTTTATACCATAGCATGGATTGTTTGACTCACATACATAAATTAAATTTATTTCCTGCTACTATTAAATACTCAACCTTTCAATGGTTTATGGGATTACAAGAAAAAAGTATTACAACATGACAGAGCATGAGAAAATCATTTCGTAAGAGATATCATGATTATTGTATGGCCAGAGAACTACAAGAAGAAATATTTAGGATGGCATAGGGAGAAGATGAAATTTTATAGGACTACTTAGAAATATTTTTATACAATCTTTAGCATGCGAGGAAACATAACCTAGATCCTTAGTCTAAACGAATCCTATTTCTGAAGGGAATTTTTGAGGAATCCATGAACACACTCAATTTGATGGGAATTGGGGATATCTCTAAATATACTTTTGATGAGATTATTGAAATTTGTAGGAGGTATCCTCGAGGGAAAACACGAAATAGAAAGGGTTTCCGGGATGATTTCCATAAAATCCTCAAAACATCCTCTAATTGTGTGACTAGAACAGAATTGGGGAACCTAGTGGAAAATTTTAAAACTAATATATTGTGTATCATTAGATTACAACTCAATACTCTAAGTATTAAAAATAAATAAGAAGAAGAACATGTCACCCTTGCCATATTTTTTCCAAGATTCTAGAACAACCACTCAAGGAAATATTATCCTCTTGACAGTATTGGTATTTATGCCACTTGTGTAGAAGAACATTCTAGTGATAGTTATCCCTCTTTTCTAGGTCTTAAAGTGGTGTGCCAAGGAGATGATTAGTCAATAGAACAAATTTATTGATTGGAAAATAAAAATCCATGTTAGCCTCAACCTCAAAGTATGCCTTTTGATTCTACTACTACAAAAAATTTCTTATTTTTCTATTCAGCAATATACCCCTTGGAATGTTACAGCACCATGGAAGATGTGACCCCAACAACCATATCAAAACCAACCTTAACACCAAGGTTGGAGAGGATTAGGTCAGAGGACTACACCTCCATATCCTTACTCCACAATCATAAACAGAGGACAAAAACCAATCAAAGCAAGAGATCTATCTACTATAGGCAAATGGAATCGAAAGAATTTACACATATAATCATCATACATAAAGAGAAGAATATGGGAAAAGGTGTGAACAATTTTATTAAGTAGAAGAAAGAGTTACAACCAAAGAAGTCTGATCCCATGTCGCTCATCCAGCTTGAGTTCCATCCATCATCACACCAAAAGTACAACACTCTGACAGCATAACAATACTTTCTTACAATATCAAACCTCAAACCAACAGTATCTCCTCAAAAATTCTTCAAAGTCCAACCCCTGATCACTATGATGAGTGCTCAATTTATAGGGAAATGGAGGTGGTTTTGTCATAAATTGGGCATTAAATGGCTTTCCGATTTGGGAGTTAGTTTCCATGGAGGAACAGATGAGAGGATAGGAGGTTATTTGATTCGTTCCCTATCCAATTTCAAGCTCATAGGAGAGGATAAGGGGTGGGAATCTTCTAGGATGGTCTAGAATGTAGGAATATTCCTAGAACCCTATGAAGATTTCGCTCGATCTCATCCAGCACAAGTCAAAGTGGACCTAGGCACTCTGCAGAGAAGGCTTGAATGGGCCTAAGTGCTCTGTAGTGCACTTACCCCTGACCAAGGCCATGTTGGTCCCTCAAGGAGTCATTTCAGGATGTCTTTAGTGCCAAGAAACTCTCAGGAATGATGGCATTCAATGTGACGACTTTCTTAGGGCATGTAGCAAACGAATTAGAGTTTGATTAGCCTTAAAATCATTGATTTGAATGATGGGAGTGATGTTCCCAAATAGACCTGTAACAGTTGCCCTGATCTGAAATTGATTAAAGATCTAGAAAAAGCCTAAAATTCAAAGTTACTGGATTCAGGTGGAAGAAATGTCATTGCATAGAGCTCATAGAAACGACTCCAACGCAACTTGAACAGGTGAATTTGGACTCTGGATGAATAAAAAACTACTTGTTGAAGTTTGTGACAAAACAATTTTTTAACTCCTCCACACATGAGAGAAATACAGAGTCATCTTAGTGGCAGATCTCTAGCTTCATTACAGTGGTAATATCTTAAATTAATTGCATAGCAATATTTGAATATATATAGTAACACTAAAAATAATTTTTATTATGATACATTAAAATATAAATTTAAATACGTTATATAAAAAAATAATACTATATAAACCATATAAAACATATATATATTTCAAAAATGTTGAAACGGAATATATTACAAACCATAAAGTGAGTGAACGCATATGATGGGGTAAATACATTAAACATATGGTGAATACATTAATATGTGGTGGATTAATATGTTTCATAACATATATTATAAGCATGGTGAACGTATATTACAAACCAATGTAATTAAAGTTTCATCGCACAAATAATACATATTACCATAAGGTTGAACGCATATGTTAAATGGTGGGGTGAATGTATATAACTTATTGTTGAACATTGACCGGACAATGGCTAATGTCATTAAAGTTTATGACAATCCATAGTATTTGCTAACAAAATCGAAGGAATAAACGTTACAACTGTAATGTTAATGCCAACGAAACCGCCGGAATTAACATTACGGTTGTAACGTTTATTCCAAGACCTTCACCTCCATTCTATCCGCCACACCATAAATAAACTCCATATTTATCTACGACCAGTACAAATCAATCCGCCAGCCTTATTTGCTATCCATGTGTCAATAAGGTTTATGTATATTTGAATGTCCGTTATAAGAAATGTTATCTCATGGTTGGAAAGAGCAGATCCGATGTTTTTCCATGTGGTTAATTCGCCACCGAAACATTAAAACTCAATGTATATGTTAAAAGTTGTATGCGGTGGGTTTGTTGGAATAAGGTTAGGGTGAGATTAATCTGGAGTGATAAAGGTTAATGATGTTATATTGTTTTGGAACCAATAATGTATATGTTAAAAGTTGTATGCGGTGGGTTTGTTGGAATAAGGTTAGGGTGAAATTAATATGGAGTGATAAAGGTTAATGATGTTATATTGTTTTGGAACGATAAGGTTGTTAAAAGTTGTATGCGGTGGGTTTGTTGGAATCAGGTTAGGGTGAGATTAATCTGGAGTGATAAAGGTTAATGATGTTATATTGTTTTGGAACCAATGTATATGTTAAAAGTTGTATGCGGTGGGTTTGTTGGAATAAGGTTAGGGTGAGATTAATATGGAGTGATAAAGGTTAATGATGTTATATTGTTTTGGAACGATAAGGTTGTTAAAAGTTGTATGCGGTGGGTTTGTTGGAATAAGGTTAGGGTGAGATTAATCTGGAGTGATAAAGGTTAATGATGTTATATTGTTTTGGAACCAATGTATATGTTAAAAGTTGTATGCGGTGGGTTTGTTGGAATAAGGTTAGGGTGAGATTAATATGGAGCGATAAGGGTTAATGATGTTATATTGTTTTGGAGCGATAAGGTTATTAATGTAATATGGTTATGTAGGGATATTTTTGGTTACCAAAATATTATATATATATATATATATATATATATATATATGGGGTAATGTTATGCTATGAAAAAAGAGGAGAGTTGTGTTATTTTGTACAACAAAGAATAATTTTTGTGTAGTTTTGGAGGAAGATTTATGCAGATTTACTCCAGGAGTTGTATGGGGTCTTTCTCAGCGCCGTCAGTTTCGTCGGAATTCTGAGGTCGAGAAAAACACAACTGGACTAGCTAGGGATCTTGTTGTTGTAACTTTGATGTATTTTTTGGGCTTTGAATTTCTAATATAAAGACCTCTCCCTTGAATACTAGGCCCAAAGATGTAGGGTTTGAGATAACCGAACTTCGTTATCAATCTCTTGCGTCAATTTTGTTCTTATGGTTTGTCGTTCTAATTTGCTATAATATTATTATTTAGTTCTCGATGTGTTGACACCTAATCATCAGGATTGGGTGAATATAATGTAAATAAACAAATAAGTAATATGAATAGTGATCAAGAGATGAAGTGAACAATCTCTCCCTCATGTATATAATGAAGACCTACCTGAAGGAATAGGATATACAAATCAATTTTGCTTTGAGGAGTTACTGCCTGGCCTAACATGGTATTAGAGCCAGCTCCCAAAATAGTTGTAACTCCCTTCTGCCTACTGCTCTCTGTCCACTGCCTACTACTCTCTGTCCACTATCTACTGCACTCTCTATGCCCTCCACAGTTTCTGCCACTCTGTAGCCACTACCATCCGTTGAAGAACCATCCATTGAACAAAACCAGAAGGTTAAAGAACCATGCGTGAATCAGGTTCCTTTGTTGGGATCTGCGTGCATGAATCAGTTGTGTGAAAACTTTTTGAAGGGTTGTTGTGTGTTGTACACTAGTGCGTTTTGAACGCTGCCTGTGTTGAACACTGTCAATTACATACCGTACTCTTTCCTTTACATACTGCCCGTGTTGAACCTGTGATTGGCTTCCGCGTATATTGAACATTGTTTTGGTGTATTACATTGGTGTATTGAACGTTGTCTTAGTGTATCCCACTGGTGGATTATATTGAACGCGGACCTATCTTTTAGATTGACTGTCCACAACTCCAATTTCCTAAATTACAAGCTTGTCTTCAATATTACTCCATACACCTCACGCTCAACTGAACTTTTTATTCCGGTTTATAAAGTCTACTTTTTCGGCTCTCACCTGAGAGAGAGAGAGATCCTGGTTTGGTTCATGTCCCAGCAGTAGCAGTGGGAATTTATATTTGTCAAACGTTTTCACTGTATACGGCAAACGTTTCTTTCTTTCTTGTAGTTGGATATTCATGATGTGTTTGTTGTGTCGTATTAAGGGGACACTGTGTTTGTGCTGCTAGCATTGAGCTCACTAAATTTCCAGCCATTCCAGCGAGCAGGTCGGACCAGCGAGAAGCAGAGATCTAGTATCACTCCATGATATATAGTTGTTGTTGTAATGCAGTGTTCTGACAGCAGTATTTTTTTTGTGATTGTTCTCGTTGTTGATGAGATTTTCTGGATGTATACACAGTGAATATATTTTTTGCCGCTTTTGTTGGGAATACTGTGGTTTGTAATAGGTAAATATTGATATTTGTGTTGTACATTGAATGTACACTCTTCCATTTATCAATGGAGTGATATTTTTTAACGTTGCCATATATGTGTTATTTAAACACTGCCATATTCTATACTTTAACGTTGTCTAAATAAATGCGGATTGACATTTGAATTTGCTGTCCCATCATATCAGATGTATATTTTTTCCAATTAAGAGTAAAATTTTGTAGCAGAATTTTTTTTGTTATAGTATGCATTCAATCATATCCATCATAGGAATAGTTATCACTGGCAAAGAGAACTATCTTGAGTGGTCCCAGATGATAAAACACATGCTCATTTTCAATGAGTTGTGGAAAGGAGTGTGTGTTGGAAACGGAGACAAAGAGCCAGAACAGCCTACCTTAGACAAAGAGCTCGTCATTGGGAAAACAAGAACAACAAAGCTTATGCATTAATCGCAGCATCTGTAAATGAAGAGGTGAGTCACCATATTTCGCCATTTTCAACTGCTTTTGAAGCCTTACAAAAGCTGAAAGAACTCTATGACTCACATTTTGCACTTGAAGTTATTCAACTCATGATTAAACTCTTCACTCTTGAACTACAAAATAATGATCCTCTTGCTCTTGCATCTGAAGTAAAGTCTATAATGCATGATATCAAATCCACTAAGGCTGAATTGGATATTCCTCTTATCGGTTTTCTCAAGGCACTTCACCCTACTTACTCCAGTTATCTTGAGTCATTACAAGCAAATGCAAATCTCAAAGATATCACCTTTGACTCTCTTTTGAAAAAGTTTGTTGAAAGAGAGAAAGCTTTTGGAGAGAAAACAACTCCCGAATCTTCCGAAGAGGCTGTGTGCCTTGCTCATAAGAAAAGCATCCTGCTCAAGATTCTTCAAGAGGAAGAGGTGGTCGAAGAGGAAGAGGAAGATATTTCAGAGGCGAGGGGGCAGACACTCTCAAGGAGAAAAGGAAGATTTGCACTGCATATGTTGCAAGAGAAATGGATCACATAATGCCTATACATGCAAGTTACCATGGGACAAAATTGAGCAGCAAAGAAACCAACAGAAAGGTAAAACTAATGATATAGACAAAGGTAAAGCACCTGAATCCACTCACTACGTTGTGGCACAATGTAATACTGGAGTAAATGAAGATTTATTTAATGCTTCACTTGCTTCTTGGAAAAAGGATTGGGCTCTTGATTTAGGAGCAACCTGCCACATGACTCATAGAAAAGATTTTTTTGAAGAATTTACTGACAATGTTGATGGAGTAGTATACTTTGCAAACCAATCAAAAATCAAGCCATTAGGGCTTGGCATAATCAGGCTTAAACTACCTAGTCTTCCAGACTTTCTTCTGCATCATGTCCTATATCTCCCACAGCTCAAGAGAAACTTGTTGTCCTTGGTCCACATCCGCCAGCAAGGTCACTCCATTCATATGTTTGATGGCAAGCTTGAGGTAAGAAAAGCATCTGACCACTCACTTGTCATGAGGGGAATAGAATAAGAAAGGCTTCTCAAGCTGCAAGGAACCTTTGCTCGTGCACAACATTTCTCATACAATTCTCATCATGAAGAAGGTACACTTCCATAAAATTTATTATGGCATGCTAGGTTTGGACATTTGAACTATGAAAACCTCTGCTTGTTGAAGAAAAATGGTGTTGCTGGTTTGCCTACAATTCCTAGGAAACTTAAGCAATGTGATGCTTGCATTCCAGGAAAGCATATCAAACAGTCTTTTCATGATTCACATTCAAGAGCACATAGAAAACTTGAACTCATTCATTCAGATTTATGTGGTCCAATGCCTATTCCTTCTGCAAATGGAAATAAATATATGATGACATTTATTGATGACTACACCGGAATGTGTTGGGTTTATTGAAGAACAAATCTGATGCTTTTCAAACATTCAAGAATTTTCATAAATGGATTGAAAATGATGCACAATCTCATATTGGGTCTATTCGCACTGATAATGGAAAAGAGTACACATCAAATGAATTTGAAAACTATCTTCGCCAACATGGGATCAAACATCAAACAATTGCGCCTTATAATCCCCAACAGAATGGTGTAGCTGAAAGAACGAATAGAACAATCTTGAATATGGTAAAATCCATGGTTTTCTTCAAAAATGTAAAGATAATGTTTTGGGCTGATGTTGTTCTATGTGCTGCATATATAAAGAATAGATGTCCATCTAATGCTATAAGAAACAAGACTCCTTATGAATTGTGGTATGGACATGTTCCTTCGGTAAAGCATCTCAGGGTCTTTGGTTCCACCTGTTATGCCTTGATACCAAAGGTACATAGAAACAAACTTGGTGCTAGAAGTCGTAAGTGTATCTTCCTGGGGTACTCAAACACCTCCAAAGCATACTGCCTCTATGATGAAGTAAATAAAAAGTTTGTTGTATCTCGAGATGTAATTTTTCTTGAATCATCCAAAACTGACAATGTTGTTGAGCGGCAACTTGATCGCTTGGATAGATTCGCAAAAGCAAAATCATTTCAAGAATTTGATAATCAAATTCCACATCTTGAAGGGGGGAGTCCTATACTAGATCAACATGTGGAATCTTCTTCTGAAGAACACTCTCCCCTACATGTAACTCCAACAACGGATGATGCTTTAAGTGATGTGATTGACAGAATTGGGAGGCTCAATCTTGATTCAGTCCCAACTCAATCAGCGGAGCCGCCTGGACCATCTGAAAAAGGTCCCCCAAAGTGGCTGACAAAGACACTTGACAGTGTTCATCCTGATGAGGCTGGAAAGACAAGAACTAGAAATTCAAACCGGAAAAATGGAGGTGATGTAGATGACTCTAATTCACTTGTTGATATGGATGTTTCTTATGATTGTGAATTGAACTTTTCTATAGATTTTGAACCAACTTCCTCCAAAGAAACTGCTTCTCATGATGAATGGAAAGAAGCGATGCAAGAGTATGATGCCCTCATAAAGAATGGCACTTGGAAGCTAGTTGATCCTCCATTAGGAACCAAACCAATTGGCTGCAAGTGGGTCTACAAGAACAAGTATAAAGTTGATGGCTCACTTGACAAGCACAAAGCTAGGCTTGTGGCAAAAGGTTTTGCATAGAAGGAAGGGGTTGATTATGAGGAGACTTTTTCCCCCACAGCAAAATGGGCTACCATCTAGACACTCTTTGCCCTAGCAGCTCAGAACGGTTGGAAAGTCCATCAAATGGATGTAAAAACTGCTTTCTTGAATGGAGATCTAAAAGAGAATGTTTTTATGTCCTAGCCTGAAGGAGGACATGAACATAAAGTATGCAAGCTGGTGAAGTCCTTGTATGGCCTCAAACAAGCACCACAAGCCTGGTATGAAAAACTAATTGAGCATCTTCTGAAACTCAATTTAAACATTATGATCTTGATGACGCAACTTTATTTGTCAAGAAATTTGGCAAAATAGTTGTATATGTTGTGGTATATGTAGATGATCTTTTAATGACAGGGAACAATGAAAGCTACATTGCATCCATAAAGAAGGAATTGGGGAAAAGTTTCGAAATGACCGATTTGGGCTATGTTCATTACTATCTTGGCATTGAAGTAACCCAACATCCGAAGTCCATATTTCTTTCTCAAAAGAAATACATTGGAGATCTATTGAACAGATTTGGCATGACAGAATGCAATCCTCTTACTACTCCAATGGAACAAAACTTAAAGCTCACACCTATTGAAGGAAAAGAATTTGAGGATGCAACAAAGTATAGATTGCTTGTAGGAAGTCTCAACTACCTAACTACTATCAGACCAGACATTTCGTTTGTTGTTGGAACCCTCTCCAAGTTTATGCAAAAGCCTTGTGAGGGATATTGGTCTGCTACAAAAAGAGTTCTAAGTTACTTGAAGGGAACTCAAGACTTTGGAATCAAGTATACGCAGGTGGACGACTTCCTCTTGATTGGATACTCTGATTCAGACTTCGATGGAGACAAAGAAACTGGGGTATCTACTTCAGGATATGCTATGAGTCTTGGAACAGGAGCTGTCTCCTAGAGATCACGCAAACAATTAGTTCCAGCATATCCCACAACAGAAGCAGAATACGTGGCAGCAGCTGAAGTAACAAAAGAAATTGTGTGGCTCAGGAAAATTCTTGAAGATTTGCAGGTAAAACAAGTACAATCAACTCCACTCATGATTGACAATACCTCTGCAATAAGGTTGGCCAAGAACCCAAAGTTCCGTGATCAAATGAAGCACATCAATACTAAATATCATCTGATTTGACATCATGTTGAGGCCAAAACAATCCATATCCGTCATTGTTCCACTAATTATCAAATTGCAGACATCTTCACCAAAGTGATTGGAAGAGAAAAGCTTGAACAATTTAGAATGATGCTTGGACTCACCAACATCCTTTCAGATTAAGGGGGGGAATGTTGACACCCAATCATCAGGATTGGGTGAATATAATGTAAATAAATAAATAAGTAATATGAACAGTCATCGAGATATGAAGTGAATAGTCTCTCCCTCATGTATATAATGAAGACCTACCTAAAGGAATATGATATACAAATCAATTTTACTTTGAGGAGTTACTGCCTGGCCTAACACCATGCTTATGTATTTAATGGTGTTTGTAATCATGCATTAACACTTTCTAACAATGAATAAATCACAATTTCAATTAAATATATTTTCTGGGGATCATGCCCCCTAAAGCATGAAGTCAAAAATGATAATGTTGATTGATATTCTTTACAATGTGATGAGGAGGTTCTAAAGCAGATGGTAACCTGCATCAATTACAATACATAATATCATGATATTTTGGATTTTTCATAAATCCCTGAGGGAAGCCATATCCATGTTCAAGATATAAAATTTCCTTACATGTACATAGATAGTCATCTACAGATATAGACCCATGATGGGATGATGATCTGTGTAAATCCATCGTACAAATGATTTAGTAGCCCAGATGGATGAAACTAGATCTGGGGTCTTCTATCTCGTTCAATGGTTCGCTCAAGTATGATTCTAACCATGTGAATAAGTGATCTGAAGTCTAATATGGCAAGACACTGTTTGATTACTAACCAATGATGTAAGCCGTTAATAGTCGCAAGAGAAACCATTGATAATGATAATGATCCTCAGGTTATTGTAGTACCTTTTACATGGTGTGAATGGATGTTTTGATGTCGAACACCATACAAAGTCTTTTGGTCGAAGGCCTGTGATGTCAACCTATCATCGGAAGCGAGAAACTTGCCATTGATGTATGCAAGCCTCGAGGTATTGAAAGGGTCTTTCTAAGTCAACTTCTTGGATAATGTACTGAGGTCAACAAGAAGCAAATCATCGTAGGAGGTCCTTAATGTATCCCACATCAATGATATGAAATGAGTGTAATGTTTTTTGGAGATGGAATGTGAATGACGACACAAGGTTCAGGAATGGAGGTTATTAAAATGAAGATTTTTGAGTATTGCAAAGGATGAATTTTTACTAAATGACTTCTCTTGAACATGTCGACAACACTGAATGAATTGACAACATTGTCCCAAAACCAATGTAATGGATGTCATGATAGACCATTGGTATGATAACCATCAAGCGGATAACCCAACCCAAATAGTCACAGGGATGAAGTGAAAGTGTCATGTTCAAGACCAACCTAGTGCCATAAAGTGGTTTACCCCTTTTCACATTTTCCCCACTCATTGTTGACCAATACCTCTTTATTTTTTATCAATCTTGAGGAGGATAACATATGCTTGTTGTATAATTCCACCCTTTGGGTGAATCCATCATTATGTGATACTTTAACAAGCCTAGCCAAGGTGAAACTTGGTATTGTCATGATGGACAAGTTTGTCACTATTTGATGTTTTAATGAGTTTAACGACAATGATAACTCGGTCATTTTCATGTTTAAAGAGTTTGAAAAGGGACAAAAGGAAAACTCCACAAATTCTTTTTCGTAGATTCATCTCTCAAGTCCAAAAAAGTGTATAATAATATGAGAGAGAACCTATAGACCATGTTTGATCAACGTATTCCTTTTTTGTAAATAATCTATCTCAGTCCAGAAAAGGGTCAAACTTATACATATAGATGTTGGTACTATTCAACCTATGGGGCATCAACAGGAGGCGGGTAGACTAGCGCAAAGAAATGTCAGGAAGGCAGTTCTCCAGGATTTGGATTTGACCGAGACAGTGGCAGAGTTGCAGGATCATGTAGAGGGGTTAACCCTCGGTATTTCAGATATCCGGATTGAGGAGTTACCTATGAGGCTACAGCGCCATACCATTGGTGTTCCTAATTGTTGGATGAGGCTATTTCAAATGATAGCTAAGGTTGTGACCTGTTGTCATAAGCATCACTAGGTCTAATTAGGATGATTTTTGTATTCATTTGAGTTTTTAGTTCAGATGACCAAACATGTCTTGGACACAAATTTTGTAAAAACTTTTAAAACATCTATCTATTTTTACTTTCAAAGTTTTTATATATGGTTATGTGCAATCCTATTCAACTAATGATGTGAATTGAAAATTTACTTTTACATGTGTCGCAAATGTCTATTTAACACATAGTTCACTAATGAATCAGTTAATGTGTTAAAGTTTATGGAAATATGTTGATATTGAATGTACTCAAAATGTTCCAAAAGACGAACTCTAAGTAACATACGAAGAATAGTTGGATTTCGGACAGTATAAACATTTGTTAATTGTAGTACGACGAGTTGTGAGTCCATCCTAATGATGATTCAGTGAATGCCAAGTGAAATGGAATCAGAGAGAAGTTCAATCATTGTGCTATACTTAGCGATATTGTTCATAGAACGACCAATACAAATCCCTTGAAAACTCACTAATTCGCCACTTAGAGTGAAAATGGCCCATGCTGCAGAAGGTAGGTTCTGTGTACTACAACTAGCACCATCGGTGTAACCAAAAAATGGTTCTAAAGATTTCGACATCTGCAACAAATGCAAATCGGATTACTTGACGACATAAAAAACTCTAAAAGACACATTGACACACACACATGCAATTAAAGCATATATACAGTGATTTTACTACACTCAATTAAGCATAGTAATGTTTGAGATATAGCCCGTTTCGGGGCTGCGACAATGGAATTCCATCATAATCCACTAACTCATAGGCACCTTTTGCCAAAATGCGCTTGACAATGTAAGGGCCCATCCATAATGGTTCAAATTTTCCTGCTCCTAGTTTATCAACTTCCTGATCATAAAGCAAGGCCAGGTCTCGTTTTGAAAAAATGTGAGGCGTGACATTTTTGTCATATTGCGCCTTAATTTGTTTCTTATGTGCTTCATTAGCCGATGCGACTTCACGACGGGTTTCATTCAAATGGATGAGATCTAAGAAACGTGCTTCTTCATTAGAAGTGTTGGGTAAAAAGTCAATTGCGAGTTTAAGAGATGCAATTTCACCTTGTATCAGCAAGATTTCCTCTAGGCCATACACCAATTGAAAGGGTGTGAATCCAATTGCATTCCTTACCGAGGTTCAATATGCCCATAATGAAAAGTACAAGATTAAATTCTAGTTTTGTTTACCAACCCATATTATTCTTTGAAGCATTCGCTTCAGGACTTCGTTGATGGCTTCAACTTGTCCATTAGCTTGCGGATAATAAGGAGTAGAACTATCATGTGAAAGTCCTAGCTTGTCAGTTAACTCAGTCATGATGTGATTGCGTAAATTTGACCCATGATTTGTAACTATAACCTCTGGTACACCAAACCATGCAACCACGTCGTTGAAAAAGAAAAGTGCAGTCATCTTGCCATTGTTGTTTAATGTAGCCATCGCCTTAGCCCATTTTGTGAAATAGACAATGAAGACTATATTATATGTGGTTCTCTCTTCCGGATTCATTGCATTTTACTTGTTTTATGTATCGACATTTCGAACCATCCTCCGTGGTTCATCATCAAGATTAGATATGTGAAGAAGTCAAAGAATGATGTGTAATAAATAAAGGATATCGTAGGGATAGTAATGTAAAGAGCCGACAGTAAAAATGTTGTTATTATTATTATTATTTAATTCCATTTAATTTGATTTTAATTTAATTTTAATTAAATTAAATTTGAATAAATTTGATTTAATTTAATTTAATCTAATTTTAATTTTAATTATAAATATTATTCAGTTTAATTTAATTTGATTTACTTTTAATTTTAATTTAATTTGATTTAATTTTTTAATTTAATTTAACTTAATTTAATTTAATTTAATTTTGATTTAATTCAAATTATTTTAATTTTAATTAATTTAATTTAATTTTGATTTAATTCAATTTAATTTTAATTTAGTTTAATTTTATTTTGATTTAATTTAATTTAATTTAGTCTAATTTTAATTATAATTATGATTTAATTTAATTTTAATTTTAATTCAATTTGATTTAATTTTAATTTATTTTAATTTAATTTTGATTACTAGAGTTAGGTTAACTAGTGGATTAAATGTAATTAAATGAGTTTTATTTTAACTAAAGTTCTTTAAGGAGTTGAAAGAGGAGGACCAAGAAGCAATGGGGTCGGGGTTGTCTAGGCGATGGAAGAATCACTTGTTAGCATAGGAATCCAATTATCACTAATTTTCCAACCGTCATCCCGGTTTAAGTTATTGGGGTGTTTCCCTATTTCGATAGCTTCTCTAAATTTTCTATGGTGGTAATGCTCAATTTTGGCCACAACGCAGGAGTTTTCAATGCAAATGTGATGATTAGTTTTACTAGAGTGCTCAGCCAAAGCTGAGGTTTTGGAACAGTTATGTTTAATGTCTGCAGCATGTTCTTGAATCCTAGTTAATATAGAATGACCAGTTTCACCAATGTAGGTCTTGCTGCATGAACAAGGGACTAAGTACACCCCTTTGTGGTGTTTTGGATCAATAGGATCTTTTACCGATTTCAAACATCTGCTAATTGTTTTCATGGGTTTGAAAGTGGTTTTTATATTGTTCTTTTTTAAGATGTGTGAAATTTTATCAGTGGTGCCTAGAATGTAGGGAAGATGAACCTTACTAGTATAACCCATGTGTTGTTTGTTTCTGGGATTCTCAGCTCTCTTGAAATCATTTATTCCTTGGTGTCTCTTGTATCCATTATATCCATGCCCCCCAGCTGAGTGAGGGTTACATGTCATGAAGTCAATGCCCCATTTGGAAAATGGTCCAACAACAATGACATGATGCAGTTGTACAGGTGGTAATCTAGATTTATGGTCATAGATATGGCATGCATGGCAGCTTCTAATAGAAATAATGTAATCTTTGAATATGGTTGGCCAGAAGTAACCAGCACAGAGAATCCTCTATGCAACAGCATAACCAAATAAGTTTCCACCATAAGCACCTGAATGACAATCATTCAAAACTTTCTCAGCTTCCACATGAGTGAGGTACCTCTATAAAATCGTATCGATACCACGACGGTAAAGATTGTCACCAAGGATCAGATAATCTTTGGTTGGGTATCGGATACGTCGATGTTGCAAGTGAGAGGTATCAAGCCAGAAAGTTTGGGTCTAGAGATAAATTAGTATATCTCCATACCACGGGTTAGATGAAAAAATCAAGAGCAAAGACTCATCCAGAATTGATGGTTTTGATGTTGAATCAATGGTATTCGAGGGAAGGTTGCAAAGAATCTCAGTGAAAATGAGAGATTTCTTTTATTTGGATTTGATGAATTCCAAAAAAAAATCTTGCAAAATGACAATCCATTTCGAGTATTTTCCCCCTAGCAATTGACGTGACAAAATATATGTCATAGGGTTGCAATCCGAAATTACAGTGGTCTTTCGAAGCTGGATATAGTGGTGAAATCTCTATGTAGCTTGAATAGAAGCCAGAGCTAGCTTTTCGATGTAAGAGTAATTAACTTATATATCATTGAGATTATGACTCAAATAATATATCAGATGCTCAATCCCATCTTCTTCTTGGACTAAAACCATCGCAATGATTGTATCTGCAGCGAAAAGATACAGGAAGTAGTCGTTTTGATAACTTAGGGAATACATTAATCACACTCTAGTCAAGGTATCTTAAGAGCATCAAAGGAAGATTGCACAACCTGATCCCAATGGAAGGGTATCCCCTTTTTCAAAAGACGAGTAAATCCTTTAGCCATTTCAGCATAATATGGAATGAACCTCCTCAGAAAGTTAGCCTTTCCTTGGAGTCTCTGTAACTGTAGTAGATTGGAAGGTGGAGGCAAGTCAAGAATTGCCTAAACCTTAAGAGCGTAGAGTTGAATTCCTTCCTTAGACACTATGAAACCAAGAAAATGACCAGAACCAACACAAAACACACATTTTTGTGGATTGAGTCGTGTTTTGGAGTGTCGGCACCGTAAAAATATAGCTCTCAAATGTTGCGAGTGATCTGTTCGCTTTCGTGAATGAGCAGGTAAATCATCAAGGTATGGTTGAACAATGTGTTTGATTTCATGGAAGGCATAGTTCATTTCCCTCTGAAAAGTTGCCCCCATGTTCTTCAAACCAAAAGTGAGTTTCCTATAAGTGAATGTGCCTCATGGACAAATAAAAGCAATTTTAGATTGGTCCTTTGGGTGGATATTGATCTGATTATAGCCAAAAAAACCATCCATAAATGAAAATATTTCACATCGGCACATTCATCAATAATCTGGTCGATAATGGGGGTGGGATAATTGTCTTTTGGACAAACCTAATTAAGATCCCTATAATCGATTCACACTCGTATTGTCCCTTATTTCTTCATGACATGAACAATATTAGAAACCCAATCAGTAAGAGGAACATGGTAAATGAAACTAGCATGCAAAAGTTTTTCAACTTCTATTTTAATGGCAATAGCCTTGTTTGGATGAATAGGATGAAGGTGCTATTGCACTTGTTTGACATCAGGATACATTTTAGTTTCATGTTCAACTGTACTAGACTCAATATCTGGCATCTCCTCATATGACCATGCAAATATATCTTGGAATTCTTGAAAGAGAAGGTAAATGTTATGCTCTTAACCTGCAAAATGATACCCAAATATAGAATATGCGAAGAAAAGATACCCAGAACACAGAATAGCAATGATTTTATTATTCAGAGAGTAATGTTCACCTGCCTCTTCGAGGGGGCAACCTCCAATAGAGCAGAGCTCGACTACAAAATAAGACACAATGCTCCTCGCAGGGAGTCTCTATCCTTTATATATGACTCATACATGCAATACCACGGGCCAATACCATGGGTTTTATTAATACCATCTATCTAATACTACGACCCATTTGCAACTAACTGTGATCCCATCATTAATTGTGGGTTAACCACTTACAAATATTAATATGGGCTTTATTGACTCTTGACTATGACATGATCCCATGACATAAATAAGGGGGTTAGGGTGGGACCCTAACATGCCCTCCCCCTTAAGACTAGCCTTGTCCTCAAGGCTGAAGCTGCGGAAACTGCTGAAGAATAGTGGCTGGTTCCCAAGTTGCATCTTCCGGAGAGGTGTCTTTCCATTTGACGAGGACATCCTTAATCATGCGGCCGCGCAGGTGCTTGTCTCGTGTGTCTAGAACCTGTTCGGGTTGAAGCCAGATTGACCCTTCTTCGTCCAATTCAGGTAGACTGGTTTGAACTCGGAAATTGTTCCCAATCACTTTCTTGAGGCACGATACATGGAAAACTGGATGGATTTTTGCTGTAGGTGGCAAAGCTAACTTGTAAGCCACTTCTCCAATGCGCTGAAGTACTTGGTATGGTCCGTAGAATTTTGGAGAGAGCTTTTGACAACCCTTGTCTTTGAGTGATGTTTTCTTATATGGTTGCAACCTCAAAAAGACCTGATCCCCTTCTTGAAATTGGCGCTTTGAGCAATGCTGGTCGACCTGTTGCTTCATGCGGTTCTGAGCTTGATGAAGATTCTCTCTAAGATGGGCGAGCATGGTTGCGCGGTGTTGTAGGAGTTGATCCACTGCTTATACTTTGGAGCACCCCTTGAGATAAGAAGTAGAGGAAGGTGGAAGTTGACCATATACTGCTTCATAGGGAGTCATTTTGGTGGTGGCATGATAGTTGGTGTTATACCACCATTCAGCCAGAGGTAACCACTGTACCCAAAGGTGTTGCTTTTCTGAAGTGAAACACCTAAGGTAGGTTTCTAGACATTTGTTGACGGCTTCGGTTTGACCATTTGTTTCGGATGATATGAAGTACTGAGTTTGAGTTGAGTGCCTTGTATTCTGAAGAGTTCCTGCCAAAAATTACTGGTGAAGATTGGGTCGCGGTCGGACACAATAGAAGTGGGCATGCCATGCAATTTGAAGATCTGATCCATGAAAGATTGAGCAACCAAAGTTGGTGTAAACGGGTGGGGTAGGGCGCAAAAATGAGCATACTTCGACAATCGGTCCACAACCACCATGATGACTGACTTGTTCCCTGACTTTGGAAGACCTGTAATGAAATCCATAGAAACCTTCGTCCAAATTGATGCCGGAATGGGCAATGGTTGTAATGTGCCTGGTGTGTTGATGGTTTCCCCTTTGTGGCGTTGACAAACATCACATTCTGCTACGAACGTAAGGATGTCCTTTTTCATGCCTATCCAAAAAAATGATCTTTTGGTGCGAGCATACATCTTCTGAAAGCCCGAATGTCCTGCAATGGGAGATGAGTGCAATTCTGCCAAAATGCGACTTTTGAGGGTGGATGTTGGTGATATTACGACTCTGTCCTTGTAGCGAAGAATATCATTCTGCCACGAGTAGCCCTTGGTGGAATTAGGATCTACCTGCAATTGAGAAATGAGTTGGGAGAGCCCGGGGTGTGAAAACCATTCCCTGCGAGCCTCTTCAATCCAGTCTGGAATGGGGAGGGAAATTGCGAGCAGAGTACTTTCCTCCTCAAATTGGCAAGATAATGCATTTGCTACACTATTGTCTTTCCCTTTCTTGTAAATGATCTCATAGTCATATCCCAACATTTTGGCTAACCATTTATTTTGTTGTGGGGAGGATAGGCGTTGCTCCAAAAAATATTTAAGACTGTGATGATCTGTGCGGATTTGGAAACGCCGCCCCAATAAGTAAGGTCGCCAGGTCTCGACTGCATGTAAGATGGCCATCATTTCCTTCTCGTAGGTAGATTGGCCCAGATTCCTCCCACTGAGTTGTTGTCTTGTGAAGGCCAATGGTCGCCCTTCCTGCATTAAGACCGCCCCAATACCTGTACCCGAAGCATCACATTCAATGACAAAGGATTTGGTGAAGTCAGGTATTGCTAAGACTGGAGTGGAACACATGGCAGTTTTCAGAGCGGTAAATGCCTGTTGTGCTTCCTTGTTCCAGAAGAAGGAATTTTTCTTTAGGAGTTGAGTGAGGGGCTTTGCTATGCGGACAAATTTACGATAATAGCCTGTGAGACCCAAAAATCCTCTCAAGCTCTTCAAGGTCTTAGGTTGAGGCCATTCTTGCATTGCCTTGATCTTTTTGGGGTCCACCTTGACACCTTCACGCCCCACAATGTGGCCCAAATACTCAACTTCTTCCATGCCAAACGAACACTTGGACATCTTGACAAATAATTTATGCTTGCGGAGCAGTTGCAAGAGTAGATCTACATGCTGAAGATGTGCAGCCCAAGTGCCACTATAGATGAGGATGTCATCGAAGAAGACAAGGACAAATTTTCTGAGATATGGTTTGAGAATGTGATTCATAAGGCTCTAAAAAGTAGAGGGGGCATTACAAAAACCAAATGGCATGACCAGGAACTCATAATGGCCTTCATGAGTTCGGAAAGCCGTCTTGGGAATGTCGACTTCCTTCATGCGAATTTGGTGGTAGCCTGAGCGAAGATCCAACTTAGTGAATAATTGAGCCCCATTGAGTTCGTCCAGCAAATCGTCAACCACCGGGATGGGAAATTTATCTTTGACTGTCAACTTATTGAGGGCCCTGAAGTCGGGACACATCCGCCACTCCCCATCTTTCTTGAGCACCATGACCACTGGGGATGAATAAGGACTAATGTTGGGACGAATGACACTGGCTTCCAACAGTTCCTTGATGATTTTTTCTATTTCATTCTTTTGGGTGAACGGATATCTGTATGGCCACACATTTGGGGTTTGGGCCCCTGGAACCAAGGTGATGCTATGATCATGTTCCCCTCGCGAGGGTGGAAGCTCATGAGGCTTGTCAAAGACCATCTGATGGTTATTCAAAATCTGTTGCATCTCAGGATGAATTGGCAAAGACATGGTTTCGACTACCTGGATGGAATTAAATTGAGCTACCACTCCATGATGGCCCTTTTTTAACAATTTTTCCATCCTATGCGAGCTGATGATAGAGGGGGCTCCCGCCTGGAGTCCACGGAGGGTATGTGTGGAGTTGTTCTGCATAAACTCATATATAACTCCTGGAAATCCATTGTGATTGGCCCAAGAGTGCGGAGCCATTCAGCGCTGAGGACAATGTCGCAACCCCCCATGTGTATGGCAAACATGTGGGTTTTCAACTGATAATCCCCCATTTGAAGTTTGACATTTTCACAGCGGCCTTCACATTTCATTGTGCCCCCATCTCCAATTTGGACTTGGAAGTTAGAGACTGCTCGTACAAAACAATGTGCTTCTTCTGCGATTTTTTTATGGATGAAATTATGGGTACTTCCACTATCAATCAAGACTACTACTGGGCGATGTTTAAGAAAACCCCGGATTTTGAGAGTTTGAGGGGAAGAAATCCCTGCCAACGCATGCAGCGAAATAACTGGTTTGTCAGAGACATTCTCCTTTGGGTTGTCTTCTTCTAGCGCCTCATGTTCCTCAAGTGGTGGATCTTCCTCTGTTGAGCTATAGTCAGTGGCATCTATTTGAAAAAATTTGGGATCCTTGCATTTATGACCTGGGGAGTATTTTTCATCACAGTAGTAACATAGTCCTTGCTTCCTTCTTTCGGCCATTTCCGCAGGTGACACCTTTTGGACCTTAAGTGTTTGAGTCGTGTTGTGAGCCTGTGGGGGACGACCTTTAGCAGGGAAATTTGGGCGACTGTATTGGGCTGCTAATGCACGTTCCACCTTACGAGCTACCTGGCAAGCCTCTGTCCACGTGGGAGGGTGGTGAAGTAGAACTTGAGCTTTGATGGCTTCTTTAAGACCACTGATAAAAAATCCCGTGTAGAACTCATCTGTGAGACCCCTAGTGCGGAAGGCTAAGGCTTCAAAAGCGGTAATATATTCATCCACTGTACCAGTCTGTCGGAGCTTAGTGAGACGACCCAAAAAAGAGTCTTCCTATTCAAAGCGATCTCGAAGAGCTTTGGTAAATTGTGTCCAAGTCCTAAAAGGTCCATTGCAACGCTGATGCCATTCCCACCATTGCCACTGTTCATTGTCCAAGTACATGCTCCCCAACATAAGCTTAGTCGCATCATCTGGGATATGATTCAATTTGAAATACTGCTCCATTTGTGCTAGCCATGCGGACGGGTGAGAACCGTCAAATTTATGCATATCCAACTTGGGAGGTCCCTGACTGGGTGGTGGATGGGTGTGCCATACGTGAGGAGAGTGGCTAGACTCACCCTCATTGTATTCATTTCCATTATACGCCTCCTCGTGGGCTTGCTCCTTGCCCTTCGGAAGTAATTGTTGTATCTGGATACTTAGTCCTTGAAGCTCATGTTTGAGGGATTGCACGGAGTCTTCCAGTTTGTCCATCCTTTCATTTGCCATCGCTTGAGCTCTAGTCTCTACCATACACCAATCTGATGAAAATTTGGGACCGCCGAAAAAATTTGACTAATAAATTGAATGGTACCACCTTGCTCAGCTCGTCATCCTGATTCTGATGGGCTAGATCACCAATAAGCGCCCCGGAAGATCTCACACTTTTTTTTTTTGAAAACTCCTAATGGAGTTTTACTCCTTCTTGATGAATACTGTAGTCGCCAAATCCTCAAAATGTCAATGCTGCCAAAAGTCCTGCGAAAAGTATACCTCGGTATAGGAACCCTTCACAACAACTCCGATCTAGTGGGTCTGAGAGATCTGAATGGTGGAACAACTGCTGCGGCGGATCTGATGGATCTACGGGACTGATGTCTGCTGCTGCTGCACCTCTTTGCACACGCGGATCGGGAATAGATGATGTGTGATCCCCCAATAGAAAAGGAAACTATGGTTGTGAGGAGTGTCAAGTGCTACAGATCACAATATACATAAGGGTCTGGCAGTAGTACTTGGCCCAATGTTTCAGGGCTCTAACTAAGGAGGATCGACCGTACCCTTAGCCGTACAACCCGACTTCCCTATTGTACGGGCGAGTAATCTCTCCGAGTGTTGTTCTCGGTGTACTGTAGCCACAAGATGGCCGACGGTTTATCTATGGCAAGGTTTCAAGGGAGCCTAGGGGGCTTCCGATATACCCAGAGGGTACGTGGAAGACAGTCCGTGCGTGGTTCTGTCTAATGCGCTACTACTCGAAGGGGTACCCACAGGGGTTACAAGGGATTCCAACAGACGTGACCACCTCTTGTATTTCCTACGAGCACACCTCCCCAAATCCACAGGTTTATGCGCCCAACGACAGATCCCGTGGTTTAAAGACACCGGAACACGTCTCTAGCCGAATTTTTTTTTTGCTAAGAATTGGAGATCCTATCGGCCCTGGAAAGTGCTCTGATACCACTTGTTATGCTCTTAACCTACAAAATGATACCCAAATACAGAATATGCGAAGAAAAGATACCCAGAACACAGAATAGCAATGATTTTATTATTCAGAGAGTAATGTTCACTTGCCTCTTCGAGGGGGCAACCTCCAATAGAGCAGAGCTCGACTACAAAATAAGACACAATGCTCCTCGCAAGGAGTCTCTATCCTTTATATATGACTCATACATGCAATACCACGGGCCAATACCGTGGGTTTTATTAATACCATCTATCTAATACTACGGCCCATTTGCAACTAACTGTGGTCCCGTCATTAATTACGGGTTAACCACTTACAAATATTAATATGGGCTTTATTGACTCTTGACTATGATGTGATCCCATGACATAAATAAGGGGGTTAGGGTGGGACCCTAATAGTAAATATCAAGTTCTGATGGAGAACAAGATTTTCCAACATGAATGTTTTTACAACTTTAGTTTTGGTCAAAATATTGATAGAAATGGTTTCTTCGATATTTGACAAGTTTCGCTCGGAACCTACTGTATCTATAAAAAAATAATTCTGAAGGGTGATTGAGCTCATTTGAAAAATCCTCTATGTGATCTGGAAGATGGGAACGATGATGATAATCTTCCCATGTTTCTTATTCCTCATCATTGATTGGATCATTCCTTCATCAGTAGAAAATATACATGAAAAAGGGTTGGAATAAGTACCATATTCTAATGAATGATCTACCCATACAATTGGCGAAGATGGATTTGGGTTCGTCGCACAAGCCCGAAAGATTGATTGCTATGCAAGTCCAATGGGGCTTAGCGGCATGATTTCATTACTACTATCAGCTTCATAACTATTGGTTATCCACCTTAAATCAGATGAAGTGGAAGATATCATGCTTCAAGTCTCAAATTTTTCCACTTCCACCATGTTTGATGGTGATGGTAGTGAAAAAATACCCATTAGGGAAGAATCTTTGAAGAGACCTACACCAATGTTTTGAAGAGATAGTGGGTGTCCATGTACTAACAGAATGCTTCCAGTAGCCTCTAAACTAGAGGTGAAGAAGGCAAGTTGATCGGTAACTATGATTCTGCCTTTATGAGTGAATGTGATCATAGGAAATTATGTCAAAACCATAACAGCCATAGCATATACCCACGATCTTCCTAGCAAAACATTTTAGTCAAGGGGTCCGTTTATGACCTCAACTTCAGCAGTTATTGTTTTTCCCCCTAGTTAAATTTTTAGATTACTCAAGATTCCACAAGGCGTATATGTGCAATCATCAAAAGCTTTTAACGTTGTTGGTGAATGTGACAAAGGTAGTGAGCCAGGTTTTTTCCAGCAATTCATTGACATAATACAAGTAGATGCCCCCTCATCAATAAAGGTTCGATGAATCATTTTATTCAAGTCATTTACTTGAATCATGAATGCTAATTGTGCTGGTAACTGTGGTGTATAACCCGCATGGTTGAAAACCACAAGATTAGAATCCATTGGATCGATTCCACTAACTACTGACAACAAAGCCTGCTTTTGGGAGGGACAATTTTGAAGTACCTCAACCGTCGACATAGCTAAAGGTGACTAAGCCAAATCTTCTACTATGTTATAGTTCTGTGCTGCTCGAGCGCAAGGGTTAGATGTTGATTTATACAACTCCCATAGGCATTTTTATTCTTAACTCTAGTGCAAGAAGCAGTGGAATAGGATCTGACAAAGTCGAAGTCGAAGGATTAGGTTGATCAGTGGCATGTTTATTCGACGATGACGGTTCATTTCCATAATCTTTACTTCGTGTTGAAACCAAAACATTAATTTTAGGCTTAGAGGTGGATAGCATAAGCACTTGGGAAGTGGAATCATGATCTGTACCAAACATATGTGTCTCCGGGTTCAGAAAAGAATCATTCAACACTACGGATGTACTAGAAGTATTAAGAAGCTTTGAGACTTCAGAGTGGTGAGGACAATCTAGTGTAAAGTGCTCATCATTACAAATTAAACATGGCTAACGAGGATTCCTAACCAAAGGAGAGGAATCAGATGATTTCTCTTGAGGGAGATTATTTTGTTTCTTCTTGTTTTTCCCCTTCTTCTTGCTTCTTGGTTGCTTTTCATTCTTGCCTTTGTCAGATGACATGACATTTATTTCAGAAGTAAGAGTGTTATCAGATGCATTTAAAGTTTCATTGTAAATGGAAAGTGTTTGACCAGATCGCCTCCCTGCGATTTGTGTGCTTGAAGAACCAATCACACCATCACCGGCATGAGAGTCCTTACTCGATGGTGGTGGAGGAATAGTGAAAGCTGGTCTGGGTGCATTCAGGATCTTGTCATAGAGCATGCCAGACTGTGTATAAATCAAGTCCAAATATTGGGCACGAGCAATTACTTTCTCTTCAGTGACAACTCCACCTTTCGCCACATCCTCAGTGATAGATGGAAACAAGGATTTTATAAACCACTCAGCTAAAAGTTGATCAGGAACATAAGTTTTGACCATTCAATGACGACGACGCCACTCATGAATATGATCAGAGATATGAGTAGCAGTAGTCTGTTTAAAGTTGGTCAATAGTTCTGTTCCAGTTTCATATCATATGGGTAACTAGAAGTGGGTTAAAAACATGGTAGCTAAAGATGTAAAGTTATCAAAAGAAGCTCGTGGTAACTCAATGTACCACTTCACAGCCAAACCAGTAAGCATTCTCTGGAAAATACGTAGTCTAACTAAATCATCATTAAAGGGGTTTGACGAACACCATAAATGAAAATTCTTGACATGGTTGGATGGGTCTTCTCCAAGGTTTCCATTGAATTTTGGAATATTGGAAGGTAATTTATGAGGAATCATCGGCCACCAAGTTACATAAAGAATTGCGTCATTGGTGAGCCAATTTAGATCTAGTAATTCAAGTGTTGCAACATAAGGCAACTATCTATTGAGGTCAGGTTGAGCATAACCAAGGTAATATGGAATTTCCTGGGCAATGGGCCTTTGCATACCAGCATAAGGTATCTACTGCTAGTAACCTTGATAGGGGTAAGTTTGTTGAGCAAATCCAGTATAAGGTGGTTGTTGAGCACTAGGATACATTTTATGGTGTCCAAACCCAACATAGGCTTGTTGACCAAGACCTGGGTAAACTTGTTGTTGACCAAACCCAACATGGGCTTGTTGACCAAGTCTAGGATGAGGTTGGTACTATTAGAATTGTTGTTGTTGATATTGGGGTTGCCAAGGCTATTGAAGCAACTGTTGTTTTTTTTTTATACAACGGTTGTTGCCCAACAATGTAAGATTGACCAAGTTGTGAATACACTAAACCAGTGTAAGTCTGAGCCATTCCAGTAAAAGGTAAACTGGCCTAAGGTTGTTGGAATCCAGGCACAAGTGGTTGTTGTAAAACTGCTTGAGAAGGACAAATCTATAAACCTGAAACTTGGGGGTTTGAGGTTGAAGGACCAGCTTGCACAAGTTGAGAAACAACTAATTGAGCTTGTTACTATGGTAAAGTTGTAACAAAAGGCATAGTAGGTATGGATGAGACATATTGCGTAGGTTGTGATGGATACAAAATCCTAGGTTGAATGAGCATTGTTGTTTACCATTGATAGATAATCATTCTAGGCTTACCTAAAGACAACGACATACTGACATATGGTTTCCCCCCAGAAAATGGAGGATAAGGAGATTGTGCATATGTTTCTCTGTATGGGGGTAGTCCAGTGTAAAGACGATACATAGGATGGTAACCAAATGAATGAAATTGATATTGACTTGATGAGTCTAGTTATTCAGTATCCGTTAATGAAGAACTAGATAAAATTCCTGTAGAGGACATAGGTGAAGACCAAGGGCTAGAAGCAACACTTGAGTGGGTTCCAGAGAAATATTGGTAATTCGATGGGACAGATGGAAAACCATAGAAATGTGACTCAGGTGTCGTAGTAAACATTGAAGAGGTTGTGACAAAATATTCTGCCATAGCTGTAACAGATGGTACAGTCTGGGATGTTAACTCTGCCATAGTCGAATGTCCAAATAAATTTCCTAACAAATCAATGAGTGTCTAAAAGAAATCAAGATCAAAAGGAGCAGTAAAATGAGGAGTATGAGGATACATATAAAGTGAAGTTCCAAAATGGAAAGGATTCCTGGGTTCCTCTTCTATCGTAATCAAACCATGTGGAAGGATTTCACCTCAAGTCCATAATAGATTTTCGGTATTTATTCTTGAGGTAAAGAGGAAGTATCGACAGTTACATATGTCTGAGGATGTACCGATTGATCTTCTTCTGGTATGGTAACAACTTCTAGTTGTTCAACTTCAATATCCAAGTGTTTTGGTAAAAGAACAATAGGTTCGGGTTGGGCTTCCTAAACAATTTCTAGTTTAGAAGTAACTTCTGATTGAATGGTGATAGGTTCAAGATCAACTTTTGGTTGAAAATATTCAGGTTTAGAAGTAATTTCTTGTTGAAAAATCTCGAATTGAGAATCAACTTCTTGTTGAACAACTTGGATTACCATTTCACTAGATTCAGTTCTAGTGTCCTCAGGCAATTGTGGAGATTCAACTTCAATAACAGATGTACCAATAATTGTAGGAGTAGCTATTGTCACAATACTTACTGTTACAGGTGTTTCTAGTAATTCAGATGAAGAACCAGAAGTTTGGGATGCACTCGTTTCAATCAAATGAGACCACTTTGACCAGATAGGTGTAGCTTTAGGTGGTAAAGGTGGTTTGCATGTTGTCCTCTGCAAATGATAGCTAAGGGTTGATGTTCCTCCACGATTGTTGATTTATTTTATTACAAAAATAAAAATAAAAAAGGGGTAAGCTAGGCAAAAGATTACCAAGCAACTGTGAATTACAGAATACCTCTCAGTGAACCAAGAAGGTAATCTCCCTGAATGCTATGTTCTGTGTGTCACAGTGTAAAAGGGTGCCAACTCAGTTACCTAAGGATGGATAGCACCCTAGTTTTTTCCTCCCATATATACCCAAAAGTATGTGGAGGCCCAATCTGTGTTAGCGCTATCTAATGCGAAATCACACAGTGATATAATTCGTTTATACTTTACGTATTGTAACACTACCCTATATACTCGAAGGTACGTGGATGAGCTACGATATACTCACGTACGTGGAATGAGGTATCACACTTGGAATGTATCACAGACAAGTTAGTGACAACTGCTATGTTTTACGACGCTAGAACACATCTCTAGCCTAGAACCTCTAAATGTTTTGCATTAGGTGACAATGCTCCATTAGGTTAATTGAGGTTAATTTTAAGTTGATCTTGATTAAGAATTTTCCTTTCAAGGTTCACCACGTGATGTCTTTGAAATTCCTAGAATGCAACTAATATGATAAGCATTCTTTTCATTCAATTTGAACAATGAAAACCTTAGCTAGTAGGGATAGAGCAATCAAATTCTTTTAATCAAAGAACAAAGAGCACATCTAATGCAATTTCCCTAAACTATTCCTATAAGCACACACAAACTTTTTCAATGCACAATGCAAGTCTTTCTTTTCAATTCCCTTAGTGTTGAGATGAACAAAAGTCTACTAACACACATACAATCAATCAATCTTTTTGCAAGAATACAGAATTTACGACAATTCCTTTTCGAAAGAAATGAAGACTTTTACGACACTTTCTTTTGAACAAATATTAATTGACCATAAGCTAACTTTGACAATGAATTGATAATGATAAAGAAATCATTTAAGAAACACTAAACAAACAAGGAAAAAGTAGGGCTAGGAAAGGAAAGATGAGTCGATTTCATAGACACAACGATCATTGATCTTTTAGCAAGAAAAACAGAAGGAAATTTGGGAAAAATCAAGTCAAAGGTGGGATTTTTTACCTAAGTAGGATCAGTGCAGCTTTGAATGGGACACAGTGTGCTTTAGAGCACTGTCCTCAAGCCAAGGGTGCTCTACAGTGCTCTGTGTCCTGACCAAGCCTGCGTTGGTGCTAGAGAGGCCAATCTAGGGGCTTTCAAGAAGAATTTTTTTACAAAACAAAACTTCAAAAAGGATGAAATAATATCAATGGAAGTAAGTAAAGTCTATTAGGCTATACTAGGATGAAGGTAAACTACCTGGGATGATGATCGTTCCCCAGTGGAGTTGCGAATTTGTTATGTGGAATTTTTCATCTACGGATAAACACAATTTCCCTAGGTGGGTGGCTACAGCTAGAACAATATATTTAAAGAGTTTAACCTTTTTCTATAGAAGATAAATAAGACAAGGGACCTAATTTTTATCTTTCTCTTCCCTTTATCTCCTTTGAATAGCTCCCATCACTCCTTCTCGAAATGAATCTTCTCGATAAGTACCTACAATCATAAATAGAGGACAAAAAACAATCAAAGCAAGAGATCTATCTAATATAAGAAAATGTAATTGAAAGCATTTACACATACAATCATCATACATAAAGGCAAGAATATGGGAAAAGGTGTAAACAACTTTATTAAGTAGAAGGAAGAGTTACAACCAAAGAAGTCCAATCCCATGTCACTCATCCAGCTTGAGTTCCATCCTTCATCACACCAAAAGTACAACAATTCGGCAGCATAACAATACTTGCCTACAATCTCAAACCTCAAACCAATAGTATCTCCTCACAAATTCTTCAAAGTCCAGCCCCTGATCACTATGATGAGTGCTTAATTTATAGGGAAATGGAGGTGGTTTTGTCATAAATTGGGCATTGAATGTCCTTCCAATTTGGGAGTTAGTTTCCATGGAGGAAGGGATGAGAGGATAGGATGTTATTTGATTCATTCCCTATCCAATTTTGAGCTCATATAAGAGGATAAGAGGTGGGAATATTCTAGAATGGTCTAGAATGTAGTAATATTCCCGGAACCCTATGAATATTTTGCTCAATATCGCCCAACGCAGGTCAAAATGGGCCTTGGTGATCTGCAGAGTAAGATTGAATGGGCCTAAGTGCTATGTAGCTCATTTACCCATGACCAAGGCTGCGTGGGTCCCTTAAAGAGTCATTTCAGGATGTCTTCAGTGCCAGGAAATTCTCACGAATGATGGCATTCAATGTGATGACTTTATTAGGGCATGTAGAAATTGAATTAGGGTTTGATAAGACCTAAAAGTATTGATCTTAATGATGGGAGTGATGTGCCCAATGGACCTGTAACAATATGTGGTGAAAAATCCCAAGTAGGGAAGGATAGGATACAAATGTTTTATCCAAGGTAAGTAGTTGAAACAACTTTTGGAAAATCCTAGAAGGAGAAGCTTCTGGAATACTGGTAATTTTCTTGGATTTATAGACCCAATGTAGGTGCAAAGGAGAGAAACTTGTTGGTGACCAACATAGGCCACAGTGGAGGAACCTATAGGTGAATGCAACCCAGTAGGCTTACAGCGAGTGTTGGTCCTCAGCTTGGCTCAGATTGAGCAGAATTGGGTTGAAACTATGGGGGATGAAGGGAACATGCTTAGGGATTTGTGAAAGATGGTGACAAGGGGGAATAGGATGTTGATTAATTCCATTAGGAGGTTCACTGATTAGATGTGAAAAAATGGCCTATAACATAATTCCCCCTAAAGCGCAAAGTTAGAGATGATGCCTAATGACTAAAGTGCTTTACCTTGTGACAAGTCAGGATCAAGGAAAATCGATGAGCTTCATATATTACAATACATTTATGACATGAAATCTTTGTTTTATAAGGGAGGCATACCCATACTTAGCTCATAAGCTAACATAACATGTACAATGATCAAATTACGCGTCCACAGATGCAATTGGTGGACCCATGACTAGATGACTGTCCATATGATCACGACCATCATACTTTTTGATTTTTGTATAAATCCTAAAATCACAGCCCGGATGAATGAAACAAGATATGGGATCTTCTATCTCGTTCACACAACCAGCCAATGTACGAGTCTAACCATGTGAATCAATGAGCTAGAGTCGAACATGGTAGACACCATCTAATAACCATCCAATGATGTAAGTCATTAACAGATGTGAGAGAAACCACTAAAGATGTTAATGGATCTCAATGCACTATAGTACAATCTATATGGTGTGAATAAATGAGTTGCTGTTGAACACCACACAAAACCTTTCGGCCGAAGGCCATTGATGTAAACTTCTCATCGAGAGAAAGAAAGATTGACATTAATGTATGAAAGCACCAAGGTACCATAGATGTGTTTCTAAGTCAACTTCTTAGATGATGTGCTGATGTTGATAGGAAGCAACCCATTGTAGGAGGGCTTTGATGTATCCCCCATCAATGACACTCAACATTTATCATGATTTAGATAGAATGATTAGAATGATGTTGACATGGAGCTAGATCAGGAAAGGGAGGTATGAAATGAAGACTTAAGTGTATTGTAGCAGAGATTAACTGAATGACTTCTCTTGAGCACATCGATGACACTGAATGGAGTTGGCATCATTGACCAAAAACTGAAATGGAGGCTTTGAAAATGGTATGATAACCAAAAGAAAAGTAGATTACCCAACAAAATAACCATAGAGATGAAGTGAAAGAGTGTTTTGTTTAAGAGAGATTCACTGCAATTAGAAAAATTGAATCCCTTGTTTTCCTAATTTCCCCAACCATACTGGTCAATACCTATTTATTTTTTAATAAGATTGAGGAGGATATATGTTCATCCTTTAGATGAATCCCTCCAAGTATATCTAACAAACCCTGAGAAGGAGTGGTTCGGCCCTGTCATGATCGACGAGTCCACCATTGTTTGATGTTTCCACAAGTCCAGTGAGGGTAAAATTCGATGTCTTTTTCATGTTTAGAGAGTTTGAAAAAGAGGCGAATAATAAAACTCCAAATATCCATTTGTATAGGTAGTCCCTTAGGTCCGAAGAGGTAGAAAACAATACCCAAGAGAACCTCTTAGCCATGTTCGACTAAGGTATTCATTTTTTGTTGTTAGTCTATATCAGTCTGAAAAAGGGTTAAACTTATACTGAGTAGACGTATTTTCCTTTACTTTTACGAGTTTGAAAAGACAAGTGCTTGGAGATATTTTCATATCTTGGGAGTCTGAATAGAGCTTAAAGGAGGCTCTTCTGGGAGGAACGTGTGGTATAAAGGTAGAAACTAGTTCTGTTCATGATGGAACTACTCAAAACATGCAAAGGTCAAGAGCCTAGCTAATAAGACCACTCATCTCAACAGTTCCTCAAGAAAGAGAAAAACAACCAAGAAAAAGCATATGATTGGTCAACCAGATGATGATGATGGAATGAAAAAACCAAGGTTCATTTGGAAAAAAATAGGCTGATAAAAATGGCAATCATGAGGGATAAAATGGGAATGGTTTTATTTTTATAGAAGCTTGAAACATGGGAAACTATGCTTGAAAGTGGTTTCATTTTTACACAAGCTTGAACACATGAAAAATTATGCTTGAAATTGGTTTCATTTTTACACAATATTAAAATAGAAGAGAAAGTATGCTTGAAATAAGTTTGCATTCCCCCAACATAATGACTCAATTTGAGGTACATGCCCCTCCAGTTTCATTTCATACACCTAAGTAGAATACTGTGTACTAACAGGTGGATGGAATGAAGGTTCATTTACGAGATCAAGTGAAAGACTCAACTAGGAATTTATGAGATCTAATCAAAGAATTTGGGGGTTTTTTTGCATTTTATAATGAGCTTGACACAAGAAAGAATTGTGCTCATGAAACTTTGTTTCATTTTTAACGAGCTTGAAACAAGACAAGGAAGTCTGCTCAGTGAACCTTGTTTTATTTTTTAAGGAGCCTGACATAAGAAAAGGAACTCTACTCCAAGGACCTTATTTTATTTTTTAATGAGCTTGACACAGGAAAAGGAACTCTACTCCAAGACCTTGTTTCATTTCTTAAGGAGCTTGACATAAGATAAGAAGCTCTACTCTGAGGACCTTGTTTCATTTTTTAACTAGCTTGACACAAGAAAAGGACCTCTGCTCCAAGAATCTTGATCATGACCTACAAGAGGCCATGGGTTCCAAGAGGTTTTCATCAAATGGAAGAACAAAGCCTTGGAAGGGATACATATCAATAGATCCAATGGAAATATCACACTCCAATGCCCCTAGTAAATGGTTCACCATATCATCTACTAGATTGTCAGTAGATGTGGGGATGGAATAGGTTGCCACATAATTAACCTATGGGGGAGGGAGCAGATACCACTTGCGTATAAGGACCATTTAGGGAAGTTGGTTGATTAGGAATCAAATTAGGACCGAAGAACAAAATATGGTCAATACTCATGATTCTTCCTTCTTGCGGAAAACACATCACATGAAAGAGTGAAGAGATAAGAGCTCCCATAACATACACATAGTCATGCCCAAGAAGTAAATTAAAATCAAAAGGACCTTGAACTACCATCACATTGATATAGGCAGTATTTCCTCCCAAAGTAATAGGAAACATTGGAAGGGTCCCTAACAACTGACTAGTTCATTTGTTAAAAGCCAACAGATTCTGAGTAACGGAGACAAGATGCGGAGAACATAAATCTTTCCAAGAAGTTGAGGAAAGAATACTAACAAATGCACCTTCATCTATGATTTTTCTAGGTACAACCACATTATAAGCCCATACCATGACTTGGAAGGGCACATAAGGAGGAAGACGATATCTTGTTAGTGGACTCCAATCAAAGCAAGTGATCATGCTACTTGGAGGGGGTGTTGTGGGAATGAGAGAACTTCCCCCTTGTGCTATGGGAATGGGATAAATGCTCTCCATTGTTATGGGAATGGGAGGATTTCCCCCCTGTGCCAGTGGAATGGGAGGAATTCACCTGAGTTCATTGGAATTTGAAGAAACGATAAGTACATAGATGGTATGAAGTTCACTCTCTACGGGAAAGGTATGATCAAATGAAGGTGGAATTGAGTCAACCATTTTCTCAAGCAACGGTTGGTCAAGAATGGACTCATGGGATTCAAGTTCAGAGAGATTGAGATTTATTGGATTCAGATTTTGATTAATCACTTCATCAACTAGTGGATGATTGGGAGAAAGCTTTATGTAACCAGATGGAAGTCGTCACTTCAAAGCTGTACGGTTTTCCAACACTTTCCAAGCTTCATCCATATAATAAAAACATTGAATAGGATGATTCCCTTCACATAGCTTACATGGAAATTTGGCTTTACCCTTTTTCCCATGGACCTTACTATCACTATGTAACACCCTCCTCCCACATCCACCCAAGTAACCATTCCAAGCAATGTGAATATGAGATGAGAGGCTACTACGATTAGATTCGACCTGCTATGTGACCTTAAGGAAGTAGAATTGACAACACATCACACAAAGTCATCCAACATCAGCAACAAAACCCTCAGGAGACATGTCATCCACTAAAGTAGCATATCTCTAGGTCCCATGGTTGTTCTAGATCTCTTAGGCCATAGTCACTCTCATGCTATGGGAAAGGGAGCAACCAGCAACCTAAAGTCGCTCACACAGGCTTGCCTGCTAGTGACCAAAGACCAAAATTTCTAGTTCTGTGCCAGTGACCCTGGGATTTAAGCCACTTTTTCAAGCGGAGATCCCAAGCCACTACCCATAATGGAGTGATAGCTTGAAATCAGTAAAAGTAAAAGGAAACAATGATGCAAAAGAAATAATTTGAAGAAGACCATAACTAGAACCCTACTAGCCATGACTGGCATTTTGTCAAACATATTAGCAACATGTAACCTACAGGTGTAAAACACAGGGTTAAGTTTAGGGATCTCATACTTATCTGAGAATTGCTATGAACCATTTTTCCCTTGTGTCATTTTCTGCATTATCATCTATTAAGTCATCGACACATTATGCATTCACGTACAAGTAAAAACATGTTGAGAGTAATACGTAGTTGTTTTCATAAAATATACACATAAATAGTATAATAGGAACATAAATACGATAAACATATCAGCCATCAAAATCCACATATACATCAATACATTTACACATGGAAACTAAGGGAATGAATTTCTCATTAATGAATGCAATGAACCAACCAGAGATGGGACTACCACATCCACCCGACCATAGATTATCTGAGCCAAGTCTCTCCTTAGATAGTTACCCCCATTCCATATTCCAAGAATGAATGTTGGACTCATAGAACACATCAAAAACACCAATCAACATGGATGCCACCGGATTTCTCTGCCTACACCGTGAGGAATTTGAGTGCCTCTTTGTATCTCAGACTTTACCGTGCATCCCATCCTAGGATCAATAGGCCCAACACAGAGAAAATACACCTCTTGGCTTTACCATATATCCCACCATTCATTGGCAAGGATTCCTGGGCCCACCGAGGCACACAATCTGGCTTTACCACAATCCACAGTCTAGTTAAGGTGTTACTAGGCCAATGGCTTTATGGTGATCCACAGTCTAGTTCAGGGACCACTAGTCCATGTGCTTGTCATTTTAGAGATCCACCCCACTCAAATTTGAATCCATCTGGTCATCCCACATTAGCCAAATATGAGAAACCGATCTCATCAAAGCTATTTGGAAATGGAAAGGTTAGGTTGAATAACACCATCACATGTGGAAAAACCCATTCCATGATAGAAAAGAACCACATAGAATACCATGCATGCTGAATCTAGCAAGGAAAATACACATGCAAGTTGATACCTGCAATGAAGCCTATTGTAGTTGCATGATCCTACATTTCCCTGCTTGATCTTTGCTTCCTCTTGCCTTCTTTGCCTTTCTTTCTCCAATTACAAAATTCTCCAAGATAACTCTAAGTGTCCAAGAGTATGAGAGAGAGAGAATAATGAGAGAGCTCCGAAATTGAACTTATTAAGCTTGCCAACTGATCCTCAGAAGCCTTCTTATCAATGAGTCCTCTATTTTATTCATTTTCCATCATTTTCCTTCAATTTCCACCTCACATGACACCTGTGACCTTTCACCTTCCTTTTCTCATAATTTCCATTATTTTCATAAATAAATGTGCCAAAAATGCCATTTTTCCTTTCCAAAGCCTTAGCCATTTCCTTTGCTAATTTCCTTAGCCATAAATAAGCAATTGAACACCCCCTAGGATGTCTTTCTGAACATTCAGCTTGGAATAAGTGTCCCATTTACCATGGTATTGCATATTTTACATGGAATTTTAACCAAACATGTTACAGAGCCCTCCACCTTGGTGGAACTTTGTCCTCAGAGTTCAATGACACCTATAATTAGCAAGTCTGCTGTAAACAAAACATACTACCCATGGAGGTTTATAACATAGCTCATTGTAATATTTACAATGAATGACCTTCTCAAAATAAAATCATCATGACAACATGATGATATAACAACCATACTACACACTGGAGCTTCATAACACAGCTCATTACGGTATTTACAATAACCACATATACACATATGCACATTTGCTAAACCAACAAATAAGATAATACAATGTATGTATCAATCAACAAGGGAATCCAAAGGCTCACACCTCCACCCTCAAAGTAGTACCAAGATTCACCTCCTTCCCAGGAAGTCCAGAATTCACTCCAAAGTCAAATCTACATCCAATGTCCAATGCTATAATCCTGCGCCACTTGTCCTTTTAGCGAATAGTTACCGACTCATTGTTCCAGGGCGCACTCCCAATGTGCATCTAATTCCATCTGGCAGTGCTAATGACCAAAATAAAACCATCATGTCCTCCCCCTCTTTGTTACATAGTCCCTCAGGAAATCTGGTCACCCCTTCCATGTAATCACTCACCTTCCATGTTCCTCTTGTACCCCCATCTCGGGTAGTCCATCCCTTGGAAAGGCTTTCTTGCATTGAAAGATACAAAAATCAAGGCATATACCTTCCTCAAAACTATCATACTTGTCATATCATGCTTATGGAAATCAATGGACACTGTTGGGTACCAGTGCCCCACAATGGCCCTGCCCGAGAATGCTTTACCAGTGTATTAATGCCTGTTTCAATTTATTTTGTTGTTGTTGCCAATTCTTGCAGTCTATTTCAATCACCCAATCGAGAATTTCGTGTATTATTGTACCAAGCACATAAATTCCATTAGATTTAAAATAAATTGAAATAAGTTCACACCATACCTCATTGGTAGCTCGTCAATAAGTTACATTTGCAATCTTGTTAATTTCCTATCAGAATAAGTTAAACTAGAATATTTGACGAAATCAACATGTATAAAAATATCTCATCATGTCAGCTAAGAACATAACCATCATAGATCGAAATCATAAATCACATGTAACCATCATAAACCAGAATCATAATTCATATGTAATCATCATATACCAAAATCATAAATCACATGCATAATAAAATTGAAATAATATATCAATACTTATCCTTTAATCGAACCTCATTTCTGCATTTGTTCTTATTTTGTACACACACCAGACCAATTGCCGCACCTAACAACATGCATTTCCTTCTCCTAAACCATGTGCACACACGTAGTGTATATCACACACGTACAATCCACACATGCCATACAACACCATGCAATACATGAATCCACACCTAACATACAATGCATACATCTATACCCAGTGCAAAGCACAACACAATACATACTCCTACATTTGGTGTATGACAGAACACGTATACATACACAATGTACATCATAATACATACATCTGCACACAATGTGAGACACCACAAAATGCATACACATGCACCTGATATACAACACAACTCATACATCTATACTCGATGTACAACATCACAGAATACATGTACCCACAGAGAGTACAACACAATGAATACACATGTCATGATACCCTGACTACACAATACACATGTCATGATACCCTGACTACACAATGCACATACATAGTACCTCATGCCCGCATCACAACATATATGACCTACACTCAAACCCACATGTACGCCAGTTCCACATGTAGCAAGCACCACCTACACAACTTATGCACAACATCACATGTACGCGAAACCATCTGCATAACGTGTACACAATGCCATATGTACACTGAACCATTGTAAAACGTGTACACAATACCACATGTACATAGTACCACACACATGAAATGTACGTCACACCACTTGTACACAGTGCCACATGGATGGCATGTACACAACACCATGTGCAAACAATACCACTTTTACAACATGTACACAACGCCACATGCACACAACACCACTTCTACAATCATGCACGCCACACCATATGTACATACCACCTCATGTATAATGTGCACACAACACCACATTTACATAGCACTGCATATCCAACACATACATAGCATCATCTGTACACACTGCTACATATCCCACACGCGCAAAGCACCATAACCATACAACATCGCATACCCATCATGAACATAGTTACACAACACCATATATTCAACATGTACATAGCACCATCTATACCCATCACTGAATATGCAACATTCATACGACATTATTTGTACTAACACCTTGTACAGAACATTGCATAAATGACATGTACACACACTAAATATACACCACACCGCATGCACACAACATCACAAACATAACATGTAAAACATAGACTACATATGCAAAACAATAGTATCACACATCCAAAACCACACTAACTCTACCAAGAAACCCTACTTCCAGTGTCTTATCCATGCTTGTCTTAGCATGTCACAGACCATGTTTTTTCCATTCTGCGGATGTATCCTTCAGCATTACCTGTCATAGCATAAACATATAAATAATAAAATCAAATAAATTCATATTCACATGATACTTACCTCATATATTTGTCATGACTACTCTTCCCACTTGATTCCTCATATCTAGGAAATTCTTCACGTCATTCACCTACATAAGCAATCATTCCTCCATAAGACCAATTCCTCATGACCCTGTCAGACAGTGACATAGATACACACATATATATACATATAAATGTTAGCATTAAAAAATCATGATCCATGATGGCACTGTCATACACAACATGAGTACATACATACACACAACGTGAGTACATACATACATGTATACATATATAAACATCAACATAATCATGATTACAACATTATTACCAAATATCAAAAGGTCAATGTTAAGAGAACTTCCTTTATTCATGCACAACATTGAGAACAATAATTACCAACATAGCCAAGGCATCTGACACCTCAGAACCATTTACTTTACCTTTTTGGTTACCTTTCTCATGACTTTATTTCCACTATCCATTTACCACAATGGACACATCCAATCCAAGTGACTGTCATAGTCTTACCTTGCATTGTGCTTACTCATGCATCGAGATTCATTCGTGTGCTACATTACCTGTTCGGTACTAGAAAACTCTCCATGATCTCCATTAACTTTACTCTTTCCCAACCAATTCTCATGACTCAAAAAAATAAAAGGAAAGAATAGAAACAATAATAAGAATACCATGAAAACCAAAAGCAATACGACACTAAAACAAAGTGGCATAGCTATGCACCGTACACACACAAAATTGAAAATCGAGCACAAGAATCACAAAAGACCAAAAGCACAAGACTAACAACAGACACCACGAGTGAATCCCCATGGTTCCCAAGGAAATCTCAATCAAAGTCTTCTTCAAGATTTCATGAAAATTTCTTGCATGCAATCCCCTGAATCATGATGCCATAAAAAAATAATTTTCCGTGCATAAATAAATATAAAAATACACCAGGTACCTTACCTTGTTGTGCCAAGAAATTTTCTTGCAACTAAACACATCCACGTCATCTCTTAAGGGACTCCAATTCCCTCGACAAATACACCTGTAGCTAGAGACTAGCCAACATATCTTTCAAGTACATGTTCATGAATCTTGGACATATCCACATAATGTCAAACAATTTTAAGGCCAAGGATATTTCCTATATGTGAAGCACTCATTCGCTTCGAATTAGTGTTTCCAAACCTAGCCAAAGGACTTCTTGTCCAATTCCTTCCTTTACCTTTTTACCTGGTTGTAATCGAGGATTACTATGTATAGTCACATCACCCAACTGTTAGTTATATAAACACATCAACTATTACCTTGTCACACTACTACCAAGCATGTTTCCTACAACTACTCACACATGTCAACCACATGTTCCAAATATCAAGACAATCATATCTATCAATTTGAAATCAACTTTTATAAACAATCATGTCATAATCCATAGTCATCTCATAGTCATTAGACATAATGCTACAACTGTCAACTACATTCAAGTACATATCAATTGTATCAACACATGTATATAAGTACAACCATCTTAAAATAAGATCATTTGAACACATACTCATATTATGGAATTCATCAAACATTCAACCAACTTGCAACCATACCATGTTAAATAAATCAACTAGACAACATAATCAAACAGTCAAGTACCAAATATACTACATAATAAAACTCATACCTTAATGTGTCTCAAGGGAGGTGATCTTGTCTGCACAATCAATTCAGGTTAGCACGATACAAATTCACAACATAACAACTCAAACATAAATCATGATATCAATAACTGTAACTAACTAACACATTTACATCATAACTCATACACAATCATCATTCACACATATGCAAAGTCAATCTAGATTAGTACAACACCATATCACAAATATGTCAGGTCACACTTGAATATCTCAACCATAACCATCTGCATAGGTAAAACTAGGTTAACAAAATACATATAAAATAAATATATTCAATGCAATGAACATAACCATCATGCATATGACCAATCGAAATTACAACGTCAAGTAATCAATGAAATAACCCTAATTATCAAGTTAATAACATATAACAACAATAAACTATATATCATGCTCATCAACAACATGAAACCTAATCTTCAAACTAACTGTCATATAAAAACAAAAAGCTAACCTATAACATACTCATCAACGACATATCATATAACATAATCATCAAATTATATAACATAAAAAAACAAAAACAATGCATACAACCACAAGTTACTATAATTATTGACTATCCGACACATGTGCATATAACTACACTAATCAACTAACATCTATCATGAATGTAACCATAACATCAAAAGACATGTACATAAACCTAATGTATATAACCTTAATGCATATAAAAATTCTTAACTTACATACCTACATGTCAAAATACAATAATTGTATGACGATATGCTCTTACCCCATTGTCCAATGCTACAACCTCATTATGATGATCTTCATCTCCTGCTCTATCTTAGCCAACACGCTAGCATCATAACAAACCATACCACCCTAATGACATAAATTGCATACCATGACCTACTATTCATGCATGATTATTACCAAGACCTTTCATGCATAACAACTACATATAGACATATAACATACAAGTAACACACTATATACACCTCATTCTAGTTAGAGTCCAGTCATCAATGCATGACCATACAAACTACAAAAACCATGACCTCATGCATGAAAATAAACATTACTCCATTGTACACATTGCCACATGCAACCATAAACACGCATAAGAAATGCATAATCAGCTACACATACCCATGAACACATGTAGTCGAGAATAAGCGATCAATACTTATAACCAACCTACAAGATTGAAAGATGTAATCAAACATACAAGAATTCAACCTAACCTACAAGGATGTAATCAAGCGACATATAACAATATGTAACCAGTCATATACTCATGATATTGCATTCCAAAAAGTAAACATCAAGTTCCTCATGACAACCTTACTACAACCATGATCAACATTAAGCAATGCAACAAGCACATACAATGCAAGTGTAAGAGACACACATGCAACTGGAATGCATTCATGACCAACGCACACCATCCATATAGTATGAGGGGTGAACCATGCTCTGATACCACTCTGTAACACCCTCCTCCCACATCCACCCAAGTAACTGTGCCAACCATGGTGAACATGATACGATAGGATACTATGATCAGATTCGACCTTCTATGTGACCTTAACAAAGTGGAATCGATGGAACATCACACATAATTATCCAACATTAGCAACAGAACCCTCAAGAGACATGTCAACCACTCAGAAAACTTGTACCAGGGTCCCAATATTTTTCTGGATCTCTTAGGCCATAGTTGCTCTTAGGCTATGGGCAAGGAAGCGACGAACAACCTAAAGTTGGTTGTACATGCTTGCTTGCTAGTGACCAGAGACCAAAATTGCAATTTTTGTGCCAGCGACCCTAAGATTAAAACCACTTTTTCAGGCCCAAATCCTAGGCCATTGCCAAGAATGGATTGATAGCATGAAATAATTAAAAGTATAGGGAAAGAATGATGCAAAAGCAATAAGCTGAACAAGACCATAACCAGACCCCTAATAGCCATGATAGGCATTTCGTCAAACATATAATCAACATGTAACCTACATGTGTAAACAACATAATTAAGTGTAGGGATCTCATACGTATCTGAGAATCGCTATGAACCATTGTTATTTCTTGTCATTTGTTTCATTATCATCTATTACGCCATAGAAACATTATCCATCATGTACAAGTAAAAACATGCTGAGATCCATACATAGTTGTTGTCATAAAATATAAATATGACTAGTATAATAATAACAAAAATGCCATAAACATATCAGCCAACAAAATCCACATATACATCAATACATTTACACATGAAAATTGAGGGAATGAATTTCTTGTTAATGAATGCAATGAACCAACCAAAGATGGTACTACCATGTTCCACCTGACCATAGATTGGCTGAGCCAAGTATCGCTTCAGCCAATCACCCCCATTCCATATTCCAAGCATTAATGTGGGACTCATAGAACACTTCAAAAACACCAATTAACATGGATGCCACTAGAGTGCTTCGCCTACACCTTAAGGAATTTGAGTTCCTTGTAATCTCTTAGGCTTTACCGTGCTTCTAGAGTCTGATCCAAGGATCATTAGGCCCTACACTGAGACATACTCTCCAGGATTTATCATGCATCCCATCCTGGGATCACTAGACCCAACAGAGACAAAATCCACCTCTTGGCCTTACCATATATCCCACCATTCAATGGCAAGGATTCCTAGGTCCACCAAGGCACACATTCTGGCTTTACCACAACCCACAGTCTGGTTCATGGGTTACTAGGCAAGTGGATTTACCATGATCCACAGTCTGGTTCAGGGACCACTAGGCCATGTGTTTGTCAGTTCGAAGATCCACTCCTCAGCTTCGAATCCATCTAGCCATCCCAGATTAACCTAATATGAGAAATGGGAAGGCTAGGCTGAAGAACACTATCACACCTAGAAAAACCCATGCCTTGATAGAAAAGAACCACATTCAATACCATGCATGCCTAATCTAGCAAGGAAAATACACATGAAAGTCGATACCTGCAATCAAGCTTGTTGTAGTTTCTTGATCCTGCCTTTCCCTGCTTGATCTTTGCTTCCTCTTTCTTTATTTTCCTTTCTTTCTCCAATGCCAAAATTCTCCAAGAGAACTCAAAGTGTCCAAGAGTATGAGAGAGAGAGAATAATGAGAGAGCTCTGAGACTAAACTGATCAAGCTTGCCAACTGAATATCGCCAAAAGCCTTTTGTTAATGATGCCTCTATTTTCTTCATCTTCCATCATTTTCATTCAATTTCTTCCTCACATGAAACTTGTTACATTTGACCTTCCTTTTCTTCTAATTTCCATTATTTTCATAAATAAATGTGCCAAAAATGTTGTTTTTCCATTTGAAAGCCTTAGCCATTGCCTTTGCCTATTTCCTTAGCCATAAAAAGTCACATGAATGCCCCTAGGATGTCTTGCCCAACATTCAACTTGGAATAAGTGTCCCATCAATCATGCTCTTAAATATTTTAGATGGAATTTTTACCAGGGCTGTTACACACTAGTTGAAGGTTTGTCACTAGCATGATTTCCAAAAGTTGAACACAATGTCCAATGTGAGCCTATGGACCACAGTTCTAATACCTTGGGAATACCAAGAAAATCTCTAATAAGGTGAGCACCCTTACATAACATGCAAGGGAATTTAACTTTACAGGGTTGATTGGAAGGATTCTCAACATCAGTCACATCGGTAGCAATGGATGCTTGGTTTCCCCCCTCCTTATTTTTCTTCTTCTTAATCTTCCTTTCTTCTGCTTCTTATCCACCCGGTTACTAACTTGCACCCTTTCACCAAACGAAGAGGAAGAAGACTGAACATGCGAAGAAGGTAGAGGGTCAACTTGAGGTTGATATTGTTTAGGTGGAGGAGAACCTAGTTGAGAAGCAGTTTGGACATTCAGAACCATAGGGGTCAAAAATAACCAAACTGGAAACCAATGGTGAATTCGGGAAGGGAAAACGTTGCCATATAAGGAGCAGCAATATTTCCAAAAGAAGGAAAAGGACAAAGATTCCCTTCAAAGGGATTCCCTTGATTGGTAGACTTTAGAATTGCCATTAGTCTCAACCTAAGATCCACTAAGGGGTTTTTCCATGGGGAGGATGTTATTCTGTGGTCAATTAATTGATTTTAGAAATTAACAACACAAAATAAAATAAAGGGGTATCTACATATAAAGATTTACCAAGCAACCGTCAATGGCAATATACACCATGGTGAACCAAGGACTTAACATACATGCATGAAATCTCCCCGAATGTTTTTTTGGGTGTATCACAGTATACAAGGCGCCAGATGTGGTTACCTATGGATGGATAGCAACCTATAGGGGACTTCCAAAATATGCACGACAATACATGGAAGTGTAATTCGTAGTAGTATTGTCTAATGTGTAACCATTCAATGATATCATTCCCATATAGTTATCATGCATGGACCGTCATCCGATATACTTGAAGGTACATGGATAATGATCCTATACACTTACGTACATGGAATGTGATATCACCCCTAGGATATAACATTGGTAAAAAATGATAGCTCCTACATTTAAAGACGTTGGAACACGTCTCTAGCCTAGACCTCTCTGTGTGTTGTTAAGTTTCAAATGCTCCTTAGGTTAATTGAGATGAATTTTAAAGTTCATCTTGAATTATGTTTCAGTTTCAAGGCTCAAAACTCGATGTCACCTGAACACACCTATAATGCAACTATTATGAAAAACATAACTTTTTTCAATTTTGATGAAAGATTTCTAGTGTAGGGAAGAGGTGCAATCAATGATGCAACAATCAAATATGCAGCCAACAAGAGCTTCCTAAATAGATATTTCAATTTCACTATTCCAATTCAATTCAAAGCATTAAAAGATGTCAAACTGTGCAATGTAATCTATGCATGATTCCCTTGAAAACTATGCAAATGTCATCTATTGAAAATTTCCTTTCCAATTGTGAAAATGAGAAATATAACTATGAAATGTGATATATGCAAGAGAATTATTCAAAATGGACACAAGAGCACTTAAATGAAATCAAAGGTAATCTCGGTTTTCATGAACAAAGGACTCAAATTGAAATTGGGTGAAAATTTCAAAAATTAAAAGAGATGACACTCAAAGGCGACTAACACTCATACCAAATTCAGACGAAATGTTTTATCCAAGGTTAGTAGTTGAAAAAACTTTTGGAAACTCCTAGAAGGGGAAGCTTCCAGAATCCTGATCATTCTATCGAATTTCTAGAACGAACGCAAGTGCGAAGAGGAGCAACCTTCAGGTGACCAATGCAGGCCATAGTGGAGAAACCTATAGGTGAATGCATCCTCGTAGGCTTACAGGGAGTGTTGGTCCTCAAATTGGCTCAGATGAAGCAGTTTAGGGCTGAAACTTTGGGGGATGAAGGGAACATTATTAGGGATTTTTGCAAGATGGTGACAAGGGATAATAGGATGTTTGATTGATCCCATTAGGAGGTTCACTGATCGGATTTGAAAAATGACCTAGAACACCATTACTCTAGGCTATTAAATATATGCCTATTTATGCTAAATAGTAAGGGACCTGTGAGACAGCCTCAGCAATGTAGTTCATGGCTCGAATCTATGGAATATTTTCGGGCTCAAATATTCCCCTGGGAAAATCGATCTCCATAGGGCAAGAAATTTTCGTAGCCGAGCAGAGAAGGGAGCCAAAGGGCTGCAGAGAAAAAACCCTAAGCGGCAGGATCGATGAAGGGCATGTAGGCAACAATGATGGAGAGATGATAAGGGTTCCTTCCAAAATAGTCTTCGCGCCGGCACAGATCCATGGACAAGAGGCCCACGGAAACCAAAATACAGAACCAGACAGGCAATATGACATCAATCCAGAGGTAAGGAAAAGAAAACATATCTTATACCTTTTATGGAAAAAAGAATTTGGCAGCGCTGCCCTTGGCTAGATCTGGAATGGATCTGGGATAACTCACCTTCTCATGGAAGAGGGCATTATTGGTAGATCTAGTATCATACAGCTTATGTACACAGAGGATGAAAACCCACGCGAAATGCAAATTTGGGTGACCACAAAGGCCACGATACCCCACCTATATGGCCCCTGGGGTAATAGCGCTGAAGAAAGAAAGAAAGGCAAGCTGATCGGCGGTGAGTTAAAGATGCAGAGTAGAATATCAGGATTACATCTCTCGCAAAAGGATCCACATCTTATAACACTGGACAGGAAAAACCATGCATAGTTGAAAACACAATCTGGATCCCTGGTAAGTGCCCACAACTTCCAAGTATTTGTCAAAACCCTAGAGGGAAAATTGAAACTAATTTGGGTAAAAGAGACAAACTCTATTAAGAAAATGTAGAAACTTATAATGCAACAACTGGGATACCCCATCACATCACAAAACCTGATACATGGGGGCAGAGCACTTCAAGACACAAAATACCTCTAGGATTACAAAATTACATCCCTGTCAACAATCATTCTCAATCTGAGAATAAGAGGGGGCGCAACCATCAACAGCATAAATCTTCACATGGGTGAAGGAAGTGGGATTGGTACAACAAAATTCACAAGAACAAAATAGGGGAAAAACGGTCAGTATATCCATCAAAAACATTCTACAAGGGAAAAATATAGATGGAGCAGCACCAAATCAATCAGGTATGGACGCAAGGCCATACATTGTAGAACAGTTGAATCACATTCCAGAATACAACATAGATATACGAGAAATAGATGAGCAATGTATTATATATGAAAGACAAGCAATAATATGTAGATTCAACTGCTTTTGACCCAAACCAGCTGATCTAATTCATTAGATCTTCACAAACTATACCACACAATGTGAAATACATCTTTGCTCCAAGGGGTTCCTCATAGTGAACTTTCTTTCAGCGGAGGATAGAGACTTAGTAATACAGGAAGGACCTTGGTTTTGGGGATCCAAAAGACTCTTCATCACACAATGGTTTCCAGATTTTGATGAAAATACAATGGTTGTCTCTAAGATGCCAGTTTGGGTGTGGCTACACAATCTCCCAATTCATATCTGGAATCATCAAGTACTAGCTGGAATCAATAATACTATTGGGCGCTACATCAAAATGGACACCCAACGACTGGAGGAAAGAATTTACACTTTTACACGAATATGCATGGAAGTAGACCTTAGAAAAGGCCTACCAGACCAAATTCAGTTGAAGCATAGACAAAGGAGTTGGACTCAGGTACGATATTATGAAAATACTGCATTCAGATGCAGAATATGCTGACAAATAGGACACCTACAAAGCACGTGTCCAGCAGCCATAAAAGACAACCATAGAAAGAAGAAAATCGGAAAACAAGCAAAGGGGTGGAAATTTCCTCCACCTCTCTCAGATTACAAGGAAGAAGAAGAGGTGGAATATGTAGCCCCCAATGAGACCAATCAGATGAACAAAGAATCAGAAGTAGAAGACACAAATCCACAGGAACATATAGATACAGAATTGGTAAGGATATCAGAAACTATGGATATGAGAAAATCTAAATAGCAACACATATCAGACACATCAAACTATGATAAATACAATCCACAACCTATGGCTGAAATAGCACTAGCACTTATAACTCCAACAAAGTCATAGGGGGGTTGGAGAAAGGTTGAGAAGAAAAAAGGGTGAAAAGTTTGACTTTTCCCCACCTGTACATTAATCTTGTTATCATGTTTATTTCCTGAAAACCGAACACCTTGTGTGTTGATGGAGGATCTATGCATCATTTTTGAAAAAACTGAGCACCATTTTTGAATATGTTTACAGAGATGGAAAAGGGCCAACGCAGCATATGCCAAAAGGTATTTGCAACATGTAATTTTCAATCATAATGAAAGATTACAATTTTCCCAGTGGAAAAAAGTAAGGGACCTGTGTTTGAAAAAACCATGGAGGAAGCGAAAGGACCCATCTAACATACATCTTATTTTGGAATGAGATAATTGAATGATTGGAAGGAGTCTAACAAAAATTATGCAAATCCTATAAATCCTATTGTTTCTATGCATAAAAATGGAGTTTACTTTCTAAATACCTTTATTGACCAAAGAGAAGCCATTAACGTTATGACTGCACAAACTCAACTCATGGATTGGGGAAAATTAAATTCTCCCTTTTATATGTGAAAAATTATGAATCTACACATTATAAATTCTACTACAATCATTGGTTGATCATCTTCTACTCGTTTTTACATTCAAAAAGTTATCTAATTATTTAAATAGTGATGAAAATATTCTTGCAGACTACACATACATACAAATCATGAACTGAAACAGAACGAGACAAATACACAAGGGAGACTATTATTTTTGGACAATTGTTCTCTGAAAAAACCAATGCGGGAAAACTGGTGCAACATATAGAGGGTTTATATTATTAAGCAAGTAGAATCTAAGTACAACAGGTTGCCTCTCACATAGGCTAAACTTTCATAGATATTATAGAAACAAGAAATACATACAAGGGTTTACCTCATTCTCCAAGTCTCAACTGATCCACTAAATGGTGACTCGAGCAAGCACTGCAAAAATCCCATCACAATCTACTCTGTGTGGGATAGCGTCTTGCCTCTGGGAGACTGCGTCACTTCTCTACTAGATTGATTTTGCCTCAGAAGCTTCGACTTCAGCCCTCGCGGCTCAAAACATTGAACTCCCAGAAAAATCTCGAACTTCCTTTGATTATCTTGTACTAGCACTACAAAAACCATCTTGGCCTCTGTTAGCTTTGCGTGAGCCCCTTCCTGGGTTGCATAGTCCTCTGTGCTGCTTCTTTAATGCTATTGTTGCCTGTGTTCTTAGTACTTTTTGGCTTGAAACTCCCTTCCAGTCTGCTACTCCCCTCTGAATAAAACAAAACACTTTTCTGATTTTCTCAGCAAACCTCACCCCAGAAAAAATTGAACTAACGGATCTCTGAAGTGTATCTCCAACTCACCCTTAATCCTCCTCTTATAATTTTCTTCTTGATGAATCAACAGTCGATATTAATTCCCTAATCAATGGCTAAGATTAAAACACACTTGATCCTCACCTATTAGAAGTTTCTCACCCATATTTCTACTAATACCCATTAATATTTCAATTTTCTTAAGTTTACACTTAGGAACCCATTAAAAATATTAATTATTTTAATAACTCTTGATCTGGGTGGAATTTCTCCAAACGATTTCTAGGTCTTGGATATCTTATTTATTCTATCCCCTCCACAAAATTTCAAAACTAAATCACATCCGATGCTACACCAAAATCAACACTCCCTCTTGGCGAGGAATGTGCTCTAGCAATACTTCCCAATAGAAGCATCACACTAATCTACGACATTCTTCCTTTAACAATGTAAACTTTGAAATGGGAACTGATACTGTTACCCATTTTGTAGAGATAGCAAAAAAGTGACTTGATTTTGAAAAGGGGTGATGCAGAATACACATGTTTTTTTTCGAGCATAGTTTTTGGCACATTAATTTTTTTTATGTACATCACATTTTAGAATGGTAGTTATTTTCATGCTGATTTAAAAAAGTGAGCATTCTGCACCACACTCCTTTTTTAAAAGCCTTGTTTTTTGGCTTTAAATTTTTTAATGTATAAAATGTAAATAATTATTTAGTAAATTTGATAATTTTTGAAGTGGTCGTTTTCTTCACATTTTCTTGTTTTTTATTTTAATTTTAAATTTTTTTTCATGAGGTTTTTATTGTTTTGCATTTTTAAATTAGAAGGTCGATATTTAGACTTTTCGATATTCTACATATTTATACATCCTTAATTAATTTTTCAATCCACATGAAATAATTGTTTCTAAAAAACAATATTTTTTAACAATGGACATAAAAATAACCATTTTTAACATAAATATAACTAAAAAACTACATGTTTTGATTATTTTTTGCTAGAATTGACATGTCAAAATCACAATTTTTATACGATAATTTTAACTAAAAATGGTTAAATAATAGCTTTTTCTATGAATTTCATGTCAAAAAAAAATAAAAATAATTTTTTTTTCAAAAAATAATGATTAACTTAAAAATCAATGCAAAAATCACATATTACCAATATTGAACGTATAAAAACCCTAATTGAGTGTTTATTCTTCTCATAAAATGTCAAAGTCAAAACATTACAAAGCTTGATTTACAAGCATAACTTAAATTTGATCAACAATGTCACGTAATCCAAACTCTTCGTCCTCTAGAGTTTCATCATTGTCTTCTTCCACAATATTTTCTATTTCATTTTGCTCATTTTCCTCTTCTAATGGGTCTTTGATGTCTTCGAAACTCTCAATGTATGTCTTTCCAAACATTCCATGTAATGGTGGTTGGGGTTCCTTTGCCTCTTTTGCCACACGTGATTCACTAAAGTCCCCTTTCTTCAACTCAATTTCTTGCATTGCATCTGGACGAAATTGAAGAGCATTAATTCTTTGCTGAATGAAATTGCACTGTACTGGATATTTTTCAATTGCAATGCAATTTCTTCCTTTTTGAAGGCAACATGCTAGTGTTGTACCTGATTATCAAGCACAAAAGAAATAATGAACTAAATTAGTACAATGACATATTAATTAAAAAAATAACATATTGAAATTCAATTCCATATAATAAAACCTACCTGAGCCAGAAAATAAATCCAAAACCCAATCTCCTTCATTTGAACAAATGTCTATAAGATAGTTAATCAATAATTGTGGTTTTTGATAAATGTTAACTATCTCTCCTTTTGCTTCTTTGTCTTCATATGTTAGTTTTCTCACAATAGCATCATAAGTCAGTATTTGGCTATGACTCTTTCTGTCTACCCAATTAAAAATCATAGACATATGGCTATCATCATTTGCCCAACTATCAATATGAATGAACTCACAATCATTTATAAATTGTTGATCTTCATTGTGAAGAAGATTTGACTTTTCCTTGTAACATGAAATAGTAAAAGTTCAATTAACTTGTACATAAATAAATTTTTCAACATTAATCAAATATACATTTTAAACGTCTTACCATGTAAGCTGCATCCTTGAATTTGTTTTCCCCTTGAAGCTTGACAATATCATTGCCAATTGTGTGTCTGAATGAAATGTCACAAATCTCCATAATGGTGATGACGTGACTTCTACAAATCTGGCAACCACTTTACTAAAAGCAAAATAAGTATAAGGGTCATTATCATAGTCAATGTTTGGAATATTGAAACCATGGGGAATATCTGCAATGACTAGGGCATAATCCCTTTTAGGTATGAGTTTAGCAATGTCTTCACAGTCGCCTTGTATTACTTGATATTGAATAGTGTCTAGCCCATTCCAAATGAAATTATTAAGAGTTGAATCAAGTTGAATATCCTTAATACGTTGCTTCCTCAGTCTTTCGATCTTTATTTTTTCAATAAAAGTTTTGAAACTATCTGGCACTCCATTATCATCCTTCCTCATCTTTTATAAAATAAACAAATATATGTGTAAGTTATAAATTAAAAATAGTACACAGGTGAATAAAAATGAATGTATAAATCAAGATACCTTTTTAAATGCAAGATAAAAAGCTTTTAATGTTGATGTAGAACTTGAATCTGGATAGTTGCGTACGACATCATCCCAACTATCTTCATTCAACAATCTAACCATTTGTTCTTGAATTTTCATGTACACTTTGCGACTGCATAGATAAAGTAACAAAAAGTTAATATAATGATATGTATAACAAATACTACCAAGAACAACATGTTTTATTTAAAATATAATTATAATCTAGAAATAAATAAAAAAATTTCAACAAACTTACTTTTGAAATTCTTCAGACATTTCCTCCAATGATAATTCCCCTGACCTCACACGAGATAATATTGTTTTGACAATTTTTCCATCTTTCACTCCTTGCATCGCCCTCCAAGGTGTGATAGTCATATCATCTGGAAGATGCTTCATTTCAGGAGCTAATTTACTGTTGCCACATATGAATGGCTTAGACTTTTTGACCTTCTGGTTTTTAATCGCAATGTCTTCCCACATGCTAAAAATCTCATCAATCAACCTCCAAACATTTCCAGTTCTAAATGCCAATTGGAAAATGTTATCAACACCACTGAATAAATCACTATGTTTGTTGCCTTTTCCACCTTTTGAATTGGTTTTCTCTTCAATTTGATATCCTATTTCCATACAACATTCCTTTCGGAAATTTGCAGTAACTTTTGTCCTATCCCCACCACATTTTTCTTCAAACTCACTATGAATAAATCTAACCCTTTGGATGAAAGTCATAGACATCCTATATTCATTATCTGAATTATGATCCCATGCCACTAAATTTGCTTCTGTATCATATAAACCAACGTAAATGATACATTTCATTGTTTCAAAACGTGGGTTATTAGGATATTCCTCCATCAATTGTCTTTGAGCTTCTACAGAATGGTTCCCCCCAGGCACATAATAATTGTATTCAAAACATTTTGACTTATCAAATGATTCTTTGTTGGGAACTTGAAGTGGATCAACAAGAAGCACATAACTAAACACATGAGCATATGGATTGTACCTCATCAATGTCTTCAAGTTGTGAACATGCAGATGATGTGGCTTTCTAACTTGATATTGACATTGTCCTTCACTTGCTTTATAGGTTTGCCTGACATTAAGCTGAAATGTGCGACCACCATCAATTAAGTTTCTCTTTGTCAAATTCTCTCGAATGACATTTTGTTTTGTTTTGATAATTCCATCTTCTAAATCAACTCCTGGTGTAATGATTTCTCTGCTTTCTTTTGAAGTTTCACTAGGTTCTTGAATGCTGGTAATGACTGCTTCAAAATCATCAACTTTACTTTTCTTGGTCATAACATTCCCAACAGAGTTATTCTTGGGCATTGTTACTTTTGGATTTTTATGGCTCTTCTCAGTTCCAATGTCATCTTCAGTAATGACAACATATGTTTCATTGTCAATTTCAACTTCATCGTTCTCAAAAGTAACTTGTTTACCCTTGCTAGATTTATCCACCAGAGATCTTTTTTTCTGATTCTTTGGATGTAGTTTTGTAGCATTATCAATTACTTCATTTTGCCTATTTTCCATATCTTCTTCTGACACTGAGTAAAAACTGCTGACAACTTTCATGATATCATTCTCAATGAAATGAATGCCTCCCAACCTAATTGAACAACTTTCAACGAAATTCTGCCAAACAAAATATCATATGTCAATAAAAAACAAAGTTAAAAAATATAGCGAGACACTTTCAAAAACGTAAAATACAAATATAAATAACAATACTTATGATGTTTTGTGTCATCTCATTTACGATTTGACTACACAACTTTGTAGATACCTCTCTCGTGTCATACAATGAATATGATAGTTGGTATTTAACCCTTTCATGTGACTTGGGAGCTTTTGTAAGTACGTAAACAACATCAGTGTCCGGTACCGAACACATATCTACGACTCTTCCCATCACCTCAAAAATTTCATTTTCATTCGGTATATCAATATATAGATATATATTCACATTTGTGCTTTCTCTTTCTTTCACATACCACATTCTTGATGGAAATTTCACCTCTTTTGAATTCTTCCAGTCTGAAATCATCTTCTTATCACTTGAGGTACTTGAAAGATTTGTAGTCATGAGCTCAGCTAGAGTTCGTTCACCAATGTTTCCTTTAGATGCACCTTTATGAGTCTTTGGTTCAGAAAGATTCACTGAAATTCTCTTTGATGCCATTTTCCTGAAAAATAGAAACACATAAATCAGTAAATAATAAAAACATATTAACTTAAATTAACAACGAAAATATATCATAAATTTTAATCAACAATTTCCCCACCCACTGCCCCTCATATTCCAAAAGGACATGCATTAACATTCCAGTGTAAAAAAAGTAAATCACGAATAAAACATTTTGCTTGGGCGCCCTCACCCAACCCCCCCCCGCACGGCACGGGTGCCCTCACCCACTCACGCCCCCCCAAGCATCCCAACCCCCCCACCCCGGTGGCCCGGGCGCCCTCACCCGCCCGCCCCAACCCTCCCTACTCCCCCCTCCGACACCCGCCCGCTCGGCCGGCCCGGGCGCCCTCACCCGCCACACCCCGCCCGGCGCCCTCACCCACCCGCCCGCCGGCCCCACCTCGCCCAGCGTCCTCACCCGCCTGCCCCCCACCCCCCCTCACCCGCCCGCCCCTGCTACCTCTCCCCCTCACCTGCCCGCCCCAACCCTCCCGGCGCCCTCACCCCTCCGGGCGCCCTCGCCCGCCCGCCCGCCCCACCCCTTGGGGCGCCCTCACCCCCCCCGCCCTGCGCCCTCACCCGCCCGCCCGCCTCACCCGAACCCCCTCCACCCAAGCGCCCACCCACCCACCCTTCGCCCTCAACCCCACCCACCCTCCCTCGGCCCCATGAGCGGGGCTCGTGCAGGGGCCACCCGGGCCGCCCGCACCCCTGCCCGACAGGCAGGGCGATTCCCAGAATCGCCCTGCCTGTCGAGCAGGGGCGCGGGTGGCCCAAGTGGCGCCTACACAAGGGCGCCCTCGTGCAGGCGCCACGTGAGCCGCCTGCACCCCCGCCTAGCAGGCAGGGCGATTCCGGGAATCACCCTGCCTGCCGGGCGGGGGCGCCACTCATGGGGCTGAGGGAGGGTGGGTGGGGCCGAGGGCGGGTGGGTGGGCGCCCGGGCGGAGGGGGGTTCGGGTGAGGCGGGCGGGTAAGTGAGGGCGCCGGGCGAGGGGGTGGGTGAGGGCGCTCGAAGGGGTGGGGCAGGCGGGCGGGTGAGGGCGCTCGGGCGGGGCGGGCGAGTGAGGGGGGGTGGGTAGGGCGCCCGGAGGGGTGGGGCGGCCGGGAGGGGTGGCGGGTGAGGGCTCCCGGGCCGAGCGGGCAGATGAGGGGGGCATGGGTGGGTCGTCGGGAGGGGTGGGGCGGGTGGGTGAGGGCGCCCAAGCCAGGCGAGTGGGTAAGGGGGGGGGGGGGGGGGGGTTGGTGGGGCGGGCGGGTTAGGGCGCCCAGGCCAGGCGGGCGAGTGAGGGGAGGGGGTGGGTGGGGCGGGAAGGTGAGTGGGGGGGGGGGCTGGTAGGGCGCCCGGAGGGGCCGGGCGGGCAGGTGAGGGGGGTGGGGCGTACCCACGGGTATTAAGAAAATGAGGTTGACCGGGTCCACCATGCTCACAATGGATGTAATTGTTATTTTGGCTCAGGAAAACTATTAGTTTAAAAAAAAAAAAAAATTCATTAAACTAATTTAATATAAAAGTTTTCAAGGAAAAAAATTTAACTTACCTTTTAATTGCGAGAATTCTTCGTTGAGTATGTTGTTGATAGCGATTTAGCTGCTCCACAAATTCACGAGTCTTTCAATGATTTTCAGAAAGCCTGGATGTGATGTGAGTAATAGTGATAATGAAATTTTAATATATAAGTGAAGTTACGGAGATGTTTTACTGTACGGTTAATATGGGATAATTTGTTTTACAATATTATAAAGTGAATAATATAGATTTGTTTTACAACGGGTTGAATGTGGGATAATTTGTTTTAAAATATTATAAAGTGAATATTGTAGTATTGGAAAACGAATATTATAGGGTTTAACTATTATAATAATTAATGTAGAAGTTGTAGTGTACAATTTTAATTATGATTTCATAAAAAAATTTAGTTTACATTTTTCAATAAATTGTAGAACAAAGTAATGAAGGTAAACAAAATTTAACAAACTTTTTGGAGGGAAATATTTTCGCGAAACTTTTTGGAGGGAAATATTTTTCGCGAAATTTTTTAGAGGGAAAATTTCATTCTTTAAGCTATATAATATCTTTAGGAGACTCTCCATTTGTATCATTCAACATCTTCTATTTGAAAGGGATGGATTGTTCTGATAGTGAAGTTTCGATTTATACACCATCAACTTCTTCATCGTGTAACAACTCTATTCATATTGATGAATATAGCGGGAATTCTTCCACTATGAATAGAAAGTCAATTCTTCCACTTAGTCCTCATTCTAAGGACTATGAGAGCAACACTCATTAAAGAGGGGATGGAGAATTTCAAATAAATAAAGAGTCACAGATTCCACTTAGTCCTTCTTCTAAGGACAATGAAAGCTGCAGTGATGAAGAGCATGATGGTGAAGTTCAAAAGAACAGAGTGCCACGATGTCCACTTAGTCCTAATTCTGAGGACTATGAGAGCAGCAGTTTTGAAGAGCATGATGGTGAAGTTCAAAAGAATGGAGGGTCACGGTGTCCACTTAGTCCTAATTCTGAGGACACTGAGAGCAGCAGTTTTGAAGAGCATTATGGTGAAGTTCAAAAGAATGGAGTGTCATGGTGTCCACTTAGTCCTAATTCCAAGGACTATGAGAGCAGCAGTTTTGAAGAGAATAATGGTGAAGTTCAAAAGAAGGGAGTGTCACGGTGTCCACTTAGTCCTAATTGTGAGGACTATGAGAGCAGCAGCTTTGAAGAGCATGATGGTGAAGTTCAAAAGAATGGAGTGTCACAGTGTCCACTTAGTCCTAATTCTGAGGACTATGAGAGCAACAGTTTTGAAGTGCATGATGGAAAATTTCAAAAGAATGGAGTGTCACAGTGTCCACTTAGTCCTAATTCTGAAGACTTTGAGAGCAACAGTGATGAAAAGCATGATGTTGATTTTCAAAAGTTTGGAGTGTCAAAGTGTCCACTTAGTCCTAATTCTAAGGACTATAAGAGCAGTAGTGATGAAAAGCATGATGTTGATTTTCAAAAATATGGAGTGTCACGGTGTCCAGTTAGTCCAAATTCTAAGGACTATGAGAGCAGCAGTGATGAAGAGTGGGATGATGAATTTCAAAAGATTGGAGTACCACAATGTCCACTTAGTCCTAATTCTGCAAACTATGAGAGCAATAGTTATGAAGAGCGTGATGATGAATTTCAAAAGAATGGAGTGTCACTGTGTCCTTTTAGTCCTAATTCTAAGGACTATGAGAGCAGCAGTGATGAAGGACAGGATGATGCACTTAGTCCTAATTCTAATGAGTATAAAGGTAGCAGTGACAAAGGACGAGATGTAGCATCTTCAATAAGTAAACAGTCACATTTTCAACGTAGTCCTAATTCTATGGACTATGAGAGTAGCACTGGCAATGCATGTGAGGAAGAATATCCATTAAACATCGAGTCAGATTTTCCATTCAGTCCAAATTCTAAGGGCTATGATAGTAGCACTAAAGAAGCGGAGGATGAAGAATATCCTCCAAGTCAATATTTGAAAAGCAGAGCTGATCATAGTGTGGATAACATTCCTCTTAATGATTATGAAAAGCCTTATACAAATGATGATCAAATGATGGAGATGTTGCCAAGAAATATTGTATCAAGGAGTAGGAGCAGACCTTTTCGTATCAATGCAATTTGTTCTAGTTATACAAGGGGTAGAGCAGAATATCTGACAAGAAGAAGTTCTATCAGTGCTCTCATTTCAAGTGAATGTTGCCAAAAAGATTCCTTGAAACATATGGATTTCAAATTTGCATTAGAAAGCAGGAAGAGATATTTTTCAATGAATAAAATCATGCAAATTTCATATTTAGTTGGGTGCATGCAATCTACATTGTCAGGTATGATTATCATATTGGGACTTTTTTTATCTGTAGAAAAGGTTTCAAAATGTTCCATTCGATTGGGAATTTTCGTCTCTCGAGAATTCAAGAAAATTTGGAAAAGGATCCCACATTTTATTCAGAAGTACGTCATAAAAGACAGTTTGGTCCATTATCAAATACTACAATGTCATGGATGAGAGATTTCTTTTCAAAGCATGGAGAGTGTATGCCAAATAGAGAGACAATACATATTCCAGATAATTTTTCAAGACGAGAAATCTACAACTTATACAAAAAATATGCAGAAGGTGCTGAGGGACATGGCCAGTTTATTACCTATCAATATTTTGTGAAGGTATGGAAGAAAGAATTCAACAATATCCGTATTCCAAAGAAGACAAGGATGGGGATTTCCAGTACATGTGCTTCTCTTAAATAAAAAAGGGACAAATGTGAAGGCTCAAAAAGAGGTAAGCGTTCATAACTTTAACTTTTAAAATTGTATAGTCATCAACTATGAAAACATATTTCTTAATGAATCTCTTTTATGTTGTGTAGATTTAATTGTCAAACAACTTCAGGAGCATCACGAACAACAAACAAACGAAAGGAACAAGTTGTACAAGCATCGAAAGAAGTTTTATGATAATCCGAATAAATATTTGGGTTTGATAATTGATGGTATGGACCAGAAGAAAACACTTTTACCACATTTTGTTCGCACACCCAAAAATTTACAGGTGGAAAAATTTATTCAATTTCACTTGGTCGGTTGTATGGTCTTCAATGGGAAAATGTTGCCAAGGGTGTACTTCATAGCTCCAAATATTCATAATGATGCAAATCTGACCATAACCATAATTCATGATGTGATTTCTCATTGGTCTGGTAATCTTCCTGAAGTTCTGTATCTACAATTGGACAACACTTGCCGTGAAAAAAAAAATCAGGTTGTTTTTGGATATCTAAACATGCTTGTTGAATTGGGAATTTTTCAAAAGGTAAAGGTTGGTTTCCTTCTTGTTGGGCACACTCATGACCATATTGCTCAGATGTTTAGTCGTTTTTCAGTCACATTGAGGAGGAAGGAAGTTGGGAGCTTGCCATCACTAATTGAATGTATTAAGAAATCATACATGCCAGAGCCTACTTTTGATGTGTTGGAAGAAACTGTTGACATGCGAAGGTTTATTCTGGGATCATATGGTGAGGGGAAATGCATTGAACAACTTAATGACATTAGCTTCCAACATCAATTTCGTATCAAAAAAATTGATGGAAAAACACTAATATGGGGCAAGAAGTATTCAACTACTACAGAATGGGCACCGTCATCAGGATTGCAATTTTTGAAGTTCATTCCAGATCATCCAATATTTGCATCAAAAATATTTTTATTACAATCAGTTGGTGAAGTTCAGAATGCACGTAGACAGAACAGGGCTATAAATTATTCTGATTGCCTGGAAGAAATTAAAAAATGTATTAGATATACATATGAGTACTTTGACATTGCTGATTCAGTTTGGTGGGAGTCGTTTTTCAATAATCAAAGTGATATCATTTCGACAACAATAAATGAAGATATACCTTTGAAAAATCCATTTATTTGACCACAAAATGTGTCGAATGAACATGAGGAAGTAAACATTGTTGAACAGCAACAATCTCAAGGTATTATTAATTCTTCACAGGCAGCGGAAAGAGAGATGTATATTGGTTCCAGAAGATCTCGTGCACAACATGAAGCCATGGAAGACCTTTATATGGGTTCAGTACATGATATTAAGGAGGGTTGCATGATTGCAGTGCTAGCAGATGGAGATCCCAATGGCTATATTTTTTGGTTGCTAAAGTTATAAAGGTCTTTACAGAAAATGAGGATGTTACAAGTGTTGAAGTACATTAGTATGCCACAAATACACACCCATTCAATGGTGTGTATAAGCCAGAGATGGTAGTTGACAAAAAAAATGGCAGAAAAAGAAAAAGAAAGGGTACAAATATAAATAGCCGCCGCACAGACATATTAAAATTGCAGGATGTAGACATACTTGTTGATGACTTCAATTTAACAAAGAGAGGAACTCTTCGCTTCAAGACGATAGAGATTCTGAAAAGGTTGTTACCAGAAGGAACAATGTTGACATAGGAGTCACCTGAAACCAGTCGTATATCTAGAAGAATTTTGAAACCTGAAATGTTGGGCATGCATGTGGACTCACATGGGGCACTAGTTGATGAAAGAGAAGAATATGGAACATCTTCGTCAGCATCCAGTTAGCCATCTGAAGATGTGAATTCTGATGGTGTGCCAGAAAACATGAGTGATTTTGAATAATTGTTTAAGACAGTTTATATAACTGATGTATGCATCGTATCTTCAAGTAAAATTAATGTTTTCCATATGGTGTTAAATGAGAAGTTATGAGGCATTTTTATGTTGTTGGGTTATATGTCTTAATTATGAAAAATTTTATTGTTTAAAATATCTACAATGCAATATTAAATTAGAGATATAAAATATGTTTTATTCAATATACAAATAATGACTTTTGAATGCATTTAGTGATGTAATTTGTTCATAATGTCATGGTTTTTTAATTTTATAGTTGAAAAAATTTCAATTTTTTTTGTATCTAGCATGTTATGGTTGAAAACATGTTAAATTTATACTTAGGAAAGAAAAATGATATTCTACCAAAAACATTAGTGTGTTTTTTTCCGCATAAACAACTTTTTTTGACACATAAAAATTTGGTTTTATTAGCATTTTTTAAAAATTTTGAAAATTGACCCTAAAAAAAAATCGTTGTTCTAGTGTCATCACTTTCATTTTGAAGCTATATTTTGCACAAACATTTCATAGTAAATTTTGTAGTCACTGCCAATTTTAAAATATGTTCAAAATTGACGCCTAAAAAATAAAAACATCGTTCCAGTATACACACTTTTCGTTTTGAGCACTGTTTTTGATGTTTTTTTGGGGTTTTTTTGCCAGAGTTCCCGTTTTGAGTTTATAGTTCCCGTTTCAAAGTTTACATTGTTCTTTGTGTCGCTACCCTTCATCCACTGCACTAATGCACCTTGTACTACTGCCCATGACACTACCACTACTACATTTGTACTGCATCTTCCTCTCAAAATGCTACATCATGCTTCCCATAACACTACCACTATTAATTGTTGCACTACAACTCAGTTACTAAGAAGTAAGTAACTAAAAAATTACCTAAAAGCTAACATGTTGGTCAGTATGGATGCCTCATGATGCTAAAGCTACCTCTGATACTACTACATTGTTGCAATCTGCTTTGTGCCTCTTGCATTGCTACAACATCCGTTGCGTTGCTTCAGACTTTTGCACTCTAACTCTGCCATTGTTTCTCCATCACACCTTGCACCAACTAACACCCAACATTTTTCTACTGTCGTTAAGGGCTCCCATAGCCATATGTGATCCAAGACTTTGGGCACCTCAAGGATCCCGCCCCATCATGTAGTCCTCTCAACTATAACTCCGTGTCACCCCACCTCTTCTCTAGAGGCGCATGAGTACTCATGGCACAATCGTCATCCTCGCCTTCCCTATCAACTTTAGCTGGAGTGGCCTTAAAGTCAAAAGCCTCCTCCTTTCCCTTCTTCCAGGGGTACTGAGTGGTGAAATGTCCAAGTTCCCCACACTTGAAGCATCTGACCTTGAAAATATCCTTCTTATTTCTCTTTTGTTGCCCTTGTTGTGCCGATGATGTGAGAGCTGCATCCTCCTCCTCTTCCTTCTTGACCCGAGCTCCTTTGCCACTACTCCCTCTAGAAATCCTCTAACGAACAAGCTCCTCTAGACTCCCTTTGAGTCGTGATTTCCTTCACAAAAGTCCTCCGACCAAATGTCGAATCACTCCTCTTCAATCCTCTTTTGTTACTGCAACCCAGATGTATATTTCTTTGGCTAGAAATCTATTAAGGCAGTGACTCCCTCTACCTCGGCTTTGTCTCCATAAACATTGTTCTACACCAACAACAACAACATCCCACCAGCTCCACTGATCGAATATTCACTACTTCTCCAACCCTGACAACTGACTGAATTGATCCCCTCAGGCTCTTTGCTGGCCCAGAGAGTTGGTGTAGTCACTGCATGAGCTCCTCTCAAGTATTGTGTCACCCTCTACAGGCTCAGAATGCTGACGCAGACAATGCGTGAGCCTCTACATCACTCCTCTAGCTCCGCGTCACTCCTGCAACTACTCCTTTGCCTCTGAAACAATGCTGTCACTCTGGAGAGTTGCTTCTCTGCAAAAAAATCTCTAGATCTCCTGGTTGGTGTCTTCAGTCTCCTATGATTTGCAATCCTCTGATACCATGTGAAAATTTCTGAATCTAAACATCATAAATCCTACTACAATCATTAGTTTATAATCTCCTACTTTTTATTTTAATTCAACAAGTTATCTAATTATTTAAATAGCGATGAAAACATTGTTGCAGAATACACATATATATAGATCATGTACTACAATAGAACTAGACAAATACACAAGGGACACCGTTATTTTTGGAAAATCGTCCTTGAAAAAACCCAATGCAAGAAAATTGGTGCAGCATATAGAGGGTTTCTATTACTAAGCAAGAATAATCTGAGTACAACAGGTTGCCTCTCACACTGGCTAAACTTTCATAGATATTATGGCAGTAAGAAATACATATGAAGGTTTACCTCGTTCTCTAACTCTCAACTGATCCACTGAATGGTTGAATCCGACAAGCACTACAAAAATCCCAGCACAATATTCTCTATGTGGGCCAATGTCTTTCCTCTAGGATACTGTGGCATTTCTCTGTTGGATTGATTTTCCCTCAAAAGCTTCGACCTCAGCCCTTCCCGCTCAGAACATCAAACTCCCAGCAAAATCTCGAACTTCCCTTAGTTATCTCGCATTGCCACTATAAGAACCCTCTTGGCCTGTGTCAGCTCTGTGTGAGCCCCTTCCTATGCTACGTAGGCCTCTATGCCACCTCTCTGATGCTTTTTCTACCTCTCTTCCTGGTACTAGTTGGCTTGGAACTCCCTTCCAATCCAACTCTCTCCTACTGCCCTTCTCACTGCAACAGATCACTTTCTGATTTTCTCAACAAACCTCACCCCAGAAAAATCGAGCTGACTGATCGCTCAAGTGTATCTCCAACTGACCCTCAAGCCTCCTCTTATACTTTTCCTATTAATGAATCAACAGCTAAGATTAAGTCCCTAATCAACGATCAAGATTAAAACAGACTTGATCCTCGCCTCTTAGAAGTTTCTGACCCATATTTTTATTAATACCCATTAATATTTTTATTTTTTAAGTTTAGACTTAGGAACCCATTAAAAATATTAATTATTTTAATAACTCCTCATCCAAGTGGAATTTCTCTAAAGAATTTTTGGGTATTGGAGATCTCATGTATTCTAGCCCCTCCACAAAATTTCGGAGCTAAAGCACATTCGATGCTACCCCAAAATCAACATTATAGACCAAATCTTAGACACCTTAGCAGAAAAGAAATATTTCTTGCTTTTAAATGGACACATTGGGTATAACAAGATCCAAATAACTCCAAAAGACCAAGAGAAAATAATGAAATAAGAGAAATGTGTAAAGTGTGGGTAAGGGGTGTTAACACCCAGGTTGTTCCCTATGACTCCCAAGGGAATACGGCCGGGGTAACCACTAACCAATCTTTGGATCATAGTTCCTAGCCAAACTGTAATCAGAGAGGGCTCTCTCTTTATAATTTGTCTCTGTTTTGATGGTGTTTTAGTCTAGTTATTATGCTCAGGTTTTGGTTTATGTTTTGGTTGAAGGATTTCTTTCAGGGCTTAAGGTGTAGTGTTCAGAGAATAGTATATCATTGGGCAATGGAGTCTGGAGTTGTGAAATGCTTTGAATTGCAGGTTTGGTGATGTTCGGACTGCAGGGCCTATTGTGTATCTTAAACAAACAAATTTAAACTTAAGGGGTGAAGCATGGTCAGCCAACAGAAAGCAATTAAGAATTCTCTATTAAGCTGGTGATGTGAAAGTGAAACATGTTGCACAGGAGCAAACTTGAATTCCTGAAACAAAGCTCACTGTGAAAGATATATTCTGAAAGTGCAGCAATTAAGAATTACACTTATCAAGATTACAGCTGAAGAAAAACATTCATTAACAACACAGATTGAACTCAGGGTATTCCTTGAATAAGTCCTGAAGGTTATTCTTTTTCCTTGTTGCTAAACGCTTAGAAATTAGAAACATATATGGGTTGTAAAAGATTAAAGCACATAACAAAGAGAGTTACAGAAACTTATTGTATTGTGAAGTACACAGGAATCCTGCAGTTTTCAACGGACACCAGAACGCATTCAACACTTCAGAAATCCGAGAAATTCCATCACTTTCTTTATTAAACTCTGAAAGGATTACAGTATAAGAACTTCTTCAGGAGAAATCAACAACAACCCTTTGCAAAACATGCGAAGGGGACTTTATAGAAATGTTTATACAAAATATCTCAGGCATTGAGTCATCTGAGAGAGAAATATCTTCATTACTTCGTACAGAAAAGTAGAAAAGAAGTTATTGCAGCTTTGAATGCAACATAACTGCTCTTTAAATCTGTCAGAGGATATTTTGACCTTTGGAGGTCACTGAGTCGGTTGGAACGCTTTGCTTTAATGCTGAAAAATGTGCCTTTATGTTTGCTGCGCTGTATCTTCTCGGACCTGCCACCTGTGACTATGCTTGCTGCTGTGGTGGCCAAATAGCCCTGTTGAGTTGGCTCAGCCTTTCATCTTTCCTTTGTATGCTGACTTTATTGAACTGTGCCTTGCATAACAATTCATATTTTTATAAACAAAATTTGGTGAATGGCTCACCGTTTACAAAATTGTTTTTATCACTTTGGTCCACCAGTCATGTGTAGGTAATTGATGCCTGAGGATTGCATCTATAGTCTCCTCTGCCTCTGTATACTTATAAAAATTGGGAGGGGCCTCAAACAGGTGTTTGATTTCATTCATTATAAAAAATAAATTCTCTACTCTGTTATAGAGAGTCTGTCCTGTGGCTGGCCTCGTTTCCTCTGAGGTGCTGGGCTTCTCATTGATCTGACTAGTGGCAAATGTGTTAACTCTTTTGGCATATTGGTCATGTGTAAACAATTTCCCTGCGCTGTTCAGTAAGCTAGGGAGCCCTCTGTGTTCCAACACCTGAAACTTTTCCAAAAACCTATTCACCTCAGTCTGCATATCCTGGGTTCTTCTTTCCAATGTCTGCACTAAGTTTCTCAGTGGGAGAACCCTTTTGATCAACTGAATGTGCTCAGTTCTGTTTGGAATTCCCATGGCAGCCAACTGAGTGCTTGTCCTATTGTTAAGCACATTGATCATCCTGCTGGCTATCTCAGGCATGTTGCTTAGAGCAGCTCTTGCTCTCTGAATTTCAGTGTGTGCTTTTGGAATAAGGTCCAACTGCTCATGGATGGTTTCAATAAATTGCCATTGCTCATTGATAGATTGACCAATGTTAGCCCACAGCACTATTTTTAGCTCAGCCACCACTTTATCTAATTTGAGCTCATTTTCTAGCTCTTTGATTTTATCTTTGAGGGCTTTTATCTCCCTGCCCTTTTCTGCCACAGACTGCTTGGATTTATCATATCTGTCATTCACTTTGGCCAATTTATCCCTGGTCTCATTTAGATCTGTCATCTGAGCTTCCAGGGCCTGGATCTCATTCCTCAGCTTTTGCATGTCCAGGCTTGGGGCCTGCTCTGTTGCTGGTGGTGCTGCTGAGGTGGATGTTGCTACTTGTTCTAGCTGTTGAGGAGGAGGAACAGTAGGTGGAGCAGTTTCCTCAAGATTTATTACTTCAGGAGGAGGCTGGGAGGTCTGTCCTTCTTCTCTTTGTTTTAAAGCTGCCTGTAATGCTGCCTGTGCAGCCTATGATTCTCCCAGCTTTTCTTGTGCCTGGATGAGCTATTTGTAGAGAGACACCAACAAATCTGTGGCTTCTTTATCATGCCTCTGCTGGGCAACCTCATCTGTTTGAGGGTGGATTGTGGCTGGCATTTTTATCTTTTTCTTCAAAGCAGCCATGTCTGCATCCCTTAACTTCAATATCTCCTGGATGCCCTTAATATCTTTGGGATCATGCCCAATTTCAATAATTATATCTTCTAAGGACCTAATTCTGTTGTCCTTAGCCGGTGATGATGCCCTTTCCAACTCAAGTTGGGCAGCTGTATTATTAAGGCTATTTTCCAGCCTGTAGTTGTCCAAGGTTTTGTCTGCCAAGGAGGCATAGACCATCTCACCTGTTTGTTTGTGCAACTCAATTTTATCCATTGGGTGGATGTCTTTGGCAAGGACCTCAAGATTGGTCCTTATATAATCTGCATGAGTTTGGGGCTGTGCTACAGCTGGTAGGAAATGACTCATGATCATCTTTCCTTCACTGACATCAAAAGCAGACATTAGTCTTTGCTGGTTGGTGGGAGCCATCTTTAGCAAATGATTATACAGCTGTATTTTTATGGGCTCGCTCCTTTTCTTTATGTCTATGAACTGTTGTTTGATGCTAAGTTCACCCTCCCTCTGCTGGCTAGAGGAGCTGACTTCTCCTCCCACAGTTCTGTTCTGTTCCCCTTGGAAGGAACTTGCAGATACTTCCCTGCTAGGTGGACCCATACCCAGAGACTGCCCTGTTGGCATTTCCTCATCAGAGAAAGGGTTCATTCTTTGTCTTTTCTCACCATGACTTTCTGATGTGGTCAAGGGAGTCTCTCTATCCCTTTTTCTGCTAGTATCCTCCTTTTGTGGAGTTTGGAGGATTGAGGCATCAACTGATGTTTCTTGCCTTGGAGGCACTGTATTTTGTGCCTGTTATTCTGTGGAAATGGGGGCTTCAACTGTCCCTTCTTGCTGTGTGGGCTGCTCTTTATTGTGCTGCCCTTCTTCTTGCTGCATTTCCTGTTGTTGTTGCTGTACCTGTTGCTGCTGTTGCTGCACCTTCTCATGCTGTGGCCGTTCAGTATCCATTTCTTTTTCCTTGCCCTTGCCAGATATATCTTCAGTGGCTATGGGTGATTGCTGGTTTGCAGTCGAGGAGGATGCACTTGCTCCCACTTGTGTGCTTGGCAGTGAAAACACCTATGAACAAAGTTCAAGGTCAGCCATCTTTTTAAGATTCCTCACTGCTCTTTGATTCAGCTCTTCTTGTGTAACCGGCTCTTCTAGGGTTCCTCTCCTCCACTTTGCTTGGTTAGCATGTTTTTCAATGTGAGGGATTTTTAGATGATCATAGCCAGAGAGCCTATATCTTAGCCTTCTCAAGGTGATGAAGTGGTTGGGGTCATAAGGTTTCCAAAGGAAACTAGTTTGAAGGCCAAGGGACTCAAGCATGTTGTCTGCTTCTTTCCAACCTTCCTCCCTTTGGTTATAGACAAAGTGGCCCAGTTGGTTCCTGACTTTCAACTGTGCTTTCTTGCCTTTGCCTGAAAAGTGAAGCACATCAACGTTGCCAAACTGCCTGAAGTATTCTAGGGCAAATAGCCTCATAGGCACATATCTGGGTAGTCTGTAGGGAGGCAGTTCACACCCATACATCCTGATGACGGTGTGGTGCTGGTAAAAGTACCAGTCCCCGATGCTGTATGATTTGGATAGCTGCAAGATCCTTTGCATTTCATCTGTGAGTCTCGGAGGAGGTGAGCCCATCATCATTGTCATAGCTAGGTGAATGAACTGATCTATGAACTCACAATAGGTGTATGGAGTTTCACCTCTAAGGTGGAAAACAGATGACCAATATACCACTGATCTTGGATTGCCTTGGGCATCCTCTCTTTTGATTGGAAAAGAGAATTTCTGATGTTGATGATATAAGATCAAGTGGTAAATGTAGGAGGTATACCTGAACACTCTTTCTCTTGCTAGGTTCATTAGTTGCTCATGTATTTTGTCTACTATATAGGTGGCATAGTCATAGCAGATAGGAGACTTGCCAGGAGCAAACATGAGCATGATTACCAGCACAGTTTGATCAACGTACTCAATGGAGTTGTAGCGCAAAATGGGACTGATCATGTCAGCCAGATCTTTGCCCAGTTGGTTGAGGTATACCTGATTGATAGGAGGATACTTCACAGAGTCAGAGCCAATATACAGATGGTTTAGTTTGGTGACCTGAGCATCTGTCATTCTGGCTCCTCGATTTATCAGGTCTACAAGTGATAGAGGGACCAGCTTCTTCTCAGTCCTGAAGCAGAGCATATCTTTGATAGCTTCTGGGGTGACATAAAACACAACTGATCCTGAAGGGTCAAGAACTGCCCTCTGAGTGGGGTCATAATTTTCAGCACACAGATGGATCAACTCAGGGAATTGGTTAACTTGAGGGAGCTTGAAAATAGGGAGGAATGAGCTCCATATGCCCAGCACATCTGTTCCAGCCTCATGCTTAGCCTTCAGTTCATTAAGCAGGTGAATGTGGAACTTGGTACCCATCAGCATTTCCTCTGAAATCTGATAGTCCATGTCTACCAAGGACTGCCATTCCAAATGTCTCTGAGGGGCATTTAATGGAGCAATGTTTAGTGCTATTGGAGCCACTCGTGGATCCATGACTTCTCCTAGGATTTATGGATAGAGTTGCTATGCAGAGCAACCCAAGAATCTTCTTTGAGGGAGAAATGTGAAGTGTATGGAACAGAGGATGAGTGAGACAGTTGCTGCAATTGAAATACCGCTTGAAGGACTGATAAAATAGTAACAGGACTGAGAAAAGTGTTTTCTGTAGTGAGTTTGGTCAGTTAAGGTACCTAGTTCACGACTGCGCGAACTTAGGTGCAAATTTCAACTCAATTTGTTAAATGCGGCCCTGCAGGAGTTTAATGGCTTCACTGGCTGGATATAAGTGTAGGTCACAGTGTTTTTAACGGTGAAAACAGAGTTTTAAGGTCTGTCGACAGTTTACTTGCAGAATTATGGATAAAACCAGGTTTATGGGATGATTTTGAAGAATACCTAGTGAATTCGTCGGCAAGAGTTGCGAATGCAGGTGCAACGGAGGCTCTGGCGGTCTCGGAATCAACTTTAGCAGGCGGGTGCTGGTTTGGACGTGAGCAGCATGCAGAAATAACAGTAGTGTCTTTTGCCAAAAATGGAAAAAACATGAGATTTTGGCCTAAAAATGGATTTTTGGCAATATTGGCGCGTTTTTGGGATGACGTCAGCATGACGTCATCGGGTGGGGTCGGAGTCGGATGACGTCAGCATGACGTCATCGGGTGAGGTGGCGAGCTGCTATTGGTCCACGGAGATGATGCGGTGGCAGACACATTGGCATGAGGGCGGACAAAAAAGGTCAACGCGATGGCGGGGTGGCATTGACGTGGGGATGATGTCGGATGAGAGGTTTGACAGAAACCGGAAATGGCTGGCGGTTTTATATCGCACCGCTATAGCCACGGAGGTGGAATCTGTCAGGCGTACCTCCGATGTATTGTGGAGAAGGCGCGTGGTGGGCCCCTGACGTCACCTTCTGACAGATATCGGAAGGTATCTGTCGGACGTCGGGGCCGCTCCGATATCAACGAGGGCCGTCGGATCTCATGGGTCTGATCCGACGGTTGACGGAAGGGTGATGTGACCGAACAATATGGATGGGGGGCGGGATTAATTTATTGTTTGTTTTGGAATATGCGCCCGGTGGAAAACCTTAGGATATGGGTTTTTGTAAAGTTTTTTCAATGTATTTTGGAAAATCAAACATATGCGCCGAAACTTTGGATAAGCGGCATAATGTGGGTTTTTTGGGTTTTTTCACAATTTCAAGGGGTTTATGGGTAAGAGGGGGTTTTTATAAGGTTTTTCTTTACAAACGGAGGTTTAATGGGTAGAATGACTTGAAAGAAGGGAGAGGGGTGAGGTTTTAGGTTCATCAAAGTGACCAGATGCCAATTTGATCCCTGACAGAGGACTTATTGGCTATAATGCCAAGGGGAGGGATATATATACAAAATTTGGGGTTTATACACCATGGTGTTAATAATAGTAGGGGAAGGGTAACATAGGGGAATTACATAGTAGAGTTAGAGTTAATATGGGGGAAAATGTGAATGAAGGGGGAAATCACTAAGTTTATTTGAAACTTACTTAGTTTTTAGGGAGTAGATCAAAATGAAAAGAAATTTAGACAAGAAATGTGGCTTTTCAATGAATAAAACCAGCATCAAACCTCAAGTTTTCTAAGCAATTCAATTGATGAGGGGATGTTAGTAATGAGTGGGAAAAAGGGATAATTGGGAAGTTAGACATGCTTCTTTGTTTTTCTTTTCTCATCTTGACCATCAAGGTTAAATCTGAAATGAATACCACTTCTGCAACCCCATCTACTTACCCAGCTATTTTGCCTAGCATTTTTTGTTTCTTCTTGAAGGGTGCACTTAGGCTTGCAGACCCTTACTTGCCTTTTCTTTTCTTTGGCTTTTTCTTTTGTTTTTCTATCTACTTCTACCCTTATTTCTTCCAAGGTCCCAGATTAAGCTGTTGGGAGCCTTTTCCTCTCTACCTGAACTACTTGTCTACCAAGATTAAACAGTTTGGATAGACTTCTTTCTCTATTCTACAACTGAAAATTCAAACATGGCATGATCCAGATTAGACTGTTGGACCATCCATCAAAATTTAGTCCCCATCAAGCTATAAGCACAGATTGTATTCTTATGGAAATATGTGATCTTTGCATCATCAAAGCAGAGCATATTTGGACCTTTTCATTTCCAATCATGAAATATGAAACCTATTGGTATAGGTAGCTAACAGTGGCTCCACATGGGGATGGTGTTTCATTTGAAAGACCAAGAACAGCAGGTCAGATTGCCTTGCTCCTTGACTACTTTTGCCAATCTTGAAGTTTGCTGCTTTGGAATGCCAAAATTGTGTGCTTCTCTTCTTGGTAGACCTCTGATTCCATTCACTTTTTGCTGGTAGTTTAAGAAAACTTTGAGAAATTGCATTTTTACATGTTGAGAGAAAATAATATATACATCTGGATATGTACAAGGCAAAAACTCAGGTTGCACTTATGGGTGATATTCAAAATAGTGCTTCAGCATCCTGCCATTCACAGGACCTTCATCCAAATCAATTTCATTGAGACTCTTAAGGAAATAAGTGTTGTTTCCTTGTACTGCTTGGACAACAAATGGTCCTCTCCAAAGGGAATCAAATTTTCCATGTTTTCCCTTATCCTCTCTTCTTGAATCCCACTTAAGGACTTTGTCTCCAATGTTGAAATCTTCTCCCTTAGTTCTCCTATCAATAGCCTTCTTTAATTTTTCTTGTAGAACTTGAACTCTGCTGAAAACTTGGTCTCTAGCTTGCTGTAAACATATGATCTGATTGATTCTTCTTTGCATATCATTTGGTTCAGCTTGGCTTTCTTGAAGAAGTTTCATAACAGGCACTCCTAGTGATGAAGGAAATTTGGCCTCTAATCCATAAACCAACTCATATGGGCTGGTCCCAATTGATCTTTTGGTTGTTAGTCTATCTGCCCATAGGGCATTCACAAGCTTCTTATGCCAATTCTTTTTGTTCTCTTCTAGTACTTTCTTTATGATGTTTACCAGACTTTTATTTGATGACTCAGCAAGGCCATTTCCTTGGGGATAGTATGCAGTAGAATGGCCCAAGGTGATGTGAAATTTATGGCAGAAGTTCACCATTTTCTTGGATCTGAAAGCGGCAGCATTGTCTGTTATTATTTTGTCAGGACAGCCAAATCTAGCCAATATGTTGTTCTCCAAGAACTGAATGATAGTGGAATCATTTGCTTGTCTGCATGGAACAGCTTCAATCCACTTGGTGAAGTAGTCTGTGGCTGTTAAGATCCATCTATGTTGGCCTGAGGATGAGGGATGAATTTCCCCAATGAAATCCAAGCCCCATTGTTGAAAAGGTCTCTCTGTTGCAATAGGCCTTAAGGGAAGTGGCAGCAACTGTCTCTTTCCCTCAAACACATGACATTTATGACATGAGGTGGTGAATTTCTTGACATCAGAGAACATGGTGGGCCAGTAGTACCCAGCCCTTAGTATTTTATCCACAGTGGACTTCCAGTACAAGTGTCCACCACAGTCACCTGCATGAAATTCCTTTATGATATTGTCAGTTTCATTCTCAATTAGGCAGTTTAGCAATATTCCTTCATGGTTTTTCCACAATAAATTTCCATCCATAACACAGAATTTAGAAGCTTTCATTATTAGGAACCTACATTTAGTTCTGGACAATCCTGGGGGAGCACACAGGTTTTGCAATACATAACATATATCAGAGTACCAAGGGGATTGTTCAAAGGCTACATTGATCTTTGGAGTCGCCAGCTCCGGTTCACTGTCCAGCTGGTTGATGTCTAAGGCCTGGAAATTTGCTTCTGTCATTAGTTTGGCCAAGCCTTGCCCTTTTATTAGTTTTGTAGGTTTTATCTCAATATCAAATTCCAAGATGTTGGCAATCCACTTTCCTCTTCTGCCCTCTAAATTTTCTTGGGTGAGAATGTCTTTGACAATAGGACTTGGCACATATGCTATAACATGGGAATAAAGGATATAAATCCTAAAGTCTTTAATGGCTTTGACCAAAGCATAAGCTTGCTTTTCCATGATTTGATACTTTAAAGGTGCATCTCTGAGAGCTTTGCTAAAGAAAGCAATTGGCTTCTCATTTCCTTGGTCATCTTTTTGCAATAAAACAGCAGCAATAGTATGCTGGGAGGCAAAAGAGAAAATGATAAATTCTCTGTCAAACTGAGGATTGGTCAACACTGGGGTTTGGGTAAGGGCCAGTTTTATACCTTCAAAGGCTTGATTGGCTTCAACAGTCCATTTGACTTTTGAATCTTTCTTTAGCATGTTATTTAATAATCTGATTAGTTCTGCTAAGTTTGGGATAAACCTTCTTAAGAAATTGATTTTTCCCAAGAATCCTTGCAACTCTTTGACATTTCTTGGGTGGGGCATTTGTAGGATAGCCTGTATCCTATCTGGGTCAATTCTGATGCCATCTTTAGAAATGATGTGGCCCAATAGCTTACCTTCCTCTAAACCAAACAGGGATTTCTTGGGATTCAAGGAAATTCCATATTTTCTGCATTTTAGGAAGATCTGTCTCAAATGTTTTATATGTTCTTGGTCTGATTTTGAGAAAGGTGTAAGGTCATCTAGGTAAATGACTAAAAAGTCATGAATCTCCTTGGCAAAAGCAATATCCATTGCTCTTTGAAATGTTGCCTGTGCATTTTTCAATCCAAAAGGCATCTTTACATATTTGAAAGTTCCCCATGGGGTAGTGAATGCCGTTTTGTCTTGATCATCAGGGTGCACCAGGATTTGATTGAAGCCTGAAAATCCATCCAGTAATGAGATCCTTGAGGCCCCTACCACTCTTTGGAGAATGTGATCCATCTTGGGTAATGGATAGTTGTCTTTGAGGGATACTTGGTTCAGATTTCTTAAGTCCACACACAGCCTAATTTCACCAGTCTTCTTCCTTGTAGGGACTAAGTTGGAGATCCATTCAGAGAATCTGATTGGTGCTATGATGCCTGCCTTAAACATTTTCTGTACTTCTTGTTCCATTGCTGGGAGAAGCATAGGATTGATTCTCCTCAATTTTTGTTTAAAGGGCTTTTGATCAGGTTTGAGAGGGATTGTATGCTGGATAACAGAGGTGTCATAGGACTTTAGGTCCTCATAACTCCATGCAAAGACATCCTGGAACTCTTTAAAGAGGTCAATGTATTTAGGCTTTTGGTCAGGAGGTAAAGCAGCAGACAATTTAATTATTTTGGGTTTGCCAATTGTACCTATGTTGCATTCTTCAATGGTTGCATTTAAGGGCTGCATTTTTGGTTTTCTAGGGATATCATTTGAATCAAAGATGTCCTCTAGTGGAGTTAGGCCTGTTGGTAGAAAATTGTCTTTCAGCTCTATGATTTCAGTTTCAGCATTGGCCACTTCCTCACAGTTGATTGATTGAATTTGTTGAATGTTGTCCTTGTTGAAAATAGTTGGATTTAGCATTTGTTTTGCTGTTCTAGGTGATATTGGGTGAGTAGTTTTCTGAAACTGTATTTGTGATGGACTTTCTCTTTCAAGTATTTGTGATTGACTTGCTATATCAAGTATTTGTGATTGACTTGTTGTATCAGTGTCAATATTTAATCCTGCAAATTCTTGTTGCAGAGTTAAAAAATGGTTTATTTGCTTGTCATCCTCAAATACTTGCCAATCATTAACATTGTTTGGAATGGAGGGTTTGTGTTTTACCTCAGCTGTAAAACAATGATGGGGCTCAAAAGGCAGTTTGCAGGTACTTGCAAAGGTGGCCAAACTATGAGCGTGCAGATTGTGGGTTCTAGGAATTTTAGTGATTTGGAATTCAGAGAAAAAGTTTAGTACCTCAGAAACAGCAGACCTATAAGTCCTTAGTCTTTTGTCATTGGTGACAAAGTTTCCCTTCACTTGTTGAATAACTAGATCTGAATCACCCATGATTGAAACCCTGGCAGCTTGTAAGAACTTTACTAACTTGAGGCCTAGTAAAAGAGCTTCATATTCTGCCATGTTATTAGTACATCTGAAGTTTAATCTATAGGCTCTGCCTTCTGCATGACTATTTTCTTTGTTGTGTACCCAAACTCCAGCTCCTGCCCCTAACTTGTTGACTGAGCCATCAAATTCGAGGAACCATAGAATATCCTGTTGGGAAGGAGATTTAATGATCTGTTCATGGGCTGGCAATGTGAGTAGAAGTTGTGGTTTTTCCTTTAGCTTGTCTTCTAGGACAGTTTCATCATTTGATTGGATATGCTTGGTATTTGGAACAGCAGCAGTATCTAGTGTTTGATTGACTGTTGTTTCATGGGTAGTAATTCTTTCATTTGAGTCTTCCTCCTGTATGAGTATCTTGGTTTCAACCTCACCTTTTGAGGGAGTTGTGTTGTCATTGAAGAGAATGTATGAGTCTATGTCAGAATGGACAGCATATATGGGAAAGTTTTGAGGCTTTTCTTCACTGCTGACCATATATTTCATGAGTGTTTCTCTGTACAGTCTTTTTGGTTGCCCAAAAACAGAGATGGTGGCATATGACATGTCTAATTGCAGGGAACCTTGGAGTTTAGCTCCCCAAGATCTTGATAACAACATCCCATACTTAGGTGGAATATCAGCAACTACCACATCCATTAGGATTGTCTTGTTTGGGTATTGAACCAGAGACACACATAAATCTTTTATGAGACCTAGACACTTGACTTGGCTGGAGTCAAAGGAAAACAGGTCCTTGTATGGTCTTGTTATGTCTAGATTCAATCTCTCCATGACTGCTTTTGGCATGAGATTGTGAGAGGCACCTGAGTCAAACATTGCATTATGTAGTATTTTATCATGAATGTGTAAGCTGACATAGAAAGGTAATATCCCTGTGACTACCGTTTTTCCATCCACTTCTGGGCCAAACAGTAATTCTGGGGTGTCATCCAGCACATTGACATCATCTTTGTTGCTAGTGAGTTGAAGGGACTTCTTAATTTGTAGTTTATAGATGTCATGCTTGGCTAGTTCTGAGAGAGGGATTGCTATTTTTAGTTTGCCAATTTCAGTTTCTAGGTCGAAAGGTTTTTCAGATTGGGTCTTGGGGTTATGGATAACAGTCCTTTCCTTGTTCATTAAATCTTCTTCTTGATTTTTATCTTGACTTTGGGACTTGCCTCTTTTACTCATCTCTTGGGGAGTAACATTCAATTAGACTGAGAAGGTGAAGTGGCCACAGGCTGCTGTTTTAAGGACAGTGGTTCAGTGATCTCTTCAATAATCACTTCTTCTGCAGGTGAATTTGTTTTGTCATTAGGCTCTGTGACTATGACTCTTTCAGGCTGCTGATTATCCTTTATCTTTTCAGGCTGGTTTACATTCACAGTTCTGCTCCTCAGCTTGTATTGTTTATGGACCTCATAAACAGCAGTGTCATAGCCTTGTTTAAAGTCAAAGGATTCACCTGATTTAGTTTGGAACAGTTTGATTTCATCATCCTCATGATCTTCTTGTGTTAAGAAAACTTGACTTTCACCATCTAGACCCATTAAATTAATCTCAGGATCTTCATTGGGCTCTGTTGATGTGGAAGTTTCTGCATAATTCTCTTGGAAAGGGGGTCTTATGTCTTGATCAGCACTGGGTTTGCCAATGCCTGGGTTTTGAGTTCTCCTAAAATTTGGATTCCTAGGAGGGTTGTTTTGTGGTGCTTCCCATGATGATTTTCTTTCAACCGATTCCACTCTATCACCCAATCTTTTCATTCCAGTGAGAATTGCATCTAGCTTTTGATCAAAGGCAGAGGGTTCCTCTTTGAAAGCAGTCCTCTTTTCCAACCTTGCCCTGTTCCTTTTGGCAATTAGGTTGGCTTCCACTGTAACAGCAACCCTTTGGGCCTCTGCAAGGGATTGAGGATCTCTTTCCTTCAACTGATAGGCCATGTCAGGGTCAAAACCATCAGGGAATTTGTACAAGGCTAAATCAGGAGGAGGTCTTAAATTTTGTGGAATCGCGTTATATACATTGTTAAATCTTGCACAATACTCCAAAACAGTCTCTTGGGGACCTCTTTTGATAGTGTCATATTCCCCAAGTATGTGCAGAGGATCTTTCTTCTTCTCCCATCTACTAGTAAAGGCTTGATACAGTTCATCAGGAGTTGTGATGGAGTTTGCATTCAGGGATCTAAACCAAGTTCTTACATCCCCAGTTAGGCTTTGAACAAACATCCTCATTCTGACACTGTCATCATCTATTTCATAGGTCTCAAAATGGTCTTGCATCCTCTTAGCATGATGGACAGCTGTCAGAGGGCCATTGGAGTCAAAATATGAGATTTTGGTTTGGTAATCTTGGGGTAGAGCTGCAGCATTAGCTGGTATCTGCAAGGGTGCATATCTGTTAGCCATATTTACAGGATTTAGAGAATTAACAGGGGCAGCTGGGATTTTAGGAACAGTGGGTACCACAGGGGTGATAGGTAAGGGTGAACTTAGAGTGTTGGTCAAGGGGATATGTGCAGTGGATGAAGATGTGAGAGGAGGACTTTGAGATGTGGATGGTGAACTAGGGGAACTAGGGGTAGACCAGAAAAGGACCTTGCATGGAGTAGAGATAAGGCTGGGATGATCTGAATCTGAGGTTAGATCAGCAGGCTGCTCCTGCCTTTGCTGCCTCCTAATGTTTCTAGGGATGGTATTTGGATTATCAACAATGATGGGTGGATTAGGGTCAGGATTTGCCCTAGTGTGCCGTGGATTTTTCTTGGGAGCCAGCTTCTAACTGTTTTTAGGATTTTATAGGAAATTTTTTATATCTGCAAGGACTGGATAAAGATTTTGAAATGGCTATATATGTTTCAAAGCTGAGATGAAGACTCACTGAAAAAGCTCTTCCCTAAAGCTGTCAATGTGACACAGAAACAGCTTTGCAGGCCTCCTGACTGATTTCAGGCTTGATCTGTAGCGTTGAGAGATGTATAGAAATTGGAAAATCCTAAGAAGTCCCCAGTGGAGTTGCCAATTATGTTAACACCCAGGTTGTTCCCTATGACTCCCAAGGGAATACGGCCGGGGTAACCACTAACCAATCTTTGGATCACAGTTCCTAGCCAAACTGTAATCAGAGAGGGCTCTCTCTTTATAATTTGTCTCTGTTTTGATGGTGTTTTAGGCTAGTTATTATGCTCAGGTTTTGGTTTATGTTTTGGTTGAAGGATTTCTTTCAGGGCTTAAGGTGTAGTGTTCAAAGAATAGTATATCATTGGGCAATGGAGTCTGGAGTTGTGAAATGCTTTGAATTGCAGGTTTGGTGATGTGCGGACTGCAGGGCCTATTGTGTATCTTAAACAAACAAATTTAAACTTAAGGGGTGAAGCATGGTCAGCCAACAGAAAGCAATTAAGAATTCTCTATTAAGCTGGTGATGTGAAAGTGAAACATGTTGCACAGGAGCAAACTTGAATTCCTGAAACAAAGCTCACTGTGAAAGATATATTCTGAAAGTGCAGCAATTAAGAATTACACTTATCAAGATTACAGCTGAAGAAAAACATTCATTAACAACACAGATTGAACTCAGGGTATTCCTTGAATAAGTCCTGAAGGTTATTCTTTTTCCTTGTTGCTAAACGCTTAGAAATTAGAAACATATATGGGTTGTAAAAGATTAAAGCACATAACAAAGAGAGTTACAGAAACTTATTGTATTGTGAAGTACACAGGAATCCTGCAGTTTTCAACGGACACCAGAACGCATTCAACACTTCAGAAGTCCGATAAATTCCATCACTTTCTTTATTAAACTCTGAAAGGATTACAGTATAAGAACTTCTTCAGGAGAAATCAACAACAACCCTTTGCAAAACATGCGAAGGGGACTTTATAGAAATGTTTATACAAAATATCTCAAGCATTGAGTCATCTGAGAGAGAAATATCTTCATTACTTCGTACAGAAAAGTAGAAAAGAAGTTATTGCAGCTTTGAATGCAACATAACTGCTCTTTGAATCTGTCAGAGGATATTTTGACCTTTGGAGGTCACTGAGTCGGTTGGAACACTTTGCTTTAATGCTGAAAAATGTGCCTTTACGTTTGCTGCGCTGTATCTTCTCGGCCCTGCCACCTGTGACTATGCTTGCTGCTGTGGTGGCCAAATAGCCCTGCTGAGTTGGCTCAGCCTTTCATCTTTCCTTTGTATGCTGACTTTATTGAACTGTGCCTTGCATAACAATTCATATTTTTATAAACAAAATTTGGTGAATGGCTCACCGTTTACAAAATTGTTTTTATCACTTTGGTCCACCAGTCATGTGTAGCTAATTGATGCCTGAGGATTGCATCTATAGTCTCCTCTGCCTCTGTATACTTATAAAAATTGGGAGGGGCCTCAAACAGGTGTTTGATTTCATTCATTATAAAAAATAAATTCTCTACTCTGTTATAGAGAGTCTGTCCTGTGGCTGGCCTCGTTTCCTCTGAGGTGCTGGGCTTCTCATTGATCTGACTAGTGGCAAATGTGTTAACTCTTTTGGCATATTGGTCATGTGTAACCAATTTCCCTGCGTTGTTCAGTAAGCTAGGGAGCCCTCTGTGTTCCAACACCTGAAACTTTTCCAAAAACCTGTTCACCTCAGTCTGCATATCCTGGGTTCTTCTTTCCAATGTCTGCACTAAGTTTCTCAGTGTGAGAACCCTTTTGATCAACTGAATGTGCTCAGTTCTGTTTGGAATTCCCATGGCAGCCAACTGAGTGCTTGTCCTATTGTTAAGCACATTGATCATCCTGGTGGCTATCTCAGGCATGTTGCTTAGAGCAGCTCTTGCTCTCTGAATTTCAGTGTGTGCTTTTGGAATAAGGTCCAACTGCTCATGGATGGTTTCAATAAATTGCCATTGCTCATTGATAGATTGACCAATGTTAGCCCACAGCACTATTTTTAGCTCAACCACCACTTTATCTAATTTGAGATCATTTTCTAGCTCTTTGATTTTATCTTTGAGGGCTTTTATCTCCCTGCCCTTTTCTGCCACAGATTGCTTGGATTTATCATATCTGTCATTCACTTTGGCCAATTTATCCCTGGTCTCATTCAGCTCTGTCATCTGAGCTTCCAGGGCCTGGATCTCATTCCTCAGCTTTTGCATGTCCAGGCTTGGGGCCTGCTCTGTTGCTGGTGGTGCTGCTGAGGTGGATGTTGCTACTTGTTCTGGCTGTTGAGGAGGAGGAACAGTAGGTTGAGCAGTTTCCTCAAGATTTATTACTTCAGGAGGAGGCTGGGAGGTATGTCCTTCTTCTCTTTGTTTTAAAGCTGCCTGTAATGCTGCCTGTGCAGCCTCTGATTCTCCCAGCGTTTCTTGTGCCTGGATGAGCTGTTTGTAGAGAGACACCAGCAAATCTGTGGCTTCTTTATCATGCCTCTGCTGGGCAACCTCATCTGTTTGAGGGTGGATTGTGGCTGGCATTTTTATCTTTTTCTTCAAAGCAGCCATGTCTGCATCCCTTAACTTCAATATCTCCTGGATGCCCTTAATATCTTTGGGATCATGCCCAATTTCAATAATTATATCTTCTAAGGACCTAATTCTGTTGTCCTTAGCCTGTGATGATGCCCTTTCCAACTCAAGCTGGGCAGCTGTATTATTAAGGCTATTTTCCAGCCTGTAGTTGTCCAAGGTTTTGTCTGCCAAGGAGGCATAGACCATCTCACCTGTTTGTTTGTGCAACTCAGTTTTATCCATTGGGTGGATGTCTTTGGCAAGGACCTCAAGATTGGTCCTTATATAATCTGCATGAGTTTGGGGTTGTGCTACAGCGGGTAGGAAATGACTCATGATCATCTTTCCTTCACTGACATCAAAAGCAGACATTAGTCTTTGCTGGTTGGTGGGAGCCATCTTTAGCAAATGATTATACAGCTGTATTTTTATGGGCTCGCTCCTTTTCTTTATGTCTATGAACTGCTGTTTGATGCTGAGTTCACCCTCCCTCTGCTAGCTAGAGGAGCTGACTTCTCCTCCCACAGTTCTGTTCTGTTCCCCTTGGAAGGAACTTGCAGATACTTCCCTGCTAGGTGGACCCATACCCAGAGACTGCCCTATTGGAATTTCCTCATCAGAGAAAGGGTTCATTCTTTGTCTTTTCTCACCATGACTTTCTGATGTGGTCAAGGGAGTCTCTCTGTCCCTTTTTCTGCTAGTATCCTCCTTTTGTGGAGTTTGGAGGATTGAGGCATCAACTGATGTTTCTTGCCTTGGAGGCACTGTATTTTGTGCCTGTTGTTCTGTGGAAATGGGGGCTTCAACTGTCCCTTCTTGCTGTGTGGGCTGCTCTTTATTGTGCTGCCCTTCTTCTTGCTGCATTTCCTGTTGTTGTTGCTGTACCTGTTGCTGTTGTTGCTGCACCTTCTCATGCTGTGGCCGTTCAGTATCCATTTCTTTTTCCTTGCCCTTGCCAGATATATCTTCAGTGGCTATGGGTGCTTGCTGGTTTGCAGTCGAGGAGGATGCACTTGCTCCCACTTGTGTGCTTGGCAGTGAAAACACCTGTGAACAAAGTTCAAGGTCAGCCATCTTTTTAAGATTCCTCACTGCTCTTTGATTTAGCTCTTCTTGTGTAACCGGCTCTTCTAGGGTTCCTCTCCTCCACTTTGCTTGGTTAGCATGTTTTTCAATGTGAGGGATTTTTAGATGATCATAGCCAGAGAGCCTATATCTTAGCCTTCTCAAGGTGATGAAGTGGTTGGGGTCATAAGGTTTCCAAAGGAAACTAGTTTGAAGGCCAAGGGACTCAAGCATGCTGTCTGCTTCTTTCCAACCTTCCTCCCTTTGGTTATAGACAAAGTGGCCCAGTTGGTTCCTGACTTTCAACTGTGCTTTCTTGCCTTTGCCTGAAAAGTGAAGCACATCAACGTTGCCAAACTGCCTGAAGTATTCTAGGGCAAATAGCCTCATAGGCACATATCTGGGTAGTCTGTAGGGAGGCAGTTCACACCCATACATCCTGATGATGGTGTGGTGCTGGTAAAAGTACCAGTCCCCGATGCTGTATGATTTGGATAGCTGCAGGATCCTTTGCATTTCATCTGTGAGTCTCGGAGGAGGTGAGCCCATCATCATTGTCATAGCTGGGTGAATGAACTGATCTATGAACTCACAATAGGTGTATGGAGTTTCACCTCTAAGGTGGAAAACAGATGACCAATATACCACTGATCTTGGATTGCCTTGGGCATCCTCTCTTTTGATTGGAAAAGAGAATTTCTGATGTTGATGATATAAGATCAAGTGGTAAATGTAGGAGGTATACATGAACACTCTTTCTCTTGCTAGGTTCATTAGTTGCTCATGTATTTTGTCTGCTATATAGGTGGCATAGTCATAGCAGATAGGAGACTTGCCAGGAGTAAACATGAGCAAGATTACCAGCACAGTTTGATCAACGTACTCAATGGAGTTGTAGCCCAAAATGGGACTGATCATGTCAGCCAGATCTCTGCCCAGTTGGTTGAGGTATACCTGATTGATAGGAGGATACTTCACAGAGTCAGAGCCAATATACAGCTGGTTTAGTTTGGTGACCTGAGCATCTGTCATTCTGGCTCCTCGATTTATCAGGTCTACAAGTGATAGAGGGACCAGCTTCTTCTCAGTCCTGAAGCAGAGCATATCTTTGATAGCTTCTTTGGTGACATAAAACACAACTGATCCTGAAGGGTCAAGAACTGCCCTCTGAGTGGGGTCATAATTTTTAGCACATAGATGGATCAACTCAGGGAATTGGTTAACTTGAGGGAGCTTGAAAATAGGGAGGAATGAGCTCCATATGCCCAGCACATCTGTTCCAGCCTCATGCTTAGCCTTCAGTTCATTAAGCAGGTGAATGTGGAACTTCGTACCCATCAGCATTTCCTCTGAAATCTGATAGTCCATGTCTGCCAGGGACTGCCATTCCAAATGTCTCTGAGGTGCATTTAATGGAGCAATGTTTAGTGCTATTGGAGCCACTCGTGGATCCATGACTTCTCCTAGGATTTATGGATAGAGTTGCTATGCAGAGCAACCCAAGAGTCTTCTTTGAGGGAGAAATGTGAAGTGTATGGAACAGAGGATGAGTGAGACAGTTGCAGCAATTGAAATACCGCTTGAAGGACTGATAAAACAGTAACAGGACTGAGCAAAGTGTTTTCTGTAGTGAGTTTGGTCAGTTAAGGTACCTAGTTCACGACTGCGCGAACTTAGGTGCGAATTTCAACTCAATTTGTCAAATGCGGCCCTGCAGGAGTTTAATGGCTTCACTGGCTGGATATAAGTGTAGGTCACAGTGTTTTTAACGGTGAAAACAGAGTTTTAAGGTCTGTCGACAGTTTACTTGCAGAATTATGGATAAAACCAGGTTTATGGGATGATTTTGAAGAATACCTGGTGAATTCGTCGGCAAGAGTTGCGAATGCAGGTGCAACGGAGGCTCTGGCGGTCTCGGAATCGACTTTAGCAGGCGGGTGCTGGTTTGGACGTGAGCAGCATGCAGAAATAACAGTAGTGTCTTTTGCCAAAAGTGGAAAAAACACGAGATTTTGGCCTAAAAATGGATTTTTGGCAATATTGGCGCGTTTTTGGGATGACGTCAGCATGACGTCATCGGGTGGGGTCGGAGTCGGATGACGTCAGCATGACGTCATCGGGTGAGGTGGCGAGCTGCTATTGGTCCACGGAGATGATGCGGTGGCAGACACATTGGCATGAGGGCGGACAAAAAAGGTCGACGGGATGGCAGGGTGGCAATGACGTCGGATGAGCGGTTTGACCGAAACCGGAAACGGCTGGCGGTTTTATATCGCACCGCTATAGCCACGGAGGTGGAATCTGTCAGGCGTACCTCTGATGTATTGTGGAGAAGGCGCGTGGTGGGCCCCTGACGTCACCTTCTGACAGATATCGGAAGGTATCTGTCGGACGTCGGGGCCGCTCCGATATCAACGAGGGCCGTCGGATCTCATGGGTCCGATCCGACGGTTGACGGAAGGGTGATGTGACCGAAAAATATGGATGGGGGGCGGGATTAATTTATTGTTTGTTTTGGAATATGCGCCCGGCGGAAAACCTTAGGATATGGGTTTTTGTAAAGTTTTTTCAATGTATTTTGGAAAATCAAACATATGCGCCGAAACTTTGGATAAGCGGCATAATGTGGGTTTTTTGGGTTTTTTCACAATTTCAAGGGGTTTATGGGTAAGAGGGGGTTTTTATAAAGTTTTTCTTTACAAACGGAGGTTTAATGGGTAGAATGACTTGAAAGAAGGGAGAGGGGTGAGGTTTTAGGTTTATCAAAGTGACCAGATGCCAATTTGATCCCTGACAGAGGACTTATTGGCTATAATGCCAAGGGGAGGGATATATATACAAAATTTGGGGTTTATACACCATGGTGTTAATAATAGTAGGGGAAGGGTAACATAGGGGAATTACATAGTAGAGTTAGAGTTAATATGGGGGAAAATGTGAATGAAGGGGGAAATCACTAAGTTTATTTGAAACTTACTTAGTTTTTAGGGAGTAGATCAAAATGAAAAGAAATTTAGACAAGAAATGTGGCTTTTTAATGAATAAAACCAGCATCAAACCTCAAGTTTTCTAAGCAATTCAATTGATGAGGGGATGTTAGTAATGAGTGGGAAAAAGGGATAATTGGGAAGTTAGACATGCTTCTTTGTTTTTCTTTTCTCATTTTGACCATCAAGGTTAAATCTGAAATGAATACCACTTCTGCAACCCCATCTACTTACCCAGCTATTTTGCCTAGCATTTTTTGTTTCTTCTTGAAGGGTGCACTTAGGCTTGCAGACCCTTACTTGCCTTTTCTTTTCTTTGGCTTTTTCTTTTGTTTTTCTATCTACTTCTACCCTTATTTCTTCCAAGGTCCCAGATTAAGCTGTTGGGAGCCTTTTCCTCTCTACCTGAACTACTTGTCTACCAAGATTAAACAGTTTGGACAGACTTCTTTCTCTATTCTACAACTGAAAATTCAAACATGGCATGATCCAGATTAGACTGTTGGACCATCCATCAAAATTTAGTCCCCATCAAGCTATAAGCACAGATTGTATTCTTATGGAAATATGTGATCTTTGCATCATCAAAGCAGAGCATATTTGGACCTTTTCATTTCCAATCATGAAATATGAAACCTATTGGTATAGGTAGCTAACAAGGGGAAAGGTAGAGTATGTGTTTTTTAAGGGTGAAAGTGTAGTGTATAGTGTAGTAAGTGGCTAGTTATATGTGTATGATAGATCTGTGGGGTAAGCCTAAGATTGTGATTATGATTAAGAGTTTTACAACAATTACAATGCCATTACTTAATTTGTTGTCTAGAGATGTTGATTTTCTATGGGATGGTTTTTTTCAGCGTGTTTTTAAGACCTTGAAGGAAAGATGTTGCCTTCATAACTAAGATAAACAAACAAAAACAAGATACTAAAGCCTTAATAATATAAATGATCAAAATTTAGTGGCACAAAAAATCTCATTGTTATATATTTATGATCTTATTTACAATTTAAGAATCTCCATTATAAAGTGAGATAAACCTACATAAGTAAGAATCTCTTTCCATATTTTTTAAAATATATGTATGTTCATGTTATATATTAATTTTTATTATACTTTAATAATAATAATAATAATTTAAAATAAAATTATATTTAATTAGTTTTTATGATTTTTCTTTTATTTTAATAACATCACATATATTATATAAAACGTGTTTGAATACATAAATTGATGTCTATAAACATTTACCTGCCATTTATTTTATATAGAAATACTAATAGTTAAATATTATTAAAATATTTAACATTTTACACCTTATTTTAATAAATTATATATATATATATATATATATATATATATATATATATATATATAAAACATTATTCCATGCCACTCAAATTACTATTAATAAATAATCTAAATTCATTTCATATTATATCTAAACTTTTAATTATTTAATATCATAAATTTATTATATATCACAAAATTTAATAATGATAATTCACTTTGGTCTTCACCGTTGAATAGATTTATTAATTTCCACTTACTAAATATCCAAACTCTTTCCAAAGAGAGAGTAAACCCTGAGAATAAATTTAAAAAACTATCTCCAAATTAATCTATACCTATTAAACGTCCAAACTCTTTTCCAAGAAGCAGTAAACAATCATAATATTTTTTTTGTAGTCTAACTGACTTCCATTACCCTATCAAAATCAGTCCATGACTATATTTCATTAATGCAATTTAACTTCACGCGAATTCATGAATCACAACCCTGGTTTTTCAGGCACGTGATTTGGTGATAACCTTTCAGTAATCCTCTTTGGTGTTCCAATTTTAGCAATTGAATTTGGTGATGTATTCAATTCAGCCACTGCATTTGGCTGTAGTACCTTCTCATGCACGCCACTTGCTGGTTTTCCATTTTCACTTTGATGCACAAACATTGCTTTTCCATTTTGTAACGCCTGCAAAGGTTGATGTTGACGTTCTATCAATTCGCGAAACGGTTGTGTCAACTCTCGAAGCAGAACGTCTTTGGATTGAAGATCCTCGTCCGGACAACGTACAGCAGTCCCCAATTCCGTTACTCTGTCTTGAAGACGCCCATTTTCTTCTCTATATTTCTTTATTTCAGAAAGTAGACAATTGTTTTTCTCCTCCACGAATCTTTTCGCCTTTGCAATCTCCAAAACCTGGTTCTGTAAATCATTTATTTGGCCCTCTTTTGCCGCTTCCTTGTCCCTGGAGATTTCAATATTCTCTTTTATAGAGTCCAGAGCTGTTCTCAACTCCAGTAATCTGCTCTTACACGAATTTTGTTCATCTTCCATTGCTGCAATTTTTGTGAGGGCCGAAGTTTCGCCATCTCTCTCTTCGGTGGAATTGGAAATTATATTTTCTTCATCTTTGCCCGGGGAAGTGTTTTGCAGCTCAAAGATTTTTTTCCGCCTACAACTTTTGCGTCTGCCTTGTATTATCTTGTTGAACAGCAGGAAGGAAAAACTGGAAATAAAGTAAAGAACAGAAAGCTGGATTTCTTCACCTTCTAGCAAATCCTGCGGGGCAAACGCTATTCTTAGCGCCATTAATAGAAATATATTGAAGTGGCAAACCCTAATCTTCTCTTTCTTACCGGACTCAATCCACCTTTCAAGTTTGGTTCACATATTCGTGGCACCCAGAGCAAACGTCGAATTGAATGCGTGTTATATCCACTCAAAATGGTATGAATTTAGAGGATTTTTCTGGAATTGTCTGTGTAGAAAAAAATATTTTTGTGTTGCCCCAAGTTATAGGCTCTTTTTCAAACTGAGCAGTGCATTACCGTCAACTTTTTTTTACAAGAGTATATAGACCTCTGCCTTCTCATTAAATACAATACAAACCCAATCAAAATGAGATGTGGATTTCTATGTTGGTCGACTTATTTTTATTTTGGAATATGTTTATTTTTATATGGGTTTCAGAATTTTAATTATTAATTTTATTTTTTTTTCAAAATATTTTTATTGGTAATAATTCTAATGAAGGGTAAGAAATTTTTTTTGCAAAATATTTTTATCGTTAATAATTCTAATGAAGGGTAAGATTTATTTTTTGCAAAATATTTTTATTGGTAATAATTATAATAAAGGGGAAGTCTATGTATCACAAGATTTTTGAGGATATTGGAAAATTTATGGGAAATCTGGATAGAATGAAGAATGACAATTTACTTTTGTTATGCTATGTGTAGAAATAGATTTAAGTAAAGGTTTGGGTAGATCTAATTGTTGTATTAGAAAAATATGGCTCATATTACCAAATAGTATATTTGCAAAATAAATGCCCTCAAGCAAAAAAAGTACCCAACAAAATAGCTAAGATCACAAAACAAAAGGATGGCAGACTTTTGAACCCTTTACCACTCAGGAGGAAGGAAGCAAAGGAAATTAAGAAAACCCACCAAACCAAGAAGAAGAGAGCACTCACTTACAAGGTGCAAATGCAAACCATAAGCATAATGGTACATAATCATAAACAAAACATGAATCAAGTCAATGGAAAAATGTGGCAGACAAAGAGAACAAAATGGTGGGCACAAAGCGAATTCACACTTTAGAAAGTTATGATACCCATAAACAACTGTGAACAACTTGGAAAACATTCTAAAGGGGTTCATAGAAGTTCTTGAAAAGAAAGGAGAAAAGAGAAGATAAATGCTTTTTATACCACTTCATTTTCTCTTTTGTGTTTTATTTTTTTAGTTTTTTCTCTACTTGTAAATCATATAAAGGTTGTTCATACTAAATTATTTTAGCATTTACAAAATGTAATTTATTTTTTTTCAATAGTTGAAATGAAATTAAAAAAGTTTCCCCATTGCAAAAAATAAAGAGGTAGTTTATCTTAAAAGTAATTATGTCTTTTTCATTTTTCAAAATTATTTTATACACAAGTTTCCTTCAACTTTTTTTATACATGTATTTTTAAATAAATATATATTTAAATCATATAATAATAATAATATTAAAGTTATCATGTATTTAATTTATGAATTTTTTATTTTAGCAATATGAGATGTATGATAAGAGAAGTATTTTTATTATGAATTGATGTCTATCATTATTTTCCATGTATTTAATTTATATCTCAAGGCTAAGTTTATTCTTGTTTGAAAACATTTAATATCACTCATGTGGAGAGGTATTAAGCTTGAGACTTTCATTGTATGCATATAACACCTAGGTTTGGTTTATTACAAGTCAATATTATGTAATTTTAATAGTACTTTCATTGTTACATCTTAACAATATAGCTATGTTTTGAAAGAGTCAAAGATCGGTAAGAACATGCTATAACCAAATTACTTCTTTAGTTGCTTCCCTAGCTTTCTTGTATTCTTCTTCACAAGAAGAGAGATAAAGAGTTCTCAACTTCTTACTAGACCATGAAATTGGACCTAGACCAAGAAGAAAGATGGACCTATAGTAGATCATCTATCTAAACTACCATCTTACCAATCAAAACTTGTCTATCCAAGAAGAGAAACTATAGCCCTGCTATAATAGGAAACACCATAACTTATTGTCCCCTAGAAATATTTGAATATTATCTTGGCTTTCTTCAAATGAATTTCATGAGGCTTGTGCATAAACCTCAAGAAAATAGTAATAAAAAAAGAAATATCATACCTAACGTATGTAAAACATATCAAACTACCCGCAAGTTGATAGTAAAGAGAAGCATCAATAAGAGGAGTAGTACAATTGGTGAGTCTTAACTCTGACTCGTCTATTGCACTTATTAAACACCATTTTTGGCATATTACCTTATCTTTCACCTTCCATTTTCTTATACTCTTTTAATATTCATGTTTATATCATGCCTTTAGGAGTATGAGTTACTAAGGTCATTATTAATCATTTCACACATTTTATCATTAACTCAGTTTGTATTTTTGTGTGTTTTCTCTATTTAATTAGAATTGGGCATTGCATCATTTTGTATAAGTTATAGGAATAACAATTACTCATTACCAAAAATGAATTAGCCATATACATCAAGTTGAGCTACTAGAAATGGCCACCATAAGAAGTTACCAGAAGCCATAGTAAGTATACATACAAATCTCGACCTTGGTATTCACACCATTGACCAATTCAACGAAGTAAATCATTGTCATCCATGATGCTATTTTTTATATTATAATAGAAGGTATTCCCATCTCAGAATGTGTTTTCTAAATGTATTTTTTTGGTTCGATAATTGTGTGCTCTATGTTACTTCCATATAAATTTAGCTAAATGGTTGAAATGATTATGATGGGACCGAAATCTCTATTTTGGGTCTCTTGAACTAAGTTGGGAATACACTAAATATTTATCTATATCATTGTAAACAACTTAGTAGGTTATTTTCCATATGAAATTGAATTGTTGTTGCTACCATTACTATAAATTAGTCACTTTACTCTGTAATTTTCATGACTTAGTACAAAATTTTTATTTCTAGTTTTCTTGTTGAGGGAGAAGGTGAAATGAACATGGGATGAAATAAGGTAAAGAATGAGTATGAGGTAACTTTTAGCTTTCCAATTGTTGATCCCAATACCAATGTCCACATGAAGAACATTTCTCCTTTAGTGCTTCCAATGTTTCAAGGACTAGTAAATGAAGACCCTCACATTTTCTTACTTTGAATTTGATGTTTTATACCATAGCATGGATTATTTTACTCACATACATAAATTAAAGTTATTTCCTGCTACTATTAAATACTCAACCTTGCAATGGTTTATGGGATTACAAGAAAAAAGTATTATGACGTGAAAATCATTTCGTAAGATATATCATGATTATTGTATGGCTAGAGAACTATAAGAAGAAATATTTAGGATGGTATAGGGAGAAGATGAAATTTTATAGGACTACTTAGAAATGTTTTTATACAATCTTCAGCATGCAAGGAAACATAACCTAGACCTTAGTCTAAACGAATCCTATTTGTGAAGGGAATTTTTGAGGACTCTATGAACATGCTCAATTTGATGGGAATTGGGGACATCTCTAAATTTACTTTTGATGAGATTGTTGAAATCTGTAGGAGATATCCTAGAGGGAAAAGACGAACTGAAAAGGGTTTCCGGGATGATTTCCATAAAATCCTCAAAGCATCCTCTAATGGTGTGACTAGAAAAAAATTGGGGAACCCAGTGGAAAATTTTAAAACTAATATATTGTGTATCATTAGATTACAACTCGATACTCTAAGTATTAAAAATAAATAAGAAGAGGAACATGTCACCCTTGCCATATTTTTTCCAAGATTCTATAACAAGCACTCATGGAAATATTATCCTCTTGACAGTATTGGTATTTATTCCATTTGTGTAGAAGAAAATTCTAGTGATAGTTACCCCTCTTTTCTAGGTCTTAAAGTGGTGTACTAGGGAGACGATTAGTCAATAGAACAAATTTACTCATTGGAAAATAAAAATCCATGGTAGCCTCAACCTCAAAGTATGCCTTTTGATTCTACTACTACAAAAAATTTCTTATTTTCCTAGTCAGCAATATACCACTTGGAATGTTATAGCACCATGGAATATGTGACCCCAACAACCATATTAGAACCAACCTTAACACCAAGGTTCGAGAGGATCAGGTCAGGGGACTACACCTCCATATCCTTACTCCACACAACCTTAGTATCCAACACATCTGCGACAATTTCCACAAACTTATCAGACACTAATAACTTCCCAGCAACAACCCCTGAACAGACAACTACAACTACCATCGACGCAACCTCCTAGGCCAAATCAATTAGCTATTATACCTATCAATAACCCAAATAATAAGATAGTTCATCCTATTTTTTAAGATGAGTTGCATCCCTTTTGAACTTATGACATTACTCCTATAGAAGTGTAAGACATCCATTTATCGTCTGAGAAGGTGCAACAAGATCATAACCCCATTATCATTGAATAAGAAAGAGAGGAAGAATCCCCTACTCCTATAATTGAAACTAGTTCCCATACTATGCCTCAACAAGATGTTAGAACTCTAGACAACCTTCAACATCAATAAGTCCACCTTATCCAAAAAGGTTAAATGTAATAAAATTGGTAAGTCCCCCAAAGTATACATGGTTAATGAACTTAGGAATATTTTTGTTAGGATCCCATTTGTTCCCCTAGGTCAGTGGCTAACATAGAACAAAAAAGATGCAAGGAATGAAATGCTTTTACTTAAAATAAATAGATGACGGAGTGAGACCTAATTGTAATATTTCACACACTTTTCTCCTTCTTTAGCTTTGAAGCTCCAATTCCAGCTCTGAATTCCAAAATTAGAACATGCGTAGTTAGATAACACAAGCCAAGAAACTACAAGATCTATGCAATAACATCTAAGTACTTCATTCAATAGATCAACATGGTATTGAAATAAGTGAAATAACAACATCACATATAGGAAAACAATGAATTCTTTGCATTAATATAAATGGAAGGAGATGACAACCATAAGTAGCAGTTGATATTGTAGAAGAGCTCCTCCAAGTTGTTGACTTGTCCTTGTCACAATATGTATCTCCAATCACCCTAAATGCATGAGATGATAACCACTCACTATAACATCATAACTCTCCAAAATCCAACCCCCAACCACATATAAGGTTGATAATATATAGATAAGTAGGGTAAGTTGGGAGTTCTTATCCAGTTACCATTCTAGGGTAAGAGATGCACCTCTGATGGAGGGATAGGATCAAAGGATAAGTATAATGTGGAATTTTGCGTCTACGAATAAACACAATTTCCCTAGGTGGGTAGCTACACCTAGAACAACATATTTAAAGAGTTTAACCTTTTTCTATAGAAGATAAATAAGACAAGGGACCTACTTGTTATCTTTTGCTTCACTTTGCCTCCTTTGAATAACTCTCATCGCTCCTTCTCGAGCTGAATCCACTCGATAAGTACCTACAATCATAAACAAAGGACAAAAAACAATCAAAGCAAGAGATCTATCTACTATAAGCAAATGGAATCGAAAGCATTTACACATATAATCATCATACATAAAGACAAGAATATGGGAAAAGTCGTGAACAATTTTATTAAGTAGAAGGAAGAGTTACAACCAAAGAAGTCTAATCCCATGTCGCTCATCCAGCTTGAGTTCCATCCTTCATCACACCAAAAGTACAACACTCCGACAGCATAACAATACTTTCTTACAATCTCAAACCTCAAACCAACAATATCTTCTCACAAATTCTTCAAATTCCAGCCCCTGATCACTATGATGAGTGCTCAATTTATAGGGAAATGGAGGTGGTTTTGTCATAAATTGGGCATTGAATGGCTTTCTGATTTGGGAGTTAGTTTCCATGTAGGAAGGGATGAGAGGATAGGAGGTTATTTGATTCATTCCCTATACAATTTCGAGCTCATAGGAGAGGATAAGAGGTGGGAATCTTCTAGGATGGTCTAGAGTGTAGGAAAATTCCCAGAACCCTATGAAGATTTCGCTCGATTTCGCATGGTGCAGGTCAAAGTGGACCTAGGTGCTCTGCAGAGCAGGCTTGAATGGGCCTAAGTGCTCTGCAGTGCACTTGCCCCTGACCAAGGCTACGTTGCTCACTCAAGGAGTCATTTCAGGATGTCTTCAGCGCCAAGAAACTCTCAAGAATGATGGCATTCAATGTGATGACTTTCTTAGGGCATGTAGCAACTGAATTAGGTTTTGAAGAGCCTTAAAAGCATTGATCTGAATGATGGGAGTGATGTTCCCAAATAGACCTGTCGCAATTGCCCTGATATGAAATTGATCAAGGATCTAGAAAAAACCTAAAATTCAAAGTTACTAGATTCAAGTGGAAGCTACGTCATTGTATAGAGCTCGTAGAAAAAACTCCAACTCAACTTGAATGGGTGCATTTGGACTCTGGATGAATAAGAAACTGCTTGTTGAAGTTTGTGACGAAACAATTTTTTCGCTGCTCGACACATGACAGAAGTACAGACTCATCTTAGTGGCAGATCTCTAGCTTCATCACAGTGGTAATATCTTGAGTTAATTGCATAGCAATATTTCGATATATATAATAACACTAAAAATAATTTTTATTATGATACATTAAAATATAAATTTAAATACATTATATAAAAAAATAATACTATATAAACCATATAAAACATATATATATTTCAAAAATGTTGAAACGGAATATATTACAAACCATAAAGTGAGTGAACGCATATGATGGGGTAAATACATTAAACATATGGTGAATACATTAATATGTGGTGGATTAATATGTTTCATAACATATATTATAAGCATGGTGAACGTATATTACAAACCAATGTAATTAAAGTTTCATCGCACAAATAATACATATTACCATAAGGTTGAACGCATATGTTAAATGGTGGGGTGAATGTATATAACTTATTGTTGAACATTGACAGGACAGGACAATGGCTAATGTCGTTAAAGTTTATGACAATGCATATATTAATGCAGCAGGTGCAGAGTATTTGCCAACGAAATCGCCGGAATAAACGTTACAACCCTAATGTTAATGCCAACGAAACCGCCGGAATTAACATTACGGTTGTAACGTTTATGCCATGACCTTCACCTCCATTCTATCCGCCATACCATAAATAAACTCCTCCATATTTATCTACGACCAGTACAACTCAATCCGCCAACCTTATTTGCTATCCACGTGTCCATAAGGTTTATGTATATTTGAATGTTGGTTATAAGAAATGTTATGTCATGGTTGGAAGGAGCAGATCCGATGTTTTTCCATGTGGTTAATTTGCCACCGAAACATTAAAATCCATGTGGTTAATTTGCCACCGAAACATTAAAACCCAATGTATATGTTAAAAGTTGTATGCGGTGGGTTTGTTGGAATAAGGTTAGGGTGAGATTAATATAGAGTGATAAAGGTTAATGATGTTATATTGTTTTCGAACGATAAGGGTTAATGATGTTATAAGGGTTAATGATGTTATATTGTTTTTGAATGATAAGGTTATTAATGTAATATGGTTATGTAGGGATATTTTTGGTTACGAAAATATTATATATATGGTAATGTTATGCTATGAAAAAAAGGGAAAGTTGTGTTATTTTGTACAGTAGAGAATAATTTTTATATAGTTTTGGAGATTTGGAGGTAGATTTATGCAAGTTTACTCTAGGAGTTGTAGGGGTCTTTTTCAACGCCGTTAGTTGCGTCAGATTTCTGAGGTCGAGCAGAATACAATTAGACCAGCGAGGGATCTTGTTGATGTAACTTTGATGTATTTTTTGGGCTTTGAATTTCTAATATAAAGACCTTCTCATTGAAGACTGCGCCCCAAGATGTAGGCTTTGAAATAGCCGAACTCTATTATCAATCTCTTGCATCAATTTTCTTCTTATGGTTTGTTATTCTATTTTGCTATAATATTATTATTCAATTCTCCATGCTTATGTATTTAATGGTGTTTTTAAATCATGCATTAACACTTTCTAACAACGAATAAATCACAATTTCAACTAAAGATCTTTTCTGGGGATCATGCCCCCTAAAGCATGAAGTCGAAAATGATAATGTCGAGTGATATGCTTTACAATGTCATGAGGAAGTTCTGAAGCAGATGGTAACCTGCATCAATTACAATACATAATATCATGATATTTTGGATTTTTCATAAATCGTTGAGGGAAGGCATACCCATGTTCAAGATATAAACTTTCATTACATGTACATAGATAGTCGTCTACAGATATAGACCCATGATGGGATGACCATCAGTGTAAATCCATCATATAGATGATTTAGTACTATCCTAAAATCTTAGCCCGGATGGATGAAACTAGGTCTGGGGTCTTCTATCTCGTTCAATTGTTCACTCAAGTATGATTCTAACTATGTGAATAAGTGATCTGAAGTCGAACATGGGAAGACACCGTCTGATTACTAACCAATGATGTAAGTCGTTAACAGACGCGAGAGAAACCATCGATAATGATAATGATCCTCAAGTTACTGCAGTACCTTTTGCATGGTGTGAAAGGATGTTTTGAAGTCGAACACCATACAAAGTCTTTCGGTCGAAAACCTGTGATGTCAACCTGTCGCTGGAAGCGAGAAACTTTCCATTGATGTATGCAAGCCTCAAGGTACTGAAAGGGTATTTCTAAGTCAACTTCTTGGATAATGTACTGAGGTCAATGACATGAAACAAGTGTAATGATTTTTGGAGATGGAATGTGAATGATGACACAAGGTTCAGGAATGGAGGTTATTAAAATGAAGGTTTCTGAGTATTGTAAAGGATGAAGTTTTATTGAATGAATTCTCTTGAACATGTCGGCAGCACTGAATGAATTGACAACATTGACCCAAAACCAAAGTAATGGATGACATGATAGACCATTGGTATGATAACCATCAAGTGGATAACCCAACCCAAATAGTCATAGGGATGAAGTGTCATGTTGAAGACCGACCTGCTGCCATAAAGTGGTTTACCCATTTTCCCATTTTCCCTAGTCATTGCTGACCAATACCTCTTTATTTTTTATCAATCTTGAGGAGGATAACATATGCTTGTTGTATAATTCCACCCTTTGGGTGAATCCATTGTTATATGATGCTTTAACGAGCGTAGCGAAGGTGAAACTAGGTCTTGTCATGATGGACAAGTTTGTCACTATTTGATGTTTTAACGAGTTTAACGACAATGATAACTTGATCATTTTCATGTTTAAAGAGTTTGAAAAGGGACAAAAGGAAAACTCCACAAAATTCTTTTTTGTAGATTTGTCTCTCAAGTACGAAAAAGCATAAAATAATATGAGAGAGAACCTATAGACCATGTTCGATCAACGTATTCCTTTTTTGTATATAATCTATCTGAGTCCAGAAAAGGGTCAAACTTATACTGAGTAGATGTCGTTTCCAATCCATTAACGAGCTAAAAAGGACAGGCGCTCGACAATCTTTTCATATTTCGAGAGTCTGAAAAGAGCTTAAAGAGGACTCTAAGGGGGTTCCTTTTTCGATGTTTAATAGAGCTAAAAAAAAAGATAAAAGTATGCTCTATGGCCAAAGTACAATTCATGATTGTGCACATCAAATTCACTATATCAGCTATAAATATGTTTAAAGCAATGCCAAATAGATCAAACATACCTATTTCATTGGTAAAAATAGGTAAAGACTAAAGTTGATCCGGATTTAAGCAGGAACGCAACAAATTACAGAGATAACCATAAATACAGAGATGCAATAACCATAAACACATAGATGCAGCGGAAATAATGATTCATTTCATTAATGGAAAATACTGAATACAACCAGAAATGGAAATAAACCAGCTAGGGCGATGGTAGCTATCTCTGAGAAGAGATGTGCGGCTACATGCCTCTGAACTGTTCCGAACTGTATTACAATGAGGCTCGAAGGCCTATTTATTGTTGAGAAACAATGGAAAACCCTTCACATCCCGAAACCTAACCCTAGAAGATGAAACGCCAAATTGTGGGCCCCGTTTGGGTAAATTGGTACATCAATTTCCCGGGGTCGTAACTTTGGCATACGATCTCCGTTTGACGCGCACGATAGCTCGTTAGAAAGATCTATTCGAGTACTACCACTTTGGGAGGCAACATCAGTCCATGGACTCATGTTGCCCCAGAATCCCAAAAAAACGTCGTTTAGGGCCTCAAAACGGCTCCGGAAGTTCAGGACCCGAAAAACTGCTAAAAATAGTAAACTGTGCTACAATTTAGGAAACTAAAAAGACTGAAAGAGACAGTTGTGGGGGTCCAAATGGGTTGGTGGGTGGCCACCGACATCCACCTGGATCATTCCTCCCCCCTTAGGAAGCAATGGTCCCCATTGCGTTGAGTTCCTCCATCTGCTGAACTTGTCCTGCAATCTCTGATGTGTCCAGTGATGGTGGAAAGCATGGTCGACGATGGTCCACATTGAACATTTGGTGCAGGCGAAGGAATGGAGGAATGTTGTGCTCCAAAGCATTGTTCCCCATAGCCTTGGTACTGCTGTAAGGACCATGTCGGTGTGGTCTGAGCTTCTGATGGGTTCTGGTAAGGCGTTCTTTCTGTCGATGCAACCAGATTTTGTTGCCCACCTGAAACTTATGTGGTACCCCTGTGGGTGAGGAGAAGTTGTTCCTGTGTTCTGTCATGACCGTATCCTTTTGCTGCTGCTGCTGCATGGAGGAACCCTTTGCAGGGGTCATGGGTGTAGCAACGATCTTCCCCTTATTTTGGGAGTGAACCAGACAAATGAATTTCCTGGTCTGTGATATGAGCTTGCTGCCTTTCTTGGTAGTGATCAAGGATGTGGCAGTAGGTGGGGCTACCTCTGGTATCCTGTATAATGAATTATTCAAAGAAATAATGACAGCACGAGGCCTTGACTCATACACAGCATGTCGCCTCCATAAGTATGGCTGGCCTAAACAAACATCCAGAGGTGTAACATCACACAATACCTCATCTGTGAAGGGTTTGATGCTGTAGGGAAGGCGGCACTGCTGGCGAACTTTGAGATCTCGTCCTTCATGAAGCCACCCGATACTGTACGGCTGTGGGTGTGGTGTAGTCGGTAAGCCCAACCGCTTCACGACCTCTGCTGAAACCAGGTTCTTTTGGCTACCACTGTCGACAATGAATCGCAGCGGTGAACCCTTCACCCACATCTGTGAGTGGAAAAGACGCTCCCCCTCCTCTGGATCTTCGGGCTCATTTTTCTTGATCTTGGCGGTGGCAACAGTGGCACTGGGATCCGCATCAATGATCTGCTTCCCTTTACCATTCCCCTTGTCAGGTTCTGGCTCAGGGTCGGAACATGCATCTGATTCGGAAGCCTTCAACTCGGCCACCAGCGACTGCTTGGTCCGACACTCACTTGTGTTATGAGTGGGACTCTTGTGGAACTCACACCACTTTCCTGTGTCCTTCTTCGGCTTCGTGGTGTTGTTCTTTTCTTGCGGCTTTGACGGGTTGTCTTGGGTCACCCCGCCTTGGCTTTGTCCTTTGGGCTTCGGATTTGTAGATCCAAAGTCTCGCTTCTTCTGTTTAAACTTTTGCTCGATTTTGACAGCGTATCGGTATGCTGTGCCGAGTGAGGAGATGTTCAAGAACACCATCTCTTCCTGGATGTATCTGTGTAGGCAGCCACGGTATTTGAGTACCAGGTGCAGCTCAGAATCTTTGATACCCAACTGTGTGCGAAGGGTATGAAAAATGTTTGTGAACTCTGGCACATCTTGGTCTCGTCCCTGCCGCAATGTGGTCCATTTGATGTATTTGTCCTCATAGCTTCCGACAGGGTAGTACTGCTCCTTGATGGCATCCCGAAAGTCATTCCAAGTGGGTGCGGCTGAAAATAGTGAGCCTGTACTTTCATCCTTCTGCTCGCAGTAGGTTTCCCACCAGTCCTTGACGTGGGGTGCTGCTTTGAGAAGAGCGAAAACAATCTTTTCCCGACTTGAAAATTCATGAACAGAAAAATACCCATCTAGCAGATTTAACCATTTATCTACGGCATCTGCGTCTATTTGACCCTCGAAAATGGGGATTTCAAAATTCACTTGTACCTTAAACGGTGTGGCGTTTCCAGAGTCGCTGTTGGAAGTCGATGCGTCGCCTCTGGGTAGCCGCTGAAGGATCTGCGCAAAGCTATCCATCATCGCGTTCCTTTGCCGCTCGAGCGCTTCTTCGAGCAAGATTTTGATAGGATCTCCTGCCCCCTCGTCTTTCTTCTCATCCGCCATGGGAGGCCGTCGGGATTTGCGAGGCTGGTCTTGCAAAGGTTCGACCAGTTCAAGCCCTAACTCCTTATATCTCGACCTCGTTGGGGACATGCAAAGAAAAACAGAGAAAAAGCAGACCGCTCTGATACCACTGATCCGGATTTAAGCAGGAACGCAACAAATTACAGAGATAACCATAAATACAGAGATGCAATAACCATAAACACATAGATGCAGCGGAAATAATGATTCATTTCATTAATGGAAAATACTGAATACAACCAGAAATGGAAATAAACCAGCTAGGGCGATGGTAGCTATCTCTGAGAAGAGATGTGCGGCTACATGCCTCTGAACTGTTCCGAACTGTATTACAATGAGGCTCGAAGGCCTATTTATTGTTGAGAAACAATGGAAAACCCTTCACATCCCGAAACCTAACCCTAGAAGATGAAACGCCAAATTGTGGGCCCCGTTTGGGTAAATTGGTACATCAATTTCCCGGGGTCGTAACTTTGGCATACGATCTCCGTTTGACGCGCACGATAGCTCGTTAGAAAGATCTATCCGAGTACTACCACTTTGGGAGGCAACATCAATCCATGGACTCATGTTGCCCCAGAATCCCAAAAAAACGTCGTTTAGGGCCTCAAAACGGCTCCGGAAGTTCAGGACCCGAAAAACTGCTAAAAATAGTAAACTGTGCTACAATTTAGGAAACTAAAAAGACTGAAAGAGACAGTTGTGGGGGTCCAAATGGGTTGGTGGGTGGCCACCGACATCCACCTGGATCAAAAGTTTACTCATTTAATGATCATGAGTTAAATATAACACAAGAATTTACCATGTCATTTTCACCATTTGATATTTACCATTTAGTTTGTGCTCTGAACTAGTCTTTTACATCAAACTTCAGCAGTTGATTGTGAGAGATTCTGTGGATCATTTCTCATGTCGTCTGGACCAGGTAGAAGATCTGCCCCTTATCTTTCTTCTCATGTCATTATTTTGTTGTTTCAGGTAAATTTTTTATGTTTTTAGGGCCCCTAGGGTTAGTATATTTCTCCTTGGGATCAACGTAGCCTTCCACATCGAAAACTATGTTGCAGAACACCTAAACATAATGCTACCTGCTCTGCAATGCATTGTCACCTGTTTGGCACAAAATTTCTCCAGTTTTTTGCATGAAATGGATCCTAACTAAGCTTATGGTTTGGTTTCAGGATTTCATCGGATAAGAATGTCCATTACTTGGTGAGAAAGAGAGCATGAAGAACAAGACATGGTTGCCCTAAATGATTCAGGTACTATTGAGGCCCTTAGAAATTGTGGGTTGCTCAAATACTTCAGGTTGTCCGGGATGACGCAACAATTAGAGCTATTCCAGTTCCTAGTTTATGCATGGGATCCAACAGATCAGGCTTTTCACATAAGGGACAAAGTGGTCCCTATTATGATCGATGATGTTTACTTTCTTACCAGGTTGTTGAGACATGGTTCCCCCATTTCTCTTTCAAGATTTTCCCGTGGAGGTGAATTGGTGAGGGACTATATTTGACAGTTTTGTTAGCCAGGTACACAGCCTAGCAAGGATGGGAAAATAAACATTAAGGATGTACGTGATTTTCCTTTGAGAACAATCATTTTAACTATCACAAAGTTGGCATGCAATGTGACACTTCATCTGGTGAATAGATCATACATGCAGTATGCACTTGAGTTTCTTGAGCTAACTATATTCAACTGGTGTGAGGCCGTACTTTCTTCACTGAAAGAGTATATGACAAAGGTAAAGAGCGGTAAGACGAAGAATTTTAGCTATGGATCGCTCTTAATCTCTTTTACCTTAGATAGAATTCCATTGATGCAACCTCAGCATGTAACATTGGGTGTAGCTGGTCCTAGAGATCCACGGATGCAGAAGTGGGTTGGATTGATGGCTAGACATATTGGCCAGTCCTCAATCACATTTTCTACTGCGTTCTTTAGTTTCCTCGATCGATAACACATTTTCATCGAAGAGAATCCATACACAGGGATGGATTTTTGTGGAGATCTAGAGTTGAGTTTACCAGTGGGCGCTCAATGGGGTGCTATAGGTAAATTATTTTTGACCAAATGTTTTTTTTTTAAGTTTCTACATGTTTTTGTGTTTTAGATGTTTCTAAGACTAAATTAAAATCATTCTCATGCCTATAGATATTGGTACTATTCAACCTATGGGGCATCAATAGGAGGCAGGTAGACCAGTGTGGAGAAATGTCAGGAAGGCAGTTCTCCAGGATTTGGATTTGACTGAGACAGTCGCAGAGTTGCAGGATCGTGTAGAGGGGTTAACCCTCGGTATTCCAGATATCCGTATTGAGGAGTTACCTATGAGGCTGCAGGGCCATACCATTGGTGTTTCTAGCCATTGGATGAGGCTATTGCGCATGATAGCTAAGGCTGTGACTTGTTATCATAAGCATCACTGGGTCTAATTAGGATGATTTTTGTATTCATTTTGAGTTTTTAGGTCAGATGAAAAAACATGTCTTGGACACAAATTTTGTCAAAACTTGTAAAACATCTATCTATTTTTACTTTTAGAGTTTTTATATATGGTTATGTGCAATCCGATTCAACTAATGATGTGAATTGAAAATTTATTTTTACATGTGTCGCAAAGGTCTATTTAACGCATAGTTTGCTAATGAATCAGTTAATGTGTTAAAGTTTATGGAAATATGTTGATACTGAATGTACTCAAAATGTCTTTCCAAAAGACGAACTCTAAAGAACATACAAAGAATAGTTGGATTTCAGATGGTATAAACATTTGTTAGTTGTAGTACGACGAGTTGTGAGTCCATCCTAATGATGATTCAGTGAATGCCAAGTGAAATGGCATCAAAGAGAAGTTTGATCAATGTACTATACTTAGCGATATTGTTCATAGAACGACTGATACAAATCCCTTGAAAGCTCACTAACTCACGACTTGGAGCGAAAATGGCCCATGTTGCAGAAGGTAGGTTCTGTGTACTACAACTAGCACCATCAGCATAGCCAATAAATGGTTCCAAAGATTCTGACATCTACAACAAATGCAAAGCAGATTACTTAACCACATAAAAAAATCTAAAAGACACACTGACACCCACATGCAATTAAAGCATATATACAGTGATTTTACTACACTCAATTAAGCATAGTAACGTTTGAGATACAACCCATTTCGGGGCTGCGACAATGGAATTCCATCATAATCCACCAACTCGTAGGCACCTTTTGCCAAAATGTGCTTGACAATGTAAGGGCCCATCCATAATGGTTCAAATTTTCTTGCTCCTAGTTTATCAACTTCCTAATCATAAAGCAAGGCTAGGTCTCGTTTTGAAAAATGTGAGGCATGACATTTCTGTCATATTGTGTCCTATTTTGTTTCTTATGTTCTTCATTATTCAATGCATCTTCATGACGGTTTCATGCAGATGGATGAGTTCTAAGAAACGCGCTTCTTCATCAAAAGTGTTGGGTAGTAGGTCAATTACGAGTTTAAGAGATGAAATTTCACATTGTATCAGCAAGATTTTCTCTAGACCATACACCAATTGAAAGGGTGTGAATCCAGTTGCATTCCTTACCGAGGCTCAATATGCCCACAAAGAAGAGTACAAGGTTAAATTCAAGTTTCGTTTATCAACCCATATCATTCTTTGAAGCATTCGCTTCAGGACTTTGTTGATGGCCTCAATTTGTCCATTAGCTTGCAGATAATAAGGAGTAGAACTATCATGTGAAAGTCCTAGCTTATCAGTTAACTTAGTCATCATGTGATTGCGCAAATGTGACCCATGATCTGTAACTATAACCTATGGTACACCAAACCGGGCAACCATGTGGTTGAAAAAGAAAAGTGCAGTCATCTTGCCATTGTTGTTTAATGTAGGCATTGCCTCGGCCCATTTTGTGAAATAGTCAATGACGACTATATTATATCCATGCCCCCTAGTCGAGTGAGGGTTACATGTCATGAAGTCAATGCCCCATTTGGAAAATGGTCCAACAGCGATGACAGGATGCAGTGGTGCAGGCGGTAATCTAGCTTTATGGTCATAGATATGGCATGCATGATAGCTTTTGATAGCAATAATGCAATCTTTGAATATGGTTGGCTAGAAGTAACCAGCACGGAGAATCCTCTATGTAGTAGCATAACCAAATAAGTGTCCACCACAAGCACCTGAATGACAATCATTCAAAACTTTCTCGGCTTCCACATGAATGAGGCACCTCTATAAAATTGTATCTATACCACGACGGTAAAGATTGTCGCCCATGATCAGATAATATTTGGCTCAGTATCGGATATGTTGATGTTGCAAGCGAGAGGTATCGGGTCGGAAAATTTGGGTCTGGAGATAAATCAGTATATCTCCATACCACAGGTTAGATGATGAAATCAGGAACAAAGACTCATCTAGAATTGATGGCTCTGATGTTGAATCAATGGTATTCGAGGGAAGGTTGCAATGAAGCTCAGAGAGAACTAGAGATTTCTTTGATTTGGATTTGATGAATTCCAAAAAAAATTCTTGCAAAATGACAATCCATTTTGAGTATTTCACCCCAGCAATTGACGTGACAAAATATATGTCATAGGGTTGCAATTCGAAATGACGTGGTCTTTCGAAGTAGGATATAGTAGCGAAATCTCTATATAGCTTGAACAGGAACCAGAGCTATCTTTTTGACGTAAGAGTACTTAACTTATATATCAATGAGATTGTGACTCAAATAATATATCGGATGTTCAATCCCATCTTCTTCTTGGAATAAAACCATCGCAATGATTGTATCTGCAATGGCGAGATACACGAAGTAGTCATTTTGATAATTCAGAGAATACATTAATGACACTCTAATCAAGGTATCTTAAGAGCATCAAAGTAAGCTTGCACAACTTGATCCAAATGGAAGGGTATCCGCTTTTTCAAAAGACGAGTAAATCCTTTAGCCATTTCAGCATAATTGGGAATGAACCTCCTCAGAAAGTTAGCCTTCCCTTGGAGTCTCTATAACTGTAGTAGATTGGAAGGTGGAGACAAGTCAAGAATTGCCTGAACCTTAAGAGGGTTGAGTTGAATTCCTTCCTTAGACACTACGAAACCAAGAAAACGACCAGAACCAACAAAAAACACACATTTGTGTGGATTGAGTCGTATTTTGGAATGTCGGCACCGTAAAAATAAAGCTCTCAGATGTTGCGGGTGATCTGTTTTCTTTCGTGAATGAGAAGGTAAATCATTAAAGTATGGTTGAACAATATGTTTGATGTCAAGGAAGGCATAGTTCATTGCCCTCTAAAAAGTTGCCCCCGCATTCTTCAAACAAAAAGGGAGTTTCCTATAAGTGAATGTGTCCCATGGACAAATAAAAGAAGTTTTAGATTGGTCATCTGGGTGGATATTGATCTGATTATAGCCAAAAAAACCATCCATAAATGAAAATATTTCAAATCCGACACAGTCATCAACAATTTGGTCGATAAAGGGGGTGGGATAATTGTCTTTTGGACAAGCCTGCTTAAGATCCCTATAATCGATTCACACTCTTATTGTCCCTTATTTCTTCATGACACGAACAATATTGGAAACCCAATTAGTAAGAGGAACAGGGTATATGAAACTAGCATGAAAAAGTTTTTCAACTTCTATTTTAATGGCAACAAACTTCTTTGGATGAACAGGATGGAGGCGTTGTCGCACTGGTTTGACATCAGGATACATTTTAATTTCATGTTCAACTGTACTAGATTCAATACCTGACATCTCCTCATATGACCATGCAAATATATCTCGGAATTCATGAAAGAGAACAAGGTAAATATCAAGTTCTGATGGAGAACAAGATTTTCTAGCATGAATGTTTTCTACAACTTTAGGTTTGGTCAAAATCTTGATAGAAATGGTTTCTTCGATATTTGACAAGTTTTGCTTGGAATCTACTGTATCTATAAAAAAAGAATTCTAAAGGAAATCAACAACTGAAGGGTGATTGAGTTCATTTGAAAAATATTCTATGTGATCTGGAAGATGGGAACGTTGATGATAATCTTCCCATGTTTCTTATTCCTCATCATTGATTGGATGATTCCTTCATCAGTAGAAAATATACATGCAAAAGGATTGGAATAAGTACCATATTCTAATGAACGATCTACCCATACAATTGGTGAAGATGGATTTGGGTTCGGTGCATAAGCCAGAAAGATTGATTGCTATACAAGCCTAATGGGGCTTAGCGGCATGATTTCATTACTACTATCAACTTCAGAACTATTGGTTATCCTCCTTAAATCAGATGAAGTGGAAGATATCATGTTTCAAGTCTCAAATGTTTCCACTTCCGCCATGTTTGATGGTGATGGTAGTGAAAAAATACCCATTAGGGAAGAATCTTTGAAGAGACCTACACCAATGTTTTGAAGAGATAGTAGGGGTCTAATAACGGAATGCTTCCAATAGCCAGTGAACTAGAGGGAAAGAAGGTGAGTTTATTGGTAATTATGATTCTGCCTTTATGAGTGAATGCGATCATACGAAAGTATGTCGAAACCATAGCAGCTATAACATATACCCACGATCTTCCTAGCAAAATGTTTTAGTCAAGGGGTCCGTCAACGACCTCAACTTCAACAGTTACTATTTTCCCCCCTAGTTCAATTTGTAGATTACTCAAGATTCCACAAGGCGTATATGTACAACCGTCAAAAGCTTTTAACATTATTGGTGAATGTGACAAAGGTGGTGAGCCAAGTGTTTTCCAGCAATTCAATTACATAATACAAGTAGATGCCCTCTCGTCAATAAAGGTTCGATGAATAATTTTATTGAAGGCATTTACTTGAATCAAGAATGCTAATTGTGCTGGAAACTGTGGGATATAACGCGCATGGTTGAAAACCACAAGATTGGAAATCCGTTGGATCGATTCCACCAACTGCTGACAAAAAAGCCTGCTTTTGGGAGGGACAATTTTGAAGTACCTCAACCGTCAACATAGCAGAAGGTGACTAAGCCAAATCTTCTACTATGTTATAGTTCTATGCTACTTGAGCTTGAGGGTTAAATGTTGATTTATGTACAACTCCCATAGGCATTTTTATTCTTAACTCTAGTGTAATAGGCAGTGGAATAGGATCTAACAAATTCGAAGTCGAAGGATTAGGTTGATCAGTGGCATGTTTATTCGACGATGACAGTTCATTTCCATAATCTTTACTTCGTGTTGACACCAAAACATTAATTTTAGGCTTAGAGGCAGATAGTATAACCACTTGGGAAGTGGAATCATGATCTGTAGCAATCATATGTGTCTTCGGGTTCGAAAAAGGATCAATCAACACTGCGGATGTACCAGAAGTCTTAAGAAGCTTTGAGACTTCAGAGTGGTGAGGAAAATCTAGCATAAAGTTCTCATCATTACAAATTAAACATGGCTAACGAGCTTTCCTAGTTGAAGGAAAGGAATCAGATGATTTCTCTTGAGGGAGATTATTTTGTTTCTTCTTGTTTTCCCCTTCTTCTTGCTTCCTGGTTGCTTTTCATTCTTGCCTTTATCAGATGACACAAAATTTATTTCGGAAGCAAGAGTGTTATCATATGCATTTGAAGTTTTATTGTAAATGGAAAGTGTTTGACCAGATGGTCTACCTACCAATTGTGCGCTCAAAGAACCAATCACACCATCACCGACATGAGAGTCCTTACTCGGTGGTGGTGGAGGAACAGTGAAAGCTAGTCTAGGTGCATTCAAGATCTTGTCATAGAGCGTGCGAGACTATGTATAAATCAAGTCCAAATATTGGGCACGAGCAATTACTTTATCTTCAGTGACAACTCCACCTTTCGCCACATCCTCAGTGATAGATGGAAACAAGGATTTTATAAACCACTCAGCTAAACGTTGATCAAGAATATAAGTTTTGACCATTTGATGATGACGATATCAATCATGAATATGATCATAGATACGAGTAGCAGTAGTCTGTTTAAAGTTGGTCAATAGTTCTATTCCATTTCAGATCGTATGGGTAACTGGAAGTGGGTTAAAAACGTGGTAGCTAAAGATGTAAAGTTATCAAAAGAAGCTTGTGGTAACTCAATGTACCACTTCACAGCCAGACCAGTAAGCATTCTCTAGAAAAGACGTAGTCTAACTAAATCATCATTCAAGGAGTTTGATGAACACCATAAATGAAAAGTCATGACATGGTTGGATGGGTCTTCTCCAGGGTTTCCATTGAATTTCGGAATATTGGAAGGTAATTTATGAGGAATCACCGGCCACCAAGGTGCATAAAGAATTGGGTCATTGGTGAGCCGATTTAGATCTGGTAATTCAAGTGTTGCAACAAAAGGCAACTGTCTATTGAGATGAGGTTGAGCATAACCAAGGTAATATGGAATTTCCTAGGCAATGGGCCTTTGCATACTAGCATAAGGTATCTACTACTAGTAACCTTGATAGGGGTAAGTTTGTTGAGCAAATCCAATATAGGGTGGTTGTTGAGCACCAGGATACATTTGTTGTTGTCCAAACCCAACATAGGCTTGTTGACCAAGACCTTGGTAAACTTGTTGTAAAGGAAACCCAACATAGGCTTGATGACCAAGTCTAGGATGAGGTTGGTATTGTTGGAATTGTTGTTGTTGATATTGTCGTTGCCAAGGCTATTGAAGCAATTATTGTTTTTGTTGTTGATACAACGGTTATTTCCCACTAATGTAAGATTGACCACGTTGTGAATACACTAAACCAATGTAAGTCTGAGTCATTCCAGTAAAAGTTAAATTGGCCTGAGGTTGTTGGACTCCAGGCACAAGTGGTTGTTAGAAAACTGCCTGAGAAGGCTAAATCTATAAACCTAAAATTTGGGGGTCTGAGATTGAAGGACTAGCTTGCATAGGTTGAGAAACAACTAACTGAGCTTGTTACTGTAGTAAAGCTGTAACAAAAGGTGTAGTAGGTATAGATGAGACAGATTGCATAGGTTGTGATGGATACACAATCCTAGGTTGAACAAGCATTGTTGGCTGCCATTGATAGATAATAATTCTAGGCTTAGCTAAATATGACGGCATACCAACATATGGTTTCCCCCCAGAAAATGGAGGATAAGGAGATTGTGCATATTTTTCTCCATATGGGGGTAGTCTAGTGTAAAGAGGATACATAGGATGGTAACCAGATGAACCAGCTTGATATTGACTTGATGGGTCTATCTATTCAATATCTGTTAATGAAGAACTAAATAAAATTCCTGTAGAGGACATAGGTGAAGACCAAGGGCTAGAAGAAACACCTAAATGGGTTCCAGATAAAGATTGGTAACTCAATGGGATGGATGGAAAACGATAGAAATGTGACTTAGGTGTCGTAGTAAACATCGAAGAGGTTACGACAAAATATTCTACCATAGCTGTAATAGATGGTACAATCTGGGATGTTGACTCTACCATAGTCAAATGTCCAAATAAATTTCCTAATGAATCAACGGGTTTCTGAAAGTAATCAAGAACAAAAGGAGTAGTAAAATGAGGAGTATGAGGATACATATATTGTCCAGTTGCAAAATGGAAAGGAGTTCTGGGTGTTTCTTCCTCATCTTCGTCTTCTATCGAAATCAAACTAGGTGGAAGGATTTCACTGTCAGGTCCGTAATAGATTTCTGGTATTTATTCCTGAGGTAAAGAGGAAGTATTGACAGTTACATATGTCTGAGGATGTACCGATCGATATTCTTCTGGTATGGTAACAACTTCTAATTGTTCAACTTCAATATCCAAGTGATCTGGTAAAATAACAACAGGTTCAGGTTGGGCTTCTTGAACAATTTCTGGTTTAGAAGTAACTTCTGATTGAATGATGATAGGTTCAAGATCAACTTTTGGTTGAACAGATTCAGGTTCAGAAGTAATTTCTTGTTGAACAACTTTGGGTTGAGAATCAACTTCTTGTTGAACAACTTGGATTACCATTTCACTAGATTCAGTTCTAGTGTCCTCATGAAATTATGGAGATTCCACTTTAGTAACAGATGTACCAGTATAGGTGTTTCTAGTAATTTAGATGAAGAACCAGAAGTTTGGGATGCCCTCGTTTCAATCAAATGAGACTGCTTTGACCAGATAGGTGTAGCTTTAGGTGGTAAAGGTGGTTTACTCGTTGTCCTCCATGAACGACAAGTAACGGTTGATGTTCCTCCACGATTTTTGATTGATTTTATTACAAAAAAAAAAAATAAACAAAAAGGGTTAAGCTAGGCAAAAGATTACCAAGCAACTATGAACTGCAGAATACCTCTCAACGAACTGAGAAGTATGGGCAGGTAATCTCCCCGAATGTTATGCTCTATGTATCACAGTGTACAAGGGGGCTGACTCGGTTACCTAAGGATGGATAGCAACCTAGTGTTGTCCTCCCATATATACCCAAAAGTATGTGGAAGCCCAATCTGTTTTAGCACTATCTAATGTGAAATCGCACAGTGGGAGCATTCTTTTATACTTTACGTACTGTAACACTACCCTATATACTCAAAGGTACGTGGATGAGCTACGAGATACTCACGTACATGGAATGAGGTATCACACTTGGAATGTATCGCAGAGAATTTAGCGACAACTGCTATGTTTTACGACTCTAGAACACGTCTCTAGCCTAGAACCTCTAAATGTTTTACGTTAGGTGACAATGCTTCATTAGGTTAATTGAGGTTAATTTTAAGTTGATCTTGATTAAGAATTTTCCTTTCAAGGTTCACCATGTGATGTCTTTGAAATTCCTAGAATGTAACTAATATGATAAGCATTCCTTTCATTCAATTTCAACAATGAAAACCTTAGCTAGTATGGATAGAGAAATCAAATTCTTTTAATCAAAGAACAAAGAGCACATCTAATGCAATTTCCCTAAACTATTCCTATAAGCACACACAAACTTTTTCAATGCACAATGCAAGTTTTTCTTTTCAATTCCCTTAATGTTGAGATGAACAAAAGGAAACTAATGCACATACAATCAATCAATCTTTTTATAAGAACAAAGACTTTTACGATAGCTTCTGACAAGACTTTTACGACACTTTATTTTGAACAAATATTAATCGACCATAAGCTAACTTTGACAATGAATTGATAATGATAAAGAAATCATTTAAGAAACACTAAACAATCAAGGCCAAAGTAGGGCTAGGAAAGGAAACACGAGTCGATTTTAGAGACACAAGGATCATTGATCTTTCAGCAAGCAAAACAAAATGAAATTTGGGAAAAATCAAGTCAGAGGTGGGATTCTTTTACCTAAGGAGGATCAGTGCAGCTTTGAATGGGAGACAGTACACTTTAGAGCACTGTACTCAAGCCAAGGGTGCTCTACAGTGCTCTGTGTCCTGACCAAGTCTGCGTTGGTGCCAGAGAGGCCATTCTAGGGGCTTTCAAGCAGAATTGTTTTACCAAAAAACACTTCAAAAAGGATGAAATAAGATCAATGGAAGCAAATAAAGTCTACTAGGGTGTACTAGGATGAAGGTAAACTACCAGGAACAATGATCACTCCCTAGTGGAGCTGCCAATTTTCTATGTGAAATTTTGCATCTACGGATAAACACAATTTCCCTAGGTGGGTAGCTACACCTAGAACAACAGATTTAAAGAGTTTAACCTTTTTCTATAGAAGATAAATAAGACAAGGGACCTAATTGTTATCTTTCTCTTCCCTTTGTCTCCTTTTTATAGATCCCTGTTGTTGGGAAAAGTATCCAATATGGAATGACCCTATCCCACTCTAAGGGTGATAGTACCTCAGCAACAACCGAATGCAAAACTATTCAAGATTACTTCTTTATGAGATGTAAGAGATGGGAGAAAGAGATCCACTAACCGTTGTCTTCCGCTAATGTTTGATCCAATCTTCTCTCTTTGCTGCTTGCTCCCAGCTCCTTGCTCTTTCACTGGCCCAGCTACACAAAGATCCTGCAAAAGTACAAGAAAGGGAAACTACAAGAAGCATACATCCATAATTGATTCAAGGATTAGAATAAATCAAATATACAAGCATCAATACGCCACAGAGACACATGCATATAGAAGAACCTCAAATGCTTTATTAATGGAAGAAGTAAAGTTCTGAGAGTGTTACAACCATAAGAGGCCCAATCCAGCAACACCTCCCAGCAGAAAGAAATCTCCTCTTCACCTCCTTCAAAGAATTCACCCAATAGTTCTATACTCAAACCAACAACACTTCCTTACATTCACAAGATTCCAGCCTCCCTAGACCTCATGAGAGAGCTCTATATATAGGAGATTTGGAGAAAGGATGAGTCAGCTTGAGTTTGGCATGAAGCTGACTAGTGTCCTCTCCCACTTCAGTTATACTTCAGTTCTTGAGTCCACTTGGAGTTTCTTGCTTCCACTTGGAGATCTAGATCCTCTTACTCATCACAAGGCGAATTCCCTGATCCAAGTGTCATTTTGGAAGCTTCCTGGGCATTTGACACCTTGCAGAATGACTGTGCCACTTGGCCAATCTCGCCCAGCGCAGGTAGCCTTCATTGTTTTTGACATTCAGCGCAGGTACAGAGTGGAGCAGTTGACATTCAGCGCAGATGCTCAGTGGAGCAGCTGACATGATCCAGAAATAGCTTGTTTTTGAGTGTTTTCAGGTGGAGAACTGATTTTCAGTGCTGTGGTTTGCTGACCTTGTTCCTCTAGGGGTAGGAACAACATGTTTAGGGACTTTGGATCCCTTAGATTATTGACATTTCATGCTTCATGCTGTTAGGCACAAAAATGTCTATAACAGTTGCCCCCTAAAGTATGAGGTCGTTTATCGGGTGAAATGCTTTATCAGGAGGATCCAAAGTTCATTCAATCGCTGAGAGGTGCCCTATAATAAAATACAATACAATACATTATTTTTCATTCTGCTTTCATGATCCAGCTGAGGCAGGCATTCCCATGCTCAGCTTTATAAATTCATTTTGGTACATAGAACAGACGATCGTCTGATGGTAGACTGATAATTCTCTGCTGAAATTATCATCCTTTGAGTAGGATGATCATCTGCTGCAATGATGTACATATCAAATGTCTTTATATTTCCTGAATATATATCGCAGCCCGGATGGATGAAACTAGATCTGGGGTCTTCAAAACTCTTTCGATCTTCACTCTAAGTACAAGTCGATCCATGTGAGAATTGCGCTGAAGTCGAACATGGAAAGACATCGCTTGATTACTGGTCAATAATGTAAACCGTTAACAAGCGCGAGAGGAATCACCAATAATGACAATGATCCTCAAGGTACTGCAGTACAATTCACGTGGTGTGAATAAAGGACTTGGCTTCGAACACCACGCAAAATCTTCTGGTCGAAGGTCATTGATGTATACCTGTCGCCGGAAGTGAGAAACTTGCCATTGAGGCATGCAAGCTTCAAAGTACTGAGGGGGGTGTTCCTAGATCAACTTCTTGGATAATGAGCTGAAGTCGACAAGAAGCGATCCGTCAAAGGAGGGCCTTAATGAATCCCACATCAGTGACACGGAACGGAGCTAATGATTTTAGTGGAGATGAAAACAATCTGTGAAATATGATTCAGGGTGGCGATCATGGGTGGATGAAGGATAATGTATGGCAGTGGATGGGACACGGCTGACTCTTTCTGAACAACATCTCTTGAAAATATAACGACACTAATGTGATGGATCGGTAGCATTACCCCAAATGTGGATGGTTTGGCGAGGACCATGGTGATGAGACCGGTGAATGAAACAACCCAACCCGATGTGATACGGAGGACAAAGTGTCATGTTCAAGAGCGACTTGCTACCATTAAAGCTTTGAGGTTCTCCCAATTTTTCCCCAGTCATTTCTGACCAGTACCTCTTTATTTTTGTCAAGCTTGAGGAGGATAACATATGCTTGTTCTATAACCTGCCCTTCGGGCAAGCCCGTCGCTATGTTTTAACGAGCCTAGCGATAGGGAAACTCGTTCTCGTCTAAAGACAAGTTTGTCGCTATTTAATCATTTTAACGAGTCTAACGACAAGGAAAACTCAGTCCTTTTCATTTTTAGAGAGTCTGAAAAGGTACAGAAAGTTAACTCCAAAATTCCTTTTTCTTCATCTAATCCCTTAAGTCCGAAAAAGTATAAAACAATACAGAAGGGATGAGTTTTCGATAATTTTAACGAGCCAAATAAAACAAGCGCTCGACCTTTTTGTGTAATAATCCCTCAGGTCCAAAAAGATTAAAATCTAGAGGAGGGATAGCTCTTCCGGTCCTTTTAACGAGCTGGAAGGCCAAAACTCGGCAAACTTTTCATTTTTTACGAGTCAGATGAAAAGAGCTCAAAGAAGACTCGTCTTTTGAGGAACGAGTGATAAACAGGGATAGCAGCAGATTCCAGGTACAGGTTGGAATTTTCCAATCACGGCAGTGTCACAAGGATGGCTAGGTGAAATCACTCTTCGCAGCTGTTCCTCAAAATAGGTAAACAATCATATGGAGGTGAACGATTGGCCAAATGAAATGGAGGTGGCGGGTGTAAACACAACCAAGGCTTTTATGGCTAATAAATTTACGATCACAAATGGTCATTTACCGAGACTGGGTTCATTTTTTAATGAGCTTGAATGCGCCAAAACACTGCTCAATGCTTATGTTTATTTTTTAACGAGCATGAATTCCGCGTTAAAATTGCTCGGATCTCGCTTTTCTATTTTTTAACGAGCATAAATTCCACGGTAAAACTGCTCGATGATACCAGTCGTAAGATAAGAATGTTTCCTGTAAATAACGGCAACTTTTAGATTTTTGCCCCACATCCTTTCTTTATGCAAGTTCGGAAACGACTAATAAAAAAAACAGATAAATAACCGCTCTTTGCTTGCACTCCAAAAGGTTTGCATGCCCCCAGGTATAAAGTATGATTTCAAGGTTACCCCTCAATTTGCAGATAAAACATTTGTTTTACCGGGAGAGGCCTACCTCTTTCAGGTTACCCAAAGATGGTTCTATTTGCTGCCGCAAATCAATCTCTTTCTTCGGCAATGTCTACCGAAATAGACAAAGGTGGGTGAAAAACAGATTATTTCACTCACATAACTTTGACAAAAGAATCTTATTCCAGAACAACCCCTCTTCCTAGACGGACGGGGTACGGACTAGTCATATTCTTCCGCGGAAATTTACTCTATACCCAAGGTTTTCTCTTCCCAAAGCAGACCAGGATGCATGCCCCCTGGGTTCCAGTCCCATCTTTCCGAATCACTCACACTCATCGGGAAGGAGGACTGGGGGTGGAGGCATTTCTTGGGTGAATAGACCATTGAGGGTTGGTATGTGACTATTTGCGATGCGTGATCCCGGAAATGAAAGTTGGTCTACGAGCTTGACCATTCTTCCTTCGTGTGGAAAACACATTACTCTAAAGAGTGAGGAGACTATAGCTCCCATGCAATATATATAGTCTCATCCAAGGAGTAGGTTGTAATCCAAGGGTCCTTGAACGACCATCACGTTCATTTGAACGGTCTTCCCTTTCAATGTGACAGGCACATTGGGGAGGATCCCTAATGGTCGACTGGTTCCTTTATCAAAACCCGAGAGATTTCTCATCTCAGGCAAAAGTGCCGGGGAACCCAGTGCTTTCCAAGCAATAGAGGAAAGGATACTCACAGATGCCCCTTCATCAATGATAGTTCCAGCCATTACCATCCTGTAAATTTGGACTATGATTCTGAATGGTATACTGGCTGGTAACTGGGGTCTGCCTAGTTGGTTCCAATCAAAGGACACAACCAGGTTGCTTGGTGGTGGGACCGAATACACGGCCGGATATGACCTTGACGATGTTCCTTCCTGCGATAAAGGAATGGGCGCATTGCCCTGATGCTCATCAGAGTCGGTGTTGATGAAAAGAATTTGGATGGTGTCATCCTTATTCTCTTCAGTGAGGGTGTCATTCAAAGATGAATCTTCAGTGACGGTGTCATTTGAGGATGAAACCTCTGAAGGAAGAACCGGGTCAACTGCCGTATCGACCTTTAGACTTTCGTCTGGTCTGGGTTCAGTAGGTTCATTTTCAATGACTGACGCTTCAGCTGACCACTTGAGCGGGCCAGCTGTATTTTCAACCAACAAAGGACTTGGCACGAGTTTTTTGTATCCAGGAGGAAGTCCCAACGGTGAAACCGAGCGATCTTCCAAAACTCTCTTCGCTTCGTCTAAGAAGGGACAACGGTGGATGGCGTGATCACCTTCACACAGTCTGCAGGGGGATCTTGCTCCCCCTCTTTGTCTTGAACCTTCACTTTCGCTGGTTGACGGTAAGCATTCAACATGGCTATCAGAGGTTGATGCTCCCAAATTGTGCAAACGAGGTGACCAGTCCCTTAGTATCCGAGGTATACAGGGACAATCTCTATGGAAGTGGTCTCCTCTACATATGACACATGGCGATTTAGGCCCGGTCTGTGCTGTGTGTGGATTTTTGTCAGATGTCTTTTGCTTGCCCCCAGGCGCCTTAGGCTCCTTCTTCCTCTCCTTCTTCTTCTTTTCCTTCTTCTCCATGGGAGCTTGGCTTTTGCTGGCTCTACCTTGCGAAGATGAAGGATTGGAGGAAGAGTTATAAGAAGTAGAAGGCTGGTGGACAACTCTAGACTGATCTAACTGTTGACTCGACTGCTCAGGAACCATGGTGGTCTGAACTACATTAGTTGAGAACAGCCAAATAGGCAGGCCAATTGTCAGTCCTGGAAGCGACAATGTGGCCATGTGGGGCGCGCCAACTTCTCCCCAAGAGGAGAATGGACTAGGATTTCCATGATGTGGAATTCCTTGGTTGGGGCGTTCCATGTTCTCAACCTAAGATCAACGCGGGAATAGGAGGTGATTATGTTCCGTTTAAAATAAATTTTATAACGACGCTTAGACACAACTTGCTTTTTCACTTTTTAAGAGTCGAGAAAAAGCTAAAGATGACTCTAGTCTCCTTCGATGTTTTAACGAGCCCGAAGTGACAAATGCTCGGATGGACTTTTTCAGTTATAGAGTTTGAAAAAGGCCAAAAGAAACTGCTCTGGAGTTCTAGGCAGAGGGTGTGCCAAACTTTTCGCAAAACCACAGAATACGTTTTACGGTACGAGTGGTCGATCTTCGTGAATGCTGTGTTCACTGCATTGCGATCAGTAGGGCGGCCGACACAGTTTCCTATTGGATAAAGGCTTTATTCCTATAGGGGTCTCCCAATATATACGCGACGGTACGTGGGAGCACAAGTCCGTATTGATACTTATCGCTTCACCGTGGAGGAATCACCCAACCACTCAACGCTAAGATATCACGTTTAACGACGCCGGAACACGTCTCTAGCTTAGACTTCTATGTGTTTGCGTTATGTTTCAATGCGTTGTTATGTAAATTCAATTTATTTTAAGGTTGATCTTGTTTAGCAGTTTGCCTTTATGGATCACCACGAGATGTATAGTAACACTCCTAAATGCAGTCTAAGATGATAAGCAAGCTTTTCAATCTTTCAACTTTGAAAATCTTAGCTACTGAGGGAAAAGAATGACAACATCTTTTCACACAGATCATAGAGCACACACTAATGCACTTTTTCCTAAATCAACATGCAAACTGTCATAATGCACATGCACAATGCAAGTATTTCTTTTCTCTTTCTTAATGTTGGCGTAATGCAAAAGAAAGCTGTTGTATAATTTCGAATTCAATTTCAAGTGAAAGCAAACAAGCTTGTCCAAAATCAAAAGACACCTTAATATTTACTTGTTTCGACACTATAAATATATAAACTCAAACCAAATGACGAAAGTAAAAGCTCAATCAGCTATGAACAGTAAACAAACTAACTTTTAAGATCAAAACGACACTTTATCACAGGTCTAGATCTAAGAGGTCACAGCAAGACTAGTTCACTTTCGTTATGGGAAACTATAAATGATATAAGAAATACACAAAGAACAAACACAGTTTCTTTATACAACCGAGGCGGAATAGTGGCAAGGAAAGTTGGTTTCAGATAGGCACATTGACTGGTAACAGGCAGCAAAACAAGAGTGAAAACAGGGCAAGAAACAACAGGAAACCCCAGTAGCACAAAGCAAGACTGGTCCAGCGCAGGTGGGACACTTTCTATTTGACCTTCAGCGCAGGTAGCCCCTTCGGGAACTGCGCTGAAATGCAGACAGCGTTTGTACAACATGCACTGAAGAATGAAACTTTCGTTTCTCTTGGTTTCCGGGTCACAGATTGCTCAAAAATTCACAGTTTTTGCTCAAATCAGAAGCTATCAGTCAAGGACACACTAAGGGATGACAAGGAGGATGAAAAGCTATCACTAAGAGCTTATTAGAGTCCTTGTGGATCAGCTCTTCAAATCATAAACTTGCCCAGAAACTGAGCTAGAGTAACTGCCCTCTACTTTGTATTTGAAGGATCCAAATACAGTTCGATTCGGTACTCCCTTTGTTTATGAAATGAATAGCAAAAACACAAACAACCAACAAGATACGATCCCCAGTGGAGTCGCCAATTTGTTGTTGGGAAAAGTATCCAATACGGAATGACCCTATCCCACTCTAAGGGTGATAGTACCTCAGCAACAACCGAATGCAAAACTATTCAAGATTACTTCTTTATGAGATGTAAGAGATGGGAGAAAGAGATCCACTAACCGTTGTCTTCCGCTAATGTTTGATCCAATCTTCTCTCTTTGCTGCTTGCTCCCAGCTCCTTGCTCTTTCACTGGCCCAGCTACACAAAGATCCTGCAAAAGTACAAGAAAGGGAAACTACAAGAAGCATACATCCATAATTGATTCAAGGATTAGAATAAATCAAATATACAAGCATCAATACGCCACAGAGACACATGCATATAGAAGAACCTCAAATGCTTTATTAATGGAAGAAGTAAAGTTCTGAGAGTGTTACAACCATAAGAGGCCCAATCCAGCAACACCTCCCAGCAGAAAGAAATCTCCTCTTCACCTCCTTCAAAGCAATCACCCAATAGTTCTATACTCAAACCAACAGCACTTCCTTACATTCACAAGATTCCAGCCTCCCTAGACCTCATGAGAGAGCTCTATATATAGGAGATTTGGAGAAAGGATGAGTCAGCTTGAGTTTGGCATGAAGCTGACTAGTGTCCTCTCCCACTTCAGTTATACTTCAGTTCTTGAGTCCACTTGGAGTTTCTTGCTTCCACTTGGAGATCTAGATCCTCTTACTCATCACAAGGCGAATTCCCTGATCCAAGTGTCATTTTGGAAGCTTCCTGGGCATTTGACACCTTGCAGAATGACTGTGCCACTTGGCCAATCTCGCCCAGCGCAGGTAGCCTTCATTTTTTTTGACATTCAGCACAGGTACAGAGTGGAGCAGTTGACATTCAGCGCAGATGCTCAGTGGAGCAGCTGACATGATCCAGAAATAGCTTGTTTTTGAGTGCTTTCAGGTGGAGAACTGATTTTCAGTGCTGTGGTTTGCTGACCTTGTTCCTCTAGGGGTAGGAACAACATGTTTAGGGACTTTGGATCCCTTAGATTATCGACATTTCATGCTTCATGCTGTTAGGCACAAAAATGTCTATAACAATCCCATCGCTCCTTCTCAAAATGAATCTACTCGATAAGTACCTGCAATCATAAACAAAGGACAAAAACCAATCAAAGCAAGAGATCTATCTACCATAAGCAAATGCAATTAAAATAATTTACACATATAATCATCATACATAAAGACAAGAATATGGGAAAAGGTGTAAAATTTTTTATTAAGTAGACGGAAGAGTTACAACCAAAGAAGTCCAATCCCATGTCACTCATCTAGCTTGAGTTCCATCCTTCGTCACACCAAAAGTACAACACTACGGCAGCATAACAATACTTGCTTACAATCTCAAACCTCAAACCAACAGTATCTCCTCACAAATTCTTCAAAGTCCAGCCCCTGATCACTATGATGAGTTCTCAATTTATAGGGAAATGGAGGTGGTTTTTTCATTTGGCCATTGAATGTCTTTCCAATTTGGGAGTTAGTTTCCATGGAGGAGGGGATGAGAAGATAGGATGTTATTTGATTCATTCCCTATCCAATTTCGAGCTCATAGGAGAGGATAAAAGGTGGGAATCTTCTATAATGGTCTAGAATGTAGTAATATTCCCAGAACCCTATGAATATTTCACTCCATCTTGCCCAACGCAGGTCAAAGTGGGCCTTGGTGATCTGCAGATTAAGCTTGAATGGGCCTAAGTGCTATGTAGCTCACTTACCCCTGACCAAGGCTACACGGGTCCCTTAAGGAGTCATTTCAGGATGTCTTCAGTGCCAGGAAACTCTCATGAATGATGGCATTCAATGTGATGACTTTCTTAACGCATGTAGAAATTGAATTAGGTTTTGATGAGCCCTAAAAGTACTAATCTTAATGATGGGAGTGATGTGCCCAAATAGACCTGTAGCAATATGTGGTGAAAAATCCCAAGTAGGGAAGGATAGGATCTGAATGTTTTGTCCAAGGTAAGTAGTTGAAACAACTTCTGGAAAATCCTAGAAGGAGAAGCTTCTGGAATACCGGTAATTCTTTTGGATTTATAGAACCAACGTAGGTTCAAAGGAGAGAAACTTGTTGGTGACCAACATAGGCCACAGTGGAGCAACCTATAGGTGAATGCAACCCAGTAGGCTTACAGGGAGCGTTGGTCCTCAAACTGGCTCAGATTGAGCAGTTCTGGGTTGAAACTATGGGGGATGAAGGGAACATGCTTAGGGCTTTGTGCAAGATGGTGACAAGGGGGAATAGGATGTTGATTAATCCCATTAGGAGGTTCACTGATTTGATGTGATAAAATGGCCTATAACATAATTCCCCCTAAAGCACAAAGTTAGAGATGATGCTTAAAGACTAAAGTGCTTTACCTTGTGACAAGTCATGATCAAGGAAAATCGATGAGCTTCATCTATTACAAGACATTTACAACATGACATATTTGTTTTATAAGGGAGACATACCCATACTCAGCTCATAAGCTAACATAACATGTACAATGATCAAATTACGTGTCCACAAATGCAATTGGTGGACCCATGACTAGATGATTGTCTATGATCACGACCATCATACTTTTTGATCTTTGTATAAATCCTAAAATCACAGCCCGGATGAATGAAACTATATCTGGGGTCTTCTATCTCATTCATACAACCAACCAATGTATGAGTCTAACCACGTGAATGAATGAGCTAGAGTCGAACATGGTAGACACCATCTGATTATCATCCAATGATGTAAGTCATTAACAGATGTGAGAGAAACCACTGAAGATGTTAATGGATCTCAAGGTACTATAGTACAATCTATATTGTGTGAATAAATGAGTTGGTGTTGAACACCACACAAAACCTTTCTGTCGAAGGCCATTGATGTAAACTTGTCACCAAGAGAAAGGAAGATTGCCATTAATGTATGAAAGCACCAAGGTACCAAAGGTGTGTTTCTAAGTCAACTTCCTAGATGATGTGTTGATGTCGACAAGAAGCAACCCATTGTAGGAGGGCTTTGATTTATCCCCCATCAATGACACTCAACAGGTATCATGATTGAGATAGAATGATTAGAATGATGCTGACATGGAGCTAGATCAGGAAAGGCAGGTATGAAATGAAGGCTTAAGTGTACTGTAGCAGAGATTAACTGAATGACTTCTCTTGAGCACATCGATGACACTGAAAGGATTTGGCATCATTCACCCAAAACCGAAATGGAGGCTCTGAAAATGGTATGATAACCAAATGAAAAATATATTACCCAACCAAATAACCACATAGATGAAGTGGAAGAGTGTTGTGTTCAAGAGAGACTCACTGCAATTCGCCATATTTTTCACATTTAGAGTGTTTCAAAAAGAGACGAATAATAAAACTACAAATATCCCTTTTTGTAGGTAGTCCCTTAGGTTCGAAGAGGTAGAAAAAAATACCCAAGAGAACCTCTTAGCCATGTTCGACTAAGGTATTCATTTTTTTAGTTAGTCTATCTCAGACCAAAAAATGGTTAAACTTATACTAAGTAGACGTATTTTCATTTACTTTTACGAGTTCGAAAAGACAAGTTCTCAGAGATCTTTTCATATCTTGGGAGTCTGAATAGAGCTTAAAGAAGGCTCCGCTGGGATAAATGGGTGGTATAAAGGGTAGAAACTAGTTTTGTTCATTATTGAACTACTCAAAACATCCAAAGGTCAAGAGCCTAGCTAATAAGACCACTCATCGCAATGGCTCCTCAAGAAAGGGAAAAAAACCAAGCGAAAGCATATGATCGGTCAACCAGATGATGATGATGGAATGAAAAAACCAAGGTTCATTTGGAAAAAAATAGGCTGATAAAAATGGAAATCATGAGGGATAAAATGGGAATGGTTTCATTTTTATAGAAGCTTGAAACATGGGAAACTATGCTTGAAAGTGGTTTCATTTTTACACAAGCTTGAACACATGTGAAATTATGTTTGAAATTGGTTTCATTTTAACACAAGATTAAAATAGAAGAAAAAGTATGCTTGAAATAAGTTTGCATGCCCCCAACATAATGACTTAATTGGAGGTACATGCCCCCCAGTTTCATTTCATGCACCTAAGTAGAATACTGGGTACTAACAGGTGGATGCAATGAAGGTTCATTTACGAGATCAAGTGAAAGACTCGACTGGGAATTTACAAGATCTAATCAAAGAATCTAGGGGATCTGTTTCATTTTATAATGAGCTTGACACAAGAAAGAATTGTGCTCATGAAACTTTGTTTCATTTTTAATGAGCTTGACACAAGACAAGGAAGTCTGCTCAGTGAACCTTGTTTCATTTTCTAAGGAGCCTGACATAAGAAAAGGAACACTACTGCAAGGACCTTCTTTTATTTTTTAATGAGCTTGACACAAGAAAAGGAACTCTACTTTAAGACCTTGTTTCATTTTTTAAGGAGCTTGACATAAGACAAGAAACTTTGCTCTGAGGACCTTGTTTCATTTTTTAAGTAGCTTGACACAAGAAAAGGAACTCTGATCCAAGAATCTTGATCATGACCTACAAGAGGCCATGGCTTCCAAGAGGTTCTCATAAAATGGAAGAACAATGCTATGGAAGGGATACATATCAAAGGATCCAATGGAAATATCGTACTCTAATGCCCCTAGTAAATGATTCACCATATCATCTACTAGACTGTCAGTAGATGTGGGCATGGAATAGGTTGCCACATAACTAACCTATGGGGGAGGGAGCAGATACCACTTGTGTATAAGGACTTTTAGGGAATTTGGTTGATTAGGAGTCAAATTAGGACCAAAGAACAAAATATGGTCAATACTCATGATTCTTCCTTCTTGCAGAAAACACATCACACGAAAGAGTGAAGAGATAAGAGCTCCCATAACATACACATAGTCATGCCCAAGAAGTAAATTAAAATAAAAAGGGCCTTGGACTACCATCACATTGATATAGGCAGTATTTCCTCCCAAAGTAATAGGCAACATTGGAAGGGTCTCTAATAGCTAACTAGTTCCTTTGTTAAAAGCAAACAGATTCGAAGTAACAGACACAAGATGCGGAGAACATAAATCTTTCCAAGAAGTTGAGGAAAGAATACTAACAGATGCACCTTCATCTATGATTTTGCTAGGTACGACCACATTATAAGCCTATACCATGATTTGGAAGGGCACATGAGGAGGAAGATGATATCCTGTCAGTTGACTCCAATCAAAGGAAGTGATCATGCTACTTGGAGGGGGTGTTGTGGGAACAAGAGAACTTCCCCCTTGTACTATGGAAATGGGAGAAATGCTCTCCATTGTTGTGGGAATGGGAGGATTTCCCCTCTGTTCTATTGGAATGGGAGGAATTCACCCGAGTTCATTGGAATTTGAAGAAACAAGAAGAACATAGGTAGTATGAAGTTCACTCTCTACGGGAAAGTTATCATCAAATGAAGGTGGAATTGAGTCAACCATTTTCTCAAGCAATGGTTGGTTAGGAATGGACTCATGGGATTCAAGTTCAGAGAGATTGAGATTTATTGGATATAGATTTTGATTAATCACTTCATCAACTAGTGGACGATTGGGAGAAATATTTCGGTAACTAGATGGAAGTTGTCGTTGCAAAGCTATAAGATTTTCCAACACTTTCTAGGCTACATCCATATAAGAAAAAAGTTGAATAGGATGATTCCCTTCACATAGCTTACATGGAAATTTGGCTTTACCCTTTTTCCCATTGACCTTACTATCACTATGTAACACCCTCCTCCCACATCCACCCACGTAACCGTTCCAACCAGGGTGAACATGAGATGAGAGGCTACTATGATCAGATTCAACCTCCTATGTGTCCTTAAGGAAGTGGAATCGAAAATACATCACACAAAGTCATCCAACATTAGCAACAAAACCCTTAGGAGACATGTCATCCACTCAGGTAGCATATCTCTAGGTCCCATAGTTGTTCTAGATCTCTTAGGCCATAGCCACGGTCATGCTATGGGAAAGGGAGCAACCAGCAACCTAAAGTCACTCACACAGGCTTGCCTACCAGTGACCAAAGAACGAAATTTCCAGTTCTATGATAGTGACCCTGGGATTTAAGCCACTTTTTCAAGCAAAGATCCCAAGCCATTGCCCATAATGGAGTGATAGCTTGAAATCAGTAAAAGTAAAAGGAAACAATGATGCAAAAGAAAAAAGTTGAACAAGACCGTAACTAGACCCCTACTAGCCATGACAAGCATTTTGTCAAAGATATTAGCAACATGTAACCTACAGGTGCAAAACACAGGGTTAAGTGTAGGGATCTCATTCTTATCTAAGAATCGCTATGAACCATTTTTCCCTTATGTAATTTTCTGAATTATCATCTATTAGGTCATCAACACATTATGCATTCACGGACAAGTAAAAACATGTAGAGAGTGATACATAGTTGTTGTCATAAAATATACACATAACTAGTATAATAGGAACATAAATACCATGAACATATCAGCCATCAAAATCCAGATATACATCAACACATTTACACATGGAAATTAAGGGAATGAATTTCTCATTAATGAATGCAATGAACCAACTAGAGATGGGACTACCACATTCCACCTGACCATAGATTAGATAAGCCAAGTCTCTCTTTAGACTGTCACCCCCATTCCATATTCCAAGCATGAATGTGGAACTCATAGAACACATCAAAAACACCAATCAACATGGATTCCACCAGATTTCTCTGCCTACACCATGAGGAATTGGAGTGCCTCTTAGTATCACAGGCTCTACCGTGCATCCCATCCTGGGATCAATAGGCCCAACAGAGAGAAAATACACCCCTTGGCTTTACCATATAACCCACCATTCATCGGTAAGGATTCCTGGGTCCACCGAGGCACACAACCTAGCTTTACCACAAACCACAGTCTAATTAAGGTGTTACTAGGCCAATGGCTTTATGGTGATCCAAAATTTGGTTTAGGGTCCACCAGTCCATGCGTTTGTCAGTTCAGAGATCCACCCCACTCAAATTTGAATCCATCTCGTCATCCCACATTAACCGAATATGAGAAACTGATCTCATCAAAGCTATTTGGAAATGGAAAGGTTAGGTTGAATAACACCATCACACCTGGAAAAACCCATTCCATGACAAAAAAGAACCACATAGAATACCATGCATGCCAAATCTAGCAAGGAAAATACACATTCAAGTCGATACCTACAATGAAGCCTATTGTGGTTGCGTGATCCTACATTTCCCTGCTTGATCTTTGCTTCCTCTTTCCTTCTTTGCTGTTATTGCTCCAATTACAAAATGCTCCAAGATAACTCTATGTGTCCAAGAGTATGAGAGAGAGAGAATATTGAGAGATCTCCGAAATTGAACTTATTAAGCTTGCCAACTAATCCTCAAAAGCCTTTTTATCAATGAGGCCTCTATTTTATTCATTTTCCATCATTTTCCTTCAATTTCCTCCTCACAGGACACCTGTGACCTTTCACCTTCCTTTTCTCCTAACTTCCATTATTTTCATAAATAAATGTGCCAAAAATGCCATTTTTCCTTTCCAAAGCCATAGCCATTTCCTTTGCCAATTTCCTTAGCCATAAGCAACCAAATGAACACCCCCTAGGATGTCTTTCCCAACATTCAGCTTGGAATAAGTGTCCCATTTGCCATGGTATTACATATTTTACATGGACTTTTTACCAGGGATGTTACAGAGCCCTCCACCTTGGCAGAACATTGTCCTCAGTGTTCAATTACACCTATAATAAGCAATTCTACTGAAAACAAAACATACTACCCACAAAGGTTTATAACATAGCTCATTGTAATATTTACAATGAATGACCTTCTCAAAATAAAAATATCATGACAACATGATGATATAACCACCATACTACACACTGGAGCTTCATAACATAGCTCATTATGGTATTTACAATAACCACGTATACACATATGCACATTTTCTAAACCAACAAATAAGATAATACAATGTATGTATCAATCAACAGAGGAATCCAAAGGATCACACCTCCACCCTGAAAGTAGTACCAAGATTCACCTCCTTCCAAGGAAGTCTAGAATTCACTCCAAACTCAAATCTACATCCAATGTCCAATGCTATAATCCTGCGCCACTTGTCCTTTTGGCGAATAGTTACCAACTCATTGTTCCAGGGCGCACTCCCAATGTGCATCTAATTCCATCTGACAACGCTAATTACCAAAATAAAACCATCATGTCCTTCCCTACTTTGTTACACAGTCTCTCAAGAAATTTGGTCACCCCTTCTGTGTAATCACTCACCTTCCAAGTTCTTCTTGTACCCACATCTCGGGTAGTCCATCCCTTGGAAAGGCTTTCTCACATCAGAAGATACAAAAATCAAGGCATACACCTTCCTCAAAACTATCATACTGGTCATAGCATGCTTATGGAAATCAATGGACACTATTGGGTACTAGTGCCCAACAATGGCCCTGCCCGAGAATGCTTTACCAATGTATTAATGCCTGTTTCAATTTATTTTGTTGTTGTTGCCAATTCTTGCAATCGATTTCAATCACCCAACCGAGCATTTCGTGCATTCTTGTACCAAGCACATAACTTCCATTAGATTTAAAATAAATTGAAATAAGTTCACACCATACCTCATTGGCAGCTCGTCAATAAGGTACATTTGCAATCTTGTTCACTTCCTATCACAACAAGTCAAACTAGAATATTTGAGAAAATCAACATGTATAAAAATATCTCATCAGGTCAGCTAAGAACATAACCATCATAGATCGAAATCATAAATCACAAGTAACCATCATAAACTAGAATCATAATTCAAATGTAATCATCATATACCAAAATCATAAATCACATGCATAATAAAACGGAAATAATATATTGATACTTATGCTTTAATCGATCCTCATTTCTGCCTTTGCTCTTATTTCGTATGAACACCAGACCGATTGTTGCACCTAAAAACACGCATTTCCTTCTCCTAAACCATGTGCACACACACGTAGTGTATATCACACTCGTACAATCCACACGTGCCATACAACACCATGCAATATATGAATCCACACCTAACATACAATGCATACATCTACACCAAGTGCATAGCACAACATAATACATACGCCTACATCCGGTGTATGACACAACACATATACATACACAATGTACATCATAATAGATACATCTTCACACAATGTGAGACACCACAAAATGCATACACATGCACCCGATATACAACACAACTCATACGTTTATACCCGATGTACAACATCACAGAATACATGTACCCATAGAGGGTACAACACAATGAATACACATGTCACGATACCGTGACTACACAGTGCACATACATAGTACCTCATGCCTATATCACAACATATATGACCTGCACTCAAACCCACATGTACTCCAGTTCCACATGTAGCAAGCACCACCTACACAAGTTGTACACAACATCACATGTACACGGCACCACTTGCACAACATGTACACAACGCCATATGTACATTGAACCATTGTAAAACGTGTACACAATACCACATGTACATAATACCACACAAATGACATGTACGTGACACCACTTGTATACAGCGTCACATGCATGGCATGTACACAGCACCACGTGCACACAATGGCACTTTTACAACATGTACACAACGCCACATGCACACAATGCCACATGCACACAACGCCACATGCACACAACACCACTTCTACAATCACGCAAACCACACCATATGTACATACCACCACATGTATAACGTGCACGCAACATGACATTTACATAGCACTTCATATCGAACACGTATGCAACACTGCATATCCAACACATACATAGCATCATCTATACACACTACTGCATAGCCCACACGCGCAAAGCACCATAACCATACAACATCACATACCCATCATGAACATAGTTACACAACACCATATATTCAACATGTACATAGCACCATCTATACCCATCACTGAATATACAACATTCATACGACATTATCTGTACTAACACCTTGTACATAACATTGCATAAATGGCATGTACACACACTAAATATACACCACATTGCATGCACACAACATCACAAATGTAACATGTAAAACATATACAACATATGCAAAACAATAGTAGCACACATCCAAAACCACACTGACTCTACCAAGCAACCCTACTTCCAGTGTCTTATCCATGTTTGTCTTAGCATCTTGCATACCATGTTGTTTTCATTCTGTTGATGTATCCTTCAACATTACTTGTGATAGCATTAACAGAGAAATAATAAAATCATATAAATTCATATTCACATGATACTTACATCATATATTTGTCATGACTACTCTTCCCACTTGATTCCTCATATCTAAGAAATTCTTCATGTCATTTGCTTGCATAAGCAATCATTCCTCCATAAGACCAATTCTTGATGACCTTGTCAGACAGTGAAATATATACACACACATATATACATATGAATGTTAGGATTGAAAAATCATGATCCACGATGGCACTATCATACACAACGTGAGTACATACATACATGTATACATATATAAACATCAACACAATCATGATTACAACATTATTACCAAATATCAAAAGGTCAATATTAAGAGAACTTCCTTTATTCATGCACAACATTGAGAACAATAATTCCAAACATAGCCAAGGCATCTGACACCTCAGAACCATTTACTTTGCCTTTTTGGTTACCTTTCTCATGACTTTATTGCCACTATCCATTTACCACAATGGACACATCCAATCCAAGCGATTGTCATAGTCTTACCTTCCGTTGTGCTTACTCATGCATCGAGATTCATTTGTGTCTTACATTACCTGTTGGGTACTAGAAAACTCTCCATGATCTCCATTAACTTTACTCTTTCCCAAAAAATTCCCATGACTTAAAAAAATAAAAGGAAAGAACAGAAACAACAATAACAATACCATGAAAACCAAAAGCAATACAAATCTGAAACAAAGTGGCATAGCTATGCACCAGACACACACAAAATCGCAAATCGAGCACAACAATCACAAAAGACCAAAAGCACAAGACTAACAACAGACACCATGACTCAATCCCCATGGTTCCCAAGGAAATCTCAATCAAAGCCTTCTTCAAAATTTCATGGAAATTTCTTGCCATGCAATCCCTTGAATCATGCTGCCATAAAAAACATAATTTTCCGTGCATAAATAAATATTAAAATACACCAGGTACCTTACCTTGTTGTGCCAAGAACTTTTCTTGCAACTAAACACATCCACGCCATCTCTCAAGGGACTCCAATTCCCTTGACAAACCCACCTGTAACTAGAGACTAGCCAACATATCTGTCAAGTACATGTTCATGAATCTTGCACATATCCACATAATGTCAAACAATATTAAGGCCAAGGATATTTCCTGTATGCGAAGCACTCATTTGTTTGGAATTAGGGTTTCCAAACCTAGCCAAAGGACTTCTTGTCTAATTCCTTCCTTTACCTTTTTACCTGGTTGCAATCAAGGCTTACTATGTACGGTCACATCACCGAACTGTTAGTTATATAAACACATCAACTATTACCTTGTCACACTACTACCAAGCATGTTTCCTGCAACTACTCACACATGTCAACCACATGTTCCAAATATCAAGACAATCATATCTATCAATTTGAAATCAAATTTTACAAACAATCATGTCATAATCCATAGTCAACTCATAGTCATTAGACATAATGCTACAACAATCAACTACATTCAAGTACATATCAAATGTCTCAACACATCTATATAAGTACAACCATCTTAAAACAAGATCATTTGAACACATACTCATATTATGCAATTCATCAAACATTCAACCAACTTGCAACCATACCATGTTAAATAATTCAACTAGACAACATAATCAAATAGTCAAGTACCAAATATACTACATAATAAAACTCATACCTTAATGCATCTCAAGGGAGGCGATATTGTCTGCACAATCAATCCAGGTTAGCACGATACAAATTCACAACATATCAACTCAAACATAAATCATGATATCCATAACCGTAACTAACTAACACATTTACATCATAACTCATACACAATCATCATTCACACATATGCAAAGTCAATCTAGATTAGTACAACACCATATCACAAATATGTCAACTCATACCTGAATATCACAACCATAACTATCTGCATAGGTCAAACCAGGTTAACAAAATACATATAAAATCAAGATATTCAATGCGATGAACATAACCATCACGCATATGACCAATCCAATTACAATGTCAAGAACTCAACGAAATAACCCTAATTATCAAGTTAATAACATATAACAACAATAATCTATATATCATGCTTATCAACAACATAAAATCTAATATTCAAACTAACTGTCATATAAAAAAAACAAGATAACCTATAACATACTCATCAATGACATATCATATAACATAATCATCAAATTATATAACATAAAACAACAATAGCAAAGCATACGACCACAAGTTACTATAATTATTGACTATCTGACACATGTGCATATAACTACACTAATCAACTAACATCTATCATGAATGTAACCATAAAATCAAAAGACATGTACATAAACCTAATGTATATAACCTTAATGCATATAAAAATTCTTAACTTACATACCTGCATGTCAACATACAATAATTGTATGACGATATGCTCTTACCCCAGTGTCCAATGCTACAACTTCATTATGATGATCTTCATCTCCTGCTCTATCTTAGCCAACACACTAGCATCATAACATACCAATATCACCATGATGACATAAATTTCATACCATGACTTCACAAGCCATGTTTGACCTACTATTCATGCATGATTATTACCAAGACCATTCATGCATAACAACTGCATATAGACATATAACATACGAGTAACACACTATATACACCTCATTCTAGCTAGAGTCTAGTCATCAATGCATGACCATATCAACTACAAAAACCATGACCTCATGCATGAAAATAAACATTACTCCATTGTACGCATTGCCACATGCAACCATAAACATGCATAAGCAATGCATAATTAGCTACACATACCGATGAACACATGTAGTCGAGAATAAGCGATCAATACTTATAACCAACCTACAAGATTGATACATGTAATCAAACATACAAGAATGCAACCTAACCTACAGGGATGTAATCAAGTGACATATAACAATATGTAACCAGTCATATACTCATGACATTGCATTCCAAAAATTCAACATCAAGTTCCTCATGACAACCTTACTACACCCATGATCAACATTATGCAATGCAACAAACACATGGAATGCAAGTGTAAGAGACACACATGCAACTAGAATGCATTCATGACCAACGCACGCCATCCATATAGTATGAGGGGTGAAGCATGCTCTGATACCACTCTGTAACACCCTCCTCCCACATCCACCCAAGTAACCGTGCCAACCATGGTGAACATGATACAAGAGGATACTATGATCAGATTCGACCTTCTATGTGACCTTAACAAAGTGGAATCGATGGAACATCACACACAATTATCCAACATTAGCATCAACACCCTCAGGAGACATGTCAACCACTCAGACAACTTGTACCTGGGTCCCACTATTGTTCTGGATCTCTTAGGCCATAGTTGCTCTCATGCTATGGGCAAGGAAGCGACCAACAACCTAAAGTTGCTTGCACATGCTTGCCTGCTAGTGACCACAGACCAAAATTGTAAGTTTTGTGCGAGGAACCCTGAGATTTAGACCACTTTATCAGGCCCAAATCCCAGGCCATTGCCCAGAATGGATTGATAGCTTGAAATCATTAAAAGTATAGGGAAAGAATGACGCAAAAGCAGTAAGCTGAACAAGACCATAACCAGACCCCTAATAGCCTAGGCATTTCATCAAACATATAATCAACATGTAACCTACATGTGTAAACAACATAATTAAGTGTAGGGATCTCATACATATCTGAGAATCGATATGAACAATTGTTATTTGATGTCATTTATTGCATTATCATCTATTATGCCATAGAAACATTATCCATTCATGTACAAGTAAAAACACGCTGAGATCCATACATAGTTGTTGTCATAAAATATAAATATGACCAGTATAATAAGAACAAAAATGCCATAAACATATCAGCGATAAAAATCCACATATACATCAATACATTTACACATGAAAAGCAAGGGAATGAATTTCTCGTTAATGAATGCAATGAACCAACCAAAGATGGTACTACCATGTTCCACCTGACCATAGATTGGCTGAGCCAAGTATCTCTTCAGCCAATCACCCCCATGCCATATTCCAAGCATTAATGTGGGACTCATAGAACACATTAGAAACACCAATCAACATGGATGCCACTGGAGTTCTTCGTCTACACGTTAAGGAATTTGAGTTCCTCATAGTCTCTCAGGCTTTACTGTGCATTTAGAGTCTGATCCAAGGATCACCATGCCCTACACCAAGACATACTCTCCAGGATTTATCATGCATCCCATCCTAGGATCACTAGATCCAACAGAGAGAAAATCCACCTCTTGGCTTTACCGTATATCCCACCATTCATTGGCAAGGATTCCTAGGTGCACTAAGGCACACAGTCTAGCTGTACCACAACCCATAGTCTGGTTCATGGGTTACTAGGCGAGTGGATTTACCATGATCCACAGCGTGGTTTAGGGACCACTAGGCCATATGTTTGTCAGTTTGGAGATCCACTCCTCATCTTCGAATCCATCCAGCCATCCCAAATTAACCTAATATGAGAAATGGGAAGGCTAGGCTGAAGAACACTATCACACATAGAAAAACCCATGCCTTGATAGAAAAGAACCACATTCAATACCATGCATGCCTAATCTAGCAAGGAAAATACACATGAAATTCAATACCTGCAATCAAGCTTGTTGTAGTTTCTTGATCCTGCCTTTCCCTGCTTAATCTTTGCTTCCTCTTTCCTTATTTTCCTTCCTTTCTCCAATGCCAAAATTCTCCAAGAGAACTCAAAGTGTCCAATAGTATGAGAGAGAGAGAATAATGAGAGAGCTCTGAGACTGAACTGATCAAGCTTGCCAACTGAATATCGTCAGAAGCCTTTTGTCAATGACGCCTCAATTTTCTTCATTTTCCATCATTTTCATTCAATTTCTTCCTCACATGAAACTTGTGAAATTTCACCTTCCTTTTCTCCTAATTTCCATTATTTTCATAAATAAATGTGCCAAAAATTTTGTTTTTCCTTTCCAAAGCCTTAGCCATTGCCTTTGCCTATTTTCTTAGCCATAAAAAATCGCATGAACACCCCCTAGGATGTCTTCCCCAACATTAAGCTTGGAATATGTGTCCCCTTAATCGTGCTCTTACATATTTAGATGGAATTTTTACCAGGGCTGTTACACACTAGTTGAAGGTTTGTCACTAGCATGATTTCCAAAAGTTGAACACAAAGTCTGATGTGAGCCTATGGACCACACTTCTAATACCTTGGGAATACCAAGACAATCTCTAATAAGGTGAACACCCTTACATAACATGCAAGGGAATTTAACTTTACAGGGTTGATTGGAAGGATTCTCAACGTCAATCACATCGGTAGCAATGGATGCTTGGTTTCCCCCCTCATTATTTTTATTCTTCTTCTTATCCACCCAGTTACTAACTTGCACACTTTCACCAAACGAAGAGCAAGGAGACTAAACATGCAAAGAAGGTAGAGGGTCAACTTGAGGTTGATATTGTTTAGGTGGAGGAGAACCTAGTTTAGAAGCAATTTAGACATTCAGAACCATAGAGGTCAAAAATAACCAAACTGGAAAACCAATGGTGAATCTGGGAAGGGAAAACGTTTTCATATAAGGAGCACCAATATTTCCAAAAGAAGGAAAAGGACCAAGATTCCCTTCAAAGGGATTCCCTTGATTGGTATACTCTAGAGCTATTGCCATTAGTCTCAACCTAAGATCCACTAAGGAGTTTTTCCACGGGGAGGATGTTATTCTGAGGTCAGTTAAATGATTTTAGAAATTAACAACACAAAATAAAATAAAAGGGTATCTACGCATAAAGATTTACCAAGCAATTGTCAACTGCAATATACACCTTGGTGAACCAAGGACTTAACATACATGCACGTAATCTCCCCAAATGTTTTTTTGGTGTATCACGGTATACAAGGCACCAGACTTGGTTACCTATGGATGGATAGCAACATATAGGGGACTTCCAAAATATGCACGATGATACATGGAAGTGCAATTCATAGTAATGTTGTCTAATGTGTAACTTGTTAGAGCCTAGATCGACCTCAGGCTAAAGGGAGGCAATCCTAGGACAACTACAAACCACACTTAACATGGTAGCTAGCCCTACCAGGTAGGGAGAGGGATCCCTCCTTCTCAATCTCAGTGAGGATAGTTGCAATTATATCTTGAGATGACTGAAACGAATCCTGAATTTAGGCTAGGTATAGTAGATTAGGGTTTGTCGTTTGATTTTTCGTTTTGGTTGTTGGATCAATTGGAGAAGGCAAATGGGTACGGGAAATCAACTTAGGGATACAATCATGTTCTGTGGAGCAAGGTAGACAAGGGTTTATGTACTCAAAATGGATTGAGATGGTAGGTTAAGACAGCTGAGGAGTTAAGAATGGCATAAAAAAACTATGAATCCTCTTCAAATAGTTGAAAACATTGAAAACCAAATGCATTCCCAAGACAAAGCACAACAGTGTATTTTGTCCATTCACCTTGATTCATTTAGTTTTAGAACGGAAAGATAGATTTGGATACATATAAAACATAAGAAAAACTCATTACAAAGAAGAAACAATACATAGACTCACTATCACAAGAATCCCACAAAAATAGCTATGAAACCTGGTTTTATTCCTTGCCAAACTGCTAATACAAATGTTCAATGATTACCACCACTTCCACCAAAGTCCAACATTTAAAAATGAAGGGAAAAGTACATGATATAGGAAAGGAAACTACTCAAGCTAGCTATCAGGGGTCGAAACCATGAGAAGAGGAGAGGTTTTAACCATATCTAAACTAAGAACACAAAAGTAGGTAGTGGAACAACTTGCCTCTAAAACTTAAGAAACCAATTCATTCATCATCAAAACCACTTGAAACTTGATGTATATACCCTATAAGGTATTTTTCATCCATATTTACATTAATTTCAGCATTTACCATTCATACATTTACCAAGGAATGAGGAAAAAGTCGATTTCCAAGAAAACTAGGAAAAAACTGAAATTTTAGGCAAAACTGGCCAAATCAGTTTAATGCACAACACCAAAATTTTAATGCATAGTGCCATTTCAAGTCCAATTTTGGAGGCCTTCCTGGTATGCAAATCAGGTGCAAGTTGGATTTTTGGAAAACCCTGCCTGTCTGCCTTCTGGAACAATTTGATTTTTCCGATTTGGAGCTCATCAGCCCATCCAAAATTTGATTCTCCGAAGACTGCTTCCTGTGTAGCAAAAAAAGTGGCAAAGAGGGAACTTTTTGGGTGTTTTTTTCCCTTTTGGTGACCAAGACCTTCTCCAAAATTTCTCACTATTTCTGGGTTTACCTATTTTTCCATGCTGATTCCAAATATGTAAGCCATTTTGCAAGAGGATGTCCCCATCAAAAGCACAGTGCCAGTGGTGTTGCACACCTATTGGAAAAGCCTGTTTTTCAATTTCAAAAATTCAAAAATGTAAAAAATTTCTCCAAATTTCTTGAAATTTGGCATGAGTGATCCTTGTTAGGTGCTTTGTTGAGCCAATGATGCTTCAGCCAATATTTTGAGTTTATCTTGCTCTTTCTTGTTCCTCAAAACTCTTCTTATCTTTGCTTTTAGCCTCTTTGTCCTTGCATTGCAAATCTTGTTCCGGGTTAGGTAGTGGTAGGCCATGTGGTGAAGCATCTTTTTCTCTTTGTTTGCCTTCTCAAGCAACCTCTCCAAGTGCATATTCACCTTCTCCAACAAATACTCCCAGTCATTCTCTATTTCTTGTTCAACGGAGGTCAACTTGCCCTTTGCCTTCTTGGACCTTTGCTGGTTTTCTTTGATGATTTGCAACTCCATGAGTTCTTGTTTGTCAGTAAGTTGCTTATTTTCTTGCTCAAGATAGCTAATGACCCATTTAGCTCTCTCAAGGTTAACTGACAAGGCTCTTATTTCAGCCTCCTTCTCTTTGATAATCATTTCCTTGATTCTTGAGCCTTGAGAGCCCAAGTCAGTGACATCCTCCTCAATCAAAGTAAACTCTCTATTTGCCCTTCACTAGGGCTCTCCTCATGCATATTTTTCTTCCCTTTGTCTCTTCTCTTTGACTATTGGCCAACCTATATAGCTGGAGAAGAAGGAAAATCCCCTTCCACCGCTGGTGGAGATAGAATTTTCCTGTAATCTAGTTAAGGAGGCGAGACCCCTTCCACTCCTAATGGAGATAGTACTCGCCTGGCAACAAAAAAAAGACTCCATGTGCCTCTCTCATAAGTAACAAATATTGGCACACTTGTAGTCTCGGTCTCATGCACACTTGGCTGTCCTTATGGTCCTCCTTCCTCCTGAGGCACTGATGAAACCTAAGGGCCTTTGAACATCCCATGGGCAATAAAGGTATCCCATGGTATGTTCAGCAAGTTTAACTGGTGCAACACAACAATCTTAGTAAATGAGAAGTGATAAATGCCACTTAGTTTCTGAAGAAAAGGTTTTCTTTGAACATAATGAGCCATCTTCTCAATGTTCCTATATATAAAGTAAGGGAGGTTCATCAACAACTTGATATGATATGCATACAAGCGGGAAAACCTTCCTTCACAGGTGAAATATTTAATGATAAGCTTCATAAGAGGAACAAAACTATTCTCCAAGTATTTGAAAGGAAATACTCTGCTGATTTGGCTGTGATATCCAGCCTTAATGTAAGGCTCATAATGTTATTTGTCCACATACTGCCCTTTATTCCATTGCTCACCTACATTAGGGATGCATGTTGCTTCTAAGATGGTGGTAGGTGACAAGGTGAAGGAGACACCAACCAGATTCACTTGGCCTTTATGTAGACGGGTGACAAACAACTGGGTAAGTTCATGATGAAACTTTACCCTCTACAGCATTTCACAAAACTCATAGCAAGACTGATGTCTAAAACTAGATATAGCAAGAGTACATGCAAGCAATTCTATGAGATTGATAGGTTCCTCTCGGATGATCTTTACCCCTTTTTATGGCTTTATTGACACATGTGCTTCTCTAGAAGTATCACTGAAAGTTTCCTCCTCCCTCTCATAGTCTGAGTCTCTCTCCATGGTCTTTTGGTGATGTGATATGTGATGAGAAATGAAGGTTTGTAGTGAGAACATATGAGTATGAAGAGATTTTAAAATATAAGGTAAGTGAAGTGTAAAATGGGGGTGTGAATGTTTGAGGGAGTTAGGGTATAGGGTTGATAAGGGAATGGGGGGTAATGGGAATGCAAGAATTGGGAATTTGGGTAAGTGAACAGTATATTAGGGCTAGGGTTTGATGTAGAAATTAGGGTTTAGTGGAATGAAGTTTGATGAGTGATGGATAGTGAAAAAGAGTTGGTAAACCTAGTGTAAATGGAGGAGATGAACAAAAAATAAGCCTTGGTAACTTGTGAGAGGTGATTTAAATGTTTAACTAGGGTTTTGGGAAGAAATGCATAGACACTAGGTTTTGTTTAAGATGAGACCACACAACTCATTATACCAACCAACAACTTCTCTTTAACAAAGAGGAATGATATACTTACTTGGAATAGGCATGAAATGGTTTTTTAGGAATTTTGGAGGTGATTTGCAGTGATTTAAGCCTCCGCAATAGGTGCGTAGCGTTCACTGACAGGTGTGCAATGTCGTTTTAATACGCAACAATAGACCAAGTTTACATTGCCCAACAGCAGTAGATGCATAGCACTGATTTAATGCACAGCGCTAGGGAAATACTGCGCAGCGCCGGGTGTAGAAATTTCTGTTTTCCCACCCCGGTTTTCAGTTTCTCCTTATTTCTCCCATATAGTTAAATGCCCTTTCCCATAACCATACATTTAACAAGCTGAAAAAAATAAATTTTCTGAAAACACAAATTCTGGAAATTTTACAGAATGTTGGAAATTGCAGAAATAAAAATCAGTAGTAATAAACAGCCATTAAAACACATTTAAACACTGAGATTTTTTGTCAATGTGACCCTAGAAAAACCCCCTACAACTCTTGGGGAAAACCAGTTTGAGAGCTCTTCTTTATTTCTGAAAATTGCCTTTTTACAGTGAGAAATTTTCAGCAAAAAATCAGCAAGCAAATTTACAACTTATCTCTTTTCCCATGCTTCACAGCAAACTGGAAATTACAGCAAACAGGACAGCAATAAATGTTGTACGGTCTCCTCGATTTTCATGCCCACTTTCAGCATTAAATGCTGTTGTATGGCCCTCGTTTTGCGTGTAGAAAAACTAGCAAACTACTCCTCGATTTTTGTGCAAACCCCTCCTTGAAAATCGTGCCAAAATCTACCTTTCACTGTATGCTGAATCAGCTGTACAAATCTCCTCAACTGCTGCCTTGGAATGTGTGCCAAACTACTGTCTCCTTCTCCTCCCTGCTCAGAAATCCCTCTTGCTCTCTTGCTCTCTTTCTCCCAATCTGCTCATGAAAGAATTGAATCGAATGTGATATTTTCCTCCTTTTCCTCCCTTAATATAACTCCAAATGACTTTTGGGTGATCCAAGTGACTTTTGGGTGATCTCTAAATCCAATGGCTGAAATAGATTTAGATCAATGGCTGAGATTAAATGCTCATTTAAATCTCACTTTTTATTTTTTAATTCACCCCACTTTAATAAAGACCCACTTAGTAATTTATTTCCAAAGTCACTTTTCCTTTCTAATTTTTCATTGACTTTATAAATGTCACTTTAAAATTAGACTTAGTAACTTTATCACTTAAAGTCACTTTTAAATTAGATTTAACTTTATAAATTATAAAATCACTTTAGGAGAAAAATTAAATTCTTTTGGGCACTTTTCCCTAGGCCAAAGATCAAAGCCTAAGGGAACCACTTGTCCTCCGGTACCAAATTTCAACACTCCCTCTTACCGAGGAAGGTGTTCCTCACCACACCCATCTTGTCTCTGAAGTAGACATGCTTGCCCCGTGGTAAGGCTTTTGTTAGGATATCTGCAAGCTGCTCATCAGTAGAAATATACTCAAGCTTCATAGCTCCCTTCTGAACATAGTCTCTGATGAAATGATATCTGATCCCGATATGCCTTGACCTGTCATGAAATACTGGATTCTCCGTGAGTTTAATGCAACTCCGATTATCACAGTAAATCACTGAAGGTCTCAACAACTGACCAAATAAGCCAAACAACATCTTGTGAAGCCAGATAGCCTCACAACTAGCTAGACTGGCTGCCATATACTCTGCTTCCGTTGAACTCAGTGCTACTGACTGCTGCTTCCGGCTGAGCCATGACACTACTGCTGAACCCAACGAAAAACAACACCCTGAAGTGCTCTTCTTATCAGAAGCACAACCTGCCCAATCAGAATTAGTGTATCCTACCAATCTCACTCCATCTCCCTGCCTGTAGTCTAGAACATAATCCACTGTCCCCTGCAAGTATCGCAAAATGTGTTTTGCAGCCACCCAGTGAACCTTCCTAGGCTCACACATAAACTGACTCATCGTGTTGACTGCAAAACAAATATCTGGTCTAATGTTGACCAAATACATCAAAGAAATAATCAGCTGCCTGTACAATGTGGGATCCACCAACTCGGAATCCGAAGCATGAAGCTTCTTCCAGTTGGTGATCATTGGTGTCGACATGGGTCTACAATCCTCCATGTGGAATCTGCGAAGGATGTCCACAATATACTTCCCCTGCCCCAGGAAGAAATGCCCCTCCTCCTGCCACACCTCCAAAACCAAAAAGTAATGCATCAAGTCGATGTCCTTCATCTCAAACTCCGTCGCAAGATCTCTTTTGCAGTGCTCTATGAGTCTCTCTGCACCTGTAATGATCAAGTCATCCACATACAGCACCAGAATGAGAGGCTCCTCACCAATCACAATAAAGTAAAGGTTCAGATATGCCTCACTCTTTATGAAACCCATCCCTGCAAATATGTATCTATCCAGGAGTACCAAGCTCTCGGAGCTTGCTTCAGGCCATAAAGGGCCTTCTTCAGTCTGCACACATGGGACTCCTTCCCATGCACCTCAAAGTCCTGTGGTTGCTCAATGTACACCTCCTCCTGTATGAAGCCATTGAGAAAAGCAGCCTTCACATCCATCTGGTGGATCTTCCAACCCATCTCTGCTGCTATCGATATAATGGAGCGGATCGAAGTATATCGAGCCACGGGAGCGAAGGTCTCCTCATAATCAACTCCCTCTACCTGGGAGAACCCTCTAGCCACAAACCTTGCTTTGAATTTCTCAATGCTGCCATCTGCAGCATGCTTTACCTTGTAAAGCCATCTGGAAGTAACCACGGATTTTCCCTCAGGCCTCAGCACCACCTCCCAAACATCATTCTTCATGATAGAAGAATACTCTTCTTGCATGGCCTCTCTCCAGACCTATTGGCTAGCTGCCTCCTCATAGCTAGAAGGGTCAGAGTCAAGGATGCTGGTAACCATCGCCATATAGCTACAAAACCTCTCAGGTGGTCTACTCTCTCTGACCGACCTCTTCGTCTCAGCAACAGATGTGGCATCTCTCAAGGTGTCCTAAAGCCACTTGGGCTTTCTCTTCCCTGAGCATGCTTCTCCCATAGGAGAATGAAACTCCTCCTCCTCATCACCATCAGTAGCCTGAACTCCTGATTGTCTGTCTACTGTCCTCCTGCCTGCACCTGAACCTGTAGAAGCTGAGGCACCGTGTGAACTATCCATCAGTGGACTCCCTAGTGAACTGCTCTGTGAACTTCTCTGCATGCTGCCCGGAGCACCACCCCTCTGGCTCGGCGAGCCACTGCTCACTGACGGACCTGACATCCTCATAGATGTACCTCCGGATCCTCCTGATCCCTACCCACAGGATCCCTGCGACTGACTCAACTGCTGCTGAGGGTCTGGCTGATCCAGATACTCTAACTCCCGTGACCTCCTAAAGGCCCTGTCCTCCTCGAACTTCACATCCCGGTTGACAACAACTCTCCTCTGTGTAGGAATGTAAATCCGAAAGGCCTTTGAGGTCTCACTGTAGCCCACAAAGATACCCTTCTCTGCAGTGGGCTCTAGTTTGGTCCTCTTCTCCTTGGGTATATAGGAGTATGTAATGCATCCAAAGATATGAAGATGACCAATATCAGGCTTCTTCCCAGAGAAAGCTTCCTCCGGAGTCATGTGCCCCAAGGCACGATGCGGACTCCTGTTCTGCAAGTAAACAGCTCTGTTGCAGGCCTCTACCCACAAGATCAATGGCAACCCCTGATCATGTAACATGGCTTTGGCAGCCCCTATGATGGATCTGTTCTTCCTCTCCGCAACCCCATTCTGATGGGGGTTGTAAGGAACAGTGAACTCCCTCCTAATTCATGCCTCCGCACAATAGTCAACAAACTCTCCAAGGGCTTACTCTCCTCCATTGTCCGACCTCAGGGACTTTATCTTTCGACCTGTCTGAGTCTCCACAAGAGCTCTGAACTCCTGGAACTGCTTGAAGACCTCACTCTTGGTCTTCAAAAAATAAATCCAGGTCCTCCTGGAGTGAGCATTAATGAATAAAACATAGTACCCATATCCACTCAACGAAACATGAGACATCCGACCGCTCACATCGGAATGAATCAAATCAAGTATCCCCGTCGCTCTGCTGTCACTGCTGGGAAAAGGGGATTTGGAAAACTTGCCCATCGCACAACCTCTGCAAGTATCAAAGTGATCAGTACTGAAATCTGGCACACCTGTAGTGATCTCCCGCAGTGTCCTCAAGGCTCCATGATACATATGTCCCATCCTGCAGTGCCAAATCTCACACAACTCAGAACTGTTAGCTCTGTTGTCGATACTACTGCTCAATGCCAAAAGGGGCTGGAATGCAAACTTGTACATCTTTGCATGGCGTACACCTATCAGTCTAGCTGAATCAGCTGGAGTGCCCCTAGGATACATCAACACCTGTCCTCCCCTGAACAGTACCTCATATCCTCTGTCCTCCAAAGCTGAGACGGATATGAGGTTCTTCCTCATCCCTGGCACATAAAGAACCTCTGACACCTTCAAGGGAGGTTTGGACTCCCTCTGAAATGTCACTGTCCCCACCCCGCCTGCTCTAACAACTCTGTCATCACCGAGTACTACCTCAATATCAGTGCCACTCTCTGAAAGCTCTGAGAAGTACTCACGGACTCCTGTCATATGACGTGAAGCCCCATTGTCCACATACCAGATACCTGAAGATGCTCCGCTAATCGAGGGAAAAGCATGCTCCCTCTGAACCTATGTGGTAAGTGATCCTGCACTAGAGGACTCACATGTAGTGAATGCAAACTCTTGGTCAAAACGACCAGCAAAGTCCTCAATCTCTGTTGAAGCTGCCACGTCCTGGTTCTTCCCCTTCTTCTTCTTCTTCTTCTCCGGACACACAACTGCATAGTGTCCCATCTTTTGACAATTCTAACACTTCACCTTGGAATAGTTCTTTTGTGTGTTCCCCTGTTTACCTTTACCTTTGCCTTTGCCCCCACCACTGCTTGTGGAAGCCTGCTTCTTCCCTTTGCCTTTCTTGCCTCCTGCCACCAGTGCTACATCCTCATCCTGCTCAACTGGCTTGGCTGCCCCAAGCTGATATTTCCTGATCTCTGTCTGAATGCAATCATCCCAAAACCTCTCCCATGTGGGAAGGGTCTCACGTGCACAAACCCCATCAGCAAAGTTCAACCATGAACGGGGGAAGCCATTCACTGCAATCTGCACCAACTCAGTGGGTGGAATGGCCTCTCCAATCGCTTCCAACCCATTTCTCACATTAGTAATCTTTGTGAGATATCCAGCTGCACTGTCATTACCCATCTTAATGTTCTTCAGCTTCTCCTTCAGGACCATCTTCCGATTCTCATTGGTACTCTGGTAGAGATTGGACAATGCTGTCCACATCTCATGGGCATTGCTCTTTCCTCTCACATGAGGAATGCAATGGTCTTTGATTCCATCTAGAATCAGCCTCTTACCCTTGTTGTTCTTTTTATTATAAGCTGTCAACTGAGTAGCATCAGTAGGCACAACAACAGGGTTCTGTGTGGTATGCACCATGATATCCCAGATTTCTGCCTCCTCAAAGATACTCTGCATTCTCTCCTTCCAAACGTTGTAATTTATATGCCCATCTAGCCTATCCTCCACCCTCAATCCCAATGACATCCTACTATCCTAAAACTGAAAAATAGCACTGTTATAGTAAAGATAAAACTGTTGTTTATGAAAAAATCAACTTGCTGGAATTTTCTGAGTGAAAAATCAGCAACTGTAATTTTTCCTTTTGCTGTCCCAAACTGCCCTTCAGCACTCAAGCTCTGATACCATGTAGAAATTTCTGTTTTCCCACCCCGGTTTTCAATTTCTCCTTATTTCTCCCATATAGTTAAATTTCCTTTCCCATAACCATACATTTAACAAGCTGAAAAAAATAAATTTGCTGAAAACACAAATTCTGGAAATTTTACAGAATGCTGGAAATTGCAGAAATAAAAATCAGCAGTAATAAACAACCATTAAAACACATTTAAATACTGAGATTTTTGGTCAATGTGACCCTGGAAAAACCCCCTACAACTCTTGGGGAAAACTAGTTTGAGAGCTCTTCTTTATTTCTGAAAATTGCCTTTTTACAGTGAGAAATTTTCAGCAAAAAATCAGCAAGCAAATTTACAACTTATCTCTTTTCCCATGCTTCACAACAAACTAGAAATTACAGCAAACATGACAGCAATAAATGCTGTACGGTCTCCTCGATTTTTTTGCCCACTTTCAGCATTAAATGTTGCTGTATGGCCCTCGTTTTGCGTGTAGAAAAACCAGCAAACTGCTCCTCGATTTTTGTGCAAACCACTCCTCGAAAATCGTGCCAAAATCTACCTTTCACTGTGTGCTGAATCAGCTGTACAAATCTGCTCAAAAGTTGCCTTGGAATGTGTGCCAAACTGCTGTCTCCTTCTCCTCCCTGCTCAAAAATCTCTCTTGCTCTCTTTCTCCCAATCTGCTCATGAAAGAATTGAATCGAATGTGATCTTTTCCTCCTTTTCCTCCCTTAATATAACTCCAAATGACTTTTGGGTGATCCAAGTGACTTTTGGGTGATCTCTAAATCCAATGGCTGAAATAGATTTAGATCAATGGCTGAGATTAAATGCTCATTTAAATCTCACTTTTTATTTTTTAATTCACCCCACTTTAATAAAGACCCACTTAGTCATTTATTTCCAAAGTCACTTTTCCTTTCTAATTTTTCATTGACTTTATAAAAGTCACTTTAAAATTAGACTTAGTAACTTTATCACTTAAAGTCACTTTTAAATTAGATTTAACTTTATAAAATTATAAAATCACTTTAGGAGAAAAATTAAATTCTTTTGGACACTTTTCCCTAGGCCAAAGATCAAAGCCTAAGGGAACCACCTGTCCTCTGGTACCAAATTTCAACACTGGGAGGATGCTGCAATTTTTTCTCTATTTTCTTCCTTTGGCTCAAAATCACATTTTTCAATTTCTCCTTAGCTTTCCAATTCAACAATGGAACAATAAAACATATGAATTGGCTCTTTATAGTTTTCCTCTTTTGATTTTTCATAAACCAAAACCCACTTGTCTAATGTTTTTTCACTTTTGAAAAATACTCTGTTTTTTTGAATTTTGGATTTTTTTGACTTTTTGTAGGTGGACTTACTCTCTTCATGGACCTTTTGCAGTGGTAGGAGCTGACATTATTACCAGGTTACCAGGAGCACTTATGAAGAATTATTACATATAAGAACTATAAAATTACATAATTTACATGAAATGAAACCATCAAGTACAAATGCTCTGTTTCACTCCAAAACAAAGTTTGGAGGTGAAAGAGATTTATTTCAGCATATAAGAAGTAAACTCATGACTGTATGAACCTTTTTATCCTCCTCATGTGCCTGTTGACCTTTTTATTCAATCTTGGATGACCATGATGACAAACCATAAGACCTAGTGAAACTAAACCCTAAAACTGGTTTTATAAATGAAATGAACTGAAATGACTATAAATCACTGAAAAGAGGATTGAACAAGCTAGCAGGTATATGACATGATGGAAACTAAAATGAAACCACTACCATCAGTTGATCCATTTCCTAATGGAATGCAGCTGATTGAATGAGACACCTAACATGCATGCGAGAAAGAGCAATTTTGATCGCTGATGGAAGTGTGAAGATACTGACACTAACATTGGCTCCAATGGGGATGGTAGCTCCTTAGAGGTGCCAAGAACCACAGATCTTTGGAAAAGCAGACCAGTGCCTCATCCATTGGGCAATATGGAGTCAATAACTTCAAAACACCCAAAAACCGACACTATGAAACTGTGACTCAAGACTCATAGCTGAACTGACTAACAACTGAAACTAACTCAAACAACTGACACTAGACACTCAAACACTGAAACTAGACATTCAACCTTATAGCCTTCACTTCGGGCCCCAAGCTAAATGAATGGTGACAGTACAAACTTTTGCAATAGAATGAATAAAATGGTATGTACAATGATGAATATGATAATAGAAATCTCCTTAGAAATAGTATTGTTTCAGAAGTTGACCATTTACTGGTCCTCCTGGACAATCTTCCCCATTCATTTCTTTGAGTAGAAAAGCATTTTCCCCTCTATATGCAGCAATTCTGTATGGTCCCTTCCATAGGTTCTCGAACTTGCCGTGCTTTCCTTTATCCTCATTTCTAGCATCCCACCGTAACACTATGTCTTCAATCTGAAATTTGTTCGCCTTTGCCTTTCGATCATAAATCTTTTTAATTCTTTCCTGCAGCCTAAAGGTATTCTGGAAAAATTCCTCTCTCGTCTGCTGTAAATGGATCATTTGACTTATTCTCCGCTGAAAATGATCTTCCTCGCTGTCAGCTTCCTGTAAAAGTTTTACAACCGAGACTGTAAGAGATGTTAGGAATACTATGTCAATATCGTATACAATATTGAACGGAGACATTCCTATTGACTTATTTTGGCTCACCCTGTCCGCCCATAATGCATTAACCAATTTTTTATGCTAGCCTTTCTTATTGGTTTCCAATAGCTTTTGAATGATGTTGACCAATAACTTGTTTGAGGATTCAGCCAATTCGTTACCTTGCAGATAATATGCAGTAGAATGTCCTAAGGTAATTTTGTATTTGCTGCAAAAGTCAATCATCTTTTTGGACTTGAAAGCGGCTGCGTTATCTGTAATAAGCTTGTTAGGACAACCAAAACGTGACAAAATATTTGTTTCAAGAAACTAAATTATTACCGAGTCCATGGCTTGCCAAGTGGGGATTGCTTCAATCCACTTTGTGAAATAATCTGTCATTGTCAAAATACACTTGTGCTGAGCTAAGGATGTGGGATGAATCTCTTCTATGTAATCAAGGCCCCATTGTTGAAACGATGCACTAACTTCGACTAGCTTAAGAGGTAGACATTGCAACTTTCTTCTTCCCTGAAAACTCTGGCATTCATGATAGTTGTGACAGTTTTGTAAACATCGGCAAACAAGGTAGACCAGTAGTAACCTACTCTCAAAATTTTGTTAGCCATCGTCTTCCAAAATAAGTGACCTCCATAGTCTCCCTTATGAAAATCACTCATGACCTACTGGGCTTCATCTTCAGTTAAGCAATTCAGCAAAATGCCTCCGAGATCCTTCCAATAAAGTGCATTGTTTAGAATTCAAAATCTAGCAGCCTTAAGTTTTAGAGTTCTACCTTTATTTTTAGCCATCCCCAGTGGTGGAGAAATATGTTTAAGCATGTACACAATATCTGAATACCAAGGAGATTGGAGAAAACTTTTAGACACCTGAATTAGTGAACTATCTTCTTCTTCTTCAGACATGGCTGCAATAAGATTTATATCTAATGCATGTAGATTGGACTCCACCATTAACTTTGCTAGACCCTACCCCTTGATTAGATTTGTAGGCTTTATCTCTAAGTCATATTCTAGCAATGTTGTGATCCATTTTCTGCACCTTCCTTCCAGATCTGTTTGTACCAAAACATCTTTAACTGTTGCGTTAGGGACGTAAGCAAGGATATGAGAGTGCAGAATATATACTCGGAAGTCTTTCAAAGCTTTAACTAAGGCAAGAGCTTGCTTCTCAATGATGTTGTATTTCAAGGCTGCATCCCTAATTGTCCTACTAAAAAAGGCAATTGGTTTTTCTAGCTGATCTCTTTTCTGCATTAGAACTGCTGCCATAGTATGTTCAGAAGCGAATGAAAATAATATGAAATCTTGTGAATAATCTGGACTGATCAAAATCAGGGCTAAAGATAGAGCCAACTTTACTAGGTTAAAAGACTTCATAGCATCCTCAGTCCACTTGACCACACTATCCTTCTTCAACATATTAGTAATTTCCCTCAAGTGTTCAACTAGATTAGGCACAAATCGACGTAAGAAATTCATCTTACCATTAAACGCTTGGATCTCTTTCTTATTATGAGGAAAATCTATCTTCTGTATAGCTTCCACCCTTGCAAGATCGATGCGGATTCCTTCCTTTGATATTATATGACTGAGTAGCTTCCCTTCATCCATAACAAAAAGGCTCTTTTTGGGATTGAATGATATTCAATATTTTTTGCAACGTTGAAAAACAATTTTCAAATGGTAAAAATGCTTTTCATTTGAATTTGAAAAGACAGTCAAATCATCAATATATACTACTAAAAACACATCTTTTTCATTTGCGAAGGCAATGTCCATGGCACACTGAAATGTTTCTCTGGCATTCTTTAAACCAAACGGCATCTTGGCATAGTGGAATGTTCCCCAAGGAGTGGTGAATGCTATCTTGTCCCTGTCATCTTCATGCACCAAAATTTGATTCTAGCCTGAATATCCATCGAGCAGCGACATACCAGATGCTCCAACTACTCTCTAGAGAATGTGGTCCATTTTCGGCAATGGGTAGTTATCCTTTAATGACACCTTATTCAAATTTCTGAAGTCTATGCACAATCTGATCTCACCTATCTTTTTCCTCACTGGAACTAGATTGGAGATCCAATCTGAAAATCTAATCGGAACGATTATACCAGCCTTGTACAATCGATTCACCTCTTTTTCTATTGATGGCAACAATTTGGGATTTATCCTTCTCAGCTTTTGGCGAAATGACTTTTGATTTGGCTTAATAGGAATTATATGCTGAATTATATTTTTGTCATACTCCTTTAAATCTGTATAATCCCAAGCGAATACATCAGAAAATGAAGACAATAAACTAATGTATTTAGCCTTTACCTGAGGAGATAATGTCTTTGACAACTTCACCAACTTTGGATTCTCGGCTGTCCCAATGTTTATATCTTCAACACCCTTCTTGGTCGGCACTAAGCTTGGCTTCCAGGCTACATCATCTTGATCAAATAGTTCCTCTAAAGGTATAAGACCCTTAGGGATGACATTGTCTTTCAACTGTAAAACTTCCATCTGATTTACCTCAATTTCTGGTTCATCCTCATCCCGCTCGCCATCTATGGAGGTATCTTTATAGCTGCCTTCATTCTTCAAGAAATTATCAATTTCCTTGTCATCTTCAAATACCTGCCAAAATCTCAGATTGTCAGGAATAGTTAGGTGATGCTTAACATGGATTTCAAACTTATTATTTGTGTTCATCAGGATCTTTAAATTGCTTGCAGTTGTAGCAAGTGAATCTGCAATGACATTTTGTGTACGTGGAACACATGTCAAGGTAAAATCTGGAAACATCCTCAAGATATCTAAAACTGCATTACGGTAAGCCCTCATTTGCAGATGTTTGGCTTGGTATTCACCCTTAACTTGTTTGATTACCAACTTTAAGTCTCCATAAACAGAAATTCTCTTTGCATTCAACTTCTTGAGTATCTTCAACCCTGAAATCAGTGCCTCATACTCGGCTTCGTTGTTAGAACAATCGAAAGCCAATTTATATGAACAAATTCTTACATTTCTTGGGACTTTATTTGGTAGGAAATTAGGGCTGCGTATCCAAATCCCAATACCTACACCATCCTTACATACTGCTCTGTCGAAATCCATACTCCACAAACCGACTTCTTCCTCCAAGTGCTAGAATTCTATCTACTCTTCTACCTTTGGCTATTGTCCATCAATTTTCTACTATTGTCGGAAAGTAGACTACTCAACGGTACTTGCAAGCTTGTGTCTTTCTTGATCAAGTACTACTTAGAAATTTTCTGTTATCTCTAGAACATCTTCCACTTCAACTAGCTGGCTATTTACATCATTAAAACCACTATCTGAATAAAGAACAAAAGATTCTAAATCTGTATGTACAGCATTAATTGGATGATTCAATGGTTTCTCCTTGCTTGTGATCATATACTTCATCTTCTTTTCTCTATATAACTTTCTTAACTGACCAAATACTGGAATTGTGGCATAGGAGAAATCTAACTGTAAAGTCCCTTTGAGCTTCGCTCCCCAAGATCTAGATAGAAGCATGCCAAAACGAGGAGGGATGTCGGCAACAACTACATCCATGAGAACATTCTTTGCTAGAATCTGATCTAAAGTCACAACCAAATCCTTGATGAGACCAATACATTTGACCCTACTGGAATCAAAAGAATAAAGATCATGATATTTACGAGTGATGTCGAGACCCAATTTTTCCATAATAGCCTTTGGCATCAGATTGTGGGATGCTCCTAAATCAAACATGGCATTGTGCAAGACATACTCATGCAATCTAAGGCTGATGTAAAACGGGGGTACTTCACTATCCTTAGATTGGCCTTCTAGTGCAAGACCAAAAATAAGCTCGGTTTTGTCATCCTCCACATTAACCATATCAGACAGGGGGTCTATATTCAAAATTTTTGACACTTGACTCTTATAACTGCTATTCTTCATCAATTCTGTTAGAGGTATCAAAACTTTTAACTTAGCAATCTCATTCTCTAAGCTAAAGGCTGTAATTTTATCTACCTCTTTGACCAGAGAATCCTTCTTTTCAGGCTTTTCCTTTGTTGTACTTGGCTGATTTGTCTTCTCATTTGCAGATTGTACTTTGCTGGAAGTAGGATCTATTGGCTCCTTTCCTTTTTTTGAACATTTGAGGAATCGTTCTTAGGCTGTGCTGCTTCCTTTCGTTTTTGGACCGGATTGATTGGTACATCCCTGCTCCTTAGTGAATATTGTTTTTGCTGCACTGACAGTGCATTCATATATCCCCTCTGATATTCATCTGATTCTTCCTCGAGGACTGTTTCATTGGCTAGTATAAAATCCTCATCTTTCTATACATTCGGGATCTCTGAATATTCCTCATCCTCCGTGATATAGATAGGCAAACCATCAGTTGTAAAGAAGTGATTTTCCTCCCCTATTGGATCCTCATCATCTTCAAACTCTGGGCCATGCACATAATTCTATTGTAAAGGTGTTTTGATTTGCTGCTGTGCCGATTGATCTTGTGCTTTCTGCTCCTGTTGTTTGATTCTAAATTATGGTTGCTACTGACTGCAAAAATTTGGATTTTTGATTGGTGCCTTGGGTTTATCTACAATTGTCAATCTGTCAAACATTTTCTCAATTTTACGAAGCAAGTGATCAGCCTTTACATCTGAGGAAGATGCTTCCTCCTTTATGGTCACTTTCTTCTCGGTCTTCATCCTAGCTCTTTTAGCTAGCAGATTTGCCTCCACACTCACGACATTTTTCTGCATATCCTCCAATGTAGTAGGATCTCGTTCTCTCAATTGGTATGCCATGTTGGGATCAAAACCATCGGGAAATTTTATCAAAGCCAACCCCATTGGTGGCTTGATATCAGCTGGAATAGCATTATAGACAGTATTGAATCTCACACAATAATCCTGAACACTTTCACCAGCATTCCTCTTTATATTTTCATACTCGGAAAGAATTTGGAGTGGATTTTTCTTTACCTCCCAACGATCTAGGAATTGTCTGTGGAGAACCGGCAATGTATTGATAGTCCCCGCGGGTAGTGCTCTGAACCACTTCCAAACCTCGCCTCCAAAACTTTGCACAAACAATCGCATGGTTACATTCTCTTCATCTATCTCATGAAGATCGAAAAAGTCATTCATCTGGTCGACATGCTGCTACGTTGTGATACCCTGAGTGGCATCAAACAATGGTATCTTACTTTGGTAATCAGCAAGCATAGCATCCAAATTCTGAGGTAGAACGAGAGGAGCATATCTGGCAGCCATGGCTCGCGGTGGATTTGAAACTGATGTTGAAATAACAGAGGGATTTGTGACAATGAGAGGAGTTGATGACACAGAAGAGATAGGTATTTGAGGTGTAATGACAGGCTGTTGAGGAATTGAAGGTATGAATGGAGGAGTCAATTGATGCTCTGAAATTTGAGGAAATGATGACGAGGTAAGAGATGTTGAAGCTGAATCAGAGAGTTCAGGAATTCGATCAGTGGTGATAGATGACTGAGGAGAGTTTCGACGATTACGGTTACTTATCAGATTGGCTCATTGGATTTCAAGCTCGTCGATGAATACAAGATCTGAAACTAGGTCTAGTAATTCACTATCTGATGAGGTTCTAAACAAGGATAAACCAAATTGTTCATCAAAAGGAAGATCTTCGAGGTACACCCACTTCACAGGACATGAAAAAGATCTGAAAACTGGTCTAGGACTTGATAAACTCTCTTGTCTGAGGATCCTGGGAATGAGATTAGGATTTTCAAATATGGGAGGAGGATTGGGATCAGGATTGGACCTGGTATATCTTCTTGAAGCCAGTGTGTTTAATTTTCCCCAAAATTCAAATGGACATTATAATTTTTCAGCCTAATGAATTCTAAACCTATCATCCAAAATTCTAGAATTTTTTTTTAAAAGTACTTAGGTAATATATTTTAGTTCTTCCCCAGTATGGTCGCCACTATGTTAGAGCCTAGATCGACCTCAGGCTGAAGGGAGGCAATCCTAGGATAACTACAAACCACGCTTAACCTGGTAGCTAGCCCTACCAGGTTGGGAGAGGGCTCTCTCCTTATCAATCTCAGTGAGGATAGTTGCAACTATATCTTGAGATGACTGAAATGAATGCTGATTTTAGGCTAGGTATAGTAGATTAGGGTTTCTAGTTTAATTTTTAGGTTTTGGTTGCTGGATCAATTGGACAAGGCAGATGGTTCCGGGAAATCAACTCAGGGATACAGTCATGTTCTGTGGGGCGAGGTAGACAAGGGTTTATGTACTCAAAATGGATTGAGATGGTAGATTAAGATAGCTGATGAGTTGAGGAGGGCATAAAGAAACTATGAATCTTCTTCAAACAGTTGAAAACATTGAAAACCAAATGCATTCCCAAGACAAAGCACAACAGTGTATTTTGTCCATTCACCTTGATTCATTTAGTTTTAGAACAGAAAGATAGATTTGGATACATATAAAACATAAGTAAAACTCATTACAAAGAAGAAACAATACATAGACTCATTGCCATAAGAATCGCACAAAAATAGTTGTGAAACCTGGTTTTATTCCATGCCAAACTGTTGATACAAATGTTTAATGAGTGTCACCACTTCCACCAAAGTCCAACCTTTACAAATGAATAAAAAAGTACATGATATAGGCAAGGAAACTACTCAATCTAGCTATCAGGGGTCAAAACCATGAGAAGAGGAGAGGCTTCAACCATATCTAAACTAAGAACACAAAAGTAGGCAGTGGAATAACTTGCCTCTAAAACTTAGTAAACCAATTCATTCATCATCAAAACTACTTGAAACTTGATGTATCTACCCTATAAGGTATTTTTCATCCATATTTACATCAATTTCATCATTTACCATACATACATTTACCAAGGAATGAGGAAAAAGTTGATTTCCAAGAAAACTAGGAAAAAACTGGAAATTTAGGCAAAATTGGCAAAATCAGTTCAATGCGCAGCACCAAAATTATAATGTGTAGGACCATTTTCAAGGCCAGTTTTGGAGGCCTTCCCAATGTCCAAATCATGTGCAAGTTGGCTTGTTGGAAACCCCTGCTTGTCTAGTTTCTGGAACAGTTTGATTTTTCTTGTTTTCAGCTCATTTGCCCATCCAAAATTTGATTCTCCCAAGACTTCTTCCTGTGTAGCAAAAAAAGTGGCAGAGAGGGCACTTTTTGGTGTTTTTTGCCCTTTTGGTGACCAAGACATTGTCCAAAATTTCTCACTATTTCTATTTTACCTATTTTTCCATGCTTATTCAAGATATGTAAGCCATTTTGCAAGAGGATGTCCCCATCAAAAGCGCAGTGCCAACACCTATTGGAAAAGTTTGTTTTTCAATTTCAAAAATTCAAAAATGGCAAAAATTTCTCTAAATTTCTTGAAATTTGGCATGAGTGATCCTTGTTAGGTGATTTGTTGAGCCAATGATGCTTCAACCAAGATTTTTTGTTTATCTTGCTCTTTCTTGTTCTTCAAAACTCTTCTTAGCTTGGATTTTATCCTCTTTGTCCTTGCATTGCAAATATTGTTCCGGGTTAGGTAGTGGTAGGCCATGTGGTGAAGCATATTTTTCTCTTTGTTTTCCTTATCAAGCAGGCTCTCCAAGTGCATATTCACCTTCTCCAACAAATACTACCGGTCATTCTCTATTTCTTGTTCAACGGAGGTCAACTTGCCCTTTGTCTTCTTGGACCTTTGCCAGTTTTCTTTGATGATTTCCAGCTCCATGAGTTCTTGTTTGTTGGTAAGCCGCTTATTTTCTTACTCAATATAGCTAATGACCCATTTAGCTCTCTCAAGGTTAACTGACAAGGCTCTTATTTCAGCCTCCTTCTCTTTGATAATCATGTCCTTGATTCTTGAGCCTTGAGAGCCCAAGTCAGTGACATCCTCCTCAATGAAAGTAAACTCTTTGTCTTTCCCTTCAGTAGGGATCTCCTCATGAATCTTCTGCTTCCCTTTGTCTCTGCTCTTTGACTGCTGGCCAACTTGTAAAGCTGGAGAAGAAGGCAAAGCCCCTTCCACCCGCAGTGGAGATATCATTTGCCTATAATCTGGTGAAGGAGCCAAGACCCCTTCCACTCGTGGTGGAGATAGTACTCAATTGGCAGCAACAAAAAGACTCCTTGTGCCTCTCTCATAAGTAAAAAATACTGACACACCTATAGTCTCGGTCTCATGGACACCTGGCTGTCCTGATGGTCCTCCTTCCACCTGAGGCACTGATGAAACCTAAGGGCCTTTGAACATCTCATATGCAATAAAGGTCTCCCATGGTGTTTTCAACAAGTTTAACTGGTGCAAGACAACAATCTTAATCAATGAGAAGTGATAAATGCTGCTGAGTTACTAAGGAAAAGGTTTTCTTTGAACATAATGGGCCATCTTCTCAATTTTCCTGTATATAAAGTAAGAGAGGTTAATTATCCTCACCGTAGTAAAGTGCATCAACAACCTGATATGATATGCATACAAGCAGGAAGACCTTCCTTCACAGGTGAAATATTTAATGATAAGCTTCATAAGAGGAACAAAATTGTTCTGCTGATTTGGCTGTGATATCCAGCCTTAATGTAAGGCTCATAATGTTCTTTGTCCACATACTACCCTCTATTCCATTGCTCACCTATGTTAGGGATGCCTGTTGCCTTTGAGATAGTGGTAGGTGACAAGGTGGAGGAGACACCAACAAGATTCACTTGGCCTTTATGTAGATGGGTGACGAAGAACCGGGAAAGCTCATGATGAAACTTTACCCTCTCCACCATTTCACAAAACTCATAGCAAGACTGATGTCTGAAACTAGATATAGCAAGAGGACAAGCAAGCAATTTTGTCAGACTGATAGGTTCCTCTCGGATGATCTTTCCCCCTTTGTGTGGCTTTCTTGACACATGTGCTTCTTTGGAAGTATCACTGAAAGTTTCCTCCTCCCTCTCATAGTTTAAGTCTCTCTCCATGGTCTTTTGGTGATGTGGTAAGTGATGAGAAATGAAGGTTTGTAGTGAGAACAGATGAGTATGAAGAGATTTTAAAATATAAGGTAAGTGAAATGTAAGATGGGGGTGTGAATGTTTGAGGGAGTTAGGGTATAGGGTTTATAAGGGAATGGGTGGTAATGGGAATGTAAGAATTGGGAATATGGGTAAGTGAATAGTATATTATGGCTAGGGTTTGATGTAGAAATTACGGTTTAGTGGAATGAAGTTTGATGAGTGATGGATAGTGAAGAAGAGTTGGTAAACTTAGTGTAAATGGAGGAGATGAGTAGCAAATAACCCTTGGTAACTTGTGAGAGGTGATTTAAATGTTTAACTAGGGTTTTGAGAAGAAATTCATAGACACTAGGGTTTGTTTAAGATGAGACCACACAACTCAATATACCAAGCAACAACTTCTCTTTAGCAAAGAGGAATGATATACTTACTTGGAACAGGTATGAAATGGTTTTTTAGGAAGTTTGGAGGTGATTTGCAGTGATTTAAGCCTCCCCAACATGTGCGTAGCTTTCACTAATAGGTGCGCAACACAATTTTAATGCGCAGCGCTAGACCAAGTTTACACTGCCCAACAACAATAGATGCGCAGTGCCAATTTAATGTGCAGTGACGGGGAAATAATGCGCAGCGCTAGACCAAGTTTACACTGCCCAACAGCAATAGATGCGCAGTGCCAATTTAATGTGCAGTGACAGGGAAATAATGCGTAGCGCCGAGAGGATGCTGCAATTTTTTCTCTATTTTCTTCCTTTGGCCCAAAATCACGTTTTTCAATTTCTCCTTAGATCTCCACTTCAACAATGGAACAATAAAACATATGAATTGGCTCTTTATATTTTTCCTCTTTTGATTTTTCAGAAACCAAAACCCACTTGTCTAATGTTTTGTCACTTTTGAAAAATACTCTGTTTTTCTAAATTTTGGATTTTTTTGACTTTTTGCAGGTGGACTTCCTCTCTTCATGGACCTTTTGCAGTGGAAGGAGCTTACATTATTACCAGGTTACCAGGAGCATTTATGAAGAATTATTACATATAAGAACTATAAAATTACATAATTTACATGAAATGAAACCATGAAGTGCAAATGCTCTGTTTCACTTCAAAACAAATTTTGGAGGTGAAAGAGCTTTATTTCAACATATTAGAAGTAAACTCATGACTATATGAACCTTTTTATCCTCCTCATGTGCTTTCTGCCATTTTTATTCAATCTTGGATGACCATGATGATAAACCCTAAGACCTAGTGAAATTACACCCTAAAACTAGTTTTTATAAATGACATTAACTGAAATGACTATAAATGACTGAAAAGAGGTTTGAACAAGCCATCAGGTATATGACATGAGGGAAACTGAAATGAAACCACTAACATCGGTTGATCCATTACCTAATGGAATGCAGATGATTGAATGAGACACCTAACATGCGTGTGAGAAAGTGCAATTTTGATCGCTGATGGCAGTGTGAAGATACTGAAACTAACATAATTGTTCAATGATATCATTCCCATATACTTATCATCTGTGGACCATCATCCGACATAATTGAAGGTACATGGATAATGATCCTATACACTTACGTACAGGGAATGGGATATCACCCCTGGGATATAACGTTGGTAAACAATGATAGCTCATACATTTAAAGATGTTGGAACACGTCTCTATCCTAGACCTCTTTGTGGTGCGTTAAGTTTCAAATGCTCCTTAGGTTCATTGAGATGAATTTTAAAGTTCATCTTGAATTATGTTTCAGTTTCAAGGCTCAAAAATCAATGTCACCTGAACACAGCTACGATGCAACTATTATGACAAACATAACTCTTTTCAATTATGATGAAAGATTTCTAGTGTAGGGAAGAGGCGCAATCAATGATGCAACAATCAAATATGTAGCCAGCAAGAGCTTCCTAAATAGATCTTTCAGTTCCACTATTGCAATTCAATTCAAAGGATTAAAAGATGTCAAACCATGCAATGTAATCTATACACAATTCCCTTGAAAACTATGCAAATGTCATCTAAGGAAAATTCCCTTTCCAATTGTGAAAATGAGAATTATAACTATGAAAATATGATATATGCAAGAGAATTATTCAAAATCAACACAAGAGTACTTAAATGGAATCAAAGGTAATCTCAGATTTCATGAACAAAGGACTCAAATTGAAATTAGGTGAAAATTTCAAAAATTAAAAGAGATGACACTCAAGGGTGACTAACACTCATACCAAATTTAGTCGAAATGTTTTATCCAAGGTTAGTAGTTGAAACAACTTCTGGAAACTCCTAGAAGGGGAAGCTTCCAGAATCCCGATCATTCTCTCGAATTTCTAGAACGAACACAGGTGCAAAGAGGAGTAACCTGCTGGTGACCAATGCAGGCCACAGTGGAGAAACCTATAGGTGAATGCATCCTAGTAGGCTTACAAGGAGTGTTGGTCCTCAAACTAGCTAGGATGAAGCAGTTTAGGGCTGAAACTCTAGGGGATGAAGGGAACATTATTAGGGATTTTTGCAAGATGGTGACAAGGGATAATAGGATGTTGATTGATCCCATTAGGAGGTTCACTGATAGGATGTGAAAAAATGACCTATAACACCATTACTCTAGTCTATTAAATATATGCCTATTTATGCTAAATAGTAAGGGACTTGTGTCTGAAAAAACCATGGAGGAAGCGAAAGGATCCATCTAACATACATCTTATTTTGAAATGAGATAACTAGTTGACTGGAAGGAGTCTAACAAAAAATATGCAGATCCTATAAATCCTATTGTTTCTATGCATAAAAATGGAGTTTAGTTTCTAAATACCTTGATTGACCTAACAGAAGCCATTAACGTTATGACTACACAAACTCAACTCATGGATTGGAGAACATTAAATTCTCCCTTTTATATGTGAAAATTTATGAATCTACACATCATAAATTATACTACAATCAATGGTTTATCATTTAAATAGTGATGAAAATATTGTTGCAAACTACACATACATACAAATCATGAACTGAAATAGAACAAGACAAATACACATGGGAGACTATTATTTTTGGACAATTATTCTCTGAAAAAACCAATGCGGGAAAACTAGTGCAACATATAGAGGGTTTGTATTATTAAGCAAGTAGAATCTGAGTACAACAAGTTGCCTTTCACACCAGCTAAACTTTCATAAATATTACGACAGCAAGAAATACATACAAGAGTTTACCTTGTTCTCCATGTCTCAACTGATCCATTGAATGGCTATCTTGGGCAAGCACTGCAAAAATCCCAACACAATCTACTCTCTGTGGGATAGCGTCTTGCCTCTGGGAGACTGCGTCACTTCTTTTCTATATTGATTTGCCCTCAAAAGCTTCAAATTCAGCCCTCGTGGTTCAAAACATTGAACTCCCAGAAAAATCTTGAACTTCCTTCGATTATCTTGTACTGGCACTGCAAGAACCCTCTTGGCCCGCGTCAGCTTTGTGTGATCCCCTACCTGGGTTGCCTAGGCCTCTGTGCTGCTTATTTGATGCTATTGTTGCCTCTCTTCCTAGTACTCATTGGCTCGAAACTCCCTTCCGATCCAACTCTCTGCTACTCCCCTCTGAATACAACAAAACACTTGTCCGATTTTCTCAGCAAACCTCACCCCAGAAAAAATCGAACTAACTGATCTCTCAAGTGTATCTCCAACTCACCCTTAATCCTCCTCTTATAATTTTCTTGTTGATGAATCAACGGTTGAGATTAATTCCCTAATCAATGGCTAAGATTAAAACAAACTTGATCCTTACCTATTAGAAGTTTCTCACCCATATTTTTATTAATACCCATTAATATTTTAATTTTCTTAAGTTTACACTTAGGAACCCATTAAAAATATTAATTATTTTAATAACTCTTGATCAGGTGGAATTTCTCCAAAATATTTCTAGGTCATGGATATCTTATTTATTCTAGCCCCTCCACAAAATTTCAGAACTAAATCACATCCGATGCTACCCCAAAATCAACACTCCCTCTTAGCGAGGAATGTGCTCTAGCAATACTTCCCAATAGAAGCATCACACTGATCTACAACATCGGTCCTTTGTGTTGCTGCCCTTCATCCACTGCACTGATGCCACTTGTACTACTGCCCATGACACTGACACTACTACATTTGTACTGCATCTCCCTCTCAAAATGTTGCATCATGCTTCCCATAACACTGCCACTATTAACTGTTGCACTACAACTCAGTTACTAAGAAGTGAGTAACTGGAAAATTACCTAAAAACTAACATGTTGGTCAGTAGGGATGCCTCATGATGCTGAAGCTACCTCTACTACTACTGCATTGTTGCAATCTGCTTTGTGCCTCTCGCACTGCTACAACATCCGTTGTGTTGATTCAGACTTTTGCACTCTAGCTCTGCCAATGTTTCTCCATCACACCTTGCACCAACCAACACCCATCATTTTTCTACTATCATTAAGGGCTCTCATAGCCATATTTGATCCAAGAGTTTGGGCACCTCAAGGATCCCGCCCCATCATGTAGTCCTCTCGAGCGACTACAACTCTGTGTTGCCCCACCTCTTCTCTAGAGGTGCATGAGTACTCATGGCACAATCGTCATCCTCGCCTTCCCTATCAGCTTTCGCTAGAGTAGCCTTCAAGTGAGAAGCCTCCTCCTTGCCCTTCTTCTGTGGGTGCTGAGTGAAAAAATGTCTAAGTTCCCCACACTTGAAGCATCTTACCTTGGAAATATCCTTCTTATTTCTCTTTTGTTACCCCTGTTGTCCCGATGATGTGAGAGCTACATCCTCCTCCTCTTCCTTCTTGACTCGGTCTCCTTTGCCACTACTCCCTACCTTGGTCAACCTCCTGATCTCTTTTTATTGAAGAGCTACCCACATCTCCTCCCAATTAGGGAGAGTCACTATACCCAAGATACTTTGGAAAAATATCTCCCAATCCTGAGTGACTACATTTAGGACAGTCCTGACCATGGATTTAGGATCTGGTGTAGACCCCACATAAGTCAACTAGTCATGAATCCCTTGCAACCTAAGGAAGGGATCGATCTCTACTCCCTTTCACATATGGTACTGTTTCATCTGATTTTCTAATAGCATCTTCTATTGGACGGAAGTGCCTTGGTACAAGGTGGTCAATATTTCCCACATCTCCCTTGTTGTATCCTTCTCAACAATGTGTGGGACCACATGATATTTGATCTTGTCTAGAATCATGCATTTAGCCTTCGCCTGGCCCTCCTCGCACTTCTACAGCGGATCAATGTCGACTAGAACAACAACTACTTTCATGGCATATTCCTTGATGCGATGTTTGTCTAGGATTGCCAGGATCTTAGCCTTCCAGATGACAAAATTGGATGCTCCATCCAATTTGTCCTTATCCCTTAGTCCATTGATCACCATCTCTACTCAATAAATATAGGACTGCTTCTCTTCTCCCTCTCCTGCTGTTAATTTAGAAAGACTCGGTTCTAGATTTCTTTGGTGCTAGAAATCCTCTAAGGAACAAGCTCCTCTAGACTCCCTCTGAGTCCTAATTTCCTTCACAAAATTCCTCTATCCAAATGTCGAATCACTCCTCTCCAATCCTCTTTTGCTGCTGGAACCTGGACCTATATTTCTTTGGCTAGAAATCTATTAAGGTAGTGACTCCCTCTACCTCGGCTTTGTCTCCATAAACATTTTTCTACACCAACAATAACAACATCCCACCAGCTCCACTGATCGAATCTGTACTACTTCTCCAGCCCCAACAACTGACTGAATTGAGCCTCTCAGTGTTATGAAACCAGCTCAAGAAAAGATAGAAAAGATAGATCAACGCCTTAGAATTCAGCCTCTTTGAGGGGGTAACCTCATTTACATTACATAAATGAACAATTCATGGATGATTCAAATGACAAAACCTCATCTCTATATATAGGAGTCTGAGTCACAATATAACCCAGCCGACCTAACAATAATAATATAAAGCCACAAAAATAGTAATAGAGGGATTATATGGGGCACAGTAATAACAATATGGGGATAATAGGGGCACAACAATATTAATAAGGGATGCAACTACAATAGTAATGGGGTAATCACTAGTATTATAGGGACCCAACATGCCCCTCTCCTTCAAAAAAGTGTTGTCCTCAACGCTTGAGTAGTTTTGGATGCTTCTGTATAAAATTCTCATCCTCCCATGTGGAATCATCAACGGATAAGTTCTTCCACTTGATAAGATACTCCAAAATTGATCGATTTCGTAGCTGTCGAGTTCTTATTTCTATGACTGCTCCGGTTCCAATAAAATTTTTCCTTCCTCGTCAAGTTTTGGCAATATTGTTTGAACTGGGAGCTTGTCTCCTATAACCTTCTTTAAACATGAAGCATGGAAAACTGGGTGCAATTGAGAAGCTGCAGGAAGCTCCAATTTGTATTCCATACTACCAATCTTTTGCAACACCTTGTATGGACCATAATACTTTGGTGATAATTTATTATCCTTCTTAGATTGCTTGAGGGACATTTGCTTATATGGTTGTATATGTAGGAATACCCAATCACCTACATCAAAACTTCTTTTGCTGCGATGTTGATCTGCCTGTTGTTTCATTCTATTCTGTGCCAACACGAGGTTATCCTTTAAGAGTTGGAGGACTTGTTGTTGATGTTCGATGTGATGTTCCACTGCTTGAACCTTAGAATTTTCTCTTAAATATGATGTGATGGATGGTGGCTGATATCCATAAAGTGCCATAAATGGGGTCATTTTTGTTGCTGTATGGAAGGAAGTGTTATACCACCATTCAGCCAGAGGCAACCATTTGACCCATTGTGTCTGTTTATCAAATACAAAGCAACGAAAATATCCTTCCAAACATTTGTTTATTATCTCAATTTTCCCATTAGATTGAGGATGATAAGATGAGCTATGAGCTAACTGAGTACCAAGACAAGAAAATAATTTTGTCCAAAAATTTCTAGTGAAAATGGGATCTGTGTCACTTACAATAATATTTGGGTTTCCATGTAGCTTTTGAATTGTTTCCATAAATGCAGTAGAAACTGTACTGGCTTTAAATGGATGTGATAATGAACAAAAGTGTGCATACTTGGTAAGTCTGTCAACTACCACCATGATGACACTCTTTCCCTCAGACTTGGGTAAACCTGTGATAAAATCCATTGAAACCTTCTCCCAATGTTGGCTTGGAATGGATAAAGGTTGTAATAGACCCGGTGTCTTAATTGTTTCAACTTTATTTTGTTGGCAAACCAAACATTCCGCCACAAATTTTTGAATATCCGATTTAAGGCCATCCGAAAAAAATTCCTTCTTAACCCTGTGGTAAGTTATTAAAAATCCTAAGTGCCCTCCTAAGGGAGAAGTGTGCAATTCCATAAGAATCTTTTGTTTTAGTTGGGAATTCTTACAGAGGTATAAGATATCTTTGTACAATAAAGAATCATTTTTCCAGCTAAATGTATCAGACGTACTAGAATCTTGTTGTAACTTTCGAATAAGTGCCCACACTTCTTCGGCATTCTTCCATTCCTCCTTTGCTTTGTTTATCCAATCTGGTTGGATAATAGAAATGGCGCACAACAATGCTTCCACATCCTCATCCTTTCTTGAGAGTGCATCTGCCACCACATTTTGCTTCCCTTTTTGTAGATGATTTCAAAGTCATAACCCAACATCTTTGTGACCCACTTTTGTTGCTCTTCAGAGGATAATCTTTGTTTTAAAAAGTATGTAAGGCTATCATGATCCATTTTTACCTTGAAGTGTCTTCCCACTAGGTAGGGTTTCCATTTCTCAAGCCCATGGAGTATTGCCAACATTTCCTTCTCATAAATAGATTTGTGTAAAAGCTTTCCCTTGACTGGACGACTTTCAAAAGCAATGGGTCTTTCATCTTGCATTAAAACAGCACCAATTCCATTTCTTGAAGCATCACATTCCACAATAAAGGTTTTTGTGAAGTCCGGTGTAGCTAAGGCCGGTGCTTGGCACATTGCCACTTTAAGATGTTTGAAGGCCTTTGTTGCTTCTTGAGTCCATGAAAATAAATTCTTCTTCAATAATGTTGTTAGAGGTGCTGCTATTCTCCCATAATTCTTAAAAAACTTGCGATAATACCCTATCAATCCGAGACATCTTCGCAAATGTTTTATGGATGTGGGGATTTCCCATTCCTTAATGGCTTTAATTTTGCTAGGGTCTACCTTAACTCCTTCATGAGATACAATATGACCCAGATATTCCACCTCTTGTACTCTAAAGAAACATTTGGATCTTTTTGCATATAATTGTTTCTCCTCCAATAGTTGTAGCACCTTGTCAACATGTTCAACATGATCCTTCCAAGACTTGTTGTAGATTAGTATATCATCAAAAAATACTAACACAAATTTTCTAAGGAATGGTTTGAAAATGGAATTCATCAAACCTTGAAATGTTGAAGGTGCATTGGTAAGGCCACAAGGCATGACCAAAAATTCATAATGACCCTCATGAGTTCTAAATTTTGTTTTCGGAATGTCTTCAGTCTTCATTCTGATTTGATGATATCCTGATCGAAGATCCAACTTGGTGAAGTAAATTGATCCACGCAATTCATCCAGTAATTCATTAATGACGAGAATGGGAAACTTATCTTTAATAGTGAGCTTGTTGAGCTCCCTATAATCCGGACACATGCGCCATGGTCCATCCTTCTTTTGCACTAATACTACTGGAGCAGAGAAAGAACTTTGAATCGGTGTAATTATACCAGCCTCTAGCATTTTTGCAACCATACGTTCAATTTCACTCTTTTGGGCATAGGGATATCTGTACGCCCTGATGTTTGGAGGAACACTTCCTGGAATCAGATGAATAGCATGATTATGATCACGAATAGGTGGGAGAACTTTGGGAGTCTCAAATAACTTGGAATGATTGTCCAAGACTTTTTGGAGATCTAGATAAATAGATGATTGCAATGTGGAAACATCTAGCGAACATAATTGTGCAATTACACCCCTTTGTTCCTTTTTCGGAAGCTTTGTCATATCGTTAGAGCTTATTATCTTTCCTGGTTTCCTTGCAATACCCCTTAATTCAACTTCCTTTCCTTCCACAGAAAATTTCATGAAAAGTTCCTGAAAATTAAAAGTTATTGTACCCAAGGATTGTAGCCATTGGACTCCTAGTACAACATCAACACCTCCCATTGGACTGGAAAGCATTGGGCTAGTCAATACATATTCTCCCATCGATAACTTGATATTATGGCACTTTCCAGAGCAATTTATTATTCCTCCATTTGAAACCATCACTTGACACACTGGTGCTAGATATAAGAAGCAATTCAATTCTTTTGCTACCTTACAATGAATAAAATTGTGGGTACTTCCTGAATCAATCAACACTATTACCCTTTTCTTCTTGATTTTTCCTTCTATCTTGATGGTTTGAGGAGTGGTAATTCTCGCTAATGCATTACAAGGTATGGTCAGATTCATTTCTTCTTTATCTAGGATTTGTTCCTGGAGTATATCCTCTTCTTTTGACCTTTCTTGCTCCTTTTCTTCTTCCCCTTAGCAATCTATGTAGAATAATTTCTTCTCAGCACACTTATGACCTTTAGTGCATTTGCTATCACAACTGTAACAAAGCCCTTTTGCTCTTTTTTCTTCCAATTGTTGTGGTGTCAACCTTATAGGTTGTGGAAGATTAGGGGCAGCAACAATTCCTTCTTTATAGTTGTGAGTGGTATGCTTCACGGTTGCCATAATTTTGCTTTCCATTTTTCTTGCTAACCTGAATGCCTTCCCTAAAGAATCAGGTTCCCAAAGGCAAACATCATGTTAGATATTATCCTTTAAAGTCCCTATGAACACATCAATCCTATGCTCCTCTGGAATATTTTTTACCCTTATGTTCAATTTTTTGAACTCCTCATTGTGCTCCATTATTGAACCCTTTTGTTTGAGACTTGTCAATTGGCTAAAAAAAGTGTTGCTTTTTGTATCCTCATAATGTGCTGTCAGTTCTTCCGTAGAAATTTCCCAAGTGATAGTTTGTTTACGAGAGTAAAGCCATTGATACCATACAAACTGATTTGGTTCCAAATATAAAGTTGCAATACATACCTTTTGTGTGTTTTGCACATTATTGAGATTGAAAAATTGCTCCATCTGTAATATCCATGCTGCGGGATCCTTGCCATTAAACTTCCTCATATCAATTTTTGGAATATGGTGGGTCTTCGATCCCACATTAGAGTCTAAGAAATCATGATTAACATTTCTTTTGTTCGCATCATGAGTTTCCTTTACTACCTTTTCACCATTAGTAAGTATTTATTGTAGAAAATTTGTCAAATCTGTCTTCAAATCTGCCATGTCTGTCTTCAAATCTGCCATGTCCCTTTTCAAATCTGTCTTCAAATATACCTTCAAATCATCCATATTAGCTTCCACGCCCTTTATCTTAGATTCCATGCCATTTATCTTAGCTTCTGTTAGCTTTTGTGAGAGTGACATTTGTTGCACTTGCTCTTGTAATTTTGATATATCATGTAGCATTTCTTCCTCTTCTTCATGAGTCATGCTAGAGCTTTTAGGTTGCTTACTAGGTGTTTGCATTTTCTTTCCTCAGGGCATCAGTTACTGATAATAATGCTCTACTATGCCCTTTGAATTCCTTCAAAATAAATTTTCAAACCAAGCTTAAGAAAAAATTTAAAAATATCTACACACCTTTTTTCACTTTGTAGGAGCTCGATATTGCCTTTGATGTATCTCTGTACTTTCTGATCATCCAGTTCTAAAGTTGTGACCTGTAGTATCCCTCTATGTCCTCTTTCCAATGCCACCAATCTGACTCAAATTGGATTTTCCAAGGAAGAGTTATATGAAATCTCCCACAGTGACTTGATTATAGACTAGTTCAACAGAGCGAACTTGTACGACGTGTCACGAGTCACTGTTTCGAACTTTGGCTCTGAAAAATATCTAAAAGAAACTACAGTTCGTCCTCTTTCTGTAACTTCTTACAAAATTTCAATCCGATGCTCAGAGAGAAAGTTATGACGATTTTACCCAGGTCACATGTGTGGAATGTAATTCAGGAGTCTACAAAAAGACCAACTTCCTCAGATCATATCTCCACAAATATAGTGCGAAAAGCTCTGAAATTCAGATCCGAGGTTCAGTGCGATGTCTTCTCAAATGGTTTTTTTTTAGCTTCTGAAATGTTGCATAAAAAAAGTTATAGCAAAAATGCCACGATGACCTATTTGGAGCAGCGAAACCCTAGAACCCAAAGCTCTGATACCAAATGTTATGAAACCAGCTCAAGAAAAGATAGAAAAGATAGATTAAACGCCTTAGAATTCAGCCTCTTCGAGGGGGAAACCTCCTTTACATTACATAAATGAACAATTCTTGGATGATTCAAATGACAAAACCTCCTTTATATATATAGGAGTCTAAGGAGTCACAATATAACCCAGTCGACCTAACAATGATAATATAAAGCCACAAAAATAACAATAGAGGGATTCTATGGGGCACAGTAATAAAAATATGGGGATAATAGGGGCACAATAATATTAATAAGGGATGCAACTACAATAGTAATGGGGTAATCACTAGTATTATAGGGACCCAACACTCAGGCTCTGCGCTGGCCCAGAGAGTTGATGTAGTCACTGCATGAGCTCCTCTCAAGTATTGTGTCACCCTCTACAGGCTTAGAATGCTGACACAAGCAATGTGTGAGCCTCTACGTCACTCCTCTAGCTCTGTGTCACTCCTACAACTATTCCTTTGCCTCTGAAACAATGTTGTCACTCTGGACAGTTGCTCCTATGTAGAAAATTCTCTAGATCTCTCGGTTGGTGTCTTCAATCTCCTATGATCTGCAATCCTTTAATACCATGTGAAAATTTCTGAATCTACACATCAAAAATCCTACTACAATCATTAGTTTATAATCTCCTACTTTTTTTACATTCAAAAAGTTATCTAATTATTTAAATAGCGATGAAAACATTGTTGCAGAATACACATATATACAGATCATGTACTAAAATAGAATGAGACAAATACAAAATGACATCGTTATTTTTGGAAAATCATCCTTGAAAAAACCCAATGCATAAAAATTGGTGCAACATATAGAGGGTTTCTATTATTAAGCAAGAAGAATCTGAGTACAACAGGTTGTCCCTCACACCGACTAAAATTTCATAGATATTATGGCAACAAGAAAGACATATGAAGGTTTACCTCATTCTTTAATTCTCAACTAATCCATTGAATGGCTGAATTAGGCAAGCACTACAAAAATCTTAGCACAATCCTCTCTATGTGGGCCAACATCTTTCCTCTAGGATACTGTGTCACTTCTCTGCTGGATTGATTTTCCCTCAGAAGCTTCGACCTCAGCCCTTCCAGCTCAAAACATCAAACTCACAGTAAAATCTCAAACTTCCCTCGATTATCTCGCACTTCCACTATAAGAACCCTCTTGGCCTATGTCAGCTCTGCGTGAGCCCCTGCTTAGGCTACATAGGCCTCTGTGCCACCTCTCTTTTCTGCCTCTCTTCCTAGTACTAATTGGCTTGGAACTCCCTTCCAAACCAACTCTCTCCTACTGCCCTTCTCACTGCAACAGATCATTTTTTTGATTTCTCAACAAACCTCACCCAAGAAAAATCGAGCTGACTGATCTCTCAAGTGTATCTTCAACTGACCCTCAAGCCTCCTCTTATACTTTTCCTATTAATGAATCAACGGTCGAGATTAAGTCCCTAATCAATGGCCAAGATTAAAACAGACTTGATCCTCGCCTCTTAGAAGTTTCTCACCCATATTTTTATTAATACCCATTAATATTTTTATTTTTTTTAAGTTTAGACTTAGGAACCCATTAAAAATATTAATTATTTTAATAACTCCTCGTCCAAGTGGAATTTCTATAAAAAAAAATTGGGTATTGGAGATCTCATGTATTCTAGCCCATCCACAAAATTTCGGAGCTAAAGCACATTCAATGCTACCCCAAAATCAACATTATAGACCAAATCATAGACCAAATATTAGACACCTTAGCGGAAAAGAAATATTTCTTGCTTTTAGATGGACACATTGGGTATAACGAGATCCAAATAACTCCAAAAGACCAAGAGAAAACAATGAAATAAGGGAAATGTGTAAAGTGTGGGTAAGGGGGAAAGTAGGGTATGTGTGTTTTTTAAGGGTGAAGGTGTAGTGTATAGTGTAATAAGCGGCTAGTCATATGTGCATGATAGATCTATGGGGTAAGCCTAAGATTGTGAGTATGATTAAGAGTTTTACAAGAATTACAATGCCATTACTTAATTTGTCATCTAGAGATGTTGATTTTCTATGGGATGGTTTTTTTCAGTGTGTTTTTAAGACCTTGAAGGAAAGATGTTGCCTTCATAACTAAGGTAAACAAACGAAAACAAGATACTAAAGCCTTAAATTATACTTCCTAGGATCAATCACCGTGAAGAACCCCTATATTCCACAAAATATTCCCTCCCTTATAGATCATCTTATTATGAGTAGTTTACCAAGGACATTAAGATGTTTTCAATAAGATTAATGGATCTTTGGGTCATAACCGTAGTTAGAGTAGGATAATAGAAGTCTTTGGTGTTTACTAAGGATTTTTAAGTTCAAATGCGATGAAATATGCATTGAAGCACCACATATGACCATTCTTTGTGACCTTTGGTTTCTAAGTGGTATTCAATATGCTATTAGGTGGTTTTGCACAAAGGGAATGGATCTACTAAAGAGAATTTATTATGGTAAAGAGATGAAAATAGTTTATCTACCATTTAAATAAGGTTTTAATGCTAAACATTTCTTTTGAAACATGTTGATATGAGGGATTTTTAGGTGGTTTTCATTTTATGTAGCAATATGGTGCAATCACAAAAAGGAAAAAAGTGTACTCAAAAAATTGATTATGGTAAGACCTTAAAAGCCAATCTCCATACTATATATATATATATATATATATATATATATATATTTTACTAGTTAATAATATAAATGATCAAAATTTAGTGGCACAAAAAATCTCATTGTTATATATTTATGATCTTATTTACAATTTAGGAATCTCCATTATAAAGTGGGATAAATCTACATAGTTAAGAATCTCTTTCCATATTTTTTAAAATGTGTGTATGTTCATGTTATATATTAATTTTTATTATACTTTAATAATAATAATAATAATAATAATAATTTAAAATAAAATTATATTTATTTAGTTTTTATGATTTTTCTTTTATTTTAATAACATCACATATATTATATAGAACGTGTTTGGATACATAAATTGATGTCTATAAGCATTTACTAGCCATTTATTTTATATGGAAATATTAATAGTTAGATATTATTAAAATATTTAACATTTTACACCTTATTTTAATAAATTATATATATATATATAACATTGTTCCATGCCACTCAAATTACTATTAATAAATAATCTAAATTCATTTTATATTATATCTAAACTTTTAATTATTTAATATAATAAATTTATTATATATCACAAAATTTAACAATGATAATTCACTTTGGTCAGTATGGATGCCTCATGATGCCGAAGCTACCTCTGCTACTACTGTGTTGTTGCAATCTGCTTTGTGTATCTCACACTACTACAACATCTGTTGCATTGCTTCAGAGTTTTTCACTCTAGCTCTACCATTGTTTCTCCATCACACCTTGCACCAACCGACACCCATCATTTTTCTACTGTCGTTAAGGGCTCCCGTAGCCATATGTGATCCAAGAGTTTGGGCACCTCAAGGATCCCGCCCCATCATATAGTCCTCTCGACTATAACTCCGTGTTGCCCTACCTCTTCTCTAGAGGTGCATGAGTACTCATGGCACAATCGTCTTCCTCGCCTTCCCTATCAGCTTTCGCTGGAGTAGCCTTCAAGTGAGAAGCCTCCTCCTTGCCCTTCTTCTAGGGTTATTGAGTGGAAAAATGTCCAAGTTCCCCACACTTGAAGCATATGACCTTAGAAATATCCTTCTTCTTTCTCTTTTGCTGCCCCTGTTGTCCCGATGATGTGAGAGCTGCATCCTCCTCCTCTTGCTTCTTAACATGGGCTCCTTTGCCACTACTCCCTACCTTGGTCAACCTCCTGATATCTTTTTGTTGAAGAGCTACCCACATCTCCTCCCAACTAGGGAGAGTCACTATACCCAATATACTTTGGACAAATATCTCCCAGTCCTGGGTGACTACATTTAGGGCAGTCCTCACCATGGACTCAGGATATGGTATAGACCCCACAGAAGTCAACTAGTCGTAAATCCCTTGCAACCTAATGAAGGGATCAATCTCTTCTCCCTTTCACATACGGTATTGTCTCATCTAATTTTCTAATAGCATCTTTCGTTGGACGGAAGTACCTTGGTACAAGGTGGTCAATGCTTCCCACATCTCCCTTGTTGTATCCTTCTCAGCAATGTGTGGGACTACATGATATTTGACCTCGTTTAGAATCATGCATTTAGCATTCGCCTGGGCCTCCTTGTACTTCTATAGTGGATCAATGTCGACCAGAACAACAACTACTTTCATGGCATATTCCTTGATGCGATGTTTGTCTAGGATTGCCAGGATCCTGGCCTTCTAGATGACAAAATTGGATGCTCCATCCAATTTTTCCTTATCCCTTAATCCATTGACCACTATCTCTGTTGTTGAATCACTCCTTTCCAATCCTCTTTTGTTGCTGCAACCCAGATCTATATTTCTTTGGCTAGAAATCTATTAAGGCAGTTACTCCCTCTACCTCGGCTTTGTCTCCATAAACATTGTTCTACACCAACAACAACATCCCACCAGCCCCACTGATCAAATTTGCACTACTTCTCCAGCCCCGACAACTAACTGAATTGATCCCCTCAGGCTCTGCAATGACCCAGAGAGTTGGTGTAGTCACTGCGTGAGCTCCTCTCAAGTATTGTGTCACCCTCTACAGGCTCAGAATGTTGACACAGGCAATGTGTGAGCCTCTACGTCACTCCTCTAGTTCTGCATCACTCCTGCAACTACTCCTCTGAAACAATGTTGTCACTCTAGACAGTTGCTTCTCTGCAGAAAATTCTCTAGATCTCCTGGTTGGTGTCATCAATCTCCTATGATCTACAATCCTCTGATACCATGTGAAAATTTCTGAATCTACACATCAAAAATCCTACTACAATCATTAGTTTATAATCTCCTACTTTTTTTTACATTCAACAAGTTATCTAATTATTTAAATAGTGATGAGAAGATTGTTGCAGAATACACATACATACAGATCATGTACTAAAATAGAATGAGACAAATACACAAGGGACACCATTATTTTTGGAAAATCGTCCTTGAAAAAACCCAATGCGGGAAAATTGGTGCAGCATATAGAGGGTTTCGATTACTAAGCAAGAATAATCTGAGTACAACAGGTTGCCTCTCACACCGGCTAAACTTTCATAGATATTACGGCAGCAAGAAATACATATGAAGGTTTACCTCGTTCTCTAACTCTCTACTGATCCACTGAATGGCTCAATTCTGCAAGCACTACGAAAATCCCAGCACAATCTTCTCTATGTGGGCCAATGTCTTTCCTCTAGGATACTGTGTCATTTCTCTGCTGGATCGATTTTCCCTCAGAAGCTTCGACCTCAGCCCTTCCCGCTCAGAACATCAAACTCCCCGCAAAATCTCGAACTTCCCTCAGTTATCTCACACTGCCACTATAAGAACCCTGCTCTGCGTGAGCCCCTTCCTAGGCTACATAGGCCTCTGTGGCTCTCTGATGCTTTTGCTACCTCTCTTCCTGGTACTAGTTGGCTTGGAACTCCCTTCCAATCCAACTCTCTCCTACTGCCCTTCTCACTGCAACAGATCACTTTCTGATTTTCTCAACAAACCTCACCCCAGAAAAATCGAGCTGACTGATCTCTCAAGTGTATCTTCAATTGACCCTCAAGCCTCCTCTTATACTTTTCTTATTAATAATCAACAGTTGAGATTAAGTCCCTAATCAACCATCAAGATTAAAACAGAGAAGTTTCTCACCCATATTTTTATTAATACCCATTAATATATTTTTTTTAAGTTTAGACTTAGGAACCCATTAAAAATATTAATTATTTTAATAACTCCTCATCCAAGTGGAATTTCTTTAAAGAATTTTTGGGTATTGGAGATCTCATGTTTTCTAGCCCCTCCACAAAATTTCGAAACTAAAGCACATTCCAAGAAGCAGTAAACAATCATAATATTTTTTTTGGTAGTCTAACTAGCTTCCATTACCCTATCAAAATCAGTCGATGACTATATTTCATTAATGCAATTTAACTTCACGCAAATTCATGAATCACAACCCTGGTTTTTCAGGCACGTGATTTGGTGATAACCTTTCAGTAATCCTCTTTGGTGTTCCGTTTTGAGCAATTGAAATTGGTGATGTACCTTCTCATGCACGCCATTCGCTGATTTTCCATTTTCACTTTGATGCACAAACAATGCTTTTCCATTTTGTAACACCTGCAAAGGTTGATGTTGACCTTCTGTCACTTCGCGAAACGGTTGTGTCAACTCTCGAAGCAGAACGTCTTTGGATTGAAGATCCTCGTCCAGACAACGTACAGCAGTCCCCAATTCCGTTACTCTGTCTTGAAGACGCCCATTTTCTTCTCTATATTTCTTTATTTCAGAAAGTAGACAATTGTTTTTCTCCTCTACGGATCTTTTCGCCTTTGCAATCTCCAAAACCTGGTTCTTTAAATCATTTATTTGGCCCTCTTTTGCCGCTTCCTTGGCCCTGGAGATTTCAATATTCTTTTTTATAGAGTCCAGAGCTGTTCTCAACTCCAGTAATCTGCTCTTATACGAATTTTGTTCATCTTCCATTGCTGCAATTTTGTTCATCTTCCATTGCTGCAATTTTTGTGAGGGCCGAAGTTTCGCCATCTCTCTCTTCGGTGGAATTGGAAATTATATTTTCTTCATCTTTGCCCGGGGAATTGTTTTGCAGCTCAGAGATTTTTTTCCGCCCACAACTTTTGCGTCTGCCTTGTATTATCTTGTTGAACAGCAGGAAGGAAAAACTGGAAATAAAGTAAAGAACAGAAAGCTGGATTTCTTCACCTTCTAGCAAATCCTCTGGCAAATCCTGCGGGGCAAACGCTATTCTTAGCGCCATTAATAGAAATATATTGAAGTGGCAAAACCCTAATCTTCTTCAAGTTTGGTTCATATATTCGTGGCACCCAGAGCAAACGTCGGATTGAATGCGTGTTATATCCACTCAAAATGGTATGAATTTAGAGGATTTTTCTGGAATTGTCTGTGCACAAAAAAATATTTTTGTGTTGCCCGAAGTTATAGACTCTCTTTCAAACTGAGCAGTGCATTACCGTCAACTTTTTTTACAAGAGTATATAGACCTCTGCCTTTCCATTAAATACAATACAAACCCAATCAAAAGGGATGTCCATTACAGGCCTGATGACTAAATATGTCGGTCGACTTATTTTTATTTTGGAATATGTTTATTTTTATATGGGTTTCAGAATTTTAATTATTAAAATGGTAAGATTTATTTTTTGCAAAATATTTTTATTGGTAATAATTCTAATGAAAGGTAAGATTTATTTTTTGCAAAATATTTTTATTGGTAATAATTCTAGGGTAAGATTTATTTTTTGCAAAATATTTTTATTGGTAATAATTATAATCAAGGGGAAGTTTATCTATCACAAGATTTTTGAGTATATTGGAAAATTTTTGGGAAATCTGGATAGAAAGAAGAATGACTATTTCCTTTTGTTATACAATGTGTAGAAATAGATTTAAGTAAAGGTTTAGGTGGATATAATTGTTGTATTAGAAAAATATGGCTCATATTACCAAATAGTATATTTGCAAAATAAATGCCCTCAACCAAAAAAAAAAAGTACTCAACAAAATAGCTAGGATCACAAAACAAAAGGATCGCAGACTTTTGATCCCTTTACTAGTCAGGAGGAAGGAAGCAAAGGAAATTAAGAAAACCCTCCAAACCAAGAAGAAGACAACACTTAGTGACAAGGTGCAAATGCAAACCATAAGCATAATGGTACATAATCATAAACAAAACATGAATCAAGTCAATGGAAAAATATGGCACGCAAAGAGGACAAAATGGTGGGCACAAAGAGAACTCACACTTTAGAAAGTTATGATACCCATAAACAATTGTGGACAACTTGGCAAACATTCTACAAGGGGTTCACAGAAGTTCTTAAAAAAGAAAGGAAAAAAGAGAAGATAAATGCTTTTTATACTTCATTTTCTCTTTTGTGTTTTATTTTTTTAGTTTTTTCTCTACTTGTAAATCATATAAAGCTTGTTCATACTAAATTCTTTTAACATTTACAAAATGTAATTTTATTTTTTTTTCAAAAGTTGAAATGAGATTTAAAATTTTCTCCCCATTGCAAAAAATAAAGAGGTAGTTTATCTTAAAAGTAATTATGTCTTTTTCATTTTTCAAAATTATTTAAAAAAATTATTTTATACACAAGTTTCCTTCAACTTTTTTATACATGTATTTTAAATAAATATATATTTAAATCATATAATAATAATAATAATAATAATAATAATAATAATAATAATAAAGTTATCATGTATTTAATTTATGAATTTTTTATTTTAGCAATGTGAGATGTATGATAAGAGAAGTATTTTTATTATGAATTGATGTCTATCATCATTTGCCATGTATTTAATTTATATCTCTAGGCTAAGTTTATTCTTGTTTGAAAACATTTAATATCACTCATATGGAGAGGTATTAGGCTTGCGACTTTCATTGTATGCCTATAACACCTAGGTTTGGTTTATTAAATGCCAATATTATGTAATTTTATATGCAATTTTAATAGTACTTTTATTGTTACATCTTAACTATATAGCTAAGTTTTGAACCAGTCAAAGCTCGGTAAGAACATGATATAACCAAACTACTTCTTTAGTTGCTTCCCTAGCTTTCTTGTATTCTGCTTCACAAGAAGAGAGATAAAGAGTTCTCAACTTCCTACTAGACCATGAAATTGGACCTAGACCAAGATGAAAGATGGACCTATAGTAGATCATCTATCTAAACCACCATCTTCCCAATCAGAACTTGTATACCCAAGAAGAGAAATTATAGCCCCACTATAATTTAAAACACCATAACCCATTGATCCCTAAAAATATTTGAGAATTATCTTTGCTTCCTTCAAATAAATTTCATGAGGCTTGTGCCTAAACCTCAAGACAATAGTAATAAAAAAATAAATACCATACTTAATGTGTGTAAAATATATAAAACTACCCACAAGTTGATAGTAAAGAGTAGCATCAATAAGAGGAGTAGTACAATTGGCGAGTCTCAACTTTGACTCATCTATTGCACTTATTAAACATCATTTTTGGCACATTACCTTATCATTCGCCTTCCATTTTCTTATTAATTTTTAATATTATTGTTTATATCATGCCTTTAACAGTACGAGTTACTAAGGTGATTATTAATCATTTCACACATTTTTTCATTAACTTAGTTTGTATTTTGGTGTGTTTTCTCTACTTAATTAACATTAGGTATTGAGTCATTTTGTATAAGTTACAGGAATAACAATTACTTGTTACCAAAAATGAATTGGCCATATACATCAAGTTGAGCTACTAGAAATGGTCACCAGAAGCAGTTACTGGAAGCCATAGTAAATATACATACAAAGATTAGCCTTGATATTTATGCCAGTGACCAATTCAACCAAGTAAATTAGTGTCACCCATGATGTTATTTTTTCTATTGTAATAGAAGATCTTCCCATCTCGGAATGTGTTTTCAAAATGTATTTTTTTGGTTCAATGATTATGTCCTCCATGTTACTTCCATATAAATTTAGCTATGATGGGTAGCAGATTCCCCCCCATAGCATGTTTTGGGGCTTAAAGCCCAAGTTTTGGTCCATGTAATGTAAAGACTCTGCGAAGTACAGGCAGAGAGCGTGAAAGTCTAGGATGAGTCATAGGGTTGTCTGCCCTAAGAATTGTAAAGTAATGTAAAGTTGTGTCGGCCTACCCATGGTCTGCGGACCATGGGATTGTATAAATAGAGCGAGGCTCTAAGTGTAAAAGGCATTCGATGGGATTCAATGGAATATATAGATGCGAAGGCATGATTAGAGCATAGGAGTTGGATCTGAAGTGTATTGGGTCATAGTAGTAGGAAGAGGCTCTACACCTGAGTGCACAGAGGCCTAGTAGAGTCTGCAGCTGTGTGCGCAGACCCCTGCAGCTGTGTGTGCAGGACAAAGTTGGGCCTGTAATTGGAACTTGAAAGATAATAGAGATAAGTTTGATTTGAATACTGAGCATCTGTGTTTCTGTTTATCTTTATGCATTTATCCTGTTTATGGTTACGGGCATTTATCTATATGTTGAATAAGGGATAAGAACATTATGCTCACACAATTTAAGTTAAGCATTACTAGGATAGCATGGTAAGTAAAGAGATCAAGGTAGTACTTTGTTCATGCTCTTACAGAGTTGTGCAAGGGTGGTAGCACGGGTCGTGAAGGATAGACAGCTGCATGGAGCAGCGTGAGCATGCAGGTTTGGAGTAGAAACTTCATCAAGACATCCCTAGGGTGCGGAAACCTGGTTCCAACACCCTCTCGTACTACCTCGGGTGAGACCTTAGTCCATGCATCGGGGACTATTGCCAAAAGGGCCGGTAGTTTCAAGCTTTGTTTGGCTAAAATCACTTTTAAACTTGGGTCAGGCCCCAAGTAGCCAACAAATGGTTTTGTTTCTGGGACTGGGATCTGCCTAAGGGATGTCTTATGTCGTGCCACTGGAATCCAACAAAGAAGGAAATTGAAGAGTGCTTGGCCAAAAAGATTCACGAGTTCGCGACACAAGAAAACATAACCCCGCAAATATCTGAGAAAAAGTGGCTGGATCGCTACGTATATATAGAAATCCACGAGATTTTCTTTGCATCCTTTCCTTCTGAACTATATTAGTGGATTGCGAGGTTAGCCAACAACCAGAGAAGGTGTAGGCTCGACTAACCGATAGTGTGGACTCCGGAGTTAGTTCGTAGACTAGATTCATTAGAAGATAAGCTCACGGGAGCAGTGGACCATCGGCTCGATCAGATAATAGGAGGATTTATCATTGAGTTTGTGGTAGACACTACTGTGAGCTACAGTGAAGCAGAACGACGCTTTCTCAAAGGACCACGAGGTAAGTACATTAAGTCTTTGAATACTTGGATTAAGATGCTATTGTGTGAAAAGAAGGTTATGCGAATACATTAATGTTTGGGATGACACGGAGCAGAAAGACCTACAAAAATAAAAAAGAATTAGAGAACAGTCCCTTAATTTCACCTTCGTGAGAGAGCGAGGAAGAACTCGCTAAGGTCTCCCCAAGAAGTGTGGTCAATTTAAAAAGGCAACGCATTACACAGTTACCCACTCCCCCTCCACCACCACCCCACTTCAGTATGGCGAGCGTAATCAAGCTACTAGTATTCAGAGGAGTTGGGAATGAAGATCCATACCAATTCTGGTTCGTGGTAAGAGCAGTATGGGAAGCGCAAGGTGTCACAGACGACAATATTAAGAAGGCTACATTAGTGAGAGTGCTGCAGGATCGAGCCTTGACCTGGTATATCAAGCACTCTAATGATCACCCAAACACAGGGATAGTAGAGATCCATAATGCATTAAACAGAGAATTTAGCAAGCCGAAATCAGAGACACAGTCGATCATCGGGTTTAAAGAGATCGTAATGCTCTTGGGAGAGACTCCCTAGGATCTGGATCAGCGGCTGAAGAGTATGATCCGCGAAATGGACAGCGTCACACATGGACCCCACACTTGAGGACGACACTGTCACAACAGAAACTTTCCACCCAAGTCGAAGCATTGGAAATGGCGATGAGGTTGCATGAGTCCCCGATACAAGACCCTGGGTTGGGATTTCAACAAATCCACGCGCAACTACAGAATTGATGCCTAGAAATGCAAAGTTTGAAGCAAGATAGGGCATCGCAGCCAGAAGTGTGCCAAGAAGAATGGTGCATAAAATGCAAAGGCCAAGGCCATGACAAGGATCACTGTCTAGTATTCAAAAACTACTTGGAAGGAGGAGGGCCAGTCCCATTGAAACCAGAGGCGCAAGTAGGGTCGAGTGCGGCACCCACGTTTTGGTGTGTGATCTGTTAGATAGGAGGAAAACACATGACAGACAATTTCCATTTGTTACAGAAGTATACACAGACTCCCTAATAGTTGTTTTGTAATTTTTGTAGGTCAGTAGGCCACGACGAGTGCACTTGTCACAGCTACGAGCTAATGATGGATTGGACTCCAGCCTATAGGATGCAGATAGAAATGCGAGCCATCGACCTAGATGCAGGGATGGTGCATGTTGGATTTCAGGGGCGAGGTTGAGGACGAGGAGGAATGGGCCCAGGAAGGGGCCGCAGATAGTTAATTTGTTACAGTTGTGGAGGACGAGGGCACTATGTGTGCGATTGTACCAACTCGACGAGGATATCCTGTTTGTATTGTACTTAGTTTGATCATGAACCATGATGCTCAGAAGTGGTGTGACCATGGGAGAGGATAAGGGGAAGCAGCCAAAGGAAGTTACATGGGTTCGCAAGGCTCCTGCAAAGGAATCCGAGTTTGAATTAGAATTCACAAAGGAGACGTTTATGGAAGTTAAGAAGGGCTTCACAGAGGCCTCCACTTCAGGTAGTAAGGATCAACCAGAGCTAGGAATGGATCCTTCTATGCTTACTACCTTTCTAGAGACGTGCATGAAACTGTTGCACAAAAACAAGGCGGTTAAAGGACTATAGGAACTAATCACCAAGTGCATGGGGTCAGGGGAACTGCGAGTCATCCAAAAACTGGGGAAGCATGCATTGTGTACTGGAAGAGAAATGAGGTTGACTACACATATTAGGGAATATGAAATGGATCAGGTAATCCTAGATATGGGGTCGGACGTGAATGTATTACCAAAGCAAACATGGGAATGTATGGGTAGGCCCGCGTTACAGTGGTCCCCTATTCAATTACGAATGGTGAATCAATAGAATATTTTTCCCATGAGAAGGTTGCAAGCAGTAACAGTTGATAATGAAGGCACGATCACACAGATGGATTTTGGAGTGAGAGAGATTGCCGATGATAGCAATCCCTATCCCGCGTTGTTAGGAATTGGCTGGGCCACCGATATGAATGAAGTCATCAACGTGAAGAAGCGGAAGATGATATTCAAGAAAAAGTCACTAGGTGTAGTAGTCCCACTAGACCCAGTCGAAGGAGCGCGCTACACTGAACCAGTGCGCAATGATGAAAGTGACGATGAGCTAGATTGTATTTACAAGATAACTGCATGAGATCAGGATCAGGTGAATCTGACTACAGATGGAAGAATCTCATGGGAGTGCAAAAGCTCCTACACTTCAGATCCAGACGAATAAGTAGAGCGCTACCAGAATCGGTTGCACGAAGTGATGATGTTGAATTGCAACATGATGATTAGATCACTGCGTTACATGACAATAGGGGCCCGAGAGTTGCCGACATATGATGGATTGACAGTGGTAGAAGAATCCTTGAGCACATTTAAAAGTGTAGTACCAAAACAGTAGCGGTTCAATGTGTTGAAGTGGGCACTGCACGCAACACCTGCACGATGGTGGGGAAAACATCAAGGAAATGTTGAGAATTGACACGGATGTAGAAGGATGATGCACCTATATCTTGGAGGACCCCAGTTTCGAATGAGAATCGGGCAGCCAGGATGAAGCAGCTTGCACGCCTACTTGTGTCGATGGGTATAGACATGTGCTATGCAGTCCATACGAGCACACCCCAAACTAAGGATTGAAAATCGGAGTAGGACACAATAGCAGGAAGGGCGACACGCACCACAAACATTCCATGTGAAAACATTCAATAGGGTATGTGGAGTCTTGAACAGGGTTCACCAGGTGAGACAGATTGATTGGGACCTGCGCGTACCAGCGGTTCGATGGGCCTATAGGGCAATGTGCAAAAACTTAAGTGCAGAGGTAATTGTGAAGATGAGGAGTAAAGTCGAGACCATAATGTTGGAGAAAAGGAATCCCCACGTAATAGCTCTCATAGCTGGGACAATACACGAGGACCTGAATGAAGGAATTTTACAACTACGCGAGGGCGAACTTATGCGAATTCAAGAAGCCATTTGGTGAGGGAACCTTAAGCTTCACAAACTCGAAGAGGATTAGGTAGGACTAAGGAAGAAAAGTAGGTTGATAGATGAGGAGATCAAAAAGCTGGAAAGCAACATCACGCAAGCATGTTGCATCGACAAACTAAGAAATATAAGACAAGAGATAGACAACCATCCAACTACAAAAGAATATTGTCGCCAAGAATTTGTGGCTTTGTTACCATGGCTGCGACTGTACCTCACTAGGCAAAGTAACCAGGGGAGTGCACCACATAAGGAAGAATGCGGGGTGCTGACGGTCGCGAGGGTACTTAAGGAGTACGCACGGACTGGGCTAGACAGTGAATCGAAGTCCTGCATAGGTGGTACAACCACCTAACTATCCACAGAAGGCATAGTCTCAACATTCCAAGCAGTTGAAAGAGAGTGGTGGACTATAAAAAAGTTTGTATGGGAACTACGCGATAAGGAGGTTGCGAACAGGATTAGTATATCACCGGGGTCTCGCCCACGAATAGGGGGTTGCGCTGCCATGTGGGTAGGTTGGGAGGTGACCGTTGGCATCACTGTTCATGACAAGATGTCCAATTTAAGGTAAAAAGGAGGAGGCATCGGGCACTTTAGACACGAATTAATAGCTAGAATTGGGACGATCTACTACCAAGAAGGCATTAATGACTCAGAAGTGGAGGGAACGATCAAATTCAAATTCAAACGATACTATAAAATCCCTTGGGCTAGCCTAGAGGCAACACTTGGTTGTTTGATATTTGAGCGAGTACATAGCACTATGCGTCGAGCACTCTTGCCACCTTTGAGTACGTGACCAAACGTATCCTATGTAAAAACGATGACTACTAGAACGAGAGTGCAATTTCCCAAAGATACCGTGGAGCCCCATATGACCCATGAGGAGGCTGGGAAAGCGGAAGTTACGCCAGAAGTCCCGAAATCACCATGAACACTGCAGCCATCAAAAGATAAGCAAACTATGGGGCCAGTCCATGTATCCCCAAGAAACCCATGGTTTAGCAAATTGTCGATGGCAGAGAAGGGAAAAGTCATCATCGTTGAACCAGATGATGAGGAGGAAGTCTTGCAAGCTCTAATCGCTCAAATTGAGGTACAAGACGATGAAGTGGAGAATGTCTCAGCAATGCCTTCCACGACAAAGTTACCTCCATACATTCCCCCGTGGAAAGAGAAAGCCAAGATATCGAAAGACCTAGAGGCCACAAAGAGTGTGCTCTAGACTCCGCTCATCCCCGATGGTATAACGTTTGAAGGTCTGCCTTTGGCACAAATACCAACCATAAAGTTTGAGGATTGGGACCTTGCGGATAGCGAGAAGTTCCCACACCTGTCCACAGAAAGGTTGTCGAAGCAGAAATGGTTGCGTAGTGTGGAGAAGGCTAGGTTACTCCATCCACCATGGATACCCCACTACCACCATATGACCACCATTTTCGCCATCAGGCAACTGTTGTGCCTAGTGCATGATGGGTATCTCTAGCTGGAGGAGCCTATTCCCATCACGACTGACCTAATACATAGAATTTCGCGACTACCATTGAAAGGACACGACCCTGCGACAATAGCTGAAATAAGCAGTGACTTGGCCCTCGTAGAAGCTATGAAGGCCAAGTATAAGCTAGAGAAGAAAAAGACGGGGTACCAATAGCAAGCATTAAGGACAAAGGGGTGCAAATAGCCACCCAACTGCTGGCCAGCAAGCTAATGTGGTAATGCCACATCGACGAAGTACTAGCATCTGTGATTGCATTGCAGAGCAGTGCGCAGAAGGGGTACAATTCAACTAGGTGCAGTTCCTCTGCGAGGAGTTTCTGACGAACTGCAAGGAGGCCCATGAGTAGGGTAAGACCTTCCACTACGCGTGGTTGATCTTATCCATCTTGTTGTTTGCAGGGGAACTGCCGAAGGACAACCAGTTTCCTGATGTTGAGCGTGATCTGCCCAAAGCCGCGAAGTACACCTCGCTCTAGGCTACAAAAGACATGAAGAGAATTCGCAAGACAAAGGTGTTCTGGGTGTTAATGGAGGTGAGTGTCCACATGTGGATCAACCAAAGGCCACACCTATCTCCTACGGTTCATAACAGCTTGCAGAGCGTGACAAAGTTCAAGGCAGATATGCATAACCTATATATCTGGGCGCGCAAGGATCTAGTGGAGAAATGGGTGAAGCTTCTGTTCATCATAATGGATGATGTGATCTTCACAGTCATGGAGTCGTGGCCTCTAGAGTGGTGCACCCCAAACTTGGCAGAAATGGAGAAGGCTACAGCCAAGTGACGAAAGAAGGACGCCAAGCTGCGCATCGCGCAGTTGGCTGAAAAGAGGCGCGAGGAACAAGCAACAACAGAAGCAGCCACACAGCGAAGTATGGTCGATGCAGCAGCAGCAGCGCAGACGGTGGAGACAACAACATCAGAGGTTGAGGGGGGCCAAGACATGTCCACGGGATAGGGGGCTGAGGACATCAACCTAGACAAAGAATGTGCGGATCCGGTAACCACCTCACAATAGATCAAGCGGCCACGCGTCTCTGAGAAACTGGTCCCCAGAAAGAAGACAAAGACATCCAAGACGTTCGTTGACACGATCACGCTCACAGAAAGTGATATGTTTGACATCGATGAAACAGCTCGCGATGTCACAAAGGACGCGCTCCAGGATTTGATGATGGAGTAGAACACTGTGTTGGGGGTGCTTAGAGCACAGCTACAAGGATTGCAGGTGTTATCACTCAGGTTTTCCCAAAAGTTGTAAGAAAGGGAAGGATGTCAAGGTAACCGCAGACCAATGTTTTAGGTACAGAATCTAGCCAATCTGTATCCAGAGAGGGCTCTCTCTTTATGATGTAGCTTTGTTTTTAAAGGTATTAGGCTAGTTATGAAGTTCAAGGGTTTTGTTTGAGTTTGAGTGGTGAGATTCAATAGAACAAAGAGGTAAAACAGAGTAGTTCAGTCCATTGGGCTAATGGAGTCAAAGAAGATGGCTTTCTGGATTTGGTTTCTTAACAGAGGATGGCTTCACAGAGCAAGGTAGTCAAACAGGGAACAAATAGAGACTAGAAACAGATGGAATGGGCTCAAATTGGGTGAAGGGCAGTTAAGAATCCTTCAACCTATTTAAAGAGGGAAATTAGATGATTACTGATAAGGAGTAGTTAAGTATTCTTTAGCAAATAATCAACATGAAAGAATCAGGAAACAAGAGCAATTAAGATTTCACTATTTATTCTAATTCTAAAGAAAACATAGAGAACAATAAAGACTAAAAGCAGAGTGCAATCAAGAATATTTTGAAATTAACCTTTTCTTTATCATTCAGATTGTGAAACACAGATGATATAGTAAACAAGAAAACTATAAAACACAAGATATAGAGAACTTATTGGTCTAGAGGTTGATTCAAGAAATCTATGACAAGTCCTCTGCTTTGATTCTTCATCCAGTAGGCCATACAACGGTTGATTCCAACGCCTTTTTATTCCAAAATTTCAATATTACAACAGAGTCTAGGAATCCACCCTCAATACTCCAATAGAGGGGGTATTTATGCTCAAAATTGCCAAACAAATATCTCATAACAGCTATGAGATAATATCTAGGGTGAGTAACAATAATTTACAAGTAAAAATAGAAAACGGCTAGTCTTCTTTAGTAACTTTGTGCTGGCTGTCTGTCTTAACTGATACTCTTTAATTATGATCTGCTTCATTTAATTTTAATATGATACTCTTTAATGTTGATCAGATACTCTTTAATGTTGATCAAATACTCTTTAATTCTGAGCTGATACTCTTTAACTATGTTTTGATTTCTGCTCATCGTTGTCCATCGTGCTCTGGTAAAACAAAACAGCTAATGTGTCTTCTGATCATCTTTCCTTTGGCAATTTATGTCTCTGAAGGCCCACTGGTTAGGGTAGCAATCTCCCTGTATATCCTTTTATTTCTTTTTTCTGCGAGCCTGGAAGTCCCTCGGTGTTGTTTCAAACTATATTAAAGAGGAAGACTGCACTATGCAGGTTAAATGGCAGGTTGCGGAGCTCACGTTGTAGCTTTTCTAGTCGGGCAATAGTTGAAAACTGGAACTGTGAACTCAGAATTTTTAAATGCCTAGAGCGCTGTATCCAGAAAAATGTAGCAAAAATGACGATTTTACCCTTTTTATTTGACAAAATGAAGTTTTGGCAAATTTTTTTGATTTGATTGGGCAAATGATGTGAGCAGTATGGATGAGATCAATAGGAGTAGAGGGGTAGGTGATGTCAGCAGAGGGCGGTGGTAAGCGGCTTTTCCTGCATCGCTTTTGGGGCTGGGTGGTTTTGGATGGAGGGAAAGTGATCACCCCAGATGGGCGAAACGTGGCAGCGGTACGGGGACAAAAACCGCCGGTCCCCCGCAAGTTAAACATCGGCCAAAAGGCGGTTGCAATATGGTTTATCAACCGTCGGATGGGCGAGGGTTGATCGGACGGTGGACGGGTTTTGAACATGGCGGAGGTTTAAACTGTGGGCCCAACCATAATAAAATAATGTTTTAAATGTATCGAGTGCAGTTTAATTAGTTCGCGGTAGTCTGGTTATTAATCAACTGGAGGTTAATTAATCCCTTATGGCACGTGGAGAAAGGTTTATCAATAAATTTCAATAAATTTATCAACTCCATGTTTATACAACAACTATGGTTGTATTCGGGGGGGGGGGGGGGGGGGATACATAGCATTTTGGGGTTTTTTTAATGTATTTATATACAATATGGGATTGGGTAATAAAGCAAGATTTATATAATAAAAGTTAATAGTTAATATGAAAAAATGTAAATGAAAGCACTAAGTTATAAAATTAGGCTTAGGATGAAAAAGGGGTTTTGAGGTGATATAATGTATTTTTCTAAGTAAAATGGGAATTCACTTAGGCAAACGTTTATGAAATGAGATGAGTGATTTTAGTGATATTAAGAGTAGATTCTTAATATTTTAGGGGGGAAATTAGTAAATGATTAGGGAAAAATATGAAGGGGAGTTAGTTATGAAACCTTGCCTTGCTTGAGCTGCTCCAAGTATAATGTCCACCATTGCACTTGTGATAGAAGTGAAAGTTAACACTTTTTAGAAACATAATCCATCACAGGTATCATTCTGCAACACCAATCTACCTACCCTGCCTACTTTAGTCCTAGCATTTTTCCTTCTTTTTTTGGGTGCACTTAGACTAGCAAATCCTTATCAACTTTCTTTTCTTTGCATGACAAGCCTACCTAAGTCTGCACTTATTACATCCAAGGGCTCAGATCTAACTGTTGAGCTCCTTTGCTTCTATACCTATCTACTTATCTGCCAAGATTAAACAGTTTGGTCAAATTTTTATTCTCTATCTCTAAAACAGGAAATTCAAACATGAACTAGCCAAGATTAAGTTGTTTGGCCTTTCATCAATTGTAACAAAAATTGACAAGTTGCACACAATGCTTTATTTACAGAAAATGAAAAAGTAATGGCATTTTGGACTTGCACACTTTCCTGGTCTATTTTCCTTTGGGGTTCATTTCTTTCACTTTTTTGACCATTTTATTCTTTTTACCCTTTGATTTTTCTTTTAGGGCATACCCTCTTTACATTTTTTACATTTTTTGAATTTTTGATAATATGGAAACCTTTGCAACAAGGAAATGGATGAACATATTACAAAGCTCAACTAGTCAATCATGAAATATGACACCTATTGGTATAGGAGTATAACAGTGGCTCCACTTGGGGATGGCTTTCCTAGTGGAAAGTCAAGAACAACAGGTCAGATGGCCTTTTGAATAACTTAGACTATGCTCTGAAATCTCCTTTTGCTAGTTGCTTTATTGTATATATGCCAACGCATTTTGTGAAGCTTAGGGCCTTCTCTTCGGGCTTCGACTGCAGCAAGTTACTATCCAATCCAAACTGTGAAATTATTAAGGATATAGTATGTACATGTTAGAGTCAGAATACATTAAAAAACTAGATCAAAGTAATGTTTCAGCATTCAACCATTCACTGGTCCTTCTTCTGTTTTTGTGCCATCCAGGCTCTTTAGAAAGTAAGTATTGTTCCCTTGCAATGCTTGGATGATAAATGGCCCTTTCCATAGGAAGTCAAACTTCTTATGTTTCCCTTTGACTTCTCTCTTGGAATCCCACCTTAGAACTTTGTTTCCAAGGTAGAAGTCTTCTGCTTTGGTCCTTTTATCAAATATTTTCTTGAGTTTTTCTTGTAACACTTGGGATCTTTGGTGCACTTCTTCTCTGGTCTGCTACAAATGGATGGTCTGATTTATTCTCCTTTGAATGTCATTGGGTTCCACCTGAGCTTCTTGCAGAAATTTCATTACAGGACTCCTAAATATGAAGGAAACACAGCCTCCATGCCATAGACTAACTCATAAGGGCTAGTTCCAATAGATCTCTTTGTAGTAAGTTTGTCTGCCCATAGTGCATTTGTAAGTTTCTAGTGCTAGTTTTTCTTGTTCTCTTCCAACAATTTCTTAATAATGTTAATCAGGCTTTTATTGGAAGACTCGGCTAGACCATTACCTTGAGGGTAATAGGCTGTGGAATGGCCTAAAGTGATATGGTATTTGTTACAGAAATTTATTATTTTCTTGGACTTGAAGGCAACAACATTATCGGTTATGATCTTTTTAGGACAGCCAAATCTAGACAATATGTTGGTTTCTAAGAATCCTATAATCATTGTATCATTGGCTTGTCTGGAAGGAATGGCTTTTATCCATTTGGTGAAATAGTTTGTGGCAGTAAGAATCCATTTATGTTGGCCAGAAGAGGAAGGGTGTATTTCTCCAATGAAGTCCAAACCCCATTGTTGAAAGGGCTTTTCAATGGAAATTGGTCTCAAGGGTAGGGGTAACAGTTTCCTTTTGCCTTCAAAAATTTGGCATTTGTGGCAAGCAGTGACAAACTTCTTTACATCAGCGAACAATGTTGGCTAGAAAAATCCAGCCCTTAGGATTTTGTTTGCAGTTGATTTCTAGTAAAGGTGTCCACTGCAGTCCCCACATGAAATTCTTTGAGAACTTTGTCAGCTTCTTCTTTTATTAAACAATTCAATAGAATACCTTCATGATTTTTCCAAAACAAATCATTATCTAAAATAAACAATTTTGAAGCTTTCATCTTTAAAAACCTTTTCTTTGTTTTGGATAACCCTGGAGGAGCCTGCAAGTTTAATAATACATGACTTATATCAGCATACCAAGGTGATTCTAAGAAGGCCTGGCTGATTTGTGGAGTCGCCATCTCCTATTCATTATCCAATTCATTAATATCTAGGGCTTGAAAGTTTGTTTCAGTCATGATTTTAGCCAATCCCTGTCCTTTTATAAGCTTTGTAGGTTTTATTTCAATTTCATTCTCCAATATATTAGCTATCCATTTACCTCGTTTGCCTTCGATTCCATCCTGAGTCAGGATTTCTTTGACAACAACATTTGGTACATAAGCTATTGCATATCAGTACAGTATACAGACTCTGAAGTCTTGAATAGCTTTCACAAGTGCAAAAGCCCGTTTTTCCATGATTTTGTAATTTAGAGGTGCATCTCTAAGTGCTTTACTGAAAAAGGCTATGGGTTTTTCACATCCTTGATCATCTTTTTGCAGTAAAACAACTGCTATAGTGTGTTCTGATGCAAATGAGAAAATTATGAAGTCTCTATCAAACTTTGGACTTGTGAGGACTGATGTTCTGGTCAAAGCTGTTTTAATTTCTTCAAATGCTTGTTTGGCTTCTACTGTCCATTTAACCTTTGAATCCTTTTTTAACATATTGTTCAGCAATCTAATTAATTCAGCCAAATTAGATATGGATCTTCTCAAAAAATTAATCTTTCCTTGGAAAGCTTGAATTTCTTTGACATTTCTGGGGTGGGGTATTTGCAGAATAGCTGCTATTCTAGTAGGATCAATTCTGATGCCATTTTTGGAAATGATTTGGTTAACAGTTTGCCTTCTCCTAGACCAAACTAAGAATTTTTAGGATTTAATGAAATACCATACTTTCTGCATTTTAAAAACACTTTTCTCAAATGATCTAAATGTTGTTGATCTAATCTAGAAAACACAATAAGGTCATCTAGATATATAACCAGAAATTCCTGAATTTATTTTGCAAAATCTATGTCCATTGCTCGTTGAAAGGTTGCCCCTGCATTCTTAAGTTCGAATGGCATTTTTACATATTTGAATGTACCCCACGGTGTTGTAAATGCAGTCTTTTCTTAGTCATCAAGATGAATCAGAATCTGATTATAACCTGAAAACCCATCCAAAAGTGAAATCCTAGAAGCACCTAATACTCTTTGTAAAATATGATCCATCTTAGGTATGTTAGGATATTCCGACACATAGGAAATAGTTAAGTACAACTTGGTCTAGTATAGATTTAGGTATAGAGTTAGGTAAAGTGTGTTTCTTTACCTTGTACATTTTGTAACTTACAATCTGACGGTCACGATATGTAGTGATCCGACGGTTCATTCTCTCCTCGGTATTACCGACACTTGATCCGTGGCTTGACACCCGATTGGTCCATGATTTCTATTTAAAGCGCATGGAGGGTCATTTGTAGGGTAATCCGTCTATGAGAGAAGCTTATGTAAATTTTCATTCTTTTATTAATAAATTGCCTGAAGTGGCCGTGTTGGCTCAAGCCGTGGACTGTTTCCCTCTTTGAGGGTTTTAACCACGTCAAAAATACCGGTGTATTGATCTGCGATCTGGTTGTGAGTGGTGTCCTTTGGTGTTTTGTCTAAGGAACTTACCCTGTAAATTCTTACATGGTATCAGAGCTATTTGAGGGTCGCGTCCATTGGTGATCCAAATCTGAAGCCAGTAGAACTGCATCCGACTGTTGTTTCCTAGATCTATTGTTTCTGACTACTTTCGGGCCAAGAGGATTGCTCTATTGTGTTGGGAGCATCTGTTCCAGTGAGGAACCCATTTCGTGTCACACAAAAAGGTTTCCGATAGACCTAGCTGCGCCATTTTTAAGATCTGGAGGTATACAGTGTCTATTTGCAGTTTACAATTATTTTCTCTCTGTTTATTTCGGTTTCGGTTTATTTAGCTTTTTTTTTATTACCAGATCTATACCTTTCATTTCTGCGTATGCTCTTTTCCCTGCGACTCTGTGCGATCTGGGCAAATCAAAAACAGAAAGGAAGGATTTTTCTCATGCGTATGCTCTTTTCCCTACGCCTTAGTGTGATCTCGGAAAATCAGAAACATTGAGGAAAATATTTAGTTTCCGGCTAAAGCTAACTTTGAGCTGCAAGGTTCATTTTTGAAAATATATTTTTTTTCGGCTAAAGCTAACTTCCAGCCGTAAGTTTCGTTTTCTTTGCATGTCCGTGTTGGGTTTTGTGTTTTTTGTTTTGTAAGGAAAAAGATCCTTCTCAAAGCAAGCACGCAACCCAAAGCATCACCCCCCTCTCTCTCTCTCTCTCTCAAATTTTTTGTATAGCTCAATTGGTTCAAATCTATTTTAAGAGAGTAGAGGTCTTGGGTTCAAATCTCCTTTTCGTGAGGGCGAATTTTTCATTTCCGCACATTCCCGCACTTCGTCGGCATCTTCAACAACTTTTTTTCAAAAAGCCATAACTTCTTCATCCGAAAGCTGTTTTCAGAGCCGTTTTTTTTAAACCAGCCTAATTTTTCGAGATCTATCCATTGGAACACTTAGTTTCAGCATCTTTAGCTTCAATTTCCATTGAAATGGAAAGTCAATACCAAGTTACCCTTGACAACACCAACTACTTCCAATGGTTGTCCTACATTGAGGATTACTTAGAAGTAAAGGTCTCTACAGAATAGCCTCAGGCCAAGAAAAGAAACCGAAGGTTAAAGATAAGGCTGCTAAATGGGAAAATAGGCAAGATCAAGCATGTGGATTGATAGGGATGTCTATTTCTCCAGATCTTAGATTCCATATTGCAGAACTTGATACTCCTGATGAAGCAATGAAACAAATCAATAAAGTTTTTGGGATTAAAAATGAACTTTGAGTCCATCAACTTGAAAATGAGTTGCTTACATTGGACCCTAATAATTTTTCTTGCATTGAAGATTTCTTGTCTAAGTTCAAAACCCTTAGATATCTCTTGGAAGGTGTTAAGGTTAAGAAAGAAGATAGTAACCTTATCTATTCCATTCTTACTAAGTTGGGACCAGCCTACTCTGTGTTTGTTTCCACCTTCCATTCTACAAGAGAAGCCTTCATTTCTCAAGGAACAGACTACAATTCCCCTTCCTTTGACTCTTTTTGTGATTCTTTAATAAGAGAACAAGAAAAACTCTTACACCTTGGTCTTCTTAATCTTGGAAACTCTTCCAAGAAAGCGTTAGCCACCCAGCAGCAACCAAATTCAAAGAATCCTAAGAATTCATATCCTAAAAAGAATGGTCCTAAACCAAACAAGGGTCCTAAGAAATCTCAGCCTCAAAATGAAAAATCATTTCAGCAAAATGATAACACAAATAAAAACAAATGGAAGAAGACTGATAGACATTGCAACTTTTGTAATCGAGATGGCCACTTAGAATCCAAATGCTTTAAGAAGATGGAAGCCTTGGAAGTAGCGATGAAGAAACATAACATCCATTTGGAGAAATCTTCAACTTCAACTTCATCTTCAGGAATGGCACTTTCTCCATGTGGTTTTCAAGCATCTCGATCTGGCTATGCACTAAATGTATCTTCTTCTTCTCATTCTCATGAGTGGCTCATTGATTCTGGAGCTTCTTATCACATGGCCAAAAACAAAGCCATGTTTTCTTCTTTAAATGATTGTAACACCAAAAATATATATGTTGGTGATGATAGATCTCTTAGTGTTGTAGGGATTGGAACTTTTCATCTAGACAATGGTCAATTTAATGATGTATTATGTGTTCCAACCTTATCCTGCAACCTTCTATCTATATATCAGAGAACTCATTCAGGTGAAGGTAAAATCGTTGAATTTTCACTTCATGATGTTGTAATCAAGGACCTAAGAGATCCTAAACAGATTTTAGCTACTGGCATTGCTGATGATTCTACAAGGTTATATAAGTTTCACAACTTTGGGTCATCAAATCTTCCCTTAGTATTTGTTGCTCATAATGATGAAGTGAGCAAACTTTGGCATGAGCAATTTGGTCACTTACACTATTGCTCCCTTCAGCATCTATGTAAAGAAAATATGGTGACAGGTCTTCCTATGGTATCTTGCAGAGATGGTGTTTGCTCCGGATGTGTACTCGGAAAACATCATCGGGACAGTTTTGAAAAACGTGCCTCTTGGCACGCCTCAGCCCCTTTACAGCTTGTGCATAGTGATTTATGTGGTCCACTTCCAATTGTTTCATTCTCTGGCTGCAAGTATTTCTTAACTTTCATTGATGATTTCTCCAGACGCACTTGGGTATACTTCTTAAAACTTAAGAGTGAAGTATTTAACACATTTTTGGCCTTCAAGGCCTTTGTTGAAAAACAATCTGGACATCAAATTCTTAAGCTAAGATCTGATAATGGCGGAGAATATGTTAAAAACACATTCATTAACTTTTGCACTGAGAATGGAATTCAAATGCAACATACTGTTCCATATACTCCACAACAAAATGGTGTAGCTGAAAGGAAGAATCGCACCTTAAAGGAAATGGCTAATTGTATGCTACAATCTAAAGGACTTGGTCTTAGCTTTTGGGCAGAATAAATTAACTGTGCAAATTACATAATAAATCGCACTCCTACTAAGGCTTTAAAGAATATCACTCTAGAAGAAGCATGGAGCTCAATCAAACCAGATGTAAGTCACTTTCGTGTTTTTGGAAGTGAAGCGTGGGCCCATATTCCAGATGAAAAGCATAAAGCTTTAGAACCTAAGAGTGAAAAATGTACTTTTGTTGGATATTCTGAAAATGTCAAAGGCTATAGACTTATTCCATTTAAGTCCAAAAATGTTATCATTAGAAGAGATGTAAAATTTGATGAAAATATATCGGCCTGTGAGCCTAGTTCGGCGGATGTGCCACCTCTCCCTATCTCTTCTACTTTTGAAAACATTTCTTCTTCAGATGATGAAAGTGAGGATGACAATCCTCCCCCACCATCTCAGGATCCTCCTTCAGCTCCTCAGCTTCCAAAATGGGTTCGTGCTACTCGAGATGCAGTAGGTGATCTTGCCAGTGATCTTACAGATCAGCGACGCACACGTTCTCAGTTTGACAGAGCCTCTCCTTTACTGGCTTAAGCTCCAGTAAATTATGATCCTGACACCTTTGGAGAAGCTTCAGGCCATCCAGATTGGGAAGCAGCTATGAATGAAGAATATCATTCTTTATTGGCAAATGATACATGGGATCTTGTTCCTCTACCAAAGGGACGAAAACTTGTTAGATGCAAATGGGTTTACAGAACCAAGTATGGACCAGATGGGAAAGTTGATAAACATAAAGCTCGTCTTTTTCCTAAAGGTATTTCACAGGTTGAAGACATTGACCACACTGAAACCTTCTCCCCTGTTGCCAAAATGAACTCTATCCGCCTTGTTCTTTCCCTTGCTGCCTCGTTCAAATGGTAAGTCCATCAGATGGATGTTAAATCTACCTTCTTGCATGGGGACTTGCATGAATAAATCTACATGGAACAACCCATCGGCTTCATAAAAACAAACTCCAGCCTTCTATGTCAGCTTAAGAAATCCCTTTATGGTCTCAAGCAAGCTCCTCAAGCTTGGTATGCCAAAATGGATAGCTTTCTTTTAGAATCTAGCTTTTCTAGGTGTCATTCTGACAATACTATCTACACCAAGAAAGTGGGAAAGTCTCTTATCATTCTTGTTCTTTATGTTGATGATCTTATCCTTACCGGTAGTGATCCCAACCTTATAAACCATGTGAAGTCCATCCTTAAAAAGAAATTTGAAATGACAGACTTAGGACGCTTACATTATTTTCTCAGTCTTCAAGTCTTGCAATCCAAGGAGGGTATTTCCCTTTCCCTGTCCAAGTATGCCTGTGATATTCTAAGCCATTTTCACATGGAAGACTGTAAGCCAGCCCCTTCTCCCTTCCAGTCTGGAGTCAAACTTTCAGTCACTTGTACTTCTCCTGAAGTTGATGCTACCTTATATCGTCAACTTGTAGGAAAACTTTTGTATCTAACCCATACTCATCCTGACCTTTCCTTTGTTGTTGGCCTTGTTTCTCGGTTTATGCAAAACCCTCGTGAAAGTCATTGGAAAGCATCTAAAAGAATACTTCGTTATGTTCGAGGTACAATTTAGTTTGGGATTCATTATAGTGTCGAAGCAGCTCCTCTATTGGTTGGTTTCACGGATTCTGATTGGGCTAGTGACCCTGATGATCGGAAGTCTACTGCTAGTTATGTGTTCACTCTTGGTTCAGGACCTATTACATGGGCTTGCAAGAAACAAGGTGCCATTTCTCTTTCATCAGCAGAAGCAGAGTATCGTGGTGTCATAGAAGCTAGTAAGGAAGCCTTGTGGCTTCGTCAGATCCTGTTAGAGTTTGGCTTTCAGCAGCAGCATCCGACTACACTTTGGTGTGATAATCAAAGTGCCATTCAACTATGCAAAGACCCAGTCCAACATCAGTGCAGCAAACACATTGAACTGCACATGCACTTCATCATAAAGCTCATTCACGACCATGTTCTTGAAGTGCAATATTGTTCAACAGATGATCAAGTTGCAGACATCTTCACAAAGGCTCTCACAGAGGCGAAGTTCACTAAACTTCGATTTATGGTTGGAGTTCAGGAAGTTGTCACTAAGGGGGGATAGGCTCTAGTGCCTCCTTCCTTCTCCTATTGTATCATATTTGTAAATCCTTCAATCCTATCCCAAGTTGTTCTTAAGGGGGGATGTTATGATATTCCGACACATAGGAAATAGTTAAGTACAACTTGGTCTAGTATAGAGTTAGGTAAAGTGTGTTTCTATACCTTGTACATTTTGTAACTTACAATCCGACGGTCACGATATGTAGTGATCCGACGGTTCATTCTCTCCTCGGTATTACCGACACTTGATCCGTGGCTTGACACCCGATTGGTCCATGATTTCTAATTAAAGCGCATGGAGGGCCATTTGTAGGGTAATCCATCTATGAGAGAAGCTTATGTAAATTTTCATTCTTTTATTAATAAATTTCCTGAAGTGGCCGCATTGGCTCAGGCCGTGGACTGTTTCCCTCTTTGAGGGTTTTAACCACGCCAAAAATACTGGTGTATTGATCTGCAATCTGGTTGTGAGCGGTGTCCTTTGGTGTTCTGTCTGAGGAACTTACCCTATAAATTCCTACAAGGTAAAGGGTAATTGTCTTTCAAAGAAACCTTTTTTACATTCCTTAAGTCAACAGATAATCTGATTTCTCCTGTTTTCTTCCTTGTAGGCACTAAATTAGACACCCACTCTGAAAATCTGATTGGTGCAATTATCCTTGCATCATGTATTCGTTTGATTTCTTTTTTAATTAAAGGAAGCAGTACAAGGTTGATTCTTCTAAGCTTTTGTTTAAATGGTTTTTGATTTTCCTTGAGGGGTATTGTATATTGAATTGTAGAGGTGTCATAAGATTTTGGGTCTTCATAGCTCCAGGCAAAAAGATCCTGGAATTCTTTGACCAGTTCAGCATACTTAAGTTTTTTATCAGGGGGCAAAGATTTGGATAGTTTTACCATTTTTGGATTCTCTTCAGTTCCTATGTTGTATTCTTCAATGTCTTCTTTCAGAGGTTCCATCTGGGGTTTCTTTGGAATATCATTGAAGTTAAAGAGATATTCTAAAGGAGTTAATCCTTTGGGCAAATGAGTGTCTTTCAAATTGATGATTTTAGATTCTCCTTCAACAATCTCATCAACATCTAATTCTTTAAGATCTTGTATTTCCTTTTTGGTAAATTTCGTTGGATGAAGCATTTGAGCTGCATTTTCTGCTGAAATGTCTGTTTCTATCTGATTTTCTGGATTAAACTCTCTAACTGTATCTACATCTATGTTACTGCTAGAGAATTCTTCTTCTAGGGTTAAAAAATTGTTGATCTAATTATCACTATCAAACACTTTCCAGTTCTTTACATTATCAGGTATGGCTGGCCTGTGTCTAATTTCAGCTGTGAATTGATGATTTGGTTCAAATGGTAATTTACAGGTGCTGGAAAACATGGCCAGGCTATGAGCTTGCAAGTTATGTTTTCTCAGGATTTTGGAGAGCTGAGTTTCTAGAAATGTATTGAGGATCTCTATAGTTGTTCCTATGTATTCTCTTAATCTAGGATCATTTGTCAAAAACTTCCCTTTTATCCGTTGAATGATTAAATCAGAATCTCCTAGAACTAATACTCTAGTTGCTCCCAATTTCTTGACGAGTTTAAGACCTAGCAATAGAGCTTCATATTCAGCCATATTATTAGTGCACATAAAGTTTAACCTATAGGCATGGCCTTCAACATGATTTTTTTCAAGGTTGTGCACCCAGAATCCTGCTCCTGCTCCTATTTTTTTCACAGAACCATCAAATTCTAATTACCAAATGATTTCATGTTCATAATTAGTATCTGGAGTTTCAGGGATCTTTTCAATAGGGAGATCTGGTTTTTCAGTTTCTTCTGGTTTATCTGATGTTTCATGATTTTCAGAAATTTCTTAGATTCGGACACTAGACCTTTCATTTGCAATTTTCTTTGTTTCATCTGCTATAACTTTTATTTCATGTGGGGGATCAATTTCAACATTGTAAAGGATAAAAGAATCCATATCTGAATGTATTGAGTAGATAGAGAAATTTTGAGGTTTCTCTTGACTACTTACTACATACTTCATTAAGGTTTCTCTGTATAGTCTCTTGGGTTGACCAAACACTGAAATAGTAGTGTAAGACATGTCTAACTGTAGGATATTGGACTAGTGACACACATAAGTCTTTGATTAAACCCAAACATTTGACCTGACTTGAATCAAAAGAGAAAAGGTCTTTATATGGTCTGGTGATGTCAAGGTCTAACTTCTCCATTACAAATTTAGGTATTAAGTTATGGGAAGTACCAGATTCAAACATGGCATTATGAAGTATTTTATCATGTATGTTTAAACCTACATGGAAAGGAAGAACTTCTCCCTCTACAGTTTTTTCATTTACTTCAGGGCCAAAGATCAATTCAGGCTGATCATCAAAAATTTTTACTGAATATTTGTTCACAAAAATTTTAAGTGATCTACTGATTTGACTTCTGTAGACATCATGTTTAGCTAATTCTGATAATGGAATAGCTATCTTTAGTTTGCCTACTTCTATCTCAAGATTGAAACATTTTTCAGTCTGAGTTCTTGTATTTCGGACAAATGGATTTTCTGCGTTTTTCTCCTCTTCGAGAGTGGGATTATGGGCCGAAGTTGTTTCCAAATCAAATTCTAGAGGCTCTTCTACGTTTCCTTCAGAAGGAGTAGAAGTGGAAGGTTGTCTGTTAGGTGGTTGATTATCTGATCCATTTCCAACAATTGGGTTATTAGGGTTAGGATCTATTTTAGAAAGAATATGTACAGGGGGGTACTGATCTTACCTTTGTTAGGCTACTTGGTACCTTTCTGTTTATTTGTTTTAGGGACATCTATTCTTCTACTCCTCAGATTGTATTGTTTATGGACTTTATAAATGGCTGTATCATATCCCTCCCTAAAGTCAAATGATTCACCTCACTGAGTTTGGAATCGTTTAAGGATGTGAGCTTCCTGATACTCTTGGGTCAAGAAAACTTGTTGTTCACTGTTGAGCCCCATCAGATTAAGTTGAGTGTCTTCCATTGTTTCATCAGAAGTTGAGGCTTCAGCATAATTTTCTTGAAATGGGGGCCTAATATTTTGGTCAGGCCCTGTCTTTCCAGTGTTAGGATTTTGGTTCTTCCTGAAATTTGGATTTCTCCCAGTATTGCTTGTTTCACCATCCCAAGGGGATTTTCTCTCGATTGTTTCAGCTCTATCTCCAAGTCGATCCATTCCTTTAATAATAGCATCTAATTTTTGTTCAAATGCAGAAGGTTCTTCTTTGAAAGGTGTCCTCCTTTCAGCTCTGGCTCTAGATCGTTTAGATATCAGGTTGGCCTCAACACTGACAACTATACTCTACATCTCTTCTAAGTTTCAAGGAGATCTTTCCCTGAGTTGGTATGCCATATCAGAATCAAATGCATCAAGGAATTTGATCAAGGCAAAATCTGGAGGAGGTCTGAGATTTTGAGGAATAGCATTGTAAACAATATTGAATCTGGTACAGTAATCTTGGACAGTTTCTTGTGTGCCTCTTCTTAGGTTTTCATATTCTAATAAAATGTGGAAAGGATCTTTCTTCTTTTCTCATTTGTTCAAGAAGGTCTGATAAAGAGCTTGTGGGTCATTGATACTATTTGCAGGGAGGGCTCTAAACCAAGTTCTAACATCTCCAATTAAACTTTGAACAAATACTTTCATTCTGACATCATCAGCATCGATCTCATAACTTTGAAAATAGTCGGTCATTTTATTAGTATGTTGTTGAGCTGTGTAAGTGTCAGTACCTTCAAAAGAAGGGGTTTTAATTTGATATTCTTGGGGCATAGCCCCTGGATTGGCAGGTAAGTTAGGGGAGTATATCGGTTTTCCATGGTTGCTGAAATAGATGTGACAATTGGAGGAGTAGGGATAACAATGGGAATGTGTGTTGTAGATGGATGAGTGGAAAGGGTAGTTTGAGGTGCTGATGGTGAACTTGGAGAAGCTGTAGTAATCACAGAAAGGTTTGGTGTTCTTTCAGAAGTAAGCTCAGATTGAATGGAGTTCTGCAAATGTCTGTCAAAGTGTGAAGTAACAACTTCAATCTTCAAATTTTCAATGAATATTGGATTTTGAACTGTGTGGGTTAACCCAAATTTTGGAAAGGTCTCAAATAAAGATTTTTCAACATATTTATCAATAGGTTCGTCCTCAGGGTAGATCCACCTCAAAGGATAGGATCTTTATCTATATAAGGGCCGAGAACTAGCAGAATTTTCTTGGCTCCCTTGTCTTCTAAGAATCCTAGGAATCAGATTAAGATTTTCAAACATAGGTGGGGGATTAGGATCAGGATTTGATCTGGTGTAATGAATCTTTTCTAAAGCCAGTTTCTAGGTGTGTTTTTGGTTTTTTGTTGGAATAGTTTTGACAATACAACTTTAACAGTCTCTTCTAGGAGGTTTTAGATGTGGGAGTTTTGAACTTTCCTAAAGACTTTTTTGAAAAGATGAACTGATCAAGTATTTGAAACCAACTGTCCAATCTATAAGCTAGACCAGAGATATACTGAAGTAGCATTCATTTACTTCTGCAATTGCAAAGAAAAATTATTTCAAAGGCTACCTGGCTAACTTCAGGCTCCGTCTGTAGCTTATGAAATAAACAATAGTAACAAACAATTATTGAGGTCCCCAGTGGAGTCACCAGTGATGTTATCACTCAGATTTTATTAAAAGTTGTAAGAAAGGGAAGGATGCCGAGGTAACTGCAGACCAATCTTTTAGGTATAGAATCTATCTAATATGTATTCAGAGAGGGCTCTCTCTTTATGATGTAGCTTTGTTTTAAAGGTATTAGACTAGTTATGAAGTTCAAGGGTTTTGTTTGAGTTTGAGTGGTGAGATTCGATAGAACAGAGAGGTAAAATAGAGTAGTTCAGCCCATTGGGCTAATGGAGTCAAAGAACATGGCTTTCTGGATTTGGTTTCTTAATACAGGATGGCTTCACAGAGCAAGGTAGTCAAACAAGGAACAAATAGAGACTGGAAAAAGATGGAATGGGCTCAAATTGGGCGAAGGGCAGTTAAGAATCCTTCAACCTATTTAAAGAGGGAAATTGGATGATTACTAATAAGGAGCAGTTAAGTATTCTTTAGCAAATAATCAACATGAAAGAATCAGGAAACAGGAGCAATTAAGATTTCACTACTTATTCTAATTCTGAAGAAAACACAGAGAACAATAAAGACTGAAAACAGAGTGCAATCAAGCATATTCTGAAATTAACCTTTTCTTTATCATTTAGATTATGAAACACAGATGATATAATAAACAAGAAAACTATAAAACACAAGATATAGAGGACTTATTGGTCCAGAGGTTGATTCAAGAAATATGTGACAAGTCCTCTACTTCGATTCTTCATCCAGTAGGCCATACAACAACTGATTCCAACATCTCTTTATTCCAAAATTTCAATATTACAACAGGGTTTAGGAATCCACCCTCAATACTCCAATGGAGGGGGTATTTATACTCAAAATTTCCCAACAAATATCTCATAACAATTGTGAGATAATATCTAGGGTGAGCAATAATAATTTACAGTAAAAATAGAAATGGCTAGTCTTCTTTAGTAACTCTGTGCTGGCTGCCTGTCTTAACTGATACTCTTTAATTCTGATCAGATACTCTTTAATTCTGATCAGATACTCTTTAATTCTGAGCTGATACTCTTTAACTGTGTTTTGATTCTTGCTCATCATTGTCCATCATGCTCTGGTAAAACAAAACAACTAACATGTCTTCTGATCATCTTTCCTCTGGCAATTTGTGTCTCTGAAGGCCCACTGATTAGGGTAGCAATCTCCCTGTATATCCTTTTATTTCTTTTTTCTGCGAGCCTGGAAGTCCCTCAGTGTTGTTTCGAACTATATTAAAGAGGAAGACTGCACTATGCAGGTTGAATGGCAGGCTGCGGAGCTCGCGTTGTAGCTTTTCTGGTTGGGTGATAGTTGAAAACTGGAACTGTGAACTCGGAAGTTTTAAATGCCTGGAGCGTTGTATGCAGAAAAATGTAGCAAAAATGACGATTTTACCCTTTTTATTCGACAAAATGAAGTTTTGGTAGGAATTTTTGATTTGATTGGGTGGATGACGTGAGCAGTACGGATGACATCAGTGGGAGTACAAGGGCAAGTGACGTCAGCAAAGGGCGGTGGTAGGCAGTTTTGCCCGCACCACTTTTGGGGTTGGGCAGTTTTGGACGGAGGGCAAGCGATCACCACAGATGGGTGATGCATGGCAATGGTACGAGGGCAAAAACCGCCGGTCCCCTGCAAGTTAAACATCGTCCAAAATGCGGTTGCGATATGGTTTATCAACCGTCGGATGGGCGAGGGTTGATCGGACGGTGGACGGGTTTTGAACATGGCGGAGGTTTAAACTGCGAGCCCGACCATAATAAAATAATGTTTTAAATTTATCGGGCGCAGTTTAATTTGTTTGTGGTAGTCTGGTTATCAATCAACCGGAGGTTAATTAATCCCTTATGGCGCGCGAAGAAAGGTTTATCAATAAATTTCAATAAATTTATCAATTCCATGTTTATACAGCAACTATGGTCGTATTCGACTAGGGGGGGATACATAGCATTTTGGGGTTTTTTAATGTATTTATATACAATACGGGATTGGGTAATAAAGCGGGATTTATATAATAAAAGTTAATAGTTAATATGAAAAAATGTAAATGAAAGCGCTAAGTTATAAACTTAGGCTTAGGATGAAAAAGGGGTTTTGAGGTGATATAATGTATTTTTCTAAGTAAAATGGGAATTCACTTAGGCAAACATTTATGAAATGAGATGAGTGATTTTAGTGATATTAAGAGTAGATTCTTAATATTTTAGGGGGGAAATTAGTAAATGATTAGGGAAAAATATGATGGGGAGTTAGTTATGAAACCTTGCCTCGCTTGAGCCGCTCTAAGTATAATTTCTGCCATTACACTTGTGATAGAAGTGAAAGTTAACACTTTTTAGAAACATAATCCATCACAGGTATCATTCTGCAACACCAATCTACCTACCCTGCGTACTTTAGTCATAACACTTTTCCTTCTTTCTTTGGGTGCACTTAGACTAGCAAACCCTCATCAAATTTTCTTTTCTTTGCATGACAAGCCTACCTAAGTCTGCACTAATTACATCCAAGGGCTCAGATTTAACTGTTGAGCTCCTTTGTTTCTCTACCTATCTACTTATCTGCCAAGATTAAACAGTTTGGTCAGATTTTTATTCTCTATCTCTAAAACAAGAAATTAAAACATAAACTAGCCAAGATTAAGCTGTGTGGGCTTTCATCAATTGTGGCAAAAATTGACAAGTTGCACACAATGCTTTATTTACAGAAAATGAAAAAGTTGTGGAATTTTGGACTTGCACACTTTCCTGGTCTACTTTTGTTTGAGGTTCATTTCTTTCACTGTTTTGACCATTTTATTCTTTTTACCCTTTGATTTCTCTTTTAGGGCATACCCTCTTTACATTTTTTACATTTTTTGATTTTTTGATAATATGGAAACCTTTGCAACAAGGAAAGGGATGAACATATTATAGAGCTCAACCAGTCAATCATGAAATATGACACCTATTGGTATAGGAGTATAACAACAGGTACAACCCCCCCAAACAGTCACACTATCTCCGTACGTCACAGAAGGAACTGCACAGATTGAACAGACATTGCACGATTGTATGGAAAACACTTTCATGTTACCTGAAGGCACATTAGCAGTCGTATTAGCAGCCATAGGTGAGGTTGATCGGGTTGTGATGAGCAGCATGAAAGGTGTGGGCTTAAATTTGGCATCCATGCCGTGTGACACCCTGTACCAGTTGTAGGCTGGGGTCATCGCAGAGCTCCACACCAAGGAAGGTCACGCAATCAGCTCAACCTCCAGCATGATGATTTAGTTATGCAGATCATGGACTGGAGCAGGTAGTAGAGGATACGTGTAGGAGCATTCCAGAGTTGGTCATGCCGGAAAAACTACCAGCAGCCGAGCGGGTCCATAGATTGGAGGTCGGAGTCTGTGAGACTAGGGAGGAAATGATGAAGGTTCAGTTGGAGCTAAACCTGTAGATCGTCGAGCTGCGATTGAAGGCGCAACCCTCCACACCCCCAGAATTCAAAGAGCAACGCACCCATGCTATCCAGATGGGGTTGGATCAGATTGGCCCGGTGACACTGGATTGTACCGGGATGTTGGAGCAAGCACTAACCATGCTTACGCACCTGCAGGAAGACTCGAACCTTCAACGTGTGGAGACAGAGGCGTGCGAGTTACAGCAAGAGTATGACAGTGTCTGAGCCACTGTACAGATAGTTTTCCTTACTCAACGACTCGTCAGACTACAACAGGAAAGGGCACTGAAGGACTAATTAGATGTCGCGCACTAGAAAGAAGCCCTACTCAAAGCAAGCATCCAACCATGGATTGATGAAGTGTTCACAATTACTGCTACCATTGAAGGGAAGTTGGCACAAATGCAGGAAATTTATGTGCTCAGACAGGAATGTGACCCGGCTCACGAAGTTTCAAAGATACGGGTATAATAAGTACAGCAGATGGTCGAACAGTGTGTTGCGGACACCCAAGCTATACGGGACTTACTGGATGGACTTCGCACAAAGATCGCCACACCAGCTGAGTGACTAGGGACGAGTCACATTGATTGTGTTAGGGGCCTATTAGGTAGCGGATCCCCCCGATAGCATGTTTTGGGGCTTAAAGCTCGAGTTTTGGTCCATGTAATGTAACGACTCCATGAAGTATGAGTGCAGAGTGCAAAAGTCTAGCATGAGTCATAGGGTTGTCTGCCCTAAGAATTGTAAAGCAATGTAAATTTGTGTCGGCCTACAAATTCCTTTTACACTTAGAGCAAGGCTCTATGTGTAAAAGGCATTAGATGGGATTCAATGGAATAGATAGATGCGAAGACATGATTAGAGCATAGGAGTTGGATCTGAAGTGTATTGGGTTGTACTAGTAGGAAGAGGCTCTGCATCTGAGTGCACAAAGGTCTAGTAGAGTCCGCAGCCATATGTGTCGACCCCTGCAGCTATGTGCGCAGGGCGGAGTTAGGTCTGTAATTGGAACTTGAAAGATAATAGAGATAAGTTTGATTTGAATATTGAGAATCTGTGTTTCTATTTATCTTTATGCATTTATCCTATTTATGGTTACACACATTTATCTGTATGTTGAATAAGGAATAAGAACATTTGGCTCAAACAATTTAAGTTAAGCACTAATAAGATAGCACAGTAAGTAAAAAGATTAGGGTAGTGCTTTGTTCACGCTCTTATAGAGTTGCGCAAAGGTGGTAGCGCGGGTTGCGAAGGATAGACAACTGTGCGGAGCAACACGAGCGCGCAGGTTCAGAGAAAAAGCTTTATCAAGACATCCCTAGGGTGTGGAAACCTAGTTCCAGCACCCTCCCATACTACCTTGGGTGAGACCTCAGTCTGCGCATCACGGACTATTGCTGAAAGGGCTGTAGTTTCGGGATTTGTTCGATTATAATCACTTCTAGACCTGGGTCAGGCCCCAAGTAGCCAACAAGCTAAATGGCTGAAATGATTAGGATGGGACTGAAATCTCTATTTTGGTTCTCTTGACCTAAGTTGGGAATATACCAAATCTTTATGTATATATATATATCTATATATATATATATATATATATATATATATATATATATATATATATATATATATATATACAACTTAGTAGGTTATTTTCCATAAGAAATTGAATTTTTGTTGCTACCATTACTGTAAATTAGTCACTTTACTCTATAATTTTCATGACTTAGTACAAAAGTTTTATTTCTAGTTCTATTGTTGAGGTAGAAGGTGAAATTAAAATGGGATGAAGTAAGGTAAAGAATGAGTATGAGGTAACTTTCAGCTTTCCAATTGCTAATCCCACTACCAATGTCCACATGAAGAGCATTTCTCCTTCAGTGCTTCCAATATTTCAAGGACTAGTAAGTGAAGACCCTGACACTTTCTTATTTTGAATTTGATGTTTTATATCACAGCATGGATTATTCTATTTACATACATATATTAAATTTGTTTCCTACTATTATTAATGACTCAGCCTTGCAATGGTTAATGGGATTACAAGAAAAAAGTACTACAATGTGATAGAGTATGAGAAAATCATTTCTTAAGAGATATCAAGATTATTTTATGGCGAGAAAACTATAAGAAGAAATATTTAGGATGGTATAGAGAGAAGATGAAAGTTTAGAGGACTACTTAGAAATATTTTTATACAATCTTCTGCGTGTGAGGAAACATAATCTAGATCCTTAGTCTAAACAAATCGTATCTCTGAAGGGCATTTTTGAGGAATCGATGAACAAGCTCAATTTGATGGGAATTGGGGATATCTCTAAATTTTCTTTTGATGAGATTGTTGAAATTCATAGGAGGTATCCTCGAGGGAAAGGATGAATTGGAAAGGGTTCCCAATGTGATTTCCATAAAAACCTAAAAACATCCTCTTATGGTGTGACTAGAACAGAATTAGGGAACCCACTAGACATTTTTAAAACTAATTTATTGTGTACCTTTAGTTTACAACTCAATACTCTAAGTTTTTAAAATAAATAGGAAGAGGAACATGTCACCCTTGCCATATTTTTTCCAAGATGCCAGAGGAAGCACTCAAGGAAATATTATCCTCTTAACAATATTGGTATTTGTGCCATTTGTGTATAAGAACTTTCTACTGATAGTTATCCCTCTTTTCTAGGTCTTAAAGTGGTGTACCAAGGAGACGATTAGTCAATAGAATAAATTTAGTCATTGGAAACTAAAAATCCATGGTAGTCTCAACCCCAAAGTATGACTTTTGATTCTACTACTACAAATTTTTTGTATTTTCCTAGTCTGCAATATATCTCTTGGAATGTTACAACACCATCAAAGATGTGACCCCAACAACCATCTCAGAACCAACCTTGGCAGTAAGGTTGGCGAGGATCTAGTCATGGGATTGCACATCTATATCCTTACTCCAGACAACCTCAGTACTCCACACATCCGCAAAAATTTCCACAAACTTATGAGACACCAATAACTTCCCAGCAACAACCCCTGAACACACAACTACAACTACCATCCACCCAACCTCCTAGGCCAAATCAATTCCCTATCAAACTTATCAATAAACCAAATAATAAGGAAACTAATCTTATTTTGTAAGATGAGTTGCATACCTTTTGAAATTATACCAATACTCCCATAGAAGTGTAAGACATCCATTTATGGTCCAAGAAGGTTCTCGAAGGTCATAACCCCATTATCATTGAAGAAGAAATGGAGGAAGAATATCCTACTCGTATAATTGAAACTAGTTCCCATACTATGCCTCAACAATATGTTAGACCTATAGAACAACCTTCAACACCAATAAATACACCTTATCCAAAAATGTTGAATGTAATAAAACTAGTAAGTCCCCCTACATATACGTGGTTAATCAACTTTAGAATATTTTTGTTAGGATCCCATTTGTTATATGGGATTTACAATCACAGAAAAAAGTATCTCCCCTAGGTCATTGGCTAACATACAACAACAAAGAGACAAGGAACACAATGCTTTTCCTTAAAGTAAATAGATGAAGGAGTGAGGCCTACCTAGGATCCTTCGCACACTTCTCTCCTTCTTTAGCGTGTAAGCTCCAATTCCATCTCCGAATACCAAAATAGAACCTTCATAGTTAGATAACACAATCTAAGAAACTATGAGATTTATGCAGTATCATCTAATTACTTCATTCAATAGATCAATATGGTATTGAAATAAGTGAAATAAAAAAATCAGATATAGGAAAACAATGAATTCTTTGCATTAATGTAAATGGAAAGAGATTACAACCATAAGTAGCAGTTGATCTTGTAGAAGAGCTCCTCCAAGTTGTTGACTTGTCATTTCCTTGTCACAATATGCACCTCCAATCACCCTAAATGCATCAGATGATAACCACTCACTACAATAGCATAAGAGTAGAATCACTCTCCAAAATCCAACCCCCAACCACTTAAAAGGCTTGGAATATATAGAGAAGTAGGGTAAGTTGGGAGTCCTTATCCAATTACCAATCTAGGGTAAGAGATCCACCTTTAATGGAGGGATATGATCAAAGGATAAGTGGTGAAAAATCCAAAGTAGGGAAGGATAGGATCTGAATGTTTTATCCAAGGTAAGTAGTTGAAACAACTTCTAGAAACTCCTAAAAGGGGAAGCTTCTGGAATCCCGATCATTCTCCTAGATTTCTAGAACCAACGCAAGTGCAAATGGGAAAAACCTGTTGGTGACCAACACAGGCCACAATGGAGAGACCTGTAGGTGAACGCAACCCATTAGGATTACAGGGAGCATTGGTCCTCAAACTAGCTCAAATGAAGCAGTTTAGGGATGAAACTCTAAGGGGTGAAGGGAACATTCTTAGGGATTTGTGAAAGATGGTGACAAGGGGGAATAGGATGTTGTTTGATCCCATTAGGAGGTTCATTGATCGGATGTTACAAAATGGCCTATAACAAAATTCCCACCTAAAGAAAAATTCAAAGATGATGGTTGATGACTGAAGTGCTTTACCTTGTGACAAGTTGGGATCAAGGGCAATAGGCAAGATTCATATGTTCAATACATTTACAACATGAAATATTTGTTTGCTAAGGGAGACATAACCATACTCAACTCATAAGCTAACATAACATGCACAATGATCAAATGACGCGTCCACAGATGAAATTGGTGAAACCATGACTAGATGACTATCTATATGATCACAGCCATCATACATTGTGATCTTTGTATAACTCCTAAAATCACAGCCTAGATGAATTAAACTAGATCGGGGGTCTTCTATCTCATTCACACAACCAACCAATGTATGAATCTAACCATGTGAATCAATGAGCTAGAGTCAAACATGGTAGACACCATCAAATTACTAACCAATGATGTAAGTCGTTAACAGATGTGAGAGAAACCATCAATAATGTTAATGGCTCTAAAAGTACTATAGTATAATCTGTATGGTGTGAATAAATGAGTTGATGTTGAACACCATACAAAACCTTTCGGTCGAAGGCCATTGACGTAAACCTATCACTGAGAGAAAGGAAACTTGCCATTGATGTATGCAAGCACCAGGGTACCAAAGGTGTGTTTCTAAGTCAACTTCCTCGATGATGTGTGTATGTAGGCAGGAAGTGACCTGTCGTAGGATGGATTTGATGTATCCCCCATCAACGACATGCAATGGGTATCATGATTGAGATAGAATAATCAGAATGATGTTGACATGGAACTAGATCAGGAAAGGCAGGCATGAAATGAAGGCTTAAGAATATTGTAGCAGAGATCAACTGAATGACTTCTCTTGAACACACCAGCGACACTGAATGGAGTTGGCAACATTGACCCAAAACCAAAATGGAGGCTCTCAAAATGGTATGATAATCAAAAGATAAACAGACTACCCAACCCAATAGCCACAGAGATGAAGTGGAAGAGTGGCGTGTTGAAGTGTGACTCACTGTGATTAGAAAAATGGAATCTCTTGTTTTCCCAATTTCCCCAACCATACTGGTCAGTACCTCTTTATTTTTTTACAAGCATGAGGAGGATAACATATGCTTGATCTGTAAGTTCATCCTTCAGATGAATCCCTCTAAGTATATTTAACAAACCCTGAGAAGGAGTGGTTTGGCACCGTCATGATCGACGAGTCCATCGATGTTTGATGTTTTTATGAGTCTAGCGAGGGTAAAAATCGAAATCTTTTTCACATTTAGAGAGTTTGAAAAATAGGTGAAAAAGAAAACTCCAAATATCCCTTTTTGTAGGTAGTCCATTAGTTCCGAAGAGGTAGAAAACAATACCAAGAGAACTTCTTAGACATGTTCGACTAAGGTATTCCTTTCTCATAGATAGTCTAACCCAGTCTGGAAAAGGGTTAAAATTATACTAAGTAGACATATTGTCATTTACTTTTACGATTTCGAAAAGACATGTGCTCGATGATATTTTCATATTTTGGGAGTCTAAAAAGATCTAAAAGAAGACTCCTCTGGGAGGAACGAGTGGTATAAAGCGTAGCAACTGGTTATGATCATGATGGAGCTACTCAAAACATGCAAAGTTCAAGAGGTTGGCTAAGAAGACCACTCAACACAACGATTCCTCAAGAAATGGAAAAACAACCAAGTGAAAGCATATGAATGGCCAAGAAGATGATGACGATGGAATGAGAAAACCAAGGTTCATCTGGAAAAAAGAGGTTGATAAAAATTGAAATCACGAGGGATAAAATGGGAATGGTTTCATTTTTACAGAAGCATGAAACATGGGAAACTATGCTTGAAAGTGGTTTCATTTTTACACAAGCTTGAAACATGGGAAATTATGCTTGAAATTGGTTTCATTTTTACACAAGCTTGAAACAGAGGAAAAACTATGCTTGAAATAAGTTTGCATGCCCCCAGCATAATGACTCAATTCGAGGTACATTCCCCCCAAGCTTCATTTCATGCACCTAAGTAGACTACTGGGTACTAATAGATGGATGGAATGAAGGTACATTTACGAGATGAAGTGAAAGACTTGACTGGGAATTTACGAGATCTAATCAAAGACTCTAGGAGATCTATTTAATTTTTTAATGAGCTTGACATGGGAAAAGAACTGTGCTCATGACACCTTGTTTCATTTTTTAATGAGCTTGACACAAGACAAGGAACTCTGCTCAATGAAACTTGTTTCATTTTTTAAGGAGATTTAAACAAGAAAAGGAACTCTACTCCAAGGACCTTGTTTCATTTTTAAAGGAGATTGACACAAGAAAAGGAACTCTGCTCCAAGACCTTGTTTCTTCTTTTAAGGAGCCTGACACAAGACAAAGAACTCCTCCCCGAGGACCTTGTTTCATTTTTTAAGGATCTTGACACAAGAAAAGGAACTCTGCTCCAAAAACATTATTTCATTTTTTAAGGAGCTTGAAACAAGAAAAAAAAAACCTACTCGAGGAACCTTGATCATGACATGTAAGAGTCCATGGATTCCAAGAGGATCTCATCAGATGGAAGATCAACACTCTGGAAGGGATACATATCAAAGGATCCAATGGAAATATTAGAATCCAATTCCCCTAGTAAATGATTCACCATATCCTCTACTAGATCGTCTATAGATTCAGGCATGGAACAAGTTTCCACATAATTAACCTATGGGGGGGATACCACTTTCATATAAGGACCATTTAGTGAAGTTGGTTGATTGGGAGTCAAATTAGGACCAAAGAATGAAATATGGTCAATAGCCACGATTCTTCCTTCATGTGGAAAACACATCACATGAAAGAGTGAAGAGGCAAGAGCTCCCATGACATACACATAGTCACACCCAAGGAATAGATTAAAATCCAAAGGGTCTTGGACTACCATCACATCGATATAGACAATTTTTACTCACAAATTAGTAGGAAACTTTGGAAGGATCCCTAATGGTTGATTGGTTCCTTTGTTAAAATCCAACAGACTCTAAGTAACAAGAACAAGGTGCGGAGAACCAAGAAGTTGAGGACAGAATAATAATAGATGCACCTTCATTTATGATTGTGATAGGGAAAACCACATTATAATTCTATACCATGATCTGGAAGGGCACACAAGGAGGAAGACGATATCATGTCAGTTGACTCCAATAAAAGGAAGTGACCATGGTACTTGGAGGGGGTGCCATGGGAACAGGAGAACTACCCCCTTGTGTTATGGGAATAGGATAAATTCTCTCCATTGTTGTGGGAATGGAAATATTTACCCCCTGTACCATTGGAATAGGAGGACTTCCCCCGAGTTCATTGGAATTTGAAGAAACGAGAATAACCTGAGTGGTACGAATTTCACTCTCTATAGGAAAGGTACGATTGAATGAAAGTGGAATCAATTCAACCATTTTCTCAACCACTTGTTGGTCAGGAATAGACTCATGGGATTCACATTCAAAGAGAGCAGGATTTATTGGATTTGGATTATGATCAATCATTTCATCAACTAGTGGAGGATTGGAAGAAAGAATTTGGTAACCAACTAGAAGTTGTGGTTGAGAAGTTGTAAGTTTTTCAAACAATTTTGAAGCTTCATCCATATAAGTACGAAGGTGAATAGGCTTATTCCCTTCACATAGATTATAGGAAAATTTGAATTTATCCTTTTTCCCATGGACCATACTATCACTATGTAACACCCTCCTCCCACATCCACCCAAGTAACCGTGCCGACTGGAGTGAAAATGAGGTTAGAGGATACTATAATTAGATTTGACCTCCATTGTGACCTTAAGGAAGTGGAATCAACAGAACATCACACATAGTCATCCAACATGAGCAATAGAACCCTAAAGAGACATGTCAACCACTGAGACAACTTCTCCCTAGTCGCTCTCATGCTATGGGCAAGGGAGCGACCAACAACCTAAGGTCACTCACATAGGCTTTCCTTCCAGTGACCAAATACCAAAATTGTCAATTTTGTGCCAACTATCCCAGGATTTAAGCCACTTTTTAAGGCTCAGAGCCCAGGCCACTGCCCAAAATGGAGTGATAGCTTGAAATTAGTAAAAGTATAGGGAAACAATGATGCAAAAGCAATAACCTGAATAATACCATAACCAGACCCCTACTAGCCATGACAGGAATTTCGTCAAACATATCATAAACATGTAACATATAGGTGTAAGCAACATAATTAAGTGTAGGGATCTCATACTTACTAGAGAATCGGTATGAACCATTGTTCCCTCATGTAATTTCCTACATTATCATCTATTGGGTCATACACACATTATCCATTCATATGAAAGTAAAAACATGTTGAGACATACATAGCTGTTGTCATAATATATACATATAACTAGTATAATAGGAACATAAATACCATAAACATATCATCCATCGAAATCCACATATACATCAATACATTTACACATGAAAATAAAGGGAATGAATTTCTAATTAGTGAATGCAATGAACCAACCAGAGATGAGACTACCACGTTCCACACGATCATATATTGGTTGAGCCAAGCCTCTCTTCAGCCAATCACCCCCTTGCCATATTCCAAGAATGAATGTAGGACTCATAGAACACATCAAAAACACAAATCAACATGGATGCCACCAAAGTTCTATGCCTCCTCCGTGACGAATTTGAGTGCTTCCTAGTCTTTCATGCTTTACCATTCATCCACAGTCTGATATAGGGATCACTAGGCCCTACACCGAGACATACTCTCTACGATTTGTTGTGCATCCCATCTAGGGATCATTAGGCCCAACGGAGAGAAAATCCACCTCTTAGCTTCACTGTATATCCCACCATTCACCGGCAAGGATTCCCTAGCCCACCGAGGCACACAATGTGGCTTTACCACAACCCATAGTCTGGTTTAGGGACCACTAGGCCATGTGTTTGTCAGTTCGGAGATCCACCCCACTCAACTTCAAATCCATTTGACTGTCCCACATTAACCAAACATGAGAAGCCCATCTCATCAAAGTTATTAGGAAATGGCAAGGTTAGGCCGAAGAACACTATCACACTTGCCAAAACCCATGTCATGATAGAAAAGAACAACATGAAATACCATGCATGCCAAATATAACAGGGAAAATACACATGCAAGTTGATACCTACAATGAAGCCTATTGTAGTTGCTTGATCCTGCCTTTCCCTTCTTGATCTTTGCTTCCTCTTGCCTTGTTTGTCTTTCTTGCTCCAATGCTAAAATGCTCGAAGAGAACTCTGTGTCCAAGAGTATGAGAGAGAGATAATAATGAGAGAGCTCTAAAATTGAATTGATTAAGCTTGCCAACTGGTCCCCATAAGCCTTTTTGTCAATGAGGCCTCTATTTTCTTCATTTTCCATCATTTTCCTTCAATTTCATCCTCACATGCAACCTGTGACCTTTCACCTTCCCCTTCTCCTAATTTCCATTATTTTCATAAATAAATGTGCCAAAAATGCCATTTTTCATTTCCAAAGCCTTAGCCATTTCCTTTCCTTTTCCAATTTCCTTAGCCATAAACAACCAAATGAACACTCCATAGGATGTCTTTCCAAACATTGATCTTGGAATGAGTGTCCCATCAATCGTGGTCTTACATATTTTACATGGAATTTTTACTAGGAATGTTACATAACCCTCCCCCTTGGGGGAACACCGTCCTCAGTGTTCAATGACACCTATAACCAAAAAGACTACTAAAAACAAAACATACTTCCCATGGAGCTCTATAACATAGCTCATTGTAGTATTTAGAATGAATGACCTTCTCAAAAGAAAAACATCATGAAAACATGATCAAATAACAACCATACCGCATACTGGAGCTTTATAACACAACTCATTATGATATTTATAATAACCACATATGCATATATGCACATTTGCTAAACTAGAAAATAAGATATTATGATGTTTGTATCAATCAACAAGGGAATCCAAAGGCTCACACCTCCACCCTCAAAGTAATAACGAGATTCACCTCCTTCCCAGGAAGTCCATAATTCACTGCAAAGCCAAATCTTCATCCAATGTTGAGTGTTATAATCATGCACCACTTGTCCTTTCAGTGAATAGTTACTGGCTCATTTTTCTAGGGTGCACTCCCAATGTGCTTTTGATTCCATCTAGAAATGAAAATTACCAAAGCAAAAACATCCCAACCTTGCATGCTCTACTACACAGTCCCTTGGGAAATCTGGCAACCCCTTCCATGTAATCACTCACCTTCCAAGTTCCGTTGGCACCCCCATCATGGGTAGTCCATCCCTTAGAAAGGCTTCCTCACATCGGATGATACAAAAATCAAGGCATATACTTGCCCCAAAACCATCATAATGGTCATAGCATGCTTATGGAAATCAATGGACACTATTGGGTACCAGTGTCCCACAATGGCCTTGCTCTTGAATTCTTTACCAGCGTATTTCTCCCTATTTCAATTTATTTTGCTGCTATTGCCAATTATTGCAATCAATTTCAATCACCCAATTGAGCATTTCATGCATTCCTTTACCAAGAACATAACTTCCATTAGATTTAAAATAAATTGAAATAATTTTTCATCATACCTCATTGGTAGCTCGTCAATAATGTACATTTGCAATTCTATTCGCTTCCTATCACAACAAGTAAAACTAGCATATTTGATGAAATCAACATGTATAAAAATATCTCATCAGGTTATCTCAAATATAACCATCATAGATTGAAATCATAAATCACATGTAACCATCATAAAACAGAATCATAATTCACATGTAATCATCATATACCAGAACCATAAATCACATGCATAATAAAACTGAAATAATATGCTGATACTTATCCTTTAATCGATCCTTACTTTTTCCTTTATTCTTATTTCATACGCACACGAGATCAATTGTCATACTTGACAATGCTTAGTGCCTTCTCCTCAATTGTGTGTAGACACACATAGTGTATATCACACCTGTACAATCTACACATGACATACAACACCATGAAATACATGCATCCACACCTGACATACAATGCATAACACAACACAATACATACTCCTACGTCTGGTGCATGACACGACACAGCATGTATGCATACACAATGTACATCACAAGACATACATTTTCATGCAAAACGAGACACCGCAAAATGCATACACATACACCTGATATACAACACAACTCATATGACTATACCAAAAATGCAAAACCACACAATACCTGTACCCACATAGAGTACAACACAATGAATACACATGTCATGATATCGTGACTACACAATGCACATACATAGTGTTGCATGCCTGCAACGCGGCATGTTCGACATGCACTCAATTCCACATGTACGCTAGTGCCACATGTGCCAAGCACCACCTGCGCAACGTGTGCATGACATCACATGTACATGGCACCAACTGCACAACATGTACACAACGTCATATGTACATTGCACCATTGTACAATGTGTACACAATACCACATGTACACAGTACCACACGCGCAGCATGTATGTGACACCACATGTACACATGGACACATGCACGACATGTACACAACACCACTTTCACACAACAACAATTGTACAACATGTACACAACACCACATGCACACAACATAAATTGTACAATTATGCGCACCACACCATATGTACATAGCACCACATGTACATAGCACTACATATCCAACACATACACAGCATCATCTGTACACAACACCACACATCCCACTTGTGCAAAGCACCATATGCATACAACACCACATATCCATCATGCACAGAGTACAATATATACACAACACCATATATCCAACATGTACATAACACCATCTATACCCAACATTGAATATTCAACTTTCATACAACACTATCTATATTAACAAATTGTACATAACATTGCATAAATGATAGGTACACTCACTAAATATACACCACACTTCATGCACACAACATCACAAATGAAACATGTACAGCATATCCACAACTGTAGTACCACACATCCAAAACCACACTGACTCTACCAAGCAACTATGTTTCCAGTGTCTTATCCATGCTTGTCTTAGCATGTCGTGGACCATGTTATATTCATTCCACTGATGTATCCTTCAGTGTTACCTATCATAGCATAAACATAGGCATAATGCAAGCATATAAATTCATATTCACATGATACTGGCCTCATATATTTGTCATGACTACTCTTCCCACTTGATTCCTCATAGCTAGGAACATCGTAATGTCATTCACATACATAAGCAATCATTCCTTCGCAAGAATGATTCCTGATGACCCCATCAGATAGTGACATAGATATACACATTTATATACATATAAATGTTAGCATTGAACAATCATGATCCATGATGGCACTATCAAACATGGCATACGTACATACATACATGTATACATATATAAACATCAACACAATCATGATCACAACATAATTACCAAATATCAAAAGGTCATGGTTAAGAGAACTTCCTTTATTCATGAACAACATGCACAACATTGAGAAAAATCGGTCCCAACATATCCAAAGAATCTGACACCTCAGATCCATTTACTTTACCTTTTTGGTTACCTTTCTCATGACTTTACTACTACCGTACATTTACCACAATGGACCCAACCAGTCCAACCAACTCTCATAGTCTTACCTTCCACTACGCTTACTCATGCACTAAGATTCATCCTTGTCTTACATTACCTATTTGGTACCACATAGCTCTCCCTGAGCTCCATTAACTTTCCTTTTTCCCAACCAATTCCCAAGACTCAAAACAATAAAAGGCAAGAACGGAAACAACAAGAAGAAGACCATGAAAACCAAAAGCAATATGACACTGCAACAAAGTGGCATAGTTATGCACCAAACACACACAAAATCGCAAATAGAGCACAAAAATCACAAAGTTCCAAAAGCACAAGACTAACAATAGACACCATGACTCAATCCCCATTGTTCCCAAAGAAAGTTCTACCAGAGCCTTCAAAATTTCATTACAATGTCTTGCCATGCAATCCCCTACATCATACTGCCATAAACACATAATTGTCAGTGTATAAATAAATATAACAATACACTAGTTACCTTACCTTACTATGCCAATCACTTGGATTTCAAATGAAAAAATCCACGCCATATCTAAAGGGACTCCAATTTCCTTAACAAATCCATCTGTAACTAGAGACTAGCTAACATAATTTTCAAGTACATGTTCATAAATCTAGCACTTATCCACATAATGTTAGACAATATTAAGGTCAAGGAGACTTCCTATATGTGAAGCACTCATTTGTTTGGAATTAGGGCTTCCAAACCTAGTCAAATGAATTCTTTCCCAATTCATTCCTTTTACTTTTTTACCTGGTTGCAATCGAGGCTTACTATGTACTATCACATCACCCAAATTTTAGTTATATAAACACATCAACTATTAACTTGTCACGCTACTAACAAGCATGTTTCCTGCAACTACTCACACATGTCAACCACATGTTCCAAATATCAAGGCAATCATATCTATCAATTCGAAATCAACTTTTACAAACAATCATGTCATAATCCATAGTTAACTCATAGTAATTAGACATAATGCTACAATTGTCAACTACATTAAAGTACATATCAAGTATCTCAACACATATATATAAGTACAACAATCTTAAAACAAGATCATTTGAGCACATACTCATATTATGCAATCCATCAAACATTCAACCAACTTGCAGCCATGCGATGCTAAATACATCAATTAGACAACATAATCAAACATTAAATTACCAAATATACAACATAAGAAAACTCATACCTTAATGTATCTCAGGGGAGGTGATCTTGTCTGCACAATAAATCCAAGTTAGCACGATACAACTTCACAACATATCAACTCAAACATAAATCATGATATCCATAACAGTAACTAACTAATACGTTGTTAGGTCCCTATACTACTAGTGTAACCCTTTATTATTATTAGTGAAACCCCCTTATTTTATTGTTGTGCCTATGTAGTACCCATATTATTGTTATTGTGCCCCATAGAAGCCCACTATTTTTATTGTTGTGCCCTTACAATATTATTGTTATGTCAGCTCTAATTATATTGTGACCCCTTGGACTCATATATATAGAAAGGAGGTCTTGTCATTTGTATCATCGAAGAATTATTCATTTGTGTAACATAAATGAGGTTTCCCCCTCGAAGACGCTAAATTCTAAGGCGTTGATCTCCCTTTTCTATCTTTTTGTGAGCTGGTTTCATAACATTTGGTATCAAAGCTTTCGATTATAGGGTTTCGCTGCTCCAAATAGGTCATCGTGGAATTTTCACTATAACGTTGTTTTTGAAACGTTTCAAAAGCTAAAACAAAAACCCTTTTGAGACTAAATCGAATTAAACCTCGGATCTAAATTTCAGATTTTGTCTCACTATATTTTCAGAGATATGATCGGAGGAAGTTAGGGTTTTTGCAAGCTCCAGAATTTCATCTAAACCAGGTCATCGTGGAATTTTGGCTATAACTCTTTCGATACGAAGTTTCAGAAGCTAAAAAAAAACCCTTTTGAGAAGAAATCAATCTAAACCTCAGCTCCGAATTTCAAATCCTGTCTCGCTATATTTTCGGAGATATAATCTGAGGAAGTTAGGGTTTTTGCAGAGCCTTGAATTACATTCCAAATAGGTCACCTTGGGAAAATCATCATAACTTTCTATCTGAGCATCAGATTGAATTTTCGTAAGAAGTTACAGAAAGAAAATGGATTGTAGTATTTGTTAATATCATTTTAAGAACCTAAGGTTGAAACAGTGACCCGTGGCATGTCGTACAATTTTTCTCTACTGAACCAGTCTATACTGAGGTCATCTTGGGAGATTGTGCATAACACTTTCTTGGAGAATCTAATGTTGATCTGACTGGTGGCATTAGAAAGAGGACATAGAGGGCTACTATAAGTCATTATTTTAGAATTGGAAGATTCAAAATTATAGATTTACAATCATTTCAATATCGAGCTCCTAAAATCAGGAAAAGGTGATATGAGGAAATTTGATGGCAAGGATCCGGTAAATTGGATACTACAGATGGAGCTATATTTTGATCTACATGAGGTGCAACTGTTATAAAAGGTATGTTTTGCATCTTCATATGTAGAACTGGATCAATTTTTATGGTATAAAGGGCTTTGTTATCATAAACCACTTGTTACATGGTCAGTTTTCATGGAGGAAATGATAGCACATTATGAGGATACAAAGAGAAACACCTTCTTTAGCCAATTGATAAATCTCAAACAGAAGGGTTCAGTGATAGAGCACATTGAGGACTTTCAAAAATTGAATATAAGGGTAAATGATATTCTAGAGAAGCAAAGGGTTGATGTCTTCATAGGGACTTTAAAGGATAACATTCAACATGAGGTTCATCTTTGAGAACATAATTCATTGGAGAAGCCATTCATGTTGGCAAGAAAAATTGAAAGTGAAATTATGGAAACAAAGGATCCCACCACTCACGACTATAATTATGGTAGTTTTTTTTCTCCTACCATTCTACAACCTACAAGATTTACACCACAATAATTGGAAGAAAAAAGAGAAAAAGGACTTTGTTACAATTGTGATAGCAAATACACTAAAGGTCATAAGTGTGCTGAGAAGAAATTATTTTACATAGACTATGAAGAGGAGGAGAAAAGTATCAAGAAATATCAAAAGAAGAGGATATACACTAGGAACCAACCCCAGAGAAGAAAGAAATGAATCCGAACATATCTTGTAAAGCATTAGCAAGAATGGACATTTCTAAAAACGATGAGGCGGAGGTTTCGATCGTGGATCTGGCCGGAACCAGGTCCTGACTGAACAGGGCTAGGGTTCACATTGGGAGCGTCGACCGGAGGATGAGTGTATGACGCACAGGGGTCCAGAGCTTCAGCTAAAGGAGAAACGGGCAGCTGGAGGTATTTTTATATTGTTTAGGGTGGACAGCTGGGAACAAGGGTAAAAACTATTTGACCCTTGCACTGGCAGGAAAGCTTGTTTTCATTTCAACCCTGTGAACTGAATAGTAACCATGGTAAACTCCAACGAGCTCGTGGATCTGGACCCAGTTATGGAGGATATACTGTCGGTATGGGGTAAAGACCCGACAGCAAAAAACATCGAACGGTATTTTGGAGAGACTGGGTCTTGCAGAACCGGAGCCCTTTCGCCAGAAACGCTCAGAATTAATCAATCTTTCATCCAGCTGACCCAGGGATATGATGAGAATGCGTTTCTTCATCAAGATTTTCTCGGCACACAGCAATCAGCCAACCCAGGCGAGGGTACCTTGCATGCAAGCTTCCGCCACCCGAGCCATGGCAGCAAAGGGAAATCGACTGCTGTGGAGCCAGTGTTATCTGGGGGTTTAGAGGACATAGTCAATTTCATTTCAAGCGCCGAGCAGACGGGTGAGAAGAAGGCCGGAAGAGTCTCAGCCATAACAAGGGTTTCCATTGGGAAAGATCAGGGCGTTTCAAAGGGAAAGGGAGGTCGGCCGGAAGAAGCGACTGCAACACCCTCAGTTCCACCAAAGGCAACTCATGCAGAGGACCCGGGCTTTCAGGTAACTCATCCCCCTACTGATAATTTCTTCCGGGAAACTGCGGATTTTCCTTTTTCTTTTAGGCCCGAGTCTGGGTTCAACACAACAAACCCTAGTTTGGAAGGGCCTGAATTAATCAGGGAGATAAGGGAGGAAGACACCGGCGGGAAGAAAAGAGGTGAGAAGCGGAAAAAACAAAGACCCATTGGCGATCAGGAACTGGAAGGGAACCTGGTCTTGGGGATGGAGGTGAGCATTGAGGAAACTTTGGAGGTGGCAGACTGTACTGTGGTGGGTAGGGCGAGAGGGAAGAAATTTTCTTCCAGTTTCCTTCAAGAATGGGGAGAAAAGAACTGGTTGTCAGGAAAAGAAAGGGCTTTTGAAGCCTCAACCCTGGCGAAAGGATGGTTTATGTTTCGGTTTGAGAACAAAGAGGCGGCTGATTGGGTGACTGCAAGGAATTGGGTTATTGGGAATATCCCTGTTCTCATGAAGAAATGGACACCGCTGTTTGATGCTGGCCGAGAGAAGACGGATGTCTACCCGGTCTGGGTCAGGGCTCCAGGCTTGCCTTCGTTTTTATGGACTGAATCAGTTTTCAAAGCTATAGGGGATAGATTGGGAAATTTTCTGGAAGCCGATATGTCCTTTCTGAAAACTCGGAACAAAGCCATGGCTCGGATCTTAGTCAGCTTGAACCCGGGCAAAGGACTTGCAAAGAAGATAAACCTGCAATACAAGGATATGGTATTCGAACAGATGTTGGACTACGAATATCTGCCCTTCAGGTGCCACAGGTGTCACGAGTACGGGCATCTGGCAAAGGAATGCCCTCTTGGAAGGCGTAGGCGGCGTTTTCAAAGGGAGGCGGCTCAGTGGGAGACTATTTACAGTCCAATCCATCATTCTCAAGGTCAGGATCCCACATCTGAGCAGAAAGATGCTGATAATGAGACTGTGGCCCAGATGGAAGTGCAGCCGACGGAAATAGCTCAACAGGCTCCTCAAGCCATCTCGACGGATAAGGATTTGGACACGGAGAGTGCCCCAGCAAAGGAGCAGCTACTTGAAGGGTCGTCACAGCCATCTGAAGGAGCAATGGGTATGTGTTTCGAATCATCCATTCCTCCTGTTCATACCTCTGTTTCTATGGATGTCTGTATGGAGCAAACTCCTTCACAAAAGCTTGTTTTTTCAAATATAAATGATAGTCTAATTAATCATGAAGAAAACATTGAGGGAACTGGTATAGAAGACCTCTCGGCTGCTTTACCCTCCCTAGACCTGAACAGTGAAGGTGTTTCTCATGATCCTGGCCCCTCGGCTTTTCTCCCCTCTTGCCCATACAATCTTCGATCCCTCGACCAAAAACCTAATATTTCCGTCTCTGTAGGAGGTATTGGTCCTCTCCCTTCCCAAAGCCAATCTAGGAAAAAAAGAGGCAGGAAATCCAACCTCTCCATGGCACAGATAAAAGCAAAGTTTGATGTAGCCGATGGAAAACAACAGTCTATCACTGGGGCTCTTAGAGCAGTGCAGGCCCCGGAAGAGGTTATAAAATGATCTTGTCCTCTTGGAACTGTAGGGGTTTAGCCAGTAAACCCAAAAAACTGGCCCTACGGGAGATGTTTCTTAACTCAAAAACAGACATCCTTTTTCTCCAAGAGACCCTTGGAAGTGGAGTTGAAGTGGAGACAGCTTTAAATGCCCTGTTGCCTGGTTGGAGATTCATAGCAATTGATTCAGAAGGCCACTCTGGAGGGTTGGCAATAGGCTATAAGGAAGGAAGAATAAAGGTTTGCAATCAGTGGGGGACGAAACAGGCTATGGGAATGGAAGTTCAGACCTCAGAGCTTGCCTTTCCCCTATCCATCTGCAATGTATATGGCCCCTGTCAGGATAGGGTATCTTTCTGGAATGATCTGATGTCAAAATCCTTCTTGAAGGGCAAAAATTTGGTGCTAGGAGGGGATTTAAATTTCTCTATTGGTAGAGCGGAGGCTTGGGGTCCTTCGGCCAGGGAAGACCCCCTAACAGACTTTTTCTTAAATATGTTCACTGTTAACAATCTAATCGACATAAATTTGCTCAAATTAAAGCCGACTTGGAGGAACAGGAGAACAGGGGATGCTAGAGTGGCAAAAAGGCTAGATCGTTTTCTCATAAATGATGAGTTGGCGGTCAGGATTCCAATGTTTCGACAATGGATTGAAGAAGGAGGGCTATCAGATCACTTCCCTGTATTCTTAGAATTCTCTACCCCCCCCGCCCCCAAAGCCCCCTGCTCCTTTCAAATTTAATTCTTCTTGGTTACAAGAGGAGTCTTTTTCCAATCTTTTCAAGCAAACTTGGAAGCATCCGGAAGCCAATGCACCTGAGGACAAAGGCTTCTTATTTATGGAAAATCTCAAAAGACTGAAGAAAGCCACCATAAGCTGGGCAAAGGCTAGAAAGGAAGCCCAGAACGAGAATTTCACCAAGATATGTGAGGAACTCAAAAAGCTGGAAAGCATAGAGGAGGATGGTTATTTGTCGCAGGTTACAAAGGATAAAATTCTTCATCTTGAGAAACTTAAGATCAAAATTCTTCTGGATAAAGAAGAGGAATGGAGACTAAAGAGTAGAGCAATCTGGCTTAAAGCTGGAGATGAAAATACTAGGTTTTTCCACAACTATGCCAAAGGAAGGAAATCGACAAACACTATTTGGGCCCTAAAAAATGAAGAAGGAAGGGAAGTGCAGACTTTCAAATCCTTGTCTGATTTAGGACAAAGACACTTCCAAAAGCTTTTTGCAGATCCAGGAGAGACCACTATCGCTGAGGTGATAAAGACAGCTCAATGTTTCCCAAGATTCCTGGAGGAGGATGAAGCGGAGGACCTAAATTGTGAGGTTTCAAAGGAGGAAGTGGAATCTACAATAAAATCAATGGCAAAAGAGAAAAGCCCTGGACCAGATGGATGGTCCATAGAACTTTTCCTTCACTTCTTTGAACTAATAGGAGCGGAAATCACAGAAGTGGTAGAGGAGGCCAGGAAAAAAGGTGAAGTCTATAGCCCTTTTAATGCCACTTTTATAGCCCTCATTCCAAAGAAGGAAGTCCCGGATAGTTTTGAAGACTTCAAGCCAATCTCGCTATGTAACAGTATCTACAAAATCATAGCAAAAGTGATAGCGAACAGAATCAAACCAATCTTGTCACGTCATATTTCAATGGAGCAATTTGGTTTCTTATCGGGAAGACAAATTCATGAAGCCATAGGAGTTGCTCAGGAGGTCATGCATAGTGTGAGACTGAAGAATAAGAAGGGTGCTGTTATTAAAATTGACTTATCTAAAGCATATGACAGGATAAATTGGTTATATCTCAGGTTGCTTCTAACTCATCTTGGCTTTAAACCTGCTTTCATCAGCTGGATCATGGGCTGTATTTCGAATGTGAGTTATGCAATACTCATCAATGGAGCAGCTACTCCTTTCTTCAAAGGCCAAAGGGGCCTGAGGCAGGGATGCCCCTTGTCCCCTCTTCTTTTCCTGCTAGTTGCAGAGGGTCTCAGCCAGCTGATCCATAAGGCCAGAAGGGAGGGGAAGGTAAAAGGTATTGAAGTAGCTACTAATTTATTTATCTCACATCTCCTTTTTGTTGATGATATTTTGATCTTCACAAATACTGAGCAAAATGAAATAAAGGAATTAAAATCTATTTTAGATCTGTTTCTGAAAGCAACAGGCATGCAGATAAACCACAGGAAATCCCAGCTGATAATGACAGGTTTAGCAGCCCAGGAGAGGGAAAGGCTTCAATCTGTCTTACCTTTCCAGCCTAGTACTTTGGAACTTCCTTTCAAGTACTTAGGCTTCTGGCTAAAACCAAATGCCTACAAGAAGGAGGATTGGAACTGGCTGATTGCAAAGATTGAATCCAGGATCTCGCATTGGAGCTTCAAATGGCTCTCGAGAGCGGGGCGATTGACTCTTATAAAATCAGTGCTTTTGGCCATACCAGTATACTGGGCTGCACTAACGTGGGTCCCCAAGGGTATTATGGAAAAGATCAGAAGACTTTGTAGCAGATTTTTATGGGATGGCTCCAAGGAAAACTCGGTCCTACCATGGGTGGGCTGGGACAAAGTGGCAAGGTCTAAGGAATGGGGCGGCTGGGGGATCAAAAATCTTCCTGATTTTAGTCTATCTCTGGCAGCAAAGTCGGGTTGGAGACTTATAAAGATGGAGAACTTATGGACTAGAGTGATAAAAAGAAAATATATAGACCCGGTTCCATTGGAGGATTGGATAAGAAACCCGGATAAGAACAAGCAGAATGCCTCGGTGATATGGAAGGCAACAGTGGAATCTTTCAAGGTTATTGAACAAGGTTTGGCATGGAAGATTGGGAATGGCAGGAACCTGAAGATTGGGAAAGATCCTTGGATAGGATGCAACGAAAACTATGCCTTATCACCTGGACTAATCAGACAATTAGAAGGAAAAAACATCTTTACTCTAGACCAGGTGGAAAAGGTAGGTCATTCGAGCATGTGGAGTCAGGCATGGAAAGATGGAGGGGACCTACAGCTGGATCAGAGGTGGTGGAATGAATGGCATTCTTTCACTCAAGAACTTGTTCGCTCCAATGTAAGGTTAAAAGACAGTCCGGACAGTCTGATTTGGGCCCATGGAGAAACTGGAGATTACTCCCCAAAAGACGGATACAAGTTCATTCAATCCAGGAAAGGGTGGGGAGAACCCGAGTGGTGGTCAAAACAAATTTGGAAGCTCAAATGTCCAGCGAAGGCCAGACTCTTTTTCTGGTGTCTCCTCAGAAGGAAAATTCCAACCTGGGACATCCTCCAGGCTAGATACATGTATGGTCCTGGGAGGTGCTCCCTTTGCAAGAATGAAGAGGAAACAATCTCCCATCTGTTTCTACATTGTTCTGAAACTTCAAAAATCTGGGGGGAGGTAGAAAAATTGTTGAATAAAAAGTTTCAGTGGGGGAATGGGAACCTGGACGAGGCATGGTCAAAATGGTGGCAGCAATATCCGGATGGGAATTTAAGAAACCTTCCGCCCATCATCTGCTGGGGAGTCTGGCTTGCTAGAAATAGAACTATCTTCCAAGATAAGGGAACACAGCCAAATGTTACTGCCATACAAGCGGTTTCCATATACACTTCTATTCCAGAACCTGAAGAAAAAAGTCCACAAAATATAAATAAGACAGTGCAAATCAAAGAAGGCATCCCTTGGGCGTTCTTTGACGGAGCCTCTCAAAACAACCAAGCAGGTGCAGGAATCATCATCCATCTAAATGCAAATCACTCCCTCAAAGCCTCAGTTGGATTGGGGTCAGGATCAAATAATTTTGCCGAAATGTCAGCACTGAGACTTCTCTTATGTTGGCTTATACAAAGAAACACCTTCACTATTCAGATCTTTGGAGACTCTCTCAATGTTATTAACTGGGTCAACGGGAAAAGCTCTTGCAAAAATCAAATTTTGAAACCCATGCTGGATGAACTACAGGTATTAAAATCATCTTTTAACAATTTTTCTATATGCCATATCTACAGGGACAGCAACGACGCTGCGGACAAGCTTTCTAAGGAAGGTTTGCAGCAAGCTTTGGGAGGGTGGAAAATAGTGGAAGACTGTCAAGGACAGGTTCTATCATCAGATGTGCCGCCATATGCATAATTCTTCAGATGATGTTTTTTGTATATCTATTTATTTTTTTTCTGCATGCACAGACTTATACACAGACTTTTTCTTAATTAAAACTTTCTGATACTTATGGATCATTATATTTTTTGTGGGTTGTTTTCCTCTCTGTTGAGGAGACCCAAAAGACATGAAAGTATGCTTTTTATATGTTTTTAGAACTGCCTCTTCAGGCGAGGTCATTTTTTGACCATGGCTGTAATTAATTACAGCTGTATACTTCAGCAAAATTTTGCTCTGAAATCAGTGGAACAAAAAGACAGCAAGGAGGTTTTGTGAATGATTGCATGGTCAATCAATCAGCAGTATTGGAAATGCTCAGCATATGCAATGTAACTTTTTATTTTCTTAATAAAAAGTTCGCTTTTTCTCCGGAAAAAAAAAAAAGCATTAGCAAGAATTACCACTCCTAAAACTCTCAAGATAGAAGGACATATCAAGAAGAAAAAGGTTCAAGAAGTGAAAGATCGCATTGAGAAAGAAGAAATGAATTTGACCATATCTTGTAATGCATTGGCTAGAATTACCATTCCTCAAGATATTAAGATAGAAAGACACATCAAGAAGAAAAATGTTCAAGAAGTGAAAGATCACATCGAGCATCAAGAAATGAATCCGGCCATATCTTGTAATGCATTGGAAGAAATTACCACTCCTCAAACTCTCAAGATAGAAGGACATATCAAGAAGAAAAGGATTCAAGTAGTGAAATATCACATCGAGCATCAACAACAAGTTTTCCAACTTTTAAAGGATAATGCTAATTTTGTGCATAATCGAATGAAACAATAGGCAGATCAACATCGCAGTGAAAGAAGTTTTGATGTAGGCAATTGGGTATTTTTACGGCTACATATCAACCAATATATTTATGAGAAGGAAATGCTAGTAATACTACATGCACTTAAGGAATGACGACCTTACCAAATGGGAAGACACTTCAAGGTAAAAATGGATCATGATAGTCTTAAATGCTTTTTAGAACAAAGATTATCTTTAGAAGAAAAAAAAATGTGTCACAAATATGTTGGGTTATGTCTTTGAAATCATCTACAAAAAATGGAATCAAAATGTTGTTGTAGATGCACTCTCAAGAAAGGATGAGGGTGTGGAAGCATTGTTTTGTGCTATTTCTATTATCCGACTAGATTGGATAAATGAAGCAAGAGATGAATGGAAGAAGGACAAAGAAGTGTGGCCACTCATTCAAAAGTTGCAGAGTATCCGAGTTCAAACAATATTGCCAAAACTTGACGAGGAAGGAAAAATCATATTAGAACCTGGAGCAGTGACAGAAACAAGAACCCGATAGCTATGAAATCGATCAATTTTAGAGTATCACATCAAGTGGAAGAACTTACTTGCTGAAGATTCCACATGGAAGGATGATAATTTTATACAGAAGCATCCAGAACTACTCAAGTGTTGAGGACAACACTTTTTAAAGGAGAGGGGCATGTTAGGTTCCTATACCACTAGTACAACCCCTTATTATTATTAGTGCAACCCCCTTATTATATTGTTGTGCCCATGTAGTACCCACATTTTTGTTATTGTGCCCCATAAAAGCCCACTATTGTTATTGTTGTGCCCTTACATTATTATTGTTATGTCGGCTCTGATTATATTGTGACCCCTTAGACTCCTATATATAGAAAGGAGGTCTTGTCATTTGTATCATCCAAGAATTTTTCATTTGTGTAATGTAAAGGAGGTTGCCCCCTCGAAGAGGCTGAATTCTAAGGCGTTGATCTATCTTTTCTATCTTTTTGTGAGCTGGTTTCATAACATATGTTTACATCATAAGTCATACACAATCATCATTCACACATATGCAAAGTCAATCTAGATTAGTACAATACCATATCACAAATATGTCAGCTCATACCTGAAAATCATAACCATAGCCATCTGCATAGGTCAAACTAGGTTAACACAATAGATATAACATCAATATATCCAATGCAATGAACATAACCATTACACATATGACCAATCTGAATTACAACATCAAGATATCGATGAAATAACTCTAATCATCAAGTTAATAGGATATAACAACAATAAGCTATATATCATTCTTATAAACAACATAAAACCTAATCATCAAGCTAACTGTCATATAACAACAAGTTAACCTATAACTTACTCATCAACAACATATCATATAACATAATCATCAAGTTATCTAACATAAAACAACAATAACAATGCATACAACCACATGTTACTATCATTTTTTACTAGCCAAGACATGTGCATATAACTACACTAATCAACAAACATCTATCATGTATGTAACTCATGTATGTAACAATAACATCAAAAGAAATGTACATAAACCTAATGTATATAACCCTAATGCATATAAAAATTCTTAACTTACATACCTGCTTATCAACATACAATACCTGTATGACAATCTTCTCTTACCCCAATGTCCAATGTTGCAACCTCATTATGATGATTTGCATCCCCTGCTCTACCTTAGCCAACACATTAGCATCATAACATACCAATATCACCCTGATGACCTAAATTTCATACCATGACTTCACAAGACATGTTTGACCTACTATTCATGCATAACTATAACCAAGACCATTCATGCATAATAACAGCATATAGACATATAACAGATGAGTAACACACCATATACACCTCATTCTAGCTAGAGTCCAGTCATCAATGCATGACCATATCAACTACACAAACCATGACCTCATGCATGACAACAACCATTACTCCATGGTATGAATTGCCACATGCAACCATCAACATGCCTAAACAATGCATAATCAACTACACATACACATGAACGCATGTAGTTGAGCATAAGAGATCCATACTTGTAACCAGCCTAGAAGACTGATACATGTAATCTATAAAAATTCTCTCTACAAATCCAACTCTGTAGATCTATTGTAGATTAACCCGATAATGCAATATAAATCAAAGTAGAATACTATAACCCACTTCTACTATCAATTTGCAAAAGCTTAAAAGATTGAGCAAGATCAAGTTGAGCACATATAACCAGAAGAAGAAGAAGAATCAACGCACTTACATATGAGAATACTTCGGGAAAAGCCTCTGCTAAAAACCCCACTATCTGTATTATCATACAAGGTGGAAATACATAGGAATTATGCAAAGCCTTAGCTCTCATAGCTAGCCAGCTCTCAGTACAATCTTTGCAGATTCTCATAGGCAATCCTGGCTTCTCACAAGCCTTCCTATCTACCCTCAAAGCTCTTATTTCCTTACACTATTCCTAGTGGATGATTCTCACCTCACCAAGTGGAACACTACTCTCACACATTGTTAGAACTGCGCAATCCTTAAGGAATGTTCCTTGACTGCATGCATGAGTTTTCTTTATAAGAAAACACATGAAACTGATAGTACATTGTCCTTGTCTTTAATCTCAACTAGGTCTTTCTCAGAATAGACATGCATGAGTTACTGATGAGGGAATCTTCAGTTATTTCGAGTACACTAGATGAGTGCATGCATGCATCAATTGACTGATAACTCACAATTAGTTCCTCAAACAGTTTGGAACTAATTTAACTAGACTTAACTCAGTAAACTGAGTTAACTAATGACAACTCAAATATAACTCAACCTTATCTCCTTAATTTAAGGGATAATTGTTGCATGACTTCAGAAAAACTTCTAACTTGAATTTATCCAACTAATTTCCAAGTAACTGTTAAGACTAAACTTGATTTTAATTCACAATTTTAATTCAAGGACAAATTAAAATTGGAATATTCTTTTTTCCACATTTCAACACTCCCTCTCAATAAGAAGGGATTATCTTCCACCCTGATCCTATCTCTATGGAACTTGAATTTACACTTTGACAATGCCTTTATCTAAATGTCAGCATCTTGCTCCTCTGTTGAAATATATTACAGAAACATGATCCTCCTTGCTACATCAGCAGCTTTCTTTACTTTGTAAAGCCAACAGGAACTCACAACTGACTTGTTCTCCGATCTCGGAACCACATCCCAAACACTGTTATGAACTATGGAGTCATACTCCTCCACCATAGCATCAACCCAAATCGGCTGCTGCACTGCTTCCTTAAAGGAAGATGGCTCAGTCTCAACACCTTCCTCAACAAGGGCCATGTATCTAGTGTACCTCTTAGGTGACCTCCTCTGTTTGCACTGAGAAGATGGTGTTCCTACATTCTCTCTCATATCCTGCAACAATCTGTCAGCTTCTCTTGTGCGCTTCTGTCCATCTTTAGAAGAATCTTCTTGAGTAGATGTCTCCACTCCTGGAACCTCTTCATGCGGCTGCTCTGCATCATTCTGAGGCTCCTCCTCCTTAGGAACCAACAGTTCCTCCATAGCCTGTAGTTGGAGCTCCCTCTCAAGAGAAACTTGCATGGGCTTCTGCTCATCAAACTTGAGATCTCTACGAACCACTGTCCTCCAACTAGTAGGAAAGGACACCCAATAGTTGTGATGTGTATCAGTGTACAACACAAGTATCCCCAACTCTGCTGTCAGCTCAAGCTTCTTTCACGAATCCTTTGTCACATGGAAATATACCGATGAGCCAAAGATCTTGAAGTGACCCACATTTGGTCTCTTGTTGGAGAAGGCCTCCTCTAGTGTCTTCATCCCAAGTATGCGATGCAGGCTTCTATTCTGAAAATATATCGCTGTGTTGCATGCCTCGGTCCACAAGTGAAGTGGTAGGCCTTGGTCATGCAGCATCATCCGTGCTACCCCTACAATAGTTCTGTTCTTCCTCTCGGCCACCCCATTTTGTTGTGGGTTATGAGGTGACGTCAACTCTCATTTAATTCCTTTTGCTACACAGAAATTATTAAAACTCTTGAGAGACATATTCTCCACTGTTGTTGCTTTTCAAGGCCTTGATCTTCTTCCCTGACTCTTTCTCAACCAAAGCTTTGAACTCACAAAAATTTGTGAAGGTTTGGTCCTTCTTGTGCATGAAATAAATCCAGCATTTATAAGAATAGTCATCAACGAAAATCACATAATACCTTTGCTTCATTGTGGATGTCGACGAGAATGGTCCACACACATCAGTATGAACTCGCTCTAAGATAACCTATGATCGACTGTCTCGATCATGAAAAGAAGACTTGGTGTACTTTCCCAAGGTACAACCTTTGCATGTTTCAATTTCCTCAAGTTTACCTTTGGGAAGTCCTATAGATATCTGTTGCATTATCTTCAAAGCCCCATGATGCAAATGGCCCAACCACCTGTGCCACAACTCACCAATGTCTTAGCTTTGCACCGATTCTACTTTCGTACTCAATGTTGCACAATCATCTACCTCTAGTTTATAAAGATTCTTCATCCGAATCCCAATCCTCTTGGTCTGACCGTGGCTATGTGTCTTAGGAACGCCTTTCCTTTACTGAAGACAACATCGTAGCCTTTGTCTTCCAAAATCGTAACCGATACCAATTTATTCTTCAGTCCAGGCACATATTTCACATTTGTCAAGGTGATAGGAGCTCCATGATCCCTCTGAAAAGTAACTGTGCCCACTCCTGAAACACTATACCTTCCATTGTCACCCATCTCTATGCACATCTTGAGGTCTTTCTCCTCCAAGGCACTGAATAAAATTTTATCTCTGGTCATGTGGAATGAGGCTCCACTGTCAAGATACCAAACACAACCCATCATCAATGACACCATGCATGCAATGAGGATAAAGTCCATTTTGAACTGAGAGGCTAATGCCTCACCTTCCGATCCTTCTGAGGATCCCTTCTTGGACTTCTTCAATGGGTAATTAGTCGCATAATGTCCCATCTCGTGACAATTAAAGAATCATACTTTAAACTTATCACCCTTCTTCCCTCCATGAGAAGAATTTGATTTGGAATGGGAAGCCTTCCCCTTCCCTTTCCTTACCTTACTTGCTAAGGCAACATTTTCTTCATCAACATTCTTGGATGAAGAACCATCTTGTGTGCTCCTTCTGATCTCCTCCTGCATAAGATCTGACCACAGTCATTCCCAATCTGGCAGTTTCTCCCTTCCATTCATAGAGTCCCAGTAGCTATTCCAACTCTTTAGAAGGCCAAAGAGAGCGAGGCTCACCATATCATCATCAGCAGTAGTTATTCCCACACTGCCAAGCTCATCTCTACAAGTTGTGAGCTTGTTTAGATATGTGGAAATAGTATTGCCCTTCTCCATCTTGATTCCTTGAAGCTTATCCTTGAGCGCCAATTTCCTCTGGTTGCTACTGTTCTAGTAGAGGTCCTTCAATGTGTTCCACATTGAAAATGGAGTATCCTTCCCATGGAGACTCGAGACAATATGGTCTTGAGGTCCCTCAAGGATGATCTGTCTTGCCTTCGCCACACACTTCTTCGACTTAGCCAACTCTTGTGCATTAGTTGCAGTTGGCTTTGGGATTTCTTTATAAATGAAATCCTTCAAGCCATTGTCTTCTAATACATCCTCCATTTTATCTTTCATCTCAAGCCGTAGAACGCCATTGGCCAACCTTGAAGTATGATATGAATTCGATTTGCACCTGCAACCCTGAACTTCAAACTTAGAATTCTCTTGTCCGTATACTGTTCACAGCTCCGATAAACTTGGCTCCGATACCATGGATAAATTCTCTCTACAAATCTAGCTCTGTAGATCTATTGTAGGTTAACCCAATAATGCAATATAAATCAAAGAAGAATATTATAACCTACTTCTACTATCAATTTGCAGAAGCTTAAAATATTGAGCAAGATTGATCTGAACACATATAACCAAAAGAAGAAGAATCAATGCACAATAAACATGAGAATACTTCAGGGAAAGTCTCTACTAAAAACCCCACTGTCTGTATTATCATACAAGGTGGAAATACATAGGAATTATACAAAGCCTTAGCTCTCACAGCTACCCAGCTCTCAGTACAATCCTCACAGATGCTCACAGGAAATCCTGGCTTCTCACAAGCCTTCCTCTCTACCCTCCAAGATCTTATTTCTTTGTGTTGTTCCTAGTGGATGATTCTCACCTCACCAAGTGGAACACTACTTTCACACACTGTCAGAACTGTGCAATCCTCAAGGAATGATCCTTGAATGCATGCATGAGTTTTCTTTATAAGAAAACACATGCAACTCATAGTGCATTTTCCTTGTCTTTAATCTCAACTAGGTCTTTCTCAAAATAGACATGAATGAGTTACTGATGAGGGAATCTTCAATTATCTAGAGTAAACTAGTTGATTGCATGCATGCATAAACTGACTGATAACTCACAATTAGTTCCTCAAACAGTTTGGAACTAATTTAACTGGACTTAACTTAGTCAACTGAGTTAACTAATTACAACTCAAATATAACTCAACCTTATCTCCTTAATTTAAGGGATAACGGTTGTATGACTTCAGAAAGACATCTAACGTGAATTTCTCCAACTAATTAATTCAAAATGAATTAATCAATAATTTCCAAGTAGCTGTTAAGACTAAATTCGATTTTAATTCACAATTTTAATTCAAGGACAAATTAAAATTGGAATATTCTTGTTGCCACATTTCAACATAATCAAACATACAAGAATGCAACCTAACCTACAAGGATGTAATCAACCAACATACCACACCATGTAAGTGATATATAACAATATGTAACCAGTCATATACCCATGATGATGCATTCCCCAAAATCAACATCAAGTTCCTCATGACAACCTTACTACAACCATGATCAACATTATTCCATGCAACAAGCACATGGAATGCAAGTGCATGACGAAAACACACCACTCATCCAGTCCAAGGCGTGAGCCATGCTTTGATACCACTCTGTAACATCGTCCCCCCATAGCCACCCAAGTAACCATGACAATCGGGGTGAACATGAGATAAGAAGCTACTGTGATCAAATTCAACCTCCATTGTGACCTTAATGAAGTGGAATCGATGGAACATCACACACAATCATCCAACATCAGCAACAAAACCCTCAGGAGACATGTCAGCCACTCAAACAACCTGTCACTAGGTCCCACTTTTGTTCTGGATCTCTTAGGCCATAGTCACTCTTATGCTATGGGAAAGGGAGCGACCAACAACCTAAAGTCGCTCACACAGGCTTTCCTGCTAGCGACCCCGAGATTTAAGCCACTTTTTCAGGCCCAAAACCTAGGTTACTGCCTAGAATGGAGTGATAGCTTGAAATCAATAACATACAGGGAATCAATGATGCAAAAGAAATAAGTTGAACAACACCATAACCAGACCCCTACTAGCCATGACAGGAATTTCATCAAACATATCATCATCCTGTAACCTACAGGTGTAAAAAATAGAATTAAGTGTAGGGATCTCATACTTTTCTAAGAATCACTATGAACCATTGTTCCCTCATGTCATTTTCTGCATTATAATTTAATAGGTCATAGACACATTATCCATTCATGTACAAGGAAACATGTTGAGAGCCATACATAGTTGTTGTCATAAAATATACATATAACAAGTATAATAGGAATAGAAATACCATAAACATATCAACCATCAAAATCCACATATACATCAATACATTTACACATGAAAATCAAGGGAATGAATTTCTCATTAATGAATGCAATGAACCAATCAAAGATGGGACTACCATGTTCCACCCGACTATATATTAGCTTAGCCAAGTCTCTCTTCAGACAATCACCCTCGTGCCATATTGAAAGCATGAATGTGGAACTCATATAACACATCAAAAACACCAATCAACATGGATTCTGCTGGAGTTTTCTACCGAGAGTGTGAGGAATTTTAATGCCTCTTGGTCTCTGAGGCTTTACCTTGCATCCATAGTCTGATCCATGGATTACTAGGCCCTACACCAAGGCATGCTCTCCAGGATTTTTCATGCATCCCATCCCAAGACCACTAGGCCCAATGGAGAGAAAATCCACCTCTTGGCTTTACTGTATATCCTGCCATTCACCAACAAATATTCCTAGGCCCATCGAGGCACACAATATGGCTTTAACGCAACCCATAGTTTGGTTCAAGGGTTACTAGGCCAGTGGCTTTACCGTGATCCTTAGTCCATTTCAGGGACCACTAGGCCATGTGTTTTTTAGTTCAGCGATCCACCCCACTTAGCTTCGAATCCATCCAGCCATCCCACATTAACCAAATATGAGAAACCTATCTCATCAAAGCTATCAGGAAATGGCAAGGCTATTCTGAAGAACACTGTCACACTTGGAAAAACCCATGCCATGGTATAAAAGAATCACATGCAATACCATGCATGCCAAATATAGCAAGGAAAACACACATGCAAGTCCATACCTGCAATGAAGTCTGTTGTAGTTGCTTGATCTTACCTTTCCCTACTTGATCTTTGCTTCCCCTTGCCTTCTTTTCCTTTCTTGCTCCAATGCCAAAATGCTCCAAGAGAATCTAAGTGTCCAAGAGTATGAGAGAGAGAAAATAATGAGAGAGCTCCAAAAATGAACTAATCAATCTTGCCAACTGATCGTCAGAAGCCTTTTTATCAATGAGGCCTCTATTTTCTTCATTTTCCATCATGTTTCTTCAATTTAATCCTCACATGTAACCTGTGACCTTTCACCTTACTTTGCTCCTAATTTCCATTATTTTCATAAATAAATGTGTTAAAAATTCCATTTTTCCTTTCTAAAGCCTTAGTCATTGTCTTTGCCAATTTCTTCAGCCATAAACAACCAAATGAACACCCCCTAGGATGTCTTGCCCAACATTCAGCTTGGAAAAACTGTCCCATAAACTATGGTCTTACATATTTTACATGGAATTTTTGGCAGGGCTATTACATAGTAGTTGAAGGTTTGTCACCAGCATGATCTCCAAAAGCTAATGACAAAGGCCAATGTGAGCCTGTTGACCACACTTCTAATACCTTGGGAATACCAGAAAAATCTCTAATAAGGTGATCACCCTTACATAACATTCAAGGGAATTTAAATTTACAAGGATGATTGGAAGCTTTCTCAACATCAGTCACATGGGTAGAAATGGCTGCTTGGTTACCCCCTTCTTATTTTTATTTTCTTTAATCTTCCTTTTCTTCTTCTTCTTCTTATCCACCTGCTTACTAACTCATAGGTTTTCACCAAACAGAGGAAGAAGAGGAAGAAGACCGAATAAGTGAAGAAGGAATAGGGTCAACTTTAGGATCAACTTGAGGTTGATATTGTTCCCATGGAGGAGAACATATTTGAGAAGCATTTTGGACATTTGGAACCATAGGGGTCAAAAATAACCAAACTGGCAAACCAATGGTGAATCCAGGAAGGGATAACATTTCCATATAAGGAGCACCAATATTTCCAAAAGAAGTAAGATGACCAAGATTCTCGTCAAAGGGTTTCCCTTGACTCATAGACTTCAGAACTGTTGCCATTATTCTTAACCTAAGATCCACTAAGGAGTTGTTACAGGGGAATGATGTTATTCCGTGGTCAATTAATTGATTTTAGAATTTAACAATACAAAATAAAATAAAGGGTAACTAGGCATAAAGGTTTACCAAGCAACCATGAACTGCAATATACACCTTGGTGAACCACATACTTAATGTATGTGCAGGAAATCTCCCTGAATGTTGTTTTCGGTGCATCATAGTATACAAGGCAATAGACTTAGTTACCTATGGATGGATAGAAAACTATAGGAGACTTCCAAAATATATGTGATGGTACATGGAAGTCTAATTTGTAATAATGTTTTCTAATGCATAACAATTCGATGAGAGCGTTCCCATATAATTATCATGTGTGTAGCATCACCTGATATACCCAAAGGTACTTTGAGAATTATCTTATACACTTACATACGCAGAATGGGATTTCACCCCTCGGATACAACGCTGACAAACAATGACAACCCCTACATTTAAATATGTCGAAACATGTCTCTAGTTGTTGTAGTGGCTACAACCACCCTCCAAATATTTTCCTTAGCTTCGTTTTGGAGCCTCCCTACCAACCATCCTTAGTAGCATGTCTTGCATTGTCAAGTACATAAGCTTCATTGGTTTTTCAGTAGCTTGCTAGCCTGTGCATGATAGTTTGCTTCATTCCCCTCACAGGTTGTCATTCCGGACTTGGGCCAGCTGCTAGCTGAGCAACTCCCTCAGAATATTGTGCAATTTTGGAGCAGAACCAACCTTCCCTCCAGAAATTGTGCAAATATTTTGGGCCCAAAAATTGCACAATTTAGTCAAACAACCTTCCTTAGGAAAATTGCGCAATCTGACCCAGCACTACAGCTTAGCCCAAAAATTGCACAATTCTGAGCAACAGTGAGCTGCTCCTCCCAGAAATTGCACAAAAATCCCTTTGAGTCAAACAAGTTTTTGCATGTGTCTTCAGGCTGACCAATTCTACTTGGGACCGAGAAAACTTGACTTGCATGCATGGGCTAATTTTTCCCGAAATAGAAACAAGAAACATGCAAAAAGCATCCCTAGATTTTAGGGATCTATTTTTAGCAGCTGGAAGTTACATGCAAAATGCATCCCTAGATTTTAGGGATCTATTTTTTAGCAGGTATAGGTTACCTGAAAGTACTTGGAGAATTATCTTATACACTTACATACATGGAATGGTATTTCACCCCTCGGATACAACGCTGAAAAACAACGATAACCCCTACATTTAAATATGTTGAAACACATCTCTAGTTGTTGTAGTGGCTACAACCACCCTCCAACATTTTTCCTTAGCTTTGTTTTGGAGCCTCCCTACCAACCATCCTTAGAAACATGTCTTGCATTGTCAAGTACATAATATTCATTGATTTTTTATCAGCTTTCTAGCCTATGCATGATATTTTTCTTCATTCCCCTCACAGGTTGCCATTACGGACTTGGGCTAGTTGTTGGCTGAGTAACTCCCTCATAAAATTGTGCAATTTTGGAGGGGGCAAGACTAATGCAAGTATCCTTTTATGTTGTGGTACCAAACCTCAATGAGGTGAGGGAGGCATAACCATACTCGCCGAGATAACTTAGTACAAAAAATAATGGCTCGCCCAGAAATATGAAACTGAGTAATAAAATACATGTTGAAGGGTACATGACATGTTGCCATAACAGAGCCAGAAAATAATACAATGTGTCCCATATACATAATTCACCTGGTAAAAACATGAGCCATGACTAAATACAATAATATCTTAGTACATGAGATACAAAGCCCCTTCCCTCAAAAAATGGGTGGGAGGGAGGGTAGAACAACTGGAGAAGCCCTACTAAATAAGGAAGGGCTCTGCAAAACTGAATGGATCATCTGGAGGAGACATGCATGCTATGAACATTGTGATTGGTAGGAACTGAACCCATCAACTCTATAGAATTGCATCTGCAGATGTAGAATAGTAGGTATGCATCCGGGCATGTGGGAGGCTACCTAAAGGGCCACCTCCTCATGAGGTCTGAAAACATCTCACACACACCTAGGAATCATTGGGACAATATGCTGCATCAATGGACCATCAAGTGTATGGATCACGAACATGAAACAACAAAGTCAAAGGGAAATAATGATACCCTCTTCTCAAGCGAAGACATCAAACAAGAATGGAAGTTGGAACTGAGATACACCACCCTCTAGGCCGTTCTTCTGGAATAAATGAGCTAATGTCAACAAAATAGGGCCTATGATAGATGAGGCAATGAAGATCCTAAACTAAAGTAGGAGTGAAAATAGTAATGTGACTAATGGAATGACACCAGGGATAATGGGAAAGGTGGGGCTAAGGGACAAATAGACAACTTCCCTTATCAGAGCATAAAGTGCATGGTTAACCTCGCAGCAACTGACTCAACTCCGGAGGGGATGGGGACAGTATGACTAGAGGCCAAAATGGGCAACACAGGATGAACGGTATGAAAATATGGATGAGATATTATGACGTGATATGATGGGACATGAAATAGACTCCAATAATGCAAGGGTGACTCATCATGGATGCTTTGAACAAGGGTGACTTGATGACGCTACCACACAGACTAGGCCCGATGGGGACCATGGGAACATGAGTAAATTATGGTCACTCATGACGAAAATTGACATAAGTTATGAAAAATATTAAGAGGAGGTGAACCTCAAAGTACAGGTGTCGCGTTATGACAAAATTCGATTTTGAGAGGCGACGAAGTGACCCTTCTTGGAAAAATGGTTTCCAGGTGAAGTGTCAAATCATCAAAAACTAAGGAAGACCCATTATAAAGCTCGGTGAGAGCTTTCCAACGTTGTTGATGGTTCATAAAACTGAGCTACAGTCTAGTCACAATGGGAAATAGAAAAATTGGGGTTTTTTCTATGTAAGGACGCTTTCCCTCCAATTTGGATTCATTTGCTAAGTGAGATGTGGTGAATTTGGAGAGGAGGAAAAGGCCCTAAATCTTGTGGATATTGTAGTAGAAAAACCGACCATCAGAATCAGGATCTATGACTTTAAGGAAAGTGGCCTTACTTGTCTAATGATGGCCTTAATGCTTCTTGGAACAATGGTTCTCAGTGAAGAATTAAGGGAAGAGGAAAATGAGAATGAACTACTAGAGGAGGTATAGAATCATTCTTACCCACTATGTCAAACATGCGGATTATGTGGACATAAAGTAGAATATTTGAAGATATGGTATCAAATGTCTACAATATGTGATGTGCATATGGATCGCAGAAGAGGTTGGTAGGAAAAACTATCCAAGGAATGGGAGGATAATCAAACATACCTAGATTCGGTGGGATCTAGGTTGAGACTTAATTGAGAAGATGGCTAGGTGAAAGCCATCATGCCCACAAGCATGGGATTATGATCTACTATGCAAAGGTGGGAATGATGCCCCCTAGCAGGAGGAGTTTATGGAGCACCGTTGTGTTCCGAGTTCTTGAAAAAGGGATTCAAGCCTCTTGGCCCAACTTGGCACAAGATCCTCCAAAGGAGATGTAGGGGTCTATGTGCCCCCCCCAGTATGCTATTGGTGTACCGAATGTATTTAGAGCTATGGGCTCCAAACACTTTTATGATACATAAGATGATTATGCATTTTATATGATGATGATGGTTTGTCATTTGTTTTGTTTATGGTTTTGGTATGTGGTATACATGTGATAAATGCCAATCTAGAACGTTGTTTGCAATGGTATCTACATAGTGATTTTGGGCTCTAGGAACTTGACTAAAAGTAATGGTTTCAAATTCACATACCAATAGCTTCACTCATAGATATTTTCTAAATAGGACTTGGTTATGCACATGATACACACCATTCAATTGCATGACAAGTAGAAAGGAATATAAATGAACATGAAGATGAAGGATGCGATGAGTGAGGGCATCGACTAATAAAGCTATCACTGCATCATATTCGACCTAATTATTGGTAGCATATCCAATGCACATGTTGTTTTAAAGGACTAACGTATGCAAGGGGGTAAAAATGGCCCAAGCTGTCAAGGCTAGATTCCGAGAGAAGCGACTTGCGCCGTCAGCATGACCGATATATGTGTTATAGACATTTTTGGGCATTGCAACCCCAATCATAAATGTCCATAAACCAAGGGATCTTAAGTCCCTAAAAGTGTTGTTCCAACCCCTAAAAGAACAAGGTCAACTGATTACATCATCTCCTAGAAGTTCTCCATGAAAAACTACTCAAAACTGGTCAAAACTGGACCATCTCATCTGCTCCATGGTCAAAGTGCGCTGCATCCCACCTAAATGCACACGAGAGGTGCGATGCATATTGAAAAGCCCTTCTATGGGATGTGATGGGCGAGAGTGGACAAATGGCAGGGTCAATCTGTGAGGTGGAGGATCATGGAATCTTCTAGAAACTTCTCCTGTGACACTTGCCTCTCTGCATTCGCCCAGGAATGATTAAGAGATCATCAATCTCCAAGTGGAATCAAGAACTATCAGAGAGAGGACACTAATCAAATCTCAAAAGTTGACTCACCCCCCTTGCAAACATTTATATATGGATCCCTCATCCCAGAGATCCAGGGGCTGGAATTTTGTATCTTGTAAGGAAGTTCTGCTGGTTTCTTGGTGTAACATCATAGCGTTCGGTGATCTAAGCTTTTCATGAGGTGAAGAAGGGCTTTCTTGCTGAGAGGATGACACTAGGTCAGAACAATTGGTTGTAATCCTCTTTGCTATTCTTGATTATTAATAAATATATTCGAGTTTTCCTCCACATTCTTGTATGATTGATGATATATGCATTTGTGTGGTCAATATATATCTGGTCCTATATTGTTTATGATAGTAGATCTTTGTTCTTGGATAGTGTTATGCTGCTTTGATTCTACAGGTACTCTTGGAAGTTGGGTAAACGAGGAAGCAAGTGGAAAAGGTCTACCAAAAGGGAGAGGAATCAAGCAAGGAACCAAGTGCAAGACAGAGGTTGGTCTCCTTCTTTCCCCTCTTATCTACTTCTCATAAAGGAAAATGAAAGTTGTTTTAGTTTGTTTGTTTCTAAGGTAGCTACCAGCCTTAGTGGGACTAGCAGCTCTACATATACACTAGATTTCCTGATAAAAAACATGGCGACTCCGCTGGGGAGCGAATAGATTGTTTGTTTGTCTATATTTGTTTGCTTTATAAACTTACAAACAGAGCCTGAAGTCAAGCCAGCTAGCCTTCGAACTGCATTTTCTATGCAAGTGAAAAGTAGATCAATGCTGCTTCAGTCTATCTCTGGGTTTTGTTTATGAACTGAACAATCGATTTACAAGCTCTCTAATTTCCCTTGTGGTGGCTCTAGTAACTGTTGAGTCTTGAAAATGTCATTTATTTCCATTACACTTTCACTATTATGTCCATTATATCACCTCCATTTCACCTCCATTTCACTACTATGTCACCACATTCATCCCACTTTCATTATCATTGGGCCACCTTTATGTTTTTCCAATCTTTATTATTTCTAAGCCTTTTAAGTGAATTTGTGGTTAAACATTAGAAAATAATGTGCATATGCTTATACCTAACAAATGGGTTGAGATTGTTGACATCTGTAGGTTGAAAGGAGGCTTCTAGAAGACTCTTATGTGGCACTCTAAAGCCAAATTCGAATTTGAGTGGAAAGAATCATGGGATCATGAGGATATGTGTCACATCTCCTAATTGTATTGTAACTCTAAGAAGACATGTGTCTTATCAGTTCCTATTTTGATTAGGACTCTAGAGGTAGAGGGAGAGATTCATGGACTCTCATTAATGAGATGGCTTCTCATCTTTTTGTATAAATAGGAGATCTCTCTCCTTCATTTGGGAGCTTAGCTTGTTAGTCTTTTAGCTTGTGAGTTCTTAGCTTGGAGTTTGTAGTTCTTCCTTGATGGCTTTTGAAAGCTTTGGAGAGCTTTGTTGTACTTTGTAATTTTGAAGAATTTGAATAAATCTTTGATGTTCTCAACATGGAAGGAGATGTGAAGTAGATGTCATGGAGCATATTAGAATGTAAGGTAGAGTAGATTTCATTTTGTAAATATTGCTTTCAAGTTTGATAGATTAGATTTTTCATTCATGCAATTTTAATTCATGCAAGTGTGTTCAATTTTGCTTTGATTTCATTATGTTATTTGATTGCTTTCAAGTTTGATATATTAGATTTTTCATTCATGCAAGTGTGTTCAACCGGTTGATTGTAGATTAGTGATGCACATAGCCTTTTAATGACTAATGACATGATAGAATCATCTTGTCCTTCTGCTGAAGCAACAAGGATACTAGGTCTCATAGTCACTAGCTCATTGTTTGGTTGTTGCATTCTATTTTGATTGTAGATTAGTGATGCACATAGCCTTTTAATGACTAATGACATGATAGAATCATCTTGTCCTCCTGCTGATTTATTTTCTGAGTTCTAATTCCAGCATTGTTATTTCTTTCATTTTTGTTTTGCTCATTTACTTTCTTGCAATTTAGATATCATATTGCTTAACTTGTTCATGATTGCTTCCCATAAGGTAGATTGAGCTGAAGGGTAAAGGATCAGAAGAGTTGAAGTAGTGTGATTAGTTTCCTTTATGCAATTTAATTTCTTGCAATTTAGATATCATATTGCTTAACTTGTTCATGATTGCTTCCCATAAGGTAGATTGAGCTGAAGGGTAAAGGATCAGAAGAGTTGAAGTAGTGTGATTAGTTTCCTTTATGCAATTTAATATCTTGCAATTTAGATATCATATTGCTTAACTTGTTCATGATTGCTTCCCATAAGGTAGATTGAGCTGAAGGGTAAATGATCAAAAGAGTTGAAGTAATGTGATTAGTTTCCTTTATGCAATTTAATTTCTTGCAATTTAGATATCATATTGCTTAACTTGTTCATGATTGCTTCCCATAAGGTAGATTGAGCTGAAGGGTAAAGGATCAGAAGATTTGAAGTAGTGTGATGAATTAGTTGCTTTGCTTTCAGTCTTTGATTTGCTTTAAGTTCAGTTTTTATTTTCTTTTTTTCATACAGCAGCAAGGATACTAGGTCTCATAGTCACTAGCTCATTGTTTGGTTGTTGGATTCTATTTTAATTGAAGTAGTTGCACATTTACATTTTTGTTTAAGTAGCTGCATATTTACACTTTTGTTTAAGATCTTTTGAAGTGCTAAGTTTTGGAAGTTACCATTAGGGACATAGGCCTTGTCTTGAAATCCATAATTGTCTTTTAAAAGTATTCTTAAGACCTTAGAATAGGATTTCCATTTGCATTAGACACTTTAGGAAACCAACAAGAACAAAACCCCAAAAACAACATAAACTATAAAACAACGAAGTAAGAGAAAGGTTAACTAAGCACATATGGTGCACCACACTTCATCAGTTTACGATACCCGAATTGATAATTTATGTAGAGCAATTTAAGACATTAAATTGACTAGACATTTTGGCACCATTGCTGGGGAAGTGTAATTAGGAGACCTTATTTCTTACATCTAAAAAAAATAACAACTCTTGAGTATGCTCTCCTCCTGCACTTTGTGTGATCTGGAGGATCAGAAAAAGGATTGTTATGTTAAAAAAAAAATTAATAATTCTTGAGTATGCTCTCCTCTTGCACTTTGTGTGATCTGGAGGATCAGAAAAAGAATTGTTATATAAAAAAAAAGAAAAGAAAAAAAAAAAGAGGAGACAAAATAAACTTCATCATTTCAATTGATTCAAAAGAAAAAAAAATGAAACTGAACTGCTTTGATAGGTTCAAATTGTCCAAAATTTTCTGGTTATGGTTTGTAGTGGTCTTCAAAACACTGTATCCTGTTTTAATAAGGTTTTGCAACTTAGCTGCGGAAACTGCCCTGATTCCGCAGCTAGCTAAGAATTCCGCAGCTGTTTTAAGGTTTAGCAGGTTACAAGCGTCCAATGAAGAAATAGACCACATGGGCATCTCCAGAATCGTCCCGACATGGATCCTATCCTAGTCACCTAGCTCAGATCAATGAAAAACCAGCCTAAAACCTCAGTCAAAGTCATGTTTTTAGCATGTTTTTCTTTGAAGACTATGCTGCCTGAAATTGAAAATCATTAATTCTTCTTATAAAAATTTACAATTTCAGAGAAAAAAAATAGAAGGAAAACAATCTATGGCTATCCTCAATCCTATCTTTCATTGTGGCCTCAATAAATAAATAAATAAAACGAACAAAAAAAAAAACAAAAAAAAAAATCTGCAAAATCCTTCTCTAGTTGTCTGCCTGACATTGGTAATCAGCGGTAGTAGGTCAATGTTAGTGGAAATCTTAAACACTCATCTATATTCTATCCATTGCTGGAGTACCATTAGCATTGTTACAACTACTATTTCTTATGTCAATCATTCCTTCCATCTCTTAGTCCAGCTGGAGCACCCCTACTGAGACCATACTTATATGGAGATGCCTGCCAAACATTTGTGAGAAAATCAGTGGCCTTCCTTGTATACCAGTTAGTTTGTAGGTATTTATGGTGCAGGACTTTTGCAACAAAATTGTGAATGAAAAAAGACTCTAAAAGCCAAGCTCCTTTTCATTTCCATGGTATTATTGATATATATCCAGAGACATGGAAGATCTTACAGCTACTGCGTTAGAGGCAAATCTTCAATGGCGTCTTCCTGAAAGTGAACAAAACAACTGTGAATATGTTGCAAAAGGAGTGAAACATATGTGCCTTATGACTATCCCAATTTGAAGAATATTAGAGCGCTGATTTACATGAATAGAAAGATAAATACGCAGAGGATTCCTCTGACAGACAACGCTGTTATTGAACAGGTTTTGGGGTCAGTTTGGAATCACTTGTACTAAAAACTAAGTGAAGTTTCCAGCTACTCCAGACTGATTAGTATTATGTGCATTCCAAAATACATTGCCCAGTGCTTCATCCCTGTTATCGTACCTGAGTAATACACTTGACAGTAAAACTCAGAAAAATGCGTAAACAGCAGAATAAACGTCAAATTTCAAACGTGCGATTTTCCCAAACAGAGACGAATTTGAAGAAAATAAAACATGATTTTTTTCGCCAGGTGGGTCAATTAGATAACCCAGAAACCGTTCGAAGAAATTTGTGGCGGTCTGGGAGAAATCATCGGTTCTTTGGAGCCTCTTTTTGCTTGCCGCCTGTGAAAAAACAGTGTTTTTTTTAACAATTGTGACCATATTTCATTTTCCTTGAGAAATTTGCTCAGATTCGTTTTCCTTGGCATCCAAGTCATCCACGGTGTCACTGCATATGAGGGAAAAAAAATATTTTTATTAAATGAACAGAGAACAATTCAAACACGACACGCTTTGGTTGTTTGAGGTAACACGTCTTCCGCCACCCGTCTTCCATTTTTAACTCAAACTCGCCCACGTCTCCCACCATGCCTCACAACTTCCGTCTTTTACTCATACTTCATTATGCCAAGGCTAATTCCGTTGTTTGTTTGGTTGAATCCGTGAATGGTTTCTTCAGGCAGTTTCATGTTACGCTGTGTCAAACCTTCTCCATTCCCCGCTAACACAACTATTATCACTTCACATGCTTTTGTTGAAAAAGTCAATTCGTCAACACCTTAACTTTCTTTTGGCTGATGGCATAAACTATAAATGTCACACACAAATAATCTGAATCTGTATTCAATTGATTTGTATTATATGAATATCAAAAGGCATGAAATGATACAAAATCTGTCAGCACGCGAAAAAAATGCAGCAAAAGAGTAAGTACCATGGTTTGCTCCATATGCCACTGCAATTCACAGAGTTTGTTATGAAACCAGCTCAAGAAAATATAGAAAAGAGAGATCAACGCCTTAGAATTCAGCCTCTTCGAGGGGGCAACCTCCTTTACATTACATAAATGAACAATTCTTGGATGATACAAATGACAAAACCTCCTTTCTATATATAGGAGTCTAAGGAGTCACAATATAATCCAGCCGACCTAACAATAATAATATAAAGCCACAAAAATAACAATAGAGGGATTCTATGGGGCACATAAATAACAATATGGGGGTAATAGGGGCACAACAATATAAATAAGGGGTATAACTACAATAGTAATGGGGTAATTACTAGCATTATAGGGACCCAACATGCCCCTCTCCTTCAAAAAAGTGTTGTCCTTAACGCTTTAGCAGTTCTGGGTACTTCTGCATAAAATTCTCATCCTCCCATGTGGAATCTTCAGCGGATAAGTTCTTCCACTTGATAAGATACTCTGAAATTGATCGATTTCGTAGCTGTCGAGTTCTTGTTTCTGTGACTGCTTCCGGTTCCAATATAATTTTTCCTTCCTCATCAAGTTCTGGCAATATTGTTTGAACTGGGAGCTTGTCGCCTATAACCTTCTTTAAACATGAAACATGGAAAACTGGGTGCAATCGAGAAGCTGCAGGAAGCTCCAATTTGTATGCCATAGTACCAATCTTTTCCAACACCTTGTACGGACCATAATACTTTGGTGATAATTTATTATCCTTTTTAGCTTGCTTTAGGGACATTTGCTTATATGGTTGTAGCCGTAGGAATACCCAATCACCTACATCAAAACTTCTTTCACTGCGATGTTGATCTGCCTGTTGTTTCATTCTATTTTGTGCCAACACGAGGTTATCCTTTAAGAGTTGGAGGACTTGTTGTTGATGTTCGATGTGATGTTCCACTGCCTGAACCTTAGAATTTTCTCTTAAATATGATGTGATTGATGGTGGTTGGTACCCATAAAGTGCCATAAATGGGGTCATTTTTGTTGCTGTATGGAAGGAAGTGTTATACCACCATTCAGCCAGAGGCAACCATTTGACCCATTGTGTCTGTTTATCAGATACAAAGCAACGAAGATATCCTTCCAAACATTTGTTTACTATCTCAGTTTTCCCATCAGATTGAGGATGATAAGATGAGCTATGAGCTAACTGAGTACCAAGACAAGAAAATAATTTTGTCCAAAAATTTCCAGTGAAAATGGGATCTCTGTCACTTACAATAATCTTTGGGTTTCCATGTAGCTTTTGAACTGTTTCCATAAATGCAGTAGAAACTGTACTGGCTTTAAATGGATGTGATAATGCACAAAAGTGTGCATACTTGGTAAGTCTGTCAACTACCACCATGATGACACTTTTTCCCTCAGACTTGGGTAAACCTGTGATAAAATCCATTGAAACCTCCTCCCAACGTTGGCTTGGAATGGATAAAGGTTGTAATAGACCCGGTGTCTTAATTGTTTCAACTTTATTTTGTTGGCAAAACAAACATTCCACCACAAACTTTTGAATATCTGATTTAAGGCCATCCCAAAAAAATTCCTTCTTAACCCTGTGGTAAGTTTTTAAAAATCCTGAGTGCCCTCCTAAGGGAGAAGTGTGCAATTCCATAAGAATCTTTTGTTTTAGCTGGGAATTCTTACAGAGGTATAAGCGATCTTTGTACCATAACGAATCATTTTTCCAGCTAAATGTATCAGAAGTACTGGAATCTTGTTGTAGCTTTCGAATAAGTGCCCACACTTCTTCGTCATTCTTCCATTCCTCCTTTGCTTCGTTTATCCAATCTGGTTGGATAATAGAAATGGCACACAACAATGCTTCCATATCCTCATCCTTTCTTGAGAGTGCATCTGCCACCACATTTTGCTTCCCTTTTTTGTAGATGATTTCAAAGTCATAACCCAACATCTTTGTGACCCACTTTTGTTGCTCTTCAGAGGATAATCTTTGTTCTAAAAAGTATTTAAGGCTATCATGATCCGTTTTTACCTTGAAGTGTCTTCCCATTAGGTAGGGTCGCCATTTCTTAAGTGCATGGAGTATTGCCAACATTTCCTTCTCATAAATAGCTTTGCTTAAAAACTTTCCCTTGATTGGACGACTTTCAAAAGCAATGGGTCTTTCATCTTGCATTAGAACAACACCAATTCCATTTCCTGAAGCATCACATTCCACAATAAAGGTTTTTGTGAAGTCCGGTGTAGCTAAGACCGGTGCTTGGCACATTGCCTCTTTAAGATGTTTAAAGGCCTTTGTTGCTTCCAGAGTCCATGAAAATGAATCTTTCTTCAATAATGTTGTTAGAGGTGCTGCTATTCTCCCATAATTCTTAACAAACTTGCGATAATACCCTGTCAACCCAAGAAATCCTCGCAGATGCTTTATGGATGTGGGGATTTTCCATTCCTTAATGGCTTTAATTTTGCTAGGGTCTACCTTAACTCCTTCATGAGATACAATATGACCCAAATATTCCACCTCCTGGACTCCAAAGAAACATTTGGATCTTTTTGCATATAATTGTTTCTCCTCCAATAGTTGTAACACCTTGTCAACATGTTCAACATGATCCTTCCAAGACTGCTTGTAGATTAGTATATCATCAAAAAATACTAACACAAATTTTCTAAGGAATGGTTTGAAAATTGAATTCATCAAACCTTGAAATGTTGAAGGTGCATTGGTAAGGCCAAAAGGCATGACCAAAAATTCATAATGACCCTCATGAGTTCTAAATGTCGTTTTCGGAATGTCTTCAATCTTCATTCTGATTTGATGATATCCCGAACGAAGATCCAACTTGGTGAAGTAAATTGATCCATGCAATTCATCCAGTAATTCATCAATGACAGGAATGGGGAACTTATCTTTAATAGTGAGCTTGTTGAGCTCCCTATAATCTGGACACATGCACCATGATCCATCCTTCTTGTGCACCAATACTACTGGAGCTGAGAAAGAACTTTGACTCGGTTGAATTATACCAGCCTCTAGCATTTCTGCAACCATACGTTCAATTTCACTTTTTTGGACATATGGATATCTGTACGGCCTGATGTTTGGAGGAACACTTCCTGGAATCAGATGAATAGCATGATCATGATCACGCATAGGTGGGAGACCTTTGGGAGTCTCAAATACCTTGGAATGATTGTCCAGGACTTTTTGGAGATCTGGAGAAATAGATGATTCCAATGTGGAAACATCTAGCGAACATAATTGTGCAATTACACCTCTTTGCTCCTTTTTTAGAAGCTTTGTCATGCCATTAGAGCTGATTATCTTTCCTGGTTTCCCTGCAATACCCCTTAATTCAACTTCCTTTCCTTCCACAGAAAATTTCATGAAAAGTTCTTGAAAATTAAAAGCTATTGTACCCAAGGATTGTAGCCATTGGACTCCTAGTACAACATCAGCACCTCCCATTGGAATGGAAAGCATTGGGCTAGTCAATACATATTCTCCCATGGATAGCTTGATATTATGGCACTTTCCAGAACAATTTATTGTTCCTCCATTTGCAATCATCACTTGACACTCTGGTGCTGGATATAGGAAGCAATTCAATTCTTTTGCTACCCTACAATGAATAAAATTGTGGGTGCTTCCTGAATCAATCAACACTATTACCTTTTTCTTCTTGATTTGTCCTTCTATCTTGATGGTTTGAGGAGTGGTAATTCCCACCAATGCATTACAAGATATGGTCGGATTTATTTTTTCTTCATCTAGGCTTTGTTCCTGGAATATATCCTTTTCTTTTGACCTTTCTTGCTCCTTTTCTTCTTCCTCTTCACAATCTATGTAGAATAATTTCTTCTCAGCACACTTATGACCCTTTGTGTATTTGCTATCACAATTGTAACAAAGCCCTTTTGCTCTTTTTTCTTCCAATTGTTGTGGTGTCAACCTTGTAGGTTGTGGAAGACTATGGGCAACAACACTTCCGTCTTTATAGTTGTGAATGGTATGCTTCCTAGTTGCCATAATTTTGCTTTCCATTTTTCTTGCTAACCTGAATGCCTTCTCTAATGAATCAGGTTCCCAAAGGCGCACATCATGTTGGATATTATCCTTTAAAGACCCTATGAACACATCAATCCTATGCTCCTCTGGAATATCTTTTACCCTTATGTTCAATTTTTGGAACTCCTCAATGTGCTCCATTATTGAACCCTTTTGTTTGAGACTTATCAATTGGCTAAAAAAAGTGTTGCTTTTTGTATCCTCATAATGTGCTATCAATTCTTCCGTAAAAATTGCCCAAGTGATAAATTGTTTACGAGAACAAAGCCATTGATACCATACAAACTGATTTGGTTCCAAATATAAAGTTGCCATACGTACCTTTTGTGTGTTTTGCACATTATTGAGATCGAAGAATTGCTCCATCTGTAATATCCATGTGGCGGGATCCTTGCCATCAAACTTCCTCATATCGATTTTTGGAAGATGGTGAGTCTTCGATCCAACATTAGAGTCTATGGAATCATGATTAACATTTCTTTTGTTCTCATCATGAGTTTCCTTTAGTACTCTTTCACCCTTAGTGACCATTTCTTGTAGCAACTTATTCATATTTATCTTCAATTCTTCCATCTTATCATCCATGCCATCAATTTTGGCATCCATGCCATTCACCTGAGCTTCCATGCCCTTTATCTTAGATTCCACACCATTTATCTTAGCATCTGTTAGCTTTTGTGAGCGTGACATTTGTTGCACTTGTTCTTGTAATTTTGATATATCATGTAGCATTTCTTCCTCTTCTTCATGAGTCATGCTAGAGCTTTCAGGTTCCTTACTAGGTGTTTGCATTTTCTTTCCTCGGGGCATCAGTTACCGATAATAATGCTTTACTATGCCCTTTGAATTCCTTCAAACCAAGCTTATGCAAAAATTAAAAAAAAAAACTACACACCTTTTTTTTACTTTGTAGAAGCCTGATATTGAATCTGATGTATCTCTGTAATTTCGAATCATCCAGTTCTAAAATTGTGATTTGTAGTAGCCTTCTATGTCCTCTTTCCAATGCCACTAGTCTGATCCAAATTGGATTCTCCAAGAAAAAGTTATGCACAATCTCCCGCAGTGACCTGATTATAGACTAGTTCAGTAGAGCGAACTTGTATGAAGTGCCACGTGTCACTGTTTCAACCTTTGACTATGAAAAATATATAAACGAAAACTACAGTCCGTCCTCTTTCTGTACCTTCTTATGAAATTGCAATCTGATGCTCTGAAAGAAAGTTATGACGATTTTCCCCAGGTCACCTGTTTTGAGTGTAATTCAGGAGTCTGCAAAAAGACCAACTTCCTCAGATCATATCTCCGAAAATATCACGCGAAAAGCTCTGAAATTCGGAACCAAGGTTCAGCGTGATTTCTTCTCAAATGGGTTTTTTTTGTGACTTCTGAAACATCACAGAAAAAAAGTTATAGCGAAAATGCCACGATGACCTGTTTGGAGCAGCGAAACCCTAGAATCCAAAGCTCTGATACCAAATGTTATGAAACCAGCTCAAGAAAAGATAGAAAAGAGAGATCAACGCCTTAGAATTCAGCCTCTTCGAGGGGGAAACCTCCTTTACATTACATAAATGAACAATTCTTGGATGATACAAATGACAAAACCTCCTTTCTATATATAGGAGTCTAAGGAGTCACAATATAATCCAGCCGACCTAACAATATTAATATAAAACCACAAAAATAACAATAGAGGGATTCTATGGGGCACATAAATAACAATATGGGGGTAATAGGGGCACAACAATATAAATAAGGGGTATAACTACAATAGTAATGGGGTAATTACTAGTATTATAGGGACCCAACAGAGTTCCTACATGCAAACAATGAAGAAAATAACTTGAAACTGATGGTTGACTGTTGCAGCCATTTTTCCGCAGCTAGCTTAACTTTCCGCAGCTGGCTCAACTTTCCGCAGCTGGCTTAACTTTCCGCAGCTGTTTTGTTAAACTCTAGGTTGCAGGTGTCATCAAGCAAAACAAATCACATGGGTAGCTGGGGGAATGTTAGTACATGGATGGTGTCCTATTCATTCAATTAAATTTGATGAAAAAGACCCCGGTCAAAGGGAAGTCAAGTTGAGTGTTTTCACTAAGTCGCCACACTGAGTCGCCACACTAAGTCACTGCATGTCAAGAAAAAAATAATAGTTTTGAATCAATGAAATGAATAAGTTATTTTCTCACTTTTCTAAAGGTATTGATTAATTTTGGATTGATGATGAAAGAAGAATGGCTAACTTTTTATTCAAGATTTTTAGCTACATAAACTGTGCACATTCCGCAGCTAAAGTCCAATTCTGCAGCTGTTCTCCAATTCCGCAGCCAGAAAAACCTCATTGTTCAAATCAGCCTATCTTTCTCATACAAAATCAAATTTTGATGATTTAAGTACCATTGGAAAGATCTCAACAAGATCTACACAATGAGAAATCCATCATTTGAGTTTGAAATGGCAAATAATGAAATAAATTGCTGAAAAGAAGAAACATCAACTTGAGGCAGTAATTCCAAATCAGGTTCCAGGAGGAAAGACAAATGACTACAAGAGAATGGTGTCTCTCTAAGAGACCAATTTGTTTCATAAGATGATGATCAGCAACAAAGAGGAAATATGCTGATGCAAAATCAGATCCAAACACTTAAAAAACTTTCAGATACTATTGTCTCCATCACATCCATCCATCACATCCATACTTCATAATAAACCATTCACCTCATTCCACTCCATACTTTCCACTTACATTCACATACACTTTCCATCTCTTTTTGTCCATTCATAACCCACAAATAAAATAAAGAGGCTCATTCATATGCTTATTGCCCATTGCCATTTCTACTTTCCATTGCCATCTTCCATTTTCATCTTCCATTTCCTGTCATTTTCATTCTGCAAATAAGCCCTTCTTCAATGCAAATTATTGAGTCCATAGTCCTTTGAGTCTAAGTTCTTTGTAAAAACACCTTGAGGCTTGCATGCCTTAATGGCAAGTCCTCATGCTGACAAACAATGGGAATACATTAATGTCCCTTGTTCGTTAGATCTTCTAAGTGACTCGACATCAGCAAATTCATTCGTACCTAGCAAGATGTGTTTGGGCATCTTGACTCTCATTGTCATCAATGGTGAGAGTTCTCGTGTTGACTAGTGGCATCCATTAATGGCCACTAAGCCAACAATTTCCTACTATGTTCGACATCAGAACATCTTTTTACATAGTAGGAATTGTGCCAATGAGTTTTGAAGACATGAAGACTATTATTTTCAGCATTTTGGAGCAGATTCAGCAAGTTTTAGTAGAAGCAATAAAAGTCATCTTATCTCTCTATCCATGACTCCTCTTTTTCAGCCACTTGAAGAAGAATATGATCAGAATTTTTCAGCCACCACACATACAACTCATCCATTCCAAAGGGTAAGTGAAGGTACGTCATTTTCTAACTTTTGACCATAGAATTCCATAAAAATCTAGAATGATAATTGTTGGAAAAACATTTCTCTTCCTCATTTCATAAAATTGTCAATACCATCAGTTGGGGGGGGGATACATTCATATTCATATTTTTCCATGTCCATATCATATTCAAGAGCTCACATACTTCCAACATATATTAATTATTACATTGTTATTATGAGCATACAATAGCTTTTGGAAAAAAGTGCTTAAAGGATAAATTGGATACAAACAAAATCATGGTTGTCACACAAGAACCAACCATCATGCAATCCAATAAATATATACTTTGCAACAATAATCAAAATATCATTATGCAAAGTTCAAAGATCAAAATAGAAGGCAACAAAAAAAAAATTGGTTGTAACACAAGAACCAACCATGTTGCAATTCAAGTAAAACACTTTGCAGAAATATGAAGTTATCAAATGATGTCATGCAAAGTTAAGCCAAAGCTCAAGGATCAAAAGAGTTAATGTAATATATATTGCATGAGGACATGCAATAGCTTCAGTTGGGGGGTATGTTGAGTCTTGAAAATATCATTTATTTCCATTACACTTTCACTATGATGTGCATTATATCACCTCCATTTCACTACTATGTCACCACATTCATCCCACTTTCATTATCATTGGGCCACCTTTATGTTTTTCCAATATTTATTATTTCTAAGCCTTTTAAGTGAATTTGTGGTTAAACATTAGAAAATAATGTGCATATGCTTATACCTAACAAATGGATTGAGATTGTTGACATGTGTAGGTTGAAAGGAGGCTTCTAGAAGACTCTTATGTGGCACTCTAAGGCCAAATTCGAATTTGAGTGGAAAGAATCATGGGATCATGAGGATATGTGTCACATCTCCTAATTGTATTGTAACTCTAAGAAGACATGTGTCTTATCAGTTCCTATTTTGATTAGGACTCTAGAGGTAGAAGAAGAGATTCATGGACTCTCATTAATGAGATGGCTTCTCATCTTTTTGTATAAATAGGAGATCTCTCTCCTTCATTTGGGAGCTTAGCTTGTTAGTCTTTTAGCTTGTGAGTTCTTAGCTTGGAGTTTGTAGTTCTTCCTTCATGGCTTTTGAAAGATTTGGAGAGCTTTGTTGTACTTTGTAATTTTGAAGAATTTGAATAAAGTTTTGATGTTCTCAACATGGAAGGAGATGTGAAGTAGATGTCATGGATCATATTAGAATGTAAGGTAGAGTAGATTTCATTTTGTAAATATTGCTTTCAGGTTTGATAGATTAGATTTTTCATTCATGCAATTTTAATTCATGCAAGTGTGTTCAATTTTGCTTTGATTTCATTATGTTATTTGATTGCTTTCAAGTTTGATAGATTAGATTTTTCATTCATGCAATTTTAATTCATGCAAGTTTGATCAACTGGTTGATTGTAGATTAGTGATGCACATAGCCTTTTAATGACTAATGACATGATAGAATCATCTTGTCCTTCTGATGAAGCAACAAGGATACTGGGTCTCATAGTCACTAGCTCATTGTTTGGTTGTTGCATTCTATTTTGATTATAGATTAGTGATGCACATAGCCTTTTAATGACTAATGACATGATAGAATCATCTTGTCCTCCTGCTGATTTATTTTCTGAGTTCTAATTCCAGCATTGTTATTTCTTTCATTTTTGTTTTGCTCATTTACTTTCTTGCAATTTAGATATCATATTGCTTAACTTGTTCATGATTGCTTCCCATAAGGTAGATTTCGCTGAAGGGTAAAGGATCAGAAGAGTTGAAGTAGTGTGATTAGTTTCCTTTATGCAATTTAATTTCTTGCAATTTAGATATCATATTGCTTAACTTGTTCATGATTACATCCCATAAGGTAGATTGAGCTGAAGGCTAAAGGATCAGAAGAGTTGAAGTAGTGTGATTAGTTTCCTTTATGCAATTTAATTTCTTGCAATTTAGATATCATATTGCTTGACTTGTTCATGATTGCTTCCCATAAGGTAGATTGAGCTGAAGGGTAAAGGATCAGAAGAGTTGAAGTAGTGTGACTAGTTTCCTTTATGCAATTTAATTTCTTGCAATTTAGATATCATATTGCTTAACTTGTTCATGATTGCTTCCCATAAGGTAGATTGAGTTGAAGGGTAAAGGATCAGAAGAGTTGAAGTAGTGTGATGAATTAGTTGCTTTGCTTTCAGTCTTTGATTTGCTTTAAGTTCAGTTTTTATTTTCTTTTTTTCATACAGCAGCAAGGATACTAGGTCTCATAGTCACTAGCTCATTGTTTGGTTGTTGCATTCTATTTTAATTGAAGTAGTTGCACATTTACATTTTTGTTTAAGTAGCTGCATATTTACACTTTTGTTTAAGATCTTTTGAAGTGCTAAGTTTTGGAAGTTACCATTAGGGACATAGGCCTTGTCTTGAAATCCATACTTGTCTTTTAAAAATATTCTTAAGACCTTAGAATAAGATTTCCATTTGCATTAGACACTTTAGGAAACCAACAAGAACAAAACCCCAAAAACAACATAAACTATAAAACAACGAAGTAAGAGAAAGGTTAACTAAGCACATATGGTGCACCACACTTCATCAGTTTACGATACCCAGATTGATAATTTATGTAGAGCAATTTAAGACGTTAAATTGACGAGACAGTAACCTCCTTAGATCTACCCCTGTGATTTATTTACTGATTACTACTTGCTCGGCCAAAATCCCTGAACTGTGCTGCAAACTATGATCAAGAACTGGATCAAAAGTCTCGCACTGTACCATCGCATCCTCTCTTCAAGGATATCAGTATGCATCGCACTTCCCATGTGCTGTAGGTGGGATGCATACTGGAATCCCTATGTAACAGGTGCACTGATCAGAAAGGGCTAATTTTGCCCTCAGACTTTGGGTTTTTCACTCTTTTTAGCTCTATTCAGGAGTTTTGTTGTCTGTAATTAGTATACCTTTTTTGGAAACCCCCTTCCTTGCCATTATTCCACCTCCATTGTGCAAAGAACTGTAAATTTTTTTATGTATCGTGATCCATTTTCAGTTCTCTTTTACAAAGAAGTAGCGTAATTGAACTGTTGTTTCTTGATTTGGAAGTGTCGCAAGTGTCATTTTCAGTCATAGAAGAGAATCCGATTGTTCTTGATAGTCGATTACACTGTTACTCTTGTATTTGATTTGAATTAATATTTTTTCAAGTGTCGAAAGCAAGTTTTCAATTCCAAATCACAAAGTGTCATCATTGTCTTCATTTTGTCTTGAAAAGAAACTTGTTAGTAATGTCGCTTTGAAAATAATTCATATTTGCGCTTAGCTTTCTTTTTATCATTCACACATTAAGAAGGCTGAAAACAAATACATGCATGTGCATTTGCATTTAGACTGTTTTTTGGTTTGATTTAGGACAGTGCATATAGTGTGTGCTCTCTGCTCTATGTTGAAAGAATATCATCTCTCTTTCTTTAGTAGCTAGGATTTTCATTGCAAAAAGAAGATTAAACGATTGTTTATCATCTTAGATTGCATTTTAGGAATTGTATATCTACAACACGTGGTGAACCTGGAAGGAAAATTTCTTAAGCAAGATCAACTATAAAATAAATCTAATGAATCTAAAAACACTTTGGAACCTAACGCACAACATTTAGAATTCTAGGTTAGAGACGTATTCCGGCGTCGTAAAGCCTGGTAACTATTGCCTTCATTTCTGGTTGGGCGATTCCTCCACTTTGAGACAACAAGTGCCAGTACATACTTGTGCTCCTACATACCGTCAAGTATATATTGGGAGACCACAATAGGCTATATCCTTTATCTATAAAAAACCATGTCTGCCGCCCTATCAATCGCAATGCACTGAACATAACATTCGAGAATATTGATTGCTGTACCGTAAAAAGTATTCTACAGTTTTGCGATTGGTTTGGTAATCCCTCTGTCTAGATTTCTAGAGTAGTCTCTTTCGTTCCTTTTCAGACTCCTTAAAGGAAAAGGTCCATCTGAGCACTTGTCACTTCAAGCTCATTAAAAATCGAAGGCGACTAGAGTCATCTTTTGTTTTTTCTCGACTTTTAAAAATTGAAAAAACAAGTTGTGTCAAAGCGTATAAAATTTATTTTAATCGGAATAATACCACCTTTCCTACGTTGATCTTAGGTTGAAAAAAATGGAGTCCACCAACCAAGGAGTTCCCTTTGGGATAAATCCTAGTCCTTTATCCTCTTGGGGAGATGTTGGTGCACCTCATATGGCCACATTGTCGCTTCCAGGATTGACAATCGACCTGCCCGTATGGCTCTTCTTAACCTCTGTCGTTCAGAACACCGCGATTCCTGAGCAATCAAGCAAGCAAATAGACGATACCAAAGCTACCCCCTAACCTTCTACTTCGTCTGATTCTCCCTCTCCTCCTTCCTCTTCTCTTGATTAAGCTGGTAAAGCCAAAGGTCAAGTAACTAAGAAGAAGAAAGAGAAGAAGAAGAAGGATCCAAAGACGACAGGGGGCAACCAGGCATCATCTAGTGAAAATCCACACACTGCACCATCGCAAACTAAATCTCCATGTGTCATTTGCAAAGGAGATCACTATCTTTTGAGATTGTCCTTACATCCCTCGGATCTTAAGGGACTGGTCTCCTTGTTTGCACAATCTGGTGTCAACAACATCTGACGATCATGTTGAAAGTACACTGTCAACTAGTGAAAGAAAAATGTCGGGATAGAAAAATAAAAGTAAATTCCCTTGTAAACTGTGTGAAGGTGATCACGTCGTCCACCGTTGTCCCTTCCTAGATGAGGATAAAAGAGTTTTGGACGACCGTCCGGTTTCACCGTTATAGCTTCCTCCTGGATATAAGAAACTCTTGCCAAGTCCATCACTAGTTGAAAATCTGACTGAAACGCCATTGTGGTCGGTCGAAGCGTCTATCATTGAAGATAAACCATCTGAATCCACACCAGACGAAAGTCAAAAGGTCGAGGAGGCACTTGACCCGGTCTTGCCTTCAAAAGGTCCATCTTTAGACGATACAGTCACCGGAGAGAACAAGAATGACACCGTTCAAATTCTCTTCTTAAACACAAACTCCGATGAACATGGGGGAAATCTACCCGTTCATTTACCGTAGGAAGGAAGTTCGTCAAAGTCATATCCGGCTGTCTATTCGGTCCCACCTCCAAGCAACCTAGTTGTTTCCTTCGATTGGAATCTACTTGGCAGACCCCATTTACCGACTAGTGTACCATTTTGAATCATTGCTCAAATATATAGAATGGTCATGGCCGGTACCATCATAGATGAAGGGGCTTCTGTGAGTATCCTTTCCTCAACTTCTTGGAAAGTGCTTGGTTCGCCATCGCTATTTCCTGAGATGAGAAATCTAACAGGCTTTGATAAAGGAACTAGTCGACCGTTAGGGATCCTTCCCAATGTGCCGATAACATTGAGAAGGAAAACCGTTCACATGAATGTAATGGTAGTCCAAGGACCCCTAAATTATAATCTACTCCTTAGACGCGACTATATTTATTGCATGGGAGCCATTGTCTCCTCGCTCTTTAGAGTAATGTGTTTTCCGCATGAAGGAAGAATGGTCAAGCTCGTAGACCAACTTTCATTCCCCAGCTCACACATAGCAAATAGTCAAATACCATCCCTGAATGGTCTTTTCATGCAAGGAATGTCTCATCAATCCCCAGTCCATCCACCTGATGAGCGCGAGTGATTCGAAGGACATGACTGAAACCGAGGGGGCATGCACCCTGGTCTATTTCGACAGGAAAACCTTGGGTATAGGGTAGGTTTCCGTGGAGGATATATGACTGGTTTATGAGATTATACCAGAATAAGATACCTTTGTCAGAAGATAGGCCTTTCCTGATAGAACAAATGTTTTTTCTGCAAATTGAGCGATAACCTGTAAAAGGTAGGCCTTTCCCGATAAAGCAAATGTTTTGTCTGCAAATTGAGGGGTAACCTAGGAAACTCTACTTCTCTATTCCTGAGGGCATGCAAACCTTTTGGCATGCAAGTGAAGAGCGACCATTTATTTTTTAAATTTGTAGGTCCTCTAACCCTTTAAACTCGTAGGATTGATCGTTTCATAACTTGCATAAAGAAAGGATGTGGGGCAAAGCTTTGAAAAAATGCCATCTTAGATGAGACATCCTTATTATACAACTGGATCGAGCAGTTTTAACGCGAAATTCAAGCTCGTTAAAAAATAAACATAAGCAATGAGCAAATGTTCCCCCAGAGTTTAAGATCATTAAAAAATGAACCAATTTCCTGTAAATAACGATCGTGAATGTATTATCATCAGCCTTTGAAGCCTTGGTCGTGTTCTCATCATCACCTCCACTTTATATTGGCCGATCATTCACCTCCATTTGATTGTTTACCTTTTTTGAGGAACAGCTGCGAAGAGTGATCGTGTTAGCCATCCTTGTGACACTTCCATGATTGGAAAATTCCAAACCTTAACTGGAATTAGCTGCTACCCAAATTTATCACTTGTTCCTCAAAAAACGAGTCTCCTTTAAGCTCTTTTCAATTGACTCGTAAAATATGAAAAGATTGCTGAGCGATTGGCCTCTCCAGCTCGTTAAAGTGACCGGAAGTGCTATCCCTCCTTTAGATTTTAATCTTTTTGGACCTGAGGGATTATTACACAAAATGATTGAGCGCTTGTTTTGTTCGGCTCATTAAAATTACCAAAAATTCATCCCTTTTCGGACTTAAGGGATTATATGACGAAAAAGGATTGTTGGAGTTTTCTTTACATCCCTTCTCAGACTCTCTAAAATTGAAAGGGACCAAGTTATCTTTGTCGTTAAACTCGTTAAAACCGAATAGCGACAAACTTGTCCATATAGACAAGAACGAGTTTCACTATCACTAGGCTCGTTAAAACATAGCGATGGGTTTGCCCGAAGGGAAAATTATAGAACAAGCATATGTTATCCTCCTCAAGCTTGACAAAAATAAAGAGGTACTGGTCAGCAATGACTAGGGAAAAATTGGGAAGAAAACTTGAAGAAACTTTATTGGTAGCAAGTCGCTCTTGAACATGACACTTTCACTCCGCATCCGAGTCGGGTTGGGTTGTTCCGTTCACTGGTCATATCACCATTGGTCCATCACACCATCCATATTTGGGGTTAACGCTACCAATCCATCATGTCAGTTTCACCGATATGTTCAAGAGAAGTCACTCAGAGAATTCACCTATGTCTCATCCACTGCAATACATTTACGCTCCATTCTTTCATGACCGCCACCCTAAACCTTATGTCATCAGATTGTTTTCACCTCCATTAAAATCATTTTCTCTGTTTCGTGTCATTGATGTGGGATTCACTAAGGCCCTTCTATGACGGATCGCTTCTTGTCGACATCAGCTCATTATCCAAGAAGTCGATTTAGGAACAACCCTTTCAGTAATTTGAAGCTTGCATGCCTCAATGGCAAGTTTCTCACTTCCGGCGACATGTTTACATCAATGGCCTTCGATCGAAAGATTTTGCGTGGTGTTCGATGCCAAGTCCCTTATTCACACCACGTGAATTGTACTGTAGTACCTTGATGGTCATCATCATTATTGGTGATTCCTCTCGTCCCTGTTAACAACTTACATCATTGGCTGGTAATCAGGCAATGTCTTTCCATGTTCGACTCCAGAACATCTCTCACATGGATCAACTTGTACTTTGAGTGAATATCGAACGAGATTGAAGACCCCGGATCTAGTTTCATCCATCCGGGTTGTGATATATATTCAAGAAAATAAAGACATCAAATGTACATCATTACTGCACAGATAATCATCCAATCCAAGGAATGATGGCTCTACCAGAATCATCAGTATGCACTCAGACGATTGTCTGTCTTATGTACATGAAAATGAATTTATAAAGTTGAGCATGGGAATGCCTGCCTCAGCTAGATCATGAAAGTGTTATGAAGATAATGTGTTGTATTGTATCTTATTACAATTCACCTTCCAGCTCGAAAAAACATCAGATCCTCATGATAAAGCATTTCACCTGACATCAAAAAAGATTAACGACCTCATGCTTTAGGGGGCAACTGTTATAGACATTTTTGGGCACTGCAACCCCAATCATAAATGTACATAAACCAAGGGCTCTTAATTCCCTAAAATTGTTTTTCCAACCCCTAAAAGAACAAGGTCAACTGATTACATCATCTCCTAGAAGTTCTCCATGAAAAACTACTCAAAACTGGACCATCTCACCTGCTCCATGGTCAAAGTGTGCTGCATCCCACCTAAATGCACACGGGAGGTGCGATGCATACTAAAAATCCCTTCTATGGGGTGCGATGGGCAAGACTGGACAAATGGCAGGGTCAATCTGTGAGGTGGAGGATCATGGAATCTTCCAGAAACTTCTCCTGTGACACTTGCCTCTCTGCATTCGCCCAAGAATGAGTAAGAGATCATCAATCTCCAAGTGGAATCAAGAACTATCAGAGAGAGGACACTAATCAAATCTCAAAAGCTGACTCACCCCCCTTGCAAACATCTATATATGGATCCCTCATCCCAGAGATCCAGGGGCTGGAATTTTGTATCTTGTAAGGAAGTGTTGCTGGTTTCTTGGTGTAACATCATAGCATTAGGTGATCTAAGCTTTTCATGAGGTGAAGAAGGGCTTTCTTGCTGAGAGGATGACGTTGGGTCAGAACAATTGGTTGTAATCCTCTTTTCTATTCTTGATTATTAATAAAGCTATTCGCGTTTTCCTCCACATTCTTGTATGATTGATGATATATGCATTTGTGTGGTCAATATATATTTGGTCCTATATTGTTTATGGTAGTAGATCTTTGTTCTTGGATAGTGTTATGCTGCTTTTATTCTACAGGTACTCTTTTAAGCTGGGTAAACGAGGAAGCAAGTGGAAAAGGTCTATCAGAAGGGAGAGGAATCAAGCAAGGAACCAAGCGCAAGACAGAGGTTGGTCTCCTTCTTTCCCCTCTTATCTACTTCTCATAAAGGAAAACGAAAGTTGTTTTAGTTTGTTTGTTTCTAAGGTAGCTACCAGCCTTAGTGGGACTAGCAGCTCTACATAGACACTAGATTTCCTAATAACAATATGGCATGGATGATGGATCCATCTGAAAGGTGCAAAATACAATAGATGAGATGATGCAATCTACCTAACTTTATGGTATAAATAAAGACACGTAAATCAAAGGGATGTGTGGTGGACAACATTTCTAGAGGTAGAGGAGATGGCCTTCAAAATCCTCTTGAAGGAATGCCCCTTACTCAAGTGTAGGGGTAATCAGGGGTAGACATAGCTTCCATGGTGTCCCCATCAAGCTAGGAGATGGAAAGATGGGAGGAAGTGACTACATGATGCGGCGGTATTACCTAGTGCATCAACTTAAGAAATAAGGTTCACATACGTATCATCTTGAATGGTAGACAATGGACTAGTAGATGGAGGATCTACTGATGTTGAGACCTAGGATTCTATCAAAGGAGGGTCGATAGAAATGCATGCAGCAACCGCAGGAAGGCTTGCTGGTGAGGAACTCAAGGATGATGATAGGTAAAGCATGGGGCTTGTGGTGTCCATCATCTCAACATTGGGGGGGAGGTATCACAATAGTGGGGCCAGAGTTTCCCTGTTTTGCTTGACTAATGGTACTAGAATCCATAGGTAGAGGAGTGGAGGCTCTATTACGAGTGGCCTCGTATTCACAAATTTCCCCAAGGCAATTACAAAATTAATCGAGACGAGGGAAACAATGTGAATAGTGACCATGAAGATCACATAGGGCACAAGGGTGGTTTGTGCAAAGAGTTTTGAGTTTCTTAGGTGGCACTAGTATGTTAACATGGACTTACGGAATATTTGACTCAAGGAATGCTTCATGAAGAAAAGGTTTAAGTTGAAGAAGTTTAGGACAATTGTTGGTGGCATGCCCAATGACTTCACACAAAGCGGATGGGGCTGTCATCTTTGGGGCCTTAGGGGCTGGAGAAGCTTGGAGAGCCTTTTCCTTCGAATATTTCCTTTTGGCTCTGCCCCCTTGGCTAGATTCTTTTGCAATAGGAGCCAGTTCTTGTTGAGATTGTGATGGAATTGAAGCAACGACAGGGGTCACGGGGATTGGCTAAACCGGGGTCAAAGTGTGATACGGTCTTGGTTAACCAGGGGGAGTGTTTGTAGGGGGATCTATGTACCATACTAGGATACCAAGAGTCATGTTAGGAAGGACCAATGAAACCATGACAGTTATAAAAGAAATGCTTAGAGGGAATGAGAAAGGTATCTAGCTAGCAGGATAATGTCCCTGTGGAATAGCTCCTAGATGGTTAAGACCTGGACGAACAATTCCTGGAGGGAACATAGGAGAGGCACCCACAAATGGAGGAGGTCCCAGGGGAGTGGGTCCAAAGGGTTCAGCTAGAAGAGCAACAACAAGATGTTGAGGAGCTAGGTGTTGATCAGGTGTACTTAATTGCTTAAGGGCAACCCATAACACTTGTAACATGCAAACACTCATGGAAGTAGGTTCAAAAATGGGAGGGGGGAGCCAGGGAAGGCACCTAACAATGAGGAATCCTTATAGACTCTAGGTGAGACACTAGCACAAGGAGTTGAAGACTCGATGTCGGACATCAAGGAGATGATGAACTTGAGGGAGGTCACAAATGTCAGCTCGTACGAAGTCAACTAATCAATGGTAATGATCTTCCCTTCATGGGGGAAGCACATCTTGCGGAACACTGCAGATGTGACAACTGACATGGAAAATGTGTAACTACAACCTAAGAGGATGCTGTAATCCAAAGGAGCATGAATGACTTTGATATCGACATGACAGTCTTGCCCGCAAGGGTCACTCGATAGTTGCGGTACATGCCAAGGGGTTGGTAGGAGTGTCCATCCCATGCACGCAAAGTGATAGTGGAGGGGGGAAACTCAGGTGACTTAAGTTGTTTCGAAACAGCAGCTGACATCACACGGGTGGATGCACCTTCGTCAATAATGCATCTGGAGATGATGGCATTATGGACTCTAATTGGTATCTCGAAAGCAACAGATGAAGGTAATGGGGGGTGCTCTGACGTATCAACTGGGAAGACAATCAAACGATCGTCAAAAGGATCCACTACACCCAAGGCAATTATTAGAGCCTTATTTTGGGAAGGGCGCGATGGAGGACTTCTAGTGTAGACACGGCGGTAGGTGATTGCGCCAAGTCGTCTACTATACTGTATGTATGGGAAGCTCTATTAGAAGTCATGTTACGGTGTAATGGTCCTTTTGGGATCTTGGGAATGGCCTCAACTTTGGGTTGAGGGATCTGTAAAGGACCATTTGGTGTTGTAAGAGGCTCATTGAACACTTTGGTTTTGGACTCAGTAGCTGATAAATTGGAGGGATGTGATATTGACATGATTGAGTTTGTATGTTGATATTCGAAGGGTTAACCTCATCAGAATTCATCATCAGGATCTAGTCATCACCGGGACTAGAAGGTTGGGGGAGGTGGGATGCTTGACATAGTTGGAGTTAAGCAGCAACAAATCCTTGCTGAGGGAAAGGATTTGTGAGCACGGCCGGTTGAGGTGGCACAAGATTCTGAGGCGATTGTTGGCCTCGAGAAGTTGATTGAGCTTCCCACATTTGGTGCATCTGGGCTAAAAGAGGAAACTCATGTGTATAGTGGCCATGTACACCACAACATGCATAAGGCTTGTTCGTAAGAATAACCTTGTTCTTCTTGGGCTTGGCGCCATGTTGCTAGTTGTTGGTGTTAGGCTAGTTCTACTCAGGTTCACTAGGCTGGTTACCTTGGTTACCGTGGTTACCTTTGTTACCCTTCCCTTTATTATTTTTCTTCAAATTTTCTGGATTGGTATCACTTTGTGTGCAAACACCTGGACCTGGCAGGGTGGCTGCTAGGGCTAGGGATTCATGGGATGTTGTGGCACTAATGCTTGAGGGGCTGGAGCGCCAGGCTATGCATAAGAAGGATAAATTTTGGTAGATGGGTTGAGGCCCTAGAAACATGTTTCTAGCAGGAGGGGCATAAATGTTGGAGGAACTAGTGCCCCCTTGGAGATAGACATAACTCTGCTGAGTATATGGTGAAGAGTTTGAAATGGATCCAATGATATCGTCGGCAGCATGAGATGCCCCCAGTGCAGTAGCAATTCTAGGATGAGGGAGGTTTGGAATAACGATATAGACGTAACTTAATTGAGCATAAATCAGATCATATCTCAAAGCGGTCTAGAGAGCTTCTTCCTCGGTCTAACGAAAATGGGATGTGACATCTTTTCTGATGGTGAATAAAAGGATCTTAAGAAACCAATCTAGATAGACGTAGTCTTCGAAAGGCAGGGCATGACTTGTTCTCCTCCTTCGATACCACTCTTGAACATGGTCAGAAAGCGAGTGGCGGAGGGTTGACAAAATGTTGTCAAAATCTTAGTACCAATGTTATAATGGAGAGGTAACTGGAAGGAGGATAAGAACGTTTTAGCAAGCATTGCAAAAATGGAATGAGAGGTGGAGGGATGGTATACATACCATTTTACAGTGTCTCCAATGAGCGTGCGTTGGAAGAGCCGAAGACGAATGGAGTCATCGATTATGGAGTTGGACGAATGCCACATGTGTAAGGATCGTACATGGTTGGTAGGATCCTCTCCAGCAATACCCTCAAACTTTGGGATGTATGAGGGAAGCTTAGTCGGCATAGAGGGTCAACTAGCATCATGGTGTATCGGGTTGTTTATCAACTGGTTAAGATCTGGTAGGCTTAACCCATCCATAAAGGGGAGCATGGGGGCTGTTGAAATGGCTCCTGAGACTATTTTGCTCGATGTGAAGACCGGTATATTACCGAAGCCACCACCGGTTTGGGTTCCTCCACCAGCTATGGGTCTAGACATGGTGACGATATGCGACGAAGGAGGCTCGAAATTAGATGAGGAATCAGGAGGAGAGTCAATATGGGGACTCGGAGGGCTATGAATTCGAACACGATGGGGAGGATTAATACACCCAAATAGAAACTAGGGCTGAAGGCATAAGAGTCTCCACAACTCACGCCTTGGTGTCACAAGGATAGAAGAATGCACGGAACACGGAAATGGTGAAGGGAGATCAACAATATATCTTTTGTCTCTGATGCGGTGAGACAACTTTATTATGTTAATTCTTGGCTTGGTGGTGTAAACCAAGCACCCTTCGCTTAAGGTGTGCTTTTGTGTGCAAGTATATTAATTGATTAAGCACAGATCGTGTTTGTAAAAAAGAAAAAACTTGCTGCAAATAAACTGAAATAAATAACAGAGAATAAATAGCAAAACAATTGACTAAACCCCAGCCAAACTGGATTTGCAAACATCGTACTACCTGGTAGCTAAACCGATGGAAAAGACACTGAAACGGTCAAGAGATCTAAAAGTCAGTGTGATTGGGATCAAGTGACTCTAAGCTATTGGAAAGTGGTGCAGCAACAGCAAAAAACCAGAGGGGAAGATCGCCGCAAAAAAATAGGGAGATGGGTGAAACACCTAAGGAAACCGATGGGATGCTAAGGCAAATGACCAAACAAGTTTAAAATTGAAACTATGGATGGAAGAAATCTATCTTATCAGATCTGAAACAAAAGGTTACAGGTCTGGAAAATGTGGCTGAAAATCCTGCAAAAACTCAGACTTCTCACTCTGCTAAGCTCCTCCTAGAAAGGTGGAAGTGTACTAGAAGCCCTAGAGGAGGCTAAATTCGACTTCGACGAGTAAAATAGAATGGATCAAGGCCTAAGTTGGATGAGATAGAGTTCATACACCCAGCAAACATCTCTCACCAAAATCTAAGAAAAACCCTAAAACCCAGAAATCGCAAGTTCTCACTTGTTTATTGATGAAATCACACTTTTTGGGCAGAAAACTGCGTTTTGGAGCCCGGATCGCACCTATTGAGCTAAAAACTGCGATTTCTACTCTGAGACTCCCGGTTTGGAAATTTCAGAAAAAAAAAAGTGTTGCCTTTGCCGCAGCTAGTTCCTATGACCTATGGAAACAACTAGAAATCTTGCAGAAGTCAAAAAATTATTAGACCTAGGGTTAAAACACTAGGAAATATTAATAGAATTGAAAAAAGAAGAAACCCCAAGCTAAAAACCAAAGGTCACCCAATTTTTTGGATCTGAAGTATAAAACCCAGTGGAGTCACCAATTTTTTGTAGTGTTTTCTTCTCAATGATGTACGAAAAGAACCCACTTAATAATGTGGATGAAAAACAATCTCAACAATAGAAATGACTGCTAAACATTGTAGATCTGCAGTTATTGATAGAAACAAAACCTGCCAAAATTCTAATCTATTCTATGACCATAGTTAAACAGTGAAAGAAAGAGTAATAACCCCAAATGTCCAATGAAAACCAAATATGTAAAGAATAATTTTATAATAACACCTATGAAGAGAACAGATAAATGTTACCAATCCCCCTCTGTGGGATGGGTTCTTGGCAATCCTCAAACGTCTTCAGCTTCTGTAGAGTTTGTCTCCTCTATAATGCATAAACCCAGTAAAAATATGGTGTGCAACAATGAAAATAATCAGAGTTACAATAGTGAGCGCAACAATGAAAATAATCAAAAGTGAATAATGAATGGAAACCCTTCTATTTATAACAAAATATTGAGTTATCCTTGAATAATGAGCAATAATAAAATATTATTGATCTCATTCTTGGAATAACCACTTGGAATATTTTATTTTATTGGTTTAGGAGGGAAAAAATATTTAAACTTTTATTTAGAAATAATAAATAAACAAATGATTTATTTATTGTCTCAATGAATTAGTTAAGGGATAACAAAAAAATAAGGATTTATTTAATTATTCCTAAGCGATTTAGTCAAATTTAAGAAAGAATAATAATTAATCAATGATTAATTAATTATTCTTAGAGAAAAATAAGGTAAATAATGATTTATCTGTTTATTTTTCATGATTGGGTCAAATTTGACAAGGAATAATAATAAAACAATGGTTAAATTAATTATTCCTGGAAGAAAATCAAATAAATAATGATTTATTTAATTATTCTTCGTGGGTTTAACTATAAATTACTTAATAAAGGTGGTTTATTAGGTAATTTATCACAGTGAAAGAAATTTTACTAGGGTAAAATTGGCTTTACATGGTATACTTTGATCCATCTAGTAAATTAGGCTAGATGATCAACTTTTGGTGATAATAGAAGGTACTTCGAGAATTATCTTATACACTTACGTACATGGAATGGTATTTCACCCCTTGGATACAAGGCTGAAAAACAATGACAACCCCTACATTTAAAGATGTTGAAACACATCTCTAACTGTTGTAGTGACTACAACCACGCTCCAAAAGTTTGCCTTAGCTTCATTTTGGAGCCTCCCTACCAACCATACTTAGTAGCATGTCTTGCATTGTCAAGTATATAAGCTTCATTGGCTCTTTAGCAACTTTCCAGCCTGTGCATGATAGTTTGCTTCATTGCCCTCACAGGATTCCATTCCGGACTTAGGCTAGCTGCTTGTTTAGAAACTCCCTTAAAAAATTGTGCAATTTTAGAGGGGAACTAGCCTTCCCTCCAGAAATTATGCAAATCTACTGGGCATCTTGCTAGGCCCAAAATTGAAAAATTCAGTCAAACAACCTTCCTTAGGAAAATTGTGCAATCTAACCTAGCACTGCAGCTCAGCCCAGAAATTGTGCAATTCTAAGCAGCAGTCAGCTACTCCTCCCATAAATTGTGCAATCCCTCTGGACAACCAACCTAGAAATTGCACCATTCTAAGCAGCAGTCAGCTACTCCTCCTATAAATTGCACAATCCCTCTAGACAGCCAGCCCAAAAATTGCGCAATTCTGAGCAACAGTCAGTTGCTCCTCCTAGAAATTGTGTAATCCCTCAGGATAGCCAGCCCAACTCCTCCCATAAATTGCACAAAATTCCCTCTCGGTCAAGCAGGTTGTTTCATGTGCCTTCATGATCTAGGTGGATATTAGCGGCCACCTGCCAAGTACACTTGGACCCCCACCATTGTTTCTTTCAGCTTTTCAGTTTCCTTAATTGTAGCACAATTTACTATTTTTAGCAGTTTTTCAGGTCTTGAACTTCCGGAGCTATTCTGAGGCCCTAAATGACATTTTTGGGAAAACTAGGAGCAACATGGTCCATGCCCATGGACCATGTTTCTCTTCCCAAAGTTGTAGTTCTCGGATAGATCTTTCTAATGAGATACTGTGCATGTCAAATGGAGTTTGTATGCCAAAGTTACGACCTTGGGAAGTTGATGTACCAATTTACCCAAACGGGGCCCACAGTTTGGTGTTTCATCTTCTAGGGTTAGGTTTTTGGATGTTTAGGGTTTTCCATTGTTTCTCAACAACAGATAGGCCTTCGAGCCTCATTGTAACATATTTCAGACGCATGTACCCGCCACATTTCTTCTTAGAGATATGCTACCATCGCCCTAGCTAGTTTATTTCCATTGTTGTTTGTAAGCATATTTCAGTATTTTACATTAATGAAATGAAGTATTATTTCCACTGCATCTCTGTATTTATGGTTATCTCTGTAATTTTTTATGTTCCTGTTTAAATCTGGATCAGTGGTATCAGAGCGGTTTTCTTTTTCTATGTTTTTCTTTGCATGTTCCCAACGAGGTCGGGATATAAGGAGTTAGGGCTTGAATTGGTCGAACCTTAGCAAGAATAGCCTTGAAAATCCTAACAGCCTCCCATGGCTGATGAAAAGGAAGACGAGGGCCCAGGGGGTAGGAGATCCTATCAAAATTTTGCTCAAATAAGCCCTCGAGTGACAAAGGAATGCGATGATGGGAAACTTTGCCTAGATCCTTCAGCAACTACCGAGGGGTGACGCATCGGCTTCCAACAGCTACTCTAGAAATGCCACACCATTTAAGGTGCAAGTTAATTTTGAAATCCCCATATTCAAGGGTCAGATAAATGTAGATGCCATCGATAAATGGTTAAATCTCCTAGAGGGTTATTATTCTGTTCATTATTTTTCCAGTTAGGAAAAGATTATTTTCGTTCTTCTAAAAGTATCCCCCCACGTCAAGGACTAGTGGGAAAACTACTGTGAGTAGAAGGATGAAAGTACAGGCTCACTATTTTTCAACCACACCCACTTGGGATTCATTCCGGGATGCCATCAAGGAGTAGTATTACCCCTCCAGAAGCTATGAGGATCAATACATAAAGTGCACCACGCTGCAGCAGGGAATGGACCAAGATATGCTAGAGTTTACCAATATTTTCCATACCCTTCACACAAATTTGGGTATCAAGGATTCAGAGTAGAATTTGATACTCAAATACTGCGGCTGCCTGCATAAGTACATCCAGGAAGAAATAGAATTCCTGAACATCCCCTCGCTCGACACAACATATCGATATGCCGTCAAGGTCGAGCAAAAGTTTAAACAGAAGAAGTGAAACTTTGGATCTATGAATCTGAAGCAAGGGAAAGGTTCTCCCAAAATGCATAACAAAGGACAAAGCCAAGGCGGGGCAGCCCAGGACAACCCTCCAAAGCTGCAAGCAAAGAACAGTGCCGTGAAGCTGAAAAAGGACACAAGAAAGTGGTGTGAGTTCCATAAGAGCTCCACTCACAACACAAGTGAGTGTCAGGCCAAATAGCCACTGGTGTCCGAGCTAAACGCTAGAATGAGATGCATGTTCTGACTTTGAATCAGAACCTGACAAGGGGAATGACAAAGGGAAGCAAATTATCGATGCGAAGCCCAATTCCACTATTGCTACCACGAAGGTCCAAAAGGAGGAACCCGAAGATCCCGAGGAGGAGGAGCATCTCTTCCACTCCCAAATGTGGGTAAAGGGCTCCTCGCTATAGTTCATTGTTGACAGCGGGAGCCAAAAGAACCTCATTTCGGCAGAGGTCATGAAGCGGCTGGGCTTACCGACCACAACACATCCACAATCGTACACCAGCGGGTGGCTTCACCAAGGACGGGATCTTCACATGATCCAGCAGTGTCGCCTTCCATACAACATCAAGCCCTTCATGGATGAGGTATTGTGTGACATTGCCCCCTTGAAATTTGTGATGTATTATTAGGACAACCATACTTGTGGAAGCGACATGTTGTGTACGAATCAAGGTCTCGTGTTGTTATTGTTACTTTGGGAAATAAGTTGTATAGGATATCGGAGGTAGCACCACCTACCGCCATCTCTTTGATTACTGCAAAACAATGCAGTAGGCTCGTTTCCAAAACTGGGAAATTTGCTTTCCTAATGACACGCCCTCAAGGAAAGAAGAAGACAGTGACCACGACCTCCAGACAGGGCCCCTCCACATGACAATTATAGATGGAAAAGGTCGTGGAGGAGTACGAGGACATCTTCACCTCCCCCATAGGGGTTCCTCTGCACTGTTAGGTCAAGCACTCCATCAATCTGACCCGCTACCCAATGGACCAATCTGTCAGTTCTCCGTTTTGGAGAATGATAAAATCAAGAGGTAGATTCAGGAGTTGCTACAGAAAGGTCACATCCATCCAAGTTCATCACCCTGTGGGAGCTGGATCATGTTGGTACAGAAGAAGAATGGGACTTGTAGACTCTGTATTGACTATCGGGCACTAAACAAGATCACTGTCTGTAATAGGTACCCGATCCCACGGATTGATGACCTATTGGACCAACTGAAGGGGGAAAAATATTTTAGCAAGATCGATTTGAAGTCAGGATATCACCAGGTACCAATCGAACCCTCTGATGTGTGGAAGACTGCCTTCAAAGCCAAGGAGGACCTTTTCGAATGGTTGGTTATGCCTTTTGGATTGACAAATGATCCTGCAACCTTCATGAGGCTAATGGATGACATCTTGCAGACATTCACCAACTCATTTGTAGTGGTATAATTGGATGACATATTGATCTTTAGCCAGAGTTGGGAAGAGCACCTCCACCACATCTGACAGGTTCTCCAAACACTGCGGCAACACAAGTTATGTACCAATTTGGAGAAATGCACTTTTGGCATGAACCAGGTTCAGTATCTGGGATACATTATTGATGAACAGGGGGTGCATGTGTATCCATCCAAGATCTAAGTCATTTGAGATTGGCCATCTCCAACAACTCTGAAAAAGCTCCATAGCTTTCTAGGTATTGCCAACTTCTACCACAGGTTCCTGTTGGGATTTTCTCATATCACTTGGCCCTTGAGTCAAGTCACCAAGGGAGGAGCGAAAGCAAAATTATTTTGGTATGAATCTCAACAGAATGCATTCACAGAGTTGAAAGATCACCTCTACACGGCCCCAGTGCTCGCATTACCAGACTAGCAACAACCATTTGAGGTTGAGACAGATGCCTATGGCTATGCTATTGGGGCAGTCCTTACTCAACACGAGTATCCAGTGGCATATCATAGTGAGACATTTTCAGACACAATCCAAAAGTATCCCACTTATAACTAGGCCTGTCGACAATGGAAGCATTACATTTGGGGAAGGAGACAGTCATCCACATAGACCACCGACCCCTGCAATTCATACAGACCCAAGGGAAATTGCAGAATTATCGCCATTAGAAGTGGTCCACATACCTACAACAGTTCCATTTGAATATCAAGTATAAGAAGGGTAGCACCAATAATGTTGCAGATTGCCTCATTTGACCACCGATCATCGCGTTAACCACTGTGCTCAACTCTTGTGGACACAAGACTTCTGATTGGCCACTTGTTTACAAAAGCGACCTACAATTCAGCCACACATATCAGACACTCTTGGAGGGTTAGCATGTCCCAGATTTTCACCTCCAGGATGTCGTGTTATGCCACCTAGCTCAGATTTGTGTTCCTTCAAGCGAGCATGCCAAGATGATTTGGAAAGCACACTACAATTGGGCTGCTAGGCATTTTGGGGTCGAGAAAATGGTGGCAATGCTGGAAAGGTATTTCTATTGGCCGGATCTTTAACAAGATGTCAGGAAGTACATCAGATCATGCACTGTCTGTGTCATTGCCAAACTGACCATTAAGAAGCAAGGCCTCTATGCTGAGTTGCCTACCCCTAGTCAACCTGGGAATCCATCTCCATGGATCAGATGTCAGGCTTTCCTTCCACTAAGCATGGAAATGACTGTGTTTTTGTGGTCATCGATAGGTTCTCGAAGATGGCCATTATGGCTACCTACAAGAAGAATAACACAATAGAAGCCACTACTAAACTCTTCTTTGAACGAGTGTGGGTACACATTGGGATCCCATAGTCTATCATCTCAGATTGGGATAGCAGGTTCCTAAGTACATTTTGGTCTAGTCTCTGTTCGATGCTCAACACCAAACTCACTAAGTCCATAGCCTTCCATCCTCAAACTAATGGCGAGACAGAGGTTTTCAAAAGGATGATCATATACATTCTGCACATGTACAACTCAAAGCATCCATGCATATGGGACAAGATCCTCCCTTATGTTCAGCACAGCTACAACCGGGCTCTCCACAGCTCGACTGGCCACAACCATTTTCAAGTGGGCTTAGGATTCCAGCCACTATGTCCCATTGATGTGGCCATGCCATATGAAGCTACTCACGCAGATTCAACTCATGTCCAATCCAAAATAGATAAGGCAAACAATTTCATTGAGCACATCCAACATATTCTCCAGTAGGTCCATGAAGTTCTGGAGAAATCAAATGTCAAGTATAAGCAGTGACATGATCAACATCGGGTGCCACACAAGTTTCAGGTGGGCGAAAAAGTTTGGTTGCATTTGAAAAAGGAATGCCTTACCAGAGCCTATCGAAAACCCAGACCACTTCGATATGGTCCTTACACCATTACTAAGGCTATGGGAGACAATGTATTTTAGCTCAGCATTCCCCCATTCCTTGGCCTGCACCCAGTGTTCAATGTGGACCGCCTTCAGCCATACTTTCCACCATTACTAAACACATCCGACATTGCAGAACAAATCACACCCACAGAGTTAAATCCATATTGCATGGAACAAGCCACAACTAATCGAATCATGGACACATAGATCAAGCACACTTGCCAGCAGAATATACAATTGTATCAAGGTGTCAAAGCAAGCCAACTCCTTCACCAAGTCAAGTGGCTCACCAGGGACCAAGTTCAATTGAAGTTTCCTCATCTCATGGAGGAACTCAATGCAATGGGGAACATTGCTTCCTAAGGGGGTAGGAATGATCCAGGTGGATATTGGTGGCCACATGCCATGTCCACTTGGACCCCCACCATTGTTTCTTTTATCTTTTCAGTTTTCTTAATTGTAGCACAATTTACTATTTTTAGTGGTTTTTCAGGAACTTCCGGAGCCGTTTTAAGGCCCTAAATGACTTCTTTTTGGGAAAACTAGGAGCAACATGGTCCATGGACCCATGTTTCTCTTCCCAAAGTTGTAGTTCTTGGATAGATCTTTCTAATGAGATACTATGCTCGTCAAACGGAGATCGTATGCCAAAGTTATGACCCTGGGGAGTTGATGTACCAATTTACCCAAACAGGGCCCACAGTTTGGTGTTTCATCTTCTAGGGTTAGGTTTTTGGATGTTTAGGGTTTTCCATTGTTTCTCAACAATAAATAGCCCTTCGAGCCTCATTGTAACATAGTTAAGAGACATGTAGCTACCACATCTCTTCTCAGAGATAATCAACCATCGCCCTAGCTAGTTTATTTCCATTGTTGTTTGTAAGCATATTTTAGTATTTACATTAATGAAATGAAGTGTTATTTCTGTTGCATGTCTGTGTTTGTGGTTATCTCTGTAATTTGTTGTGTTCCTATTTAAATCCGGATCACTTCAAGCTGACCGGTTCTGCCTGGGACAGAGGAAACTTGACCCACATGCATGGGTTGATTTTTCCCGAAATAGCAAAAAGTAACAGGAAAAAATGTTGGACACCTAATCCTAAATGGTTAGTGTGGAAGTTGAATGGACAAAAGCAGTCCAAGAGACCTTGGGATCTGAAACCCAAGAGTCACATAATGTACTATATATGTATATCTTCTGTTAATAAAAAATGAATTGCATGTTTTATCTTTCATACTGTCTTAGTTGTCCATGTGTTTAACATGGTATTAGAGCAGGCCTATTCCTACCCTGCAAATTAATTTGAGCCATTTTTTTTATGGCCTCTCTATGCAGTTTATTTTCTGCCTGAAATCCGCTGCTGACTGACATCTCTGACCTCTGTCTACCATACCAGCGCTCTCTGTACCTGCGCTCTCATTCTCTGCCACTACCTACGCTCCCTGTCCATAAACGCCCCATTTAAAAGCGCTGCTACATCTGTGATTTACCATTATTGGCTATCCTGACTGCCAAGCGTTTCATGATAATTAACGCTGTCCTGTTGCAACATAAACCTAATATGTGTTACACCCTCGCCTGTCTATCAGTTTGAATAATTAAATTCAGTCTCTGCCTCAGAAACGCCTGTCCACCTCTGTGCATTCCATTTTTACTACACCTCATTATTAAACGCTGGTGACATTACTGTACGTTGTTCTGACATTACTGTGTACGCTGGCTATGAATGTTGTATACCCTTCAACGCTGTGTGATTAAAGGCTATATATTGGTTCAAGGGCGGAAGAGGTCCCAAGCGGTGGAGAATTTTGGTACCAGAACTCTTTTTGTATAGGATTCAAGCGCGTATTCAGATGGAGACTGAAAGGCATCCGAGCTGAAGACAGGTTTTTCATCGTCATCCGCATATTCATATCACTGCAGGTTGGTGTATTCTATTCGTTTTTTCCATGGTTTAAAATAGCTGAAGAACGCAAGCAGTCTCTGTGACCATGAAACCTTCAAGAATGTCACTGCGAAAAATTGAATCTTGAGTTTTTCAACAATCTTGAATGTGGCAAGGAAAGCCTCAACTCTGTTATCCTCTCTTCTTTAAGTCTGTTATCCCTTTCTGGTCTCTGTTATTCTTCAATCTGCAACTACAACTTACTGTTAAATCAATCTTCTTTAAAAATTATCACTGAAGATTACAATTTTACAGTATACACAATCTGGGTTTCAAATGCAATGCCCTTTTGGATACCCTGTTTTCCTCCGCAATGCCACTGCTCCAGAGCTTATGATGTCCTCTGATTGGTGTTAATGGTCACCAATTTTATTAGCAGATACACATTTGCAATGGATATTTCAAATTAGGTCTAGGAGGTTTTCAGGGAAGGCACTGAAGCTGAGCAACTACATTTTAAAGGAAGGAAGGTGCTATCTGCAATACTGAAGCGTATTTGATGAATCTGCTTCTCGTGTTCGTTGTTTGATGAAGCGTGTTTGATGAATCTTGCCAGTTTTGAAAGATGCGGTATATATTTGTTGAATTTGCAGTGAAAATGTGGCATATATGCGATATTATGGTGAATACGATGTTGTCTGCCATTGAATGCACATAAACGATTCCGCTCATTCTGGAGTTACAACTTCTTGTTGGTTACCATTACTGTCAGGGTGCCAACCTTGAGAGGGATCCCACTTTACTGCAGATGAACCCAAATCCTCAGAATTGGACTGTGTAGATGTAAATTGACCTTTGTTACATTGCATCCTAAGAGCAACTTCTTTCCGCACACTGTAGCGGATCTTCTTGTCAAAACAACGCTCTTTACGCTTTTCCCGGAATCTCGTAAGTGAAGCAATTCTTTGTGGTTGATTCAAACGTTGTGGTATGTCTGCCAAAACCTTTTGATGATGATGGCCACGAATAGGCATGCCTGAGAGGCCTGGAGGTATTTCACGACCACCCAACAAAAGTAAAAGCACTGACTGTACCTTCTCAGGTGGCACGCTATCAAACACATAAACAATTCCGCCGGATTGTGGTACTGGGAGGTGTATGCTCTGTGAAGACCGTTTGGTATTCTATGGCATGTATGTTGCACTATATTGAACGATGATGTTTGCTTTGGTTCTTGAACTATTTTGAAGACCGTTTTACATGTGTACATTGAATAATGGTACGCTGAAAATTCATTTAAGAGGATCAAAGATTCTAAGCAGGCCACGCCTCTGGTTACAAACAATTTCGAATAAATGAAATCTTGTTTAGAAGAAGTAGACATCGCATCTCCAATCACAATCCTGTAATCATCTTCTAATACAAGGAAACTATTCAATTTTTATGTTAACCCTGGATTAAGTACAGGCAATCCGCAATGCAAGCTTGTAGAATTGTCTGTCTGGCGAGTTCCTGGAGTAAAGAATTTACGTAGCATCTGTCTGAAGCGTTTTCTCCCGTGCGATTCTCAATCTCCAGGGAGTTTAGAAACCTAATTAATACATTCATGAACCTTTCATTATTGATATCAAAGTCAAAATGAAAATCCTAATATGGACGAAAAGCAGGGAATCAAAGCTGTTGGATGACGCGTAATACGTAATTGTTTATGTATATATAAACATGAACAAATGAACAAATCAAAAGCGCAGCCATGGATCATTAATATACTATGTATGTCAAGTCAGATCTCAACCAATAACTGTAAATAATCTGGCAGCAGAAAGCCTTGTGTGTCGCATATTTACCCGAAAATGCCACGGACTTCTCACAAATCCGAACAGGACAACACCAAGAATATTTCTTGCATTATTTGATTAATTTCCAGCTATTCTATATGAAAATTTTGCCATGATATGCATTTCTAATTGCATCAAATGGAAAGTTCCTATAGCAGGTTGTTAGCATAATTCAGTGATCGAGATTGGTCATATGGTTGATGAACTTCAAAAATAGTATAGTCCCATAAACATTGAGAGAACCGCGTATATATATCTATATCTATATATATATATATATATATATATATATATATATATATATATATATATATAACCTGACTTCACTGTGCCAGGATTTTTGAGATCAGTGCCGTATACATCCACTCAGGGCTCGATGAATTCTATAACGTATATAATGCTCAAAAGATGCACAATCTAATCTGGGGTTCCTTGTTTACCACTGATTTCACCTTCCCTTATAGCATTGCTGTTTGCCATTACTAGAAGGTGCCACTTTGCATTATTTTTCAAAATAACCAGCATCTCCATCTGTGTCATGTCCATTGGTATTCGAAGATTTCCATCCTCATCCATTCCATCAAAGAACTGAGACATTTCTATTAATGTGGTCTGAGCTGCTAAAAGGGCATCCTCATCAATTGGAGGATTAATTGGAACGACAGAGTTCAAAGTTCATAAGCATTGGGGGCTATTTATATTCTTTAAAGTTGCGGTTATTTGGCATTGTATGAGATATTTGTGCAACATTGTCATTAAATGGAGCAAATTGATGATGCATTATAGTTACTAAATAGTCTAATCTTTTCCACTGTTGATGGGACAGTCAGAATCAGTAAGGATTTTCTCTCAGAAATTCAGACATGTCTACAAAATGCACAGGAAAATATTGAGTTTTTGCAGTTGGAGACAAAGCTACAGCAAGAAGAATTACAGCAGTGGAGTCATAATTCTGAACCTGTTTCTCTTCAGAACAATGAAACAGACTCCCATAAACAACAAAACAATATTGCTGAAGTTCATTCAGACTCAGTGCCCAATAAAGCAACAATTGTACATGCAGATCCAGAAATTCAGTCTGCACTTCCCAAGCCCATCATCAGACCTTGGGAACAGCTTGTCCACAACAAGCACAGAACTGGTCTTGGATATGACAAGGACTTGTCCTTTCATATTCCAGACTATGCCAAGCCCATTCAGTTTTAGAGTGTTGGATTCATTCATGACAGTTCACCTCCAGTTGTTCCAGATTCTGGCCCTCTTCCACAACAACAACAACAACAACAACAACAAATTATAAAATGCCAACACTGTGATCGAGTTGTCCATTTGAAAGATCACTGTTTTGATCTTCATCCATGTAAGCACTGTCATAAAACCAGTCATTCTTCACACAGATGCTTCAGAAATAAACGTCCTGCAAGAACAAAGATTCATCTTGGATGGATCGCTTCTTGGCAATGGGCATCAACAACCAAGAAGATATTCCAAACACATATCAGAACTTGTTCCAGAGTATTGAATAGTCTTGCAGTTGAGTTTTCTCCATCTTCTCACCTTGTATCTGACAGGGGGGAAATGATGGTCATCTACAAGCTTCAAAGTCACATCAAGCGAGCCTGAGCCACAACCTGCCACACCAGTTTCAGAGTTGTAGCCAGAGACAAAGATGCCCGTGAACAGATTGAGAACACTTCCTCTAGCAGAAGACACCAGCTTCTTGCCAGTTTTGGAAGAGTTCCAGGAATTGCATTAAGCATTCCAGAGTTGTTGGTCATCCTTAAACCATCACAGATTAAGAACACTTCCTCTAGCAGAAGACACCAGCTTCTTGCCAGTTTTGGAAGAGTTCCAGGAATTGCATTAAGAATTCCAGAGTTGTTGGTTATCCTTAAACCATCACAGGTTGAGACTTCCCTTTTCAGGTTGAAGTTTTACCTTTTATGCGGGGTGAGACCTCCCTTTTATGGTTGAAGGTTTCCCTCTTTAAAACAATAGGATCACTTCCTCTAGCAGAAAACTTCAGTTTCTTGCCAGTTTTGGAAGAGTTCCGGGAACTGCACTAAGTGTTCCAGTGTTGGTGGTCATCCTTAAACCACTGCCCTTTATACCAACATTTCATAGAGCACATTCAGCCTAGTGCTGCCATGCATTTTTGCACATGTTGTATTACATCTCTCTTCTTGGACTCATAAATAACCCTTCGGATTAAGGGGGGGAATGTTGGACACCTAATCCTAAATGGTTAGTGTGGAAGTTGAATGGACAAAAGCAGTCCAAGAGACCTTGGGATCTGAAACCCAAGAGTCACAGAATGTACTATAAATGTATATCTTCTGTTAATAAAAAATGAATTGCATGTTTTATCTTTCATACTGTCTTGGCTGTCCATGTGTGTTTAACAAAAAAGAATCCCTAGATTTTAGGGATCTATTTTTAGCAGTTGAAGGTTACATGCAAAGATCGTTTTAGACACTTTCCTCCAAGTGTCACTTTTTCCTAGATTTGTGGCATGCCCATCATGAGCCTCAAACTTATTTATTCGATGCTTCAAAACTCATTCTTCACATCGATCTTAGAGCTATGACATCCCATAGCACATCCAGGAGCCTTCAACACATCCAGCTCAGATATTTCCGAGTAAGTCTGCTTCACTTGTCTTTTGCAGCATTTCTATTGCTTTTTGTGGTTTGCCTTGTGTGAGTGTTGTGAGCTTGATTTTTGTGATTGCTTGTTTTCATTTGCATGCATGTTAGCCTTTACAAGCACAGTTTCACTTTTTGTTTGCATCTCACTCATGTCACATGCATGACAATGTTTTGCACGAATGGTCACCGATTCAGTGACTCATTTCACACACACGCATGTTGTTCTGTTTTCTGAATCTTGCATTCACTATTTGCATGCATAATAATTCACTCATGCTTACACTCAGTCTCGCCATGCATTCACATCTTCATTTTTTTTCATTTGCCGTTGGCGAGTCTGGGTAACCTTGGTCGGGACTCCTCCTAGCCCAGACAGCATTACACAATTATGAGAGGGAAGGCTCTACCTTCCTCCCAGAAAATGTGCAAATCTAGCCAGTTAGTGCCCTCCAATATTGCCTTGCACAATTCTGAGAGGCACTGACTATCGGCCCAGAAAATTACGCAATGCAGTCCCTAGGCGTGCATCACTTTCCAGCTGAAATTGCGCACTGTGCAATCTAAGCACCCAGCAGGCTAGTCTTGATTGCGCGCTACGCAATTCCAGCAGTCAACTACTCTCTTGACCATCGAGACTACCTTTTACACAGTTTCAGTAGTCAGTCTCCTAGCCTCCCAGTGAAAATTGCGCAATCCTTGCCAGCAGTTCCCGGGTATGTTGCATGTCAATCCTCAAGTTTGCTTTGTTTTTAGCTGACAGATTTCTTGCCATGCATGATGCCATGTCTCTAGATAGAGCGGGTGTTCATCTGTCTATTAGCAGTTTAGGATAAATGGCCTCCAAGAGAGTAGGGTCAAAGGAGACTGACAGAAGCACAACTAGAGTAGTAGCTGAGCAAGTGTCTACGAGTTTCCCGATTTATGAAGACACTAAGCTAATCATAGACAAGGACATCAAACTGAAATGGAAAGAGATCAATGATGCATTCTCAGGCACATTTTGGGAATATCTTGAAGACCGCCATGTCTATGTGAACATTCACAAGTCTGGCTTGTACCAAATTGCATGGAGGTACCCCACGTTCCCATGCTTTGACATGATACATTGGATCATCTCGCCCACTAATCCTGAGACGATGACATTGAGCAGTGTCATTGGGATAGTGATTGCTACCATCAAGGCACAAGACTATCAGCAAATGTACAGCTTGCCAAAGCCAATGGTCACCATGGAGACACCCTTCAACATACCTAGCAGCAATGCTAGCTTCAGGGATATCTTGAAGAACTGGTTGAAGGATCCAACCAAATTGATGATGATACCCAACTAGATTTAAAAAACTAAGACACTATGAAAGGTGTATCAGTACTTGGTCATATTTGCATATCACTTGTATGGTCAAGAGAGCACGAAAACCTTCCCACAAAGTTGGGTTATTGCGTTGGACCAACTGGCCAGTGAAGACAAAGCATGCAACTGATCCGCAATGTTGGCTCATAGGCTGAAGGAACAAGTAACAGGAGATTAGCAATCACCCAAGGGTCAACAAGTAGAAATCTACATGTCCACTTACATCTTGGATGCAATATGTGGCCATCAGGAGTTCTCAGGCTTGAATTGGGCATGGACACCAACGGAAACCTCTGTCAACACTTATTGTAAATTTTTTTCCGAATGAACCTTCTGTGGGGTCATCACGCAATTTTCAGACCATTTTTCCACTCGGGTGTACAAGATGATATTTGAGTAGGATCCACCTTACATGTAAAAGGCAACAATGGAGGAACCGATCGATATATCGGATTGGTATGCCTCACCTTTTGGCACCTTCATACGGATGTACAACGTGGAGAAGCCTCTGCATGTTTTTCCTAAGTTTGCCATGGACAAGTTTGTCATGCAAGAAGTATCGTACCACATCTCGGCACGATTGTCAACTAGGTTGAATCAGAAGAAGAAGGCACCTTAGCCCACTCTTCCGTTGCGGATTGGGTTGTACGAGATACAGAATCTCAAGCATGTGAATGTCGAGACATAATATTTCAAGAAATTTTCTTTTGTCACCAGAAGCTTCAATCCATATGACCCGCATTTCTTTGTGAAGGATCATTGCACGAGAGTGCAATTTTTTTCATTCGACGAGTTGCAGCATAGAGTTGTGCAATCACGCAAAGTGTCTACTCTAGATGACCACACATATTCTAAGAATTTTGAGGAACAAGTGATCATATCTAATGTGTGAAAGTGATCTGCAATCACCCGTAAATGACCTCAAAGAAATAATGAAGGTATTACAAACTCAAGTGCTGGGGTGTGCCTATGTTATCTTATGCAACGGATCGATAAGATTTTGAAATACACAGACACTGAAACAGTAAGAGAACACAGTAAGAAAACACATAAACACAACAAATTTAATAAGGAGTTCACCCAATCCTCCTGGGCTACGTCTCCTGGTCCAGCCTTCAGTGGTGGCCTTTTTATTGTGTTTTAAAGCATATTTTTTACAATAAGGAACTCAATTTGAGTCTCACTTAACAGATGATGATCAGTACGATTGTACTTGGATTCCCCAAGTCTCTAGAGTGCATAGACTCCCCTTACTGAATCTCAACCTCAACTGGTCTCATTGGTATGAGTCCAATTTTGTGCTCAATACCTGATAGTTATACATAGAGGAGTTGCTTGAACCTCTCAAGCCTTTTCTAGAGTTCACAAACTCTTGGACTCTCTCTGTCTCTATCTGCACGATGTTGCCTTTGCTCTGTAGGTCAGCTCAGCTTCTCTGTTCTCTGAAATTTTTGCTTCTCCTCTCTTTGCTCTCTTTTCCTGCTTCTTTTTCCTCCTTCTTTACTTTCTCTATCTGTTCGTGGCTTAAAGCCAATATGCTCCCTGACTATTTGTTTCCACTTCCTGGCTCTCTAGATCTCCTACCTCTATCTACTAGAATTCCCCTGCTCTACGTCATCATCAATGTAATGCTTCACAGAGAGGTGGCCACCTGTTTCCTCACAAACTGAGTGTTAGTTCTTTTGAACGGTTGTTATTTACATTGCTCCAAGATTGCCCGCGAAACTGATTCCTCTGCCAACTTAATGGTCATGCCGAATCTCAAATCTTATCTACCTCAATCTATTTCCCTGTCGAATCCAGTCACCCATCGGATTGCTTCTTCACCATTGATCTGGCCTCCAGATCCTATGGTCTCCGTCCATATCATGCGAGTAAGTAGCATAACCTTTACCTGCATGATGAGAGCAGTTTTCTCTCTCATCCGTTGGACATGTGTCACACATTGTATGGAATCGCGCAGGACTTGGCCGAACCCTCTTACCGTTTGAGGGCCTTCCGATATCCTGCCGGTTTTAGCGCAGGGCCCACCTTCTGACGGAATTGATGATTTCCATGCAGTTCCATACCTTTCCCCGTGACCAAGTTCTCGGGGCTTTCCTTCACTAAGGGGGATGCTCTGCAATACACGATTAGTGCTCAAAAAATACCTCTGTTTTTGGATCTGACTTCCCGTTTTGCCAGTTTGCGCCAGCACGTGGTTACCATGGGCCAACGATCTATGCGCTTTGACCGAGGATCCTCGTTGCTCCATGCCAACCACAAATTGCCATTGTTCAGAGGTTTTTTCTAATAAGCGCGACATTCATAGCACTTTGAAACTTTGGTATGAGTTTTACAGAGTTCAGGAAACTTTTAAGAGTGTTTGAGGATCCAATTTGGATCATGGCCTTCCCATTGAAAAAGCTTTTGGACCACCAAAAGTTGGTTTTCAAGCATCGACTAAGTGAGGGTATAGTTGTCTCACTTGTCCAATCTCTATCCATTTTACACTGCTTGGTTTTGAACCCTTGAGTCCAATCCTGAGGTACTCAACATCTCCCCTGCGCGTCGTCCTCGCCTTCCTATCCAGAACTCTTTCTTCCTGCAATTCATTGAGATATTCAAGTAACAGATCATCAATAGAAGGCAATTGACTTTTCTCTTCGGTATCTTCAATTAATGAAGGTTCAAATAGTCTCAAGATGTCTGCATTAACAACTGAGTAGATGTGCATGTAAGCTGGTAAATCAAGGCGAAAAGCATTCTCACCAATTTTCTCAAGTATGTTGAAAGGTCCATACCTTATTGGCTTTAGCTTTTTACATTCACATTGCATTATGTCTTTGCTGATATACATCTAGACTTGATCACCAACTTGGAAACTATGCTCCATCCGATGCTTGTCATGCCTTGCCTTGTATTTTGCTTGGCTCTTTTCCAGTTGTTCTTGTATTGCCTGGTGAATCTCTTGGATTTGTTCAATGAACTTGGTTGCCTTGTCCACATCATTGTGTCCATCAATTTTTATGTCTTTACCAAAGAAAAAATCCAAGGGAGACCTTGGTGTGAAACCAAAGCATGTCTCCAAAGGAGATCTCTGTGTAGAAGAATGTTTTGATCGGTTGTAAGCATGTTTCACATAACATAAATGTTCATTCCAGAGTTTGGGATGCTTGCTGTAATAGCCTCTGAGCAACTGGATCACTGTCTTGTTGACTACTTCTGTCTGGCCATCTGTCTGTGGATGAAAGGTTGTGCTTTTCTTCAATTTTGTGTCCATCAGTTCCCACAGACTTGACCAAAACTTCCCAACAAATCGGGTGTCTTGATCAGATACAATGGAAGTGGGTAATCCAAAATGAACCCATACATGCTGAAAGAACAACTTTGCAGTGTGCTCAATTGTAATCTGTTTATTACAAGGTATCAAAATACACATTTTGTTGAACCTATCCACAACAACATATAAATAGTCATGACCTTTACTAGATTAGGCAGTCCTCCAACAAAGTCCATGGAAACACTTTCCCAAGGACGAGAAGGAACTGGCAGTGGAGTGTACAATCCTAGTTTTCTATTGCTGGGCTTGCTTTTAGCACACATGGTACACCATCTTACATATCTAGAAACTGTCTCATTCATTTTTGGCCAATAAAAATATCTTTGTAGCTGTGCAACCGTTTTACTTACACCAAAGTGACCTGATATTAGAGAAGTGTGTGCTTCCCGAATTATCTTTACTCTTTCAGTTTATGGAATGCATAGCTTCCCACAATGATGCAAGAGTTGGTCCTTAATGTGATAATCCAATTCTTTTACTTGTTTTCCTTGACTCAAAGCTGCATATACATCTCTAAAATATATATCTTGATCATATTGTTCAATGTAGCTCTCATGCAGTAATGAATTATGCTTAAGTATAGTGGATGTATTTATAATAGGTCTAGATAACATATCTGCAACTTTATTGTGTACGCCATTTTTATATCTGGTGACTAAATGAAACTGCTGTAGAAAACCCATCCATCTATAGTGTCTTGATTGCTGCAACTTAGTTTGGGAGTGTAGATATTGAAGTGGTTGATGATGAATATGTATAAGTGTCTCTTTTCCCATTAAGTAATGCTTCCACTTTTTCACACTCTGTACTAATGCATACAATTCTTTATCATATGTGGGATAGTTAACTACTGCAAAATTAAATGTCTCAGAATGATAACATATGGGTTTACCATGTTGCATCAACATTGCTCCCATGGCATAGTCATTGGCATCCGTTTGGATCTCAAATGGTCTTTGAAGATTAGGCAGTGCTAGTACTGGTGTTGTACTAATATTTTCTTTCAAGGTGTCAAAGGCTTTCTGCTGTTTGCCTCCCCACTGAAACACCTTGTTCAATCATGTTAAAGCATGTAAGGGAGCTGCAATTAAGGAAAAGTTAGAAATGAACTTTCTCCAATATTGTTCTGCTCCTAACAAGCTTCTAACTTCTGTAGCAAATTTGGGTTTAGGCTAGTTTACAATGACTGCCACCTTAAAGGGATCTATCTTCAATTCACCATCCCCTACTATATGTCCCAAATAATTCAAAGATGTTTTTCCAAATTCACATTTTGAGAGTTTAACATAAAATTTTTCTCTTTTCAAAACATCTAGTGTCTGCTTAACATGCTTTAAATGTTCTTCCCACAATTTTCTAAATATAAGAATGTCATCTAGATATACAATAACAAAATCACCAAGAAAAGGTTTAAGTACATCATTCATTATTCTCATGGAAGTAGCAGGAGCATTAGTTAAGCCAAAAGGAATAACCAGCCACTCATGCAATCCCTGCTTTGTTTTGAAAGTAGTTTTCCATGCATCTTGTTCTGCAACTCTGACTTGATGATATCCACTATCCAAGTCTAACTTGGAAAATAAAACAACTTCCTTTAACTGATCTAATAGATCATTTATGCGATGAAGGGGATAACGATTTTTTATTGTTATCTTATTCAGTGCTCGGTAATCAATGCACATTCTCGACGAGCCATCTTTCTTCTTCACCAAATCAATTGGAGACCCACATGGTGATGTGCTAGGTCTGATGAACCCCTTCTCGAGCAACTTCTGCACCTGCTTCTTGATTTCTGCATTCTCCAAAGCAGACAACCTGTACATTCCAATGTTAGGCAATGGAGCATCTTGCTGCAAATTAATATCATGCACTATTTCCTTTTTGGGTGGCAGACCTTTAGGTTCTTGAAACAAGATATCATATGCTGAAACAACTTTTTCTAAATCAGCTTGTTGTTTAGCATCACAGGCCTCAAATACATTGGTTTTATCAGGTTCTTTTCCTTTACAACCATCAATAAAAATTGTTTGCATGAATTTACAATTCGTTTCATCTGCCTTGAGTTTATGAGAGTATAATTATTCTTGAGCTTATGAGCCCTTACAAAGTATTCGATTCCATCTTTAACGAGTAGATACTTGTTCTCAGCTCTATAGAAAATAGCTTTTCTATCATACAAGAAGGACTTCCTAAAAAATTCCACATATATCCAAAGGAACTATATCTAACTCAACCTCATCTACAAATGTTGACCCAAAAGAAAACTTAAGTTTACATTGTCTAGTCACTTGTAGTTGTGCTCTATCACTTAAACAACCTAATGGGTATGGTTTCTTGTGAGGTGTAGTCAGTAATCCCAACTTATTTACAATTGCTTCAGAAATTAAATTTACTTGTGAGCCACTATCAAACAAAGTATCAATATTTTGATGCTTGGAAATAACTCGAATATGGAAAAGCTCATGTCTTTTTCTCTCATTTTCTTCATCATTAATAAATTGTGCAGAATTACTAGTAGATGCTTCGGAATTTTTACCTTTTATGCCTGTGGCTGCAATGGTTGTTTCATCTCCTGAATCTGACTCCAAATCTTTCTGAATAGCTACAGCAGTCTCCTCGAACTTCTTAGGTCTTAGCTCTGGATGTAGAACCCAATAGTGCTCATCATCATGCCCATCCTTACAGTGAGTGCATGAAGACTTGATTTTCTGTGCAGTGTTGGCCTTCCTCTTTTTCCATTTCTGTTTTCTTTTCTCCTTAATCTTTCTTGCAATCGGCTTGGATGATCCCCCAACTTCTGGGTTCCCATTATTTCCTCTAGCTTCTAGATGCATAGCTTGAACAAATACCTCATCTATACTAGTGGGATTAAACATGAAGATAGTGTGCCTCATGTAGTTGTGTAGACCACCTATGTACTTCAATAGAGTCTCAGGTGATTCTAATGAAATTCCTAGAATCAACGCTCTTTTCCTAAATTCTTGGGTGTAACCTTCTACACTTTGCCCTTTCAATTGGCGAAGAGTTTGCCATCTCATCATGGCTTGCTGCAAGTAAGCTAGTGGATAGAATTACTTTTTGATTGCAGAAACAAATTCACTCTAGAAATAAAGAATCTTACCATGTTTCTTCATGTTAGCTTGTGTCCTGCCTTCCCACCATACCAAGGCAGTGCCTCCAAGGCGTAGGCTGGCCAGCAAAATCTTACTCTTGTCTGAGTCGATACTCTACACTCTGCAATAAACATCAATTTGTCTGATCCAATTATCCAGCTTCTCTGCATTCAACTCTCCATCATATATTGGTAAATCAAATTTAACATCTAATTTAATCAAAGATGTCTTCTTTTTATGTTCAGGGCTATTAGGAGGTGTGAGAAAGTTTTCTTCTTTCCCTTTGCCTTTTGAGTGGTCATGGAGGAGAGACTCTTCTTCTCCTTTATATTTTTTGGAGCTTGATGAATCTTCATCTTTACCTTTCTTAAACTCCCTGTACATTTCCTCTACCATGGACCTCATGGCCAGGAAACTATCTATGAATTGGGGGTCTAGTCCCAAGGGAATTTCTTTTGACATTTTCTTCTGAGGATAGACTCTTCCAATTTCTGGGTTAGTTTCAACCAACTCTCCTTCTCCTAATTTAAGCTTTGATCTAGTTAGCATTCAACAACAAAATCCAGCACAAGCTTGTCTAACCTTAACAACCTAGGAGCTCTGATACCACTTGATCTGAAATCACTCGTAAATGACCTCAGAGAAATAATGAAGGTATTACAGACTCAAGTGCTGGGGTGTGCCTATGTTATCTTATGCAATGAATCGATAAGATTGCGAAATACACATACACTGAAACAATAAGAGAACACAGTAAGCAAACATATAAACACAACAAATTTAATAAGGAGTTCACCCAATCCTCCTGGGCTATGTCTCCCGGTCCAACCTTCAGTGGTGATCTTTCTATTATGTCTTAAAGCATATTTTTTACAATAAGGAGCTCAAATTGAGTCTCACTTAACAAATGATGATAAGTAGGATTGTACTTGGATTCCCTAAGTCTCTAGAGTACACAGAATCCCCTTACTGAATCTCGACCTCAACTGGTCTCAGTGGTATGAGTCCAATTTGGTACTCAATACCTGACAGGTATACACAAAGGAGTTGCTTGAACCTCTCAAGCCTTTTCTGGAGTTCACAGACTCTCGGACTCTCTCTGTCTATGTCTGCTCGATGCTGCCTTTGCTCTGCAGGTCAGCTCGGCTTCTCCGCTCTCTGCAGTTTTTGCTTCTCCTCTCTTTGCTCTCTTTTCCTGCTTCTTTTTCCTCCTTTACTTTCTCTGTCTATTTGTGGCTTAAAGCCAATATGCTCCCTGACTTTTCATTTTTGCTTCCTGGCTTTTCAGATCTCCTACCTCTATCTGCTAGAATTCCCTTGCTCTACGTCATCATCAATGTAACGCTTCAGAGAGAGGTGGCTACCTATTTCCTCATGAACTGAGTGTTAGTTCTTTTGAACAGTCGTTATTTCCATTGCTCCAAGATTGCCCGCAAAATTGATTCCTCCTCCAACTCATCAGTCATGCTGGATCTCAAATATTATCTGCCTTAGTCTATTTCCCTATCGAATCCGGTCACCCATCAGATTGCTTCTCCGCCATTGATCTAGGGCCTCCAAAACCTACGATCTCTGTCCATATCGTGCGGGTAAGTAGCATGACCTCACCTGTGCAATGAGAGTGGTTTTCTCTCTCATCTGCTGGATGTGTGTCACACGTTGTATGGAATCACGTGGGACTCGACCGAACCCACCTACTGCTTGAGGGCATTCTGATATCCTGCCATTTTTAGCGTGGGGCCCACCTTCTGACGGAATCAACGATTTTTGTGTGGTTCTATGCCTTTCCCTGTGACCAAGCGCTCAGGGCTTATCTTCACTGAGGGGGACGCCCTACGATACGCGATTAGCACTTTAGTGCTAATCGCGTATCAGAAACGACCTTTGTTTTTGGATCTAACTTCCTGTTTTTCCAGTTTGCGCCAACACGCGGTTACCATGGGCCAACGGTCTGTGCACTTTGACCGAGGGTCTTCGTTGCTCCGTGCCAACCACAAATTGCCATTGTTCAGAGGTTATTTCTGATAAGCTCGACATCCATAACACTTTGAAACTTTGGTATGAGTTTTACAGAGCTCAGGAAACGTTTAAGAGTGTTTGAGGATCCAATTCAGATCAAAAAGCATCTAGCAGCATTGGTCAATGCTACCAGAGCATATGCTAAAGCCACTTGGTCGAGTGTTCACTTCTTGATAGTAGAGAACAAGCGAATGGCTAAGGAGTTACAGATGGCGAAGCAGGGAGGAGAACTGGTTATAGCATTCGCCTGAGTAGAGTTGAAGAAGGCGATACTGGATGAATTATCATCCCTTGAGACATTTATGCGGGAATTGTATTCTAGGCTTGGTACCTTGGATAAGGAAATTGTCCATCTCAACGGTTGGAAATAGTGTTGTGCTAGGAGAGCATGTACCTTATCAAACTTGCATGCGTCTATCGATCACATGGACAATGAGATACAAGGGAGCCTCATTACACTTGCCCAAAATGATCAAGCCCATAGCGGTTGAGTTGAAGACACGCATCTAGAGTCAGATCAGGAATTATGAAGAACTCCTATAGCTCATCACTAGTTTGCAAGATTCCCATGCACAGGTATTCAGAAGCATGGATGTTGTTGTGCATGCACATGCTATCCCATCCATTGGGACACTCACTAAGGCAAAGACAAAGGCACAAGTCTGACTGGATCTTGACTCGTACTTTGACGAGTTAATGCACATAGCCACCAGTGCATACTTAGTGATCAGTGCAGACACCATGCATCAGTATGTCACTGGTCCAGTCGCACTCAAGACAATGATTTGCATGTTATTAAATGAGTTGGTTAGAGGAGCCGAAGCAGTGTACACGAATGCAACAGAGGCAAGAGTTTGTTTCCATAAATATTTCACCACAGAGTACATAGACACCATCGTGGACTACCGGTCTTGGCATCAGTTCACCATCATCGACCATCATGAGGATGTCAAAGAGCTGGTCTTCCCACAATTGTCCAAGTCATAGTGATGTCTTATATGGCTTGCTCAATCCTATTTTGTCTCACATGGGTACATGTGCAGAATGTATGTAACGTCTTGTCAAATGGAAGTTCAAGTGTCGATAGTTGGATGTAACAGTCATAGTGTAGTTGAAGATTCATGAGGGTAGATGAACAGTCATAAAGGGAAATGTCAAGGGTCACCCCACCCTTTGCTATATATAGTCCCTCATAACTCATTGTATAGGCTTTTTGGTCATCCAAGCTTCCGATAGGAGTATCTTAGAGAAAAATTGGAGAGTATTGTAACGAGACTTGGCTTCTCCATTGTGCAGAGTTAGTACCTCTGTTTGGAGGAGCAGGCAGCAGTGACTATAACATTCTGCTATCGGGACTAGTGGTTAGTCATGGTAGTATTGTATGATTGGAACTTTCACTTCTTAATATAAATAGCTAGCACGTTCTATGCATATGTTGTTATTTTATTTCAGCTAACATGTTTACTCTAATGATATATGTATCTAGCTTACATGTTTTCCACCTTGTGATGCATCTTTTCTCGTGTGTTCCCTTCCTAGAAATGTGCTTTCACAGGCTTCCATGCAACACACTCACCTCACTCTCTATATGTTAGAACCGATCATGCATCTTCCTTGACTTGCTGCATATGTGACACCCTTGTTACCAACAGGGATATCTTACTTACCTCTATGCGCAACCACGGTCAAGGCAATACCATACGACCCACTTATGGGACTCCTACACCAAACGGTCTAAGGTCTAGTTGGGTGTTCTTACCGAGGATATCCCCTGACATGTTGGTGAGTCTAACACCGTCAACACCAACCTAGACCTCTATGTGTGTCATTAAGTTTCAAATGTGCCTTAGATTAATTGAGATGAATTTTAAACTCTTGAATTATGGTTCAATTTCAAGGTTGGAAAATCGATGTCACCTGAACACACCTACGACACAACTATTATGACAAACATGACTCTTTTCAATTTCGATGAAAGCTATCTAGTGTAGGGAAGAGGTGCAATCAATGATGCAACAATCAAATATGCGGCCAACAAGAGCTTCCTAACTAGATGTTTCAATTCACTATTCCAATTCAATTCAAAATATTAAAAACAAACAAAGTCATGTCTAACTATGAAAATGTGATCTATGCAAGAAAATTCTTCAAAACAAACACAAGAGTACTCCAATGAAATCAAACATAATATTGGATTTCATGATCAGAGAGTTCAAATTGAAATTGGTTGAAAAATTCAAAAATCAAAAGATATGACACTCACTCATACAAAATTGAGTTTGAAATGTTTTATTCAAGGTAAGTAGTTGAAACAACTTCTGGAAACTCCTAGAAGGGGAAGATTCTGGAATCCTGATCATTCTCCCAAATTTCTATAACCAATGTAGGTGCAAAGGGGAGCAAGTTGTTGGTGACCAATGCATGCCACAATGGAGCAACCTGTAGGTGAACACACCCCAGTAGACCTACAGGGAGCATTGGTCCTCAAACTAGCTCAGATGAAGCAGTTTAGGGCTGAAACTCTGGGGGATGAAGGAAACATGCTTAGGGCTTTTTTCAATATGGTGATAAGGGAGAATAGGATTTTTATTGATCCCATTAGGAGCCTCATTGATCAAATGTGAAAAAATGGCCTATAACACCATTACTCTAGGCTATTAAAGATATACCTATTTATGTTAAACAGTAAGGGACCCGTGTCTGAAAAAGTCATGGAGGAAATGAAAGGACCTACCTACCATACATCTTATTGGGGAATGTGATAGCCTAATCATTGGAAGGATTCTAACCAAAAAATATGCAAATCCTAGAAATCCTTTGTTTCTATGCATAAAAATGGAGTTTGCTTTCTAAATACCTTGATTGACCTTAGAGAAGCCATTAACATTATGACTGCACAAACTCAACTCACGGATTGGGGAAAATTAAATTCTCCCTTTTATAGTAAAAATCTTAGACACCTTAGCGAAAAAGATATATTTCTCACTTTTAGATGGACACAATGGTTATAACGAGATCCAAATAACTCCAAAAGACCAAGAGAAAATAATGATTACCTATCCTTGGGAAACGTTTTCCTACCGAGTGTTGCCTTTTAGTTTATGTAATGCCCCTACCACCTTTCAAAGAACGTTGCTAGGGATCTTCTCAAACCTTATTCATGATTGTGTGGAGGTACACATGGATGATTTTACTGTATATGAAGATTCATCATAGCAAGCTTTGAGAAACCTCAAGAAGGTGTTAATTAGATGTCAAGAAGAATAGACAACACAAAAAGACATAAGAGGCTTCCTTGGTTATTGTGGATTGTATAGACAATGTTAGTGTATGAAATAGGAGAAATGTGTAAAGTGTGAGTAAGGGGGAAGGTAGTGTATGTGTGTTTTTTCAGGGTGAAGGTGTAGGGTATAGTGTAGTAATCGGCTTATGGGGTAAGCCTAAGATTGTTTGTATGATTGGGAGTTTTACAAAAATTACAATGCCATTACTTAATTTGTTGCTTAAAGATGTTGATTTTCTAAGGTATACAAATGAAAACAAGATTCTTATGCCTTAAATTATACTTATTAGGATAAATCACAAAAAGGAAAAATGTGTACTAAAAAATCTTATTGATTATGGTAAGACCTTAAAATCCTATTTTCATACAATAACTAAATTTATTATTTATAAGTATTAGTATTTTATTTATTTATATATATATATATATATATATATATATATATATATATATATAATCAAAATTTAGTGGCACACAAACTCTCATTGTTATATATTTATAATCTTATTTACAATTTAAGAATTTCCATTATAAAGTGGGATAAATCTACATAGTTAAGTATATAGGTTTATGTTATATATTAATTTTTGTTAAATAATAATAACAAATTTATAATTTAATTATTTTTTATGATTTTTCTTTTATTTTAATAAGGTCACGTATATTATATAGGACATGTTTAGATACATAAATTGATGTCTATAAGCATTACCAACAATTTACTTTATATGGAATAACCATCATCATCATCATCATCATTATAGGACATGTTTAGATACATAAATTGATGTCTATAAGCATTACCAACAATTTACTTTATATGGAATCATCATCATCATCATCATCATCATCATCTAACCCTACCCTATAAAGCAATTATAAATCTAAACTTTTAATTATTTAATACAGGAAATTTACTATCCTTTGGACTGTTGACCGTTGAATAAGCTGTAAACAATCAGTTTTTTTTTTTTTAGTTTGACAGTCTAAGCATTACCAACAATTTACTTTATATGGAATCATCATCATCATCATCATCATCATCATCATCATCATCATCATCATCATCATCATCATCATCATCATCATCATCATCATCATCATCATCATCATCATCATCATCATCATCATCATCATCATCATCATCATCATCATCATCATCATCATCATCATCATCATCATCATCATCATCATCATCATCATCATCATCATCATCATCATCATCATCATCATCATCATCATCATCATCATCATCATCATCATCATCATCATCATCATCATCATGCAATTATAAATCTAAACTTTTAATTATTTAATACATGAAATTTACTATCCTTTGGACTCTTGACCGTTGAATAAGCTGTATTTTTTTAGTTTGACAGTCTAACTGACCTTCATTACCCTATCAAAATCAGACCATGACTATATTTCATTGATGCAATTTAACTTCACTAATACAACATATATTTGCGGGAATTCATGAATCACAGCCCTGGTTTTTCAGGGACGTGATTTGGTGATAACCTTTCAGTAATCCTCTTTGGTGTTCCAATTTTAGCAATTGAATTTGGTGATGTATTCAATTCAGCCGCTGCATTTAGTTGTAGTACATTCTCATGCACGCCACTTGCTGGTTTTCCATTTTCAGTTTGATGCACAAATACTGCTTTTCCATTTTGTAACACCTGCAAAGGTTGATGTTGACGTTCTGTCAATTCTCGAAACCGTTGTGTCAACTCTCCAAGCAGAACGTCTTTGGATTGAAGATCGTCGTCCAGACAACGCACAGCAGTCCCCAATTCGGTTACCCTGTCTTGAAGACGCCCATTTTCTTCTCTATATTTCTTTATTTCAGAAAGTAGAAAATTGTTTTTCTCCTCCACGGATGTTTTCGCCTTTGCAATCTCCAAAACCTGCTTCTGTAGATCATTTATTTGGCCCTCTTTTGCAGCTTCCTTGGCCCTGGAGATTTCAATATTCTTTTTTATAGAGTCCAGAGCTGTTCTCAACTCCAATAATCTTCTCTTATACGAATTTTGTTCATCTTCCATTGCTGCAATTTTTGCGAGGGCAGAAATTTTGACATCTCTCTCTTCGGTCGAATTGGAAATTATTTTTTCTTCATCTTTGCCCAGGGAATTGTTTTGCAGCTCAGGTATTCTTTTCCGCCTACAACTTTTGCGTCTACCTTGTATTATCTTGTTTAACATCAGGAGGGAAAAACTGGAAATAAAGTAAAGAACAGAAAGCTGGATTTCTTCACCTTCTAACAAATCCTTTGGCAAATCCTCGGGGGCAAACGCTACTCTCAGCGCCATTAAGGGAAATATATTGAAGTGGCAAACCCTAATCTTCTCTTCTGTACCCGATTCAATCCACCTTTCAAGTTTGGCACCTGGAGAAATCCTCGGATTGAATCTCCAATCAAAATTGTATGAATTTAGCTGATTTTCCTGGAATTGTGCGTGTAAAAGGCAAGGGATTTTTGTGCTGCCCCAGGTTCTAGTCTCCCTTTCAAATAGTCTCCCTTTCAAACTGAGCACTGCATAGCCGGCAACTTTTTCTTGTCAAGAGTATAAAGGTCTGCTTTTTCATTAAATACAATACAAACCCAAGCAAAACGGCATGTCCATTAGTACTAATTATGTCGGCAGACATATTTATTTGGGGTGTAAATTAATTTACACAGTAAATAGTTTTTTTTTTCACTATAATTTTTTTTAGTTTTTTCATGATTATTTTTTGGTTAATTTTAATTAAAATCAAAGAGATTTTTAAAAATTTTGAGTTTAAATTGTTTAATTTGCATAATTCTACTGTTTTCAATGGTGTTGAATTTATCTATTCATTCGAAAATGTATTTTAAAGAATAAAAGATCTCAAATTTTATGATTTTGTGATTGATGATATAATGTTCAAATTTTCCAAAAACATCGCATACCATGTTTTTTTAATTAAATTAATATAAGTTTTTTTTTAATCCTTAATTAAATTAAGATAATTCTAATTGATAATGTATTTGTATTTATTGATGATGATGATGGTTAACATCCACTGAGACCAAACTTTGGTCTATCTGACTTAAAGAAAAGAATTATTTTATTTGATTTAAGATTTTATTCATATGCTCAAAAAGCTTGGAGAGAAGCCTCTCGACGTCACTATAATTTTGACATCGCAAAAGACTAGGAAGCTCAGTATTGCAACAAAGATTATGAAACTGAGACCTATTGTGGTTGTACACGGGACACTCTAAGAGGAATTGATTTTCATCATCGATGTTCATATTCTCACAGAGATGGCAAATCCTTTTTATCCATGGTGTTTTAAGAACTTTCTAACCACTCGTTTCACTATGGAGCTCATGAGAGTTCGTTCTAATCTTGGATATATTAATTTTCTTCTTTGAGCTAGTTAAAACAGAGAGATACTTTGAATCTTCTAGGGTGGGGTTGATGACCTCCTTATAATATCTTAATTTTCTCTTAGCTACTAAATCTTTCTCACACCACATGTAACAATATTTTTAATGTTATTAATGTTTTGCAATGCAACATTCTCGTCGATCTCCCAATGGTTTAACCAGGCCTGGTGTCTTTATACCAACCTCGTTGGAGCCTTAGGTGGTTTTGGCTCGAATTTAAAGCTAGCTTAGGAATTCTATGGTCTCCTATGATATTGAGTTTTTGCTTGTACAACAGAAGCCTAGTCAAAGCTAGACTCTCGATAGGGGAAAGACCCAATTCATTAATTAAATTAATATAATTGTAACTGATAATATAGTTGTATCTTAAAAAATAATAATAAATAAATTATAATAAAATATAAAAAATGTTAATAACAAATCATTATAAAGGTTAGAATCTATCAATTTTTGTAATTAGAATTCGAAATAAAACAAATTAAAATAAAAGTCAAAATTAACTCATTTGATTTTTGTCAATTAAAGTTGTTTTTTATAAAACTTTTAATTTTTATTCTTTGATCGTATTGGTCAGTTGTTTTTTATAAAACTTTTAATTTTTATTCTTTGATCGTATTGGTCAGTTGATCAGTTGATCTTGTTCTTCATCTTGGTCCTGATCTTGTTCTTCATCTTGGTCCTGATGATTAACCTTGATCTAGGTTCTAAACGTGTAGACCCTTTGTATGAATAAAAGATATTGAAATTGTATTACCCAATCTTGGTGAATTACCGTGAAAAAATGTTATTTCATCTATAAGCCGATTTTGGTGAATTCCCATGAAAAAATGTTATTTCATCTATAAGTTAAACTATGTCATTATTTTGGAAGAGTTAGATATTATAATTTATTTCATAAGTTAAACTACTCCATTATTTTGGAAGGCTTATAGATTATAATTTATTTTTTACAGAATTTTCTATTTATAATTAAGGAAAAGGCTAAAATTTATATATGTCAAAAAATTAAAATTTATTTTTTCCAAAATTTTCTATTAATAATTAAAGAGGGGTGAAATTTATGTGGAAAGTAATTTTTTTTTAATAGAATTTAGTTTTAAAAAATTCTATATTTAAATGAATATATATATATATATATATATATATATATATATATATATATATATATATAATAAAATTATAATTTAGTTAATTTCATGATATTTTTAATTTTCACAATATGAGATAATGTCTAATAAGATAAGTATTTTTATTATGAATTGATGTTATTAATGTTAACCATATATTTAGTTTATAAAGATGGACTAATTTTATCTTTGGTTTCACAATATTTAGTATCACCCTTATGAAAAGTGATTAAGGTTAAGGTTTTCATTATATGCATATAATGCCTAAGTTTAGTTTATAACATCTCAATATTATATATAAATACTAACTAGGGCAGCCATATAAATTAAACGGTTGGTAAAAGTTGATAAAATGAATCTATGATAAACATTAAAACACCTACTTTATAACACATCTCACATGTTAGTTTTTTAAAACTCAACTAGTTAATCTATGAATTTTAGTCGAGCAAAGAAAGAAAATATGAATTTTAACTTTTAACCCACAAATATATTGATTTTTCTAGCTTGCATGTAGCGAAAAAAAAAAAGGAATAGATGAATACAAGCACACCATAATAACAATACACAATAAATTTCCCAGAAAACCCAATCTAGGAAAACCTGCAATATTGGTGTTTTATTGTTCAGCTCAACAAAATTTGCTTAAGGAAAAAATTGCATTCAAGGGGGAAAACTTCCCTTTCTCTCTCTACAAGCCCTCTAGACAGTTGTATGTGCATTGCAAACATGCTCTCACTCCTTTTTGTGCACTGGTATGGACTAACACACCTTGTATGGCCTCCTCTGCGCAATTATCTCAACCCCTGGAGTGGTATGCAAATGGCTAGAAGTGATTCTAGCATAATAGACCTCTTTCCTCTACCTCTTTCATGTTGATCTGAAACCCTAGCATTGAGTGAAACCCTTCTCTCTTTTGTTGATTTGAACACCAAGATGGCTTATGTATTATAACCAAGTTTTGCACCCTTTTCCCCTCTTCAAATTGGACTTGTGCCCACTGCTACCACAAATGGCTAAGATTAGATCTCCTTGGATGATTGAAATTAGTCTAATTTTTTATTATATGAAATTTTAAATTTTCCTAAGTAAAAAAACAAATAAAAAATGTAGACTGCACCTTAGCACTACTTTTGGATCCCTCCACCAAATTTAGTGCACCTCCTAGATATGGCAAAAACCTTCCTAATATTGGGAAACCAATAAGCTAGTACATGATGATGATTTCTCCTAACTTTATAATTACTTGTGAATGTTTTTTGGTTTCTTATTATTATTATGTTCTCTTCACCAAACAATTACTGAAACATAAAGGTCAAAAGGGACAAAGAACACGAAAATTAGGCTCCAATCTAGGGAAAAACCCCACAAGGAGGAAAACCTAAAAAATTCTCTTCTTATAGAATCATATCAAAGTGAGATATCCAAGACCCAAGACCAAGACAAAGATGGCCACATAGACCCAATTAGCCCTCCTTCAAAGCTCTTTCACCAAGTCAAAGTCAACGCTAGTGAAACCTCATTAAATTTGGTCAAATCTCAAAGTTCAAACTTGCAACATAGACCTGCAATTTCACATAATCTTCGCATGCGTGAATAAAAAGCAAACAAAAACCATCTAAATTCTCTCTCCTTTGAATTTTCTTCTCTCTCCCTTGACTTCACTCTTTTTCTTATTTTATTTGGCACAAAAATTAATGACTGTGATTTTGCAGTGAATGAAGTCAAAGTGTATTGTATATATAGTTGTCTAAGAGGTCGAATAGGTGCCTCTTCTAGGCTGACTTGTTCAAGTAGAGCCAACTTGATCTTGTGCATGACAAATTGACCTTTTCAACTCAAATACAATATTATTTCTTTTTCTTACAAATAGTCGAAATGGGACTTTGACTATATAATATTTCTTTGACTCAAAATCATTTTTTTCGACTCAATAAACCTAGAAGCATGAATAACATGATTTGAATAGAAATAATAATGATGATGATGATGAAAATAATAATTACGTCAATAGTACACTTGAATTTCATTAACAACAAGGTACAAGGGTACTCTCTGTTGGGACAGGGTCCCCTATGGTCAATTTTGGGGCAAAAGCCCAAGTTTTGGGGCAGAAATCCCAAGTTTTTGTTATGTAAAGTGTAAAGTCTCCGCAAGTTGTGGTCGTGAAGCGCATAGATAGTAAAGTGTGATAAAGGGTTTTCCCCTTCTTTTATGTAAGATGTGTCAGCTTTAGTAGATCTACCCATGGTCCACGGACCATGGGATTGTATAAAAATGAGAGTCTTAGAGAGTCTAAGGTAGTTCATAGTGGATGATATTGATGAAGACGAATGTAATGGGTCAGTAGAAGTGAAGAGCAAAGAGTCTTAGAGTAGAAGAGAGGCTCTTCAGCTGAGTACGTAGAGGCCTAGAGTAGAGTCAGCAGCTGAGTCCATAGACACCTGCAGTTGAGTGTGCAAAACAGTCTTGAGTCTATAAGCAGAACTGAAGTATCAATAAAGAGATTATTCTAGAAATATTTGTGTTTTGTCCATTTACTTTTGTTATGAATGAATGCGTTTATGTTATGATGAATAATGGGGTTATAATTTAATACTGTATTGTTGCACGATTATGTATGTTTTACACTACTATATAACCACAAGTAATAATATATGTCTACGCGAAGAATATCTTAATACATGTTAAAGATATCAAATAATTAGGTCGATCTAGGTAAATACAGAACTAAGGGTAATTACAAAGGTGTGTAAGTAGTTTATTCACATGTTTAGGATCCGTGAAAGACAGTCGTGGACCTTCGCGAAGTTCTAGAGGTCGATAAAAGGAATTTATATCGATAAGCCTTAAGGGCTTATCGATCTACATGAAGGAAGGTTTAGGGCATAAAAAGACATCACGCTCATCTCTGGGTACGAAAACTTGGTTCCAACATCCCCCAATTGATCTGAGTTGACTCAACTCCTGGATTTAACCAAGATCTTTTACTTTCGTGATGTTGTTAGAATTGCATTTAAAATAACATAAGTGAACATATATGCATGTTGTAATGAAAAAGGAACATGACAAGCATCAGCAACATAAAACACAAGACGTTGATAATGGAGTTCATCCAGGAGGGACTACATCTCCGAGCCCTAGTTTCAAGATGGTGTAGGCCGCTACATTAAGTGTTGGAAAGAGTGATGATGTACATGCATGTGTTTTCTCTATCATACAAGGAATATGCCTTCACGCAGGAGTGGCTCCAAGAGATGTTCCGCTGCAGGAACTCTCATTCAAAAAGGACTCCTATCAGTATGACATAATTTCACATATGACAATAATGAGCATCCCGCTAACATGGCATCAAAGGGATCTCAATTCAGACATACATGGCAACAACATGAGTATCCCATCAAACTGACGACAAGGGATCTCAAACAAAACATGACGAATCATGACAATAAGTACATCCCTTAGATGATTCCACATCACATCAAGCAGGAATCATGAAAAAATTAAGAAAACAAGATCCCACATCAAACATCAAACAGGGATCTGTGCAGCACAATGCATCTCATAGCAAAAAGAAGTACATGAACACACTGCATATACCTCACATCCTAGGGCCATCTGAAGAAAAGGATGTCAAATTGCTGAAGTTGGTCGTACCATCAATCTCACGGCGTCGGATCTCATGGAAATGATTGCTCGCACATTGAATGTTGACACTTGCACTCCACTTTGAAAAGTGGTCAAACAATGAAATGATCAAATGGAAAATCTGAATGCCCCATCAAATTCATGGCGTCGAATAGGGTAAAATCGACTATCAAATTTCTGAATTATGACAAAGTGAAAATCTGGGGCTTAAGGAATCTTTTAGATTCCCCCTAGATTCCTCAAAGATTCCTTCCTCTGGGTCATCTAAAGATTTGATGCTCAAATCAAAATTTTGACTACGCCATCAGGTTTGTGTCACTGAGAGGTGTAATATTGACATAAAATTTGTCTAATTTGGACACTAGCAAAATTTCGCCCTCACGAGAATTTGGCTCAATCATGGTTCCGCCTGTGTTTTTCTAGGATCATGGTTCCACCTACAAAAATTACTTAAAAAACGTTGTCTTGATTTCCATGCTATGCCTTGGCCTCCGTTCGCTCTGCATAATGTGGTTCCGTTCCTTCATTCTTAAATCCGCCTCCCATGCACTGACAAAAAATGGGTTTATATATAAAAATGTGGGCGGAGTTTACAAAGGAAGCCTCGTGGCCCAATAGTTGGTGGATAAATTGGGAGCACAGAGGTCGAGGGATCAAATCCAAAACCCTCCAAAATTACGCACATTTTTGTTGGGCGCATTGCATGAGGGCACATTAAATGGTGGAGGTTAAGGTTTGGTTGGTGTATTAAATGGTGTGGGTTTCGTTTTGGGTTGGTGGTATTATGGGGCCACCTGATGGGGGCCGGCCCACGTGGGCGAGGCGGGTTCAATCACCGTTGGCCTCACATTTAATTAACAACACACACACACACACACACACACACACACACACACACATATATATATGGTGGGTTGGGTGTGGGTCGAGTCCACCGGAGGTGGCCCGCCCACGCCTTTACATAAGCTTTGTTATAAAGTTTGGTAGTTGGTTGGGGGTCCGGCGGGGTCATGGCCACTGGCCCATTTTTATATAATATTTTTTATGTATGTTGGTCATTGTGGGGGTGGCAAGGTTGGTGGCCCTCCACCCTAAAAATATATATATATATATATACTTTTTATTTTTTTCATATAATAATAGATTTTTTTATTTTTGTCTAATATAGGGGATATTAGACAAATTAACGACTCAACAAATTTTCCCACTTTCAGGCGCTAGATTTCATGCCTCGGGATCAGACAAATTGTAGGACACTTAAACCTGGCCCACAGTCCAACTTTGACCAAAACTTTGACTGGCTCATTCTCCCTCATACGAGCTCAGATTGACGGACCGTTCACACTGTTGTGATGAGGACAACAAGATCTACACTTTGGTCCTAGTTCGAAAGCATTATGATCATTTTGATTTTTGAGCTTCCATAAGCCCTCCTCTATGTGTCCCTAGAGCCACCTGGATCAATCCTCCCCACTGAGGATCTTTTGGTCCTCCAAAAGCATGAAAAATAATCTGCAACTTCTACATACCTTGTCTACATCACAAGCATCCTATGAAGGGTCTCACTTCCATCTCCTTCACCTTTGTTCTTCAGAGCCTTAAACGATGAGGCGACACCTGCAACCTTTTCAAACCTATAGTACAATTCTAAAAATTACACACTTGATTTACATGACCAACTAATGACCCAAGCATCCCATACTTGCCACGAGTTTATAACACATACTCGATGGTCAAGTTTACATCAAAATTGAAACAATACCTGAGCTATGAAAACAAGTCCAACGTATCATTTTTGTTTCAACAAGTGATGGAAAACACATCATCATTGCAACACATGATTTACAAAAAATAATGCCAAACACTATTGTTTCTTTGACAAGTGATGGAAACATAACATCACTTTCAGAGTGTAAAATGTAACACAAAATAAGACCAAACATCATTGTTGCTTAACAAGTGACGGAACACACATCATCACTTTTACATCTTAAAATGCAACAAATGATTTACAAAAGCACGACCATGAAAAGCTAACATATCTAGAAACCATTTTTCACTTATCAATGTGAATGGGTTGCCTCCATGTGGCACATTCACTGGTCGAACAATCGTATCATCTGGTTCATGCACCGATGCTTTGTCTTTAAGGCGCTGCTCTGGATGGAGCCTCCAACAAGTGGCTCTTTGATGGCCACCTCTGTTGCAATGACTAAAATACATCTTCTTCCTCCAGATCTGCTTAACATGTTTCTTTATCTACTGTTGAGAGGGTCTTTCATGCCTCCTCATTTTGTGTGATGTTATTCTTTTCCAACACTTAGAAAAGGTATGGTTATGTAATCCACAAAAGGTACATGTTTTTTGATTCCATGATTTACGTTCATCTTTAGCAACATGATTATAATCGAAATGAACATTCGAAGATCGAGACTAGTTATACCTCTCCTTGTAGTTTCTGGTGTAAGTATGGCGATGAGAGCTTGCCTCAGCTCTTTCCCTGCAATGGGCACGGCCATGGGATGATGGGGATGTGTTCCCATCATTCTTTTTCCTTGACGATTTCGAAAATGTCTGGGAAGCATATGACACCTTTGAGCATTCTCCTTCAATGTATCTTGCAAATCGAGGTATTTGCACAACCTCTAATGGTTGAGTTATGCCTTGGTTATTAACACCAAGTTATTTTTCCTCCTTGTACCTCATCTTGGTAAGGAGCCTCATGTTTGTCCCTGTAATTGGTGTCTCCACATCTCTAACAAAAATCATACTATGTGAAGACGAAACTGAAAGTAAATCAACATCTTTTACCTCCTCTGTTGATTTGGAAAGAACTAATGAGGTCTTCTCATCATATGTTGTTGGTGGTTCACTTGTTGTCATGGCGCATTCCCCAACTTCCTTTTCGAAATACCCAAGTCCTGCCTGATGGGGTAATTCCTCTACTTTGATGGTGCTGACAATGCCTTGGCCATTAATGCCCAAGTATTTTCCTTCATAATCCATTTTCTTCAACATTTTGGAGCGAATTCCTATGGTATGATTTTCAAAAATAGCGAAATCATCATGAAGACACATACATGAATTTAGAGAATTACTTTTTACCTCACATGGGTCACGCTGCAACTTTTCCAAGACCTCGTCCTTAGCTTGCGTCTATTGTTTCAAAATTTGTTTTTCCTCTTTCTCTTCATGTAGAAGCATCTTCAATTCAGCATTCTTTGTCTGAAGATTCTGTTTGTTGTGCTTTATTTCTTCGAGGGCCTCTTTCATGGCTCGCAACTGAAATTGCAATCGCTCCTTTCCTCTGTCTCGTTTTGTAGAGCTTCATACATTATTTCCACACTTTGGGAAATTTTGAGCATGGTCTCATACATTTCTTTTTCATCCTCTGTCATTGCACGTTCCATTTTTCACGCTTGCAATTCAAATCCATGCAAAGACTGCTCTGATACCAAACTTGATCCGAGTTGACTCAACTCCCGGATTTAACCAAGATATTTTAGTTTCGTGATGTTGTTAGAATTGCATTTAATATAGCATAAGTGAACATATATGGATGTTGTAACGAAAAAGGAACATGACAAGAATCAGCAACATAAAACACAAGATGTTGATAACGGAGTTTTTCCAGGAGGGACTACGTCTCCGGGCCTCAGTGTCAAGATGGTGTAGGCCATTGCATTAAGTGCTGGAAAGAGTGATGATGTATATGCATGTGTTTTCTCTATCATACAAGGAATATTCCCTCATGCAGGACTGGCCCAAGAGATGTTCCACTGTAGGAACACTCATTCAAAAAGGACTCTTATTAGTATGACATAATTTCACATATGACAACAATGAGCATCCTGCCAACATGGCATAAAAGGGATCTCAATTCAGACATACATGGCGAGAACATGAGTATCCCATCAACATGACGACAAGGGATCTCAAACAAAACATGACGAATCATGACAACAATTACATCCCATAGATGATTCAGCGTCACATCAAGCAGGAATCATGAAACAAGTGAGAAAACAAGATCCCACATCAAACATCAAACAGGGATATGTGCAGCACAATGCATCTCATATCAAAAAGAAGAACATGAACGCATTGCATATATCTCACATCTTGGGGCCATCTGAAGAAAAGGATGTCAAACTGCTGACGTTGGCCGTACCATCAATCTTGCGGCATTGGATCTCATGGAAATGACTACTTTCACATTGAATGTTGACACCTGCACTCAACTTTGAAAAGTGGTCGAACAATGAAATGATCAAATAGAAAATCTCAATTTACCATCATATTTGTGGCATTGAATAGGTAAAATTGACTGTCAAATTTCTGAATTCTGACAAAGTGAAAATATGGGGCTTAAGGAATCTTTTAGATTCCCCCTAGATTCCTCAAAGATTCCTTCATCCGAGTCATATGAAAATATACTACTCAGATCCAAATTTTGACCGTGCCATCAGGTTCGTGTCACTGAGAGGTGTAATATCGACATAAAATTTGTCCAATTTGGACACTGGCAAAATTTCGCCCTCCTGAGAATTTGGCTTAATCATGGTTCCGCTTGTGTTTTTCCAGGATCATTATTCTACCTGCAAAAATTAATTAAAAAACATTGTCTCGGTTTCTGTGTCATGCCTTGGCCTCCATTCCACTATGCATAACGTGGTTCCGTTCCTCCCTTCTCAAATCCGCCTCCCATGCACTGATAAAAAATGGCTTTATATATAAAAACATGGGCAAAGTTTACCAAGGAAGCCCCATGGCCCAACGGTTGGTGGATAAATTGGGAGCATGAAGATCGGGGGATCAAATCCCGACCCCTCCAAAATTACACATATTTTTGTTGGGCACATTTTACGAGGGTGCATTAAAAATGGAAGAGGTTAAGCTTTGGTTGACGTATTAAATGGTGTGGGTTTCGTTTTGGGTTGGTGGCATTATGGGGCCACCTAGTGGGCGCCGACCCACGTGGGGGGTTGGTGGCATTATGGGGCCACCTAGTGGGCGCCGACCCACGTGGGCTGGGTGAGTTCAATCCCCACCGGCCTTGCATTTAATTAATGGCACATATATCTATATATATATATATATATATATATATATATATATATATATATATATATATATAAATGGTGGGTTTGGTGTGGGCTGGGTCCACTGGAGGTGGCCGCCCACCCCTTTACGTAAACTTTGTTATAAAGTTTGGTGGTTGGTTGGGGGTCCAGTGGGGTCATGGCCGCTGGCCCATTTCTAAATAATATTTGTTATGTATGTTAGTCGTTCGGGGGGTGGTGAGGTTGGTGGCCCGCCACCCCAAATCTATATATATATATATATATATATATATGTATATGTATATGTATATGTATATGTATATGTATATGTATATGTATATGTATATGTATATGTATATATATTAGTTTCTTTCATGTAATAATAGTTTTTTTTATTTTTGTCTAATATAGGCGATATTAGACAAATTAACGACCCAAAAAATTTTCCCAATTTCGAGCGCTAGGCTTCATGCCTTGGGCTTGGTCAAATTGTAGGACACTTAACCCTGACCCACAGTCCAACTTTGACCAAAACTTTGACTGGCTCGTTCTCCCTCATACGAGCTCGGATTGACAAATCATTCACACCATTGTGATCAGAACGACAAGATATACCCTCTAGTCCTGGTTAGAAAGCATTATTATCACTTTGATTTTCGAGCGTCCATAAGCCCTCTTTGTCCTATGTGTGTCCCTGGAGCCACCTGGATCACCCATACAGCTATGGGTGAGACGTCGGTCCACGCTCTGTGGGTTGATGCCGAAAGGGCAAGTAATGTAGGGATTTCTTTGACAAACTTAACTCTGAACTTGGTTCAGGACCCACTAAGCCAATAAATGGTTCCATTGCTAGGACCGAGATCTACATAAAGAGATGTGTGATGTCACATTACTGGAATCCGACAAAGAAAGAAATTAACGAGTGGCTGGATAGAAAGATCCACGAATTCGCGGTGCAAGAAAACAAAAATCCGCAATTGACGAAAGAACAGTGGATGGAAAGGTATATGTACACCGAGATACGCGAAATTTTCTTTTGTTCCTTCCCTGTCGAATTATATGAGTGGATCGCTAAATTGTCCAACGGCCAAGGAAGGTGGAGGCTTAATAGTCCAATAGTGTGGACCCAGGAGCTAGTGTGGAGATTGGAAGCCTCTAAAGGTAAGATCGCACACGTTGTCGATCACTGGCTTGATCGTGTCATTAGAGAATTTGTGACAGAATTCGTGGTCGATACCTTGGTCATCTACAACGAAGCAGAGCAGCACTTCTTGAAGGGACCGCGAGGTAAGTATTTGAGATCCTTGAATACTTTGATTAAAATGCTCTTCTGTGAAAAGAATTTTATCCAATTACCTTGATGTTTTGAGCTATGGGAAGTGGAAATTTATTCAGGGATAGAAGGAGGACAGGTCCTAAATATAGCTTGTTGATTGAGCCTCCTCTGAGTGATGACGAAGGAGAAGCACAGGCTTCACCGCAAAGCACTATCTAGTTAATAAGGCAAGGTTTCCCATGAATACCCCATCCTCTCACACCACCTCCATCTCCACCTCCACAACATACACCTTCGACCACACCGCCACCACCTCCACCACCGTTCAATATGGCAAATACAATGAAGTTTCCCATTTTCAAAGGCTTGGGAAATGAGGACCCAAACCAGTTTTGGTTCGTTGCAATCACTGTGTGGCAATCCCAAAACATTATAGATGATCATATGAAGAAAGCAACATTGGTTATTGCTTTAGAGGAGCACGCACTAACGTGGTACATCAAGTACTGCACTGATAACCCAACAACCACGTTGGTAGACATTCAGACTGCGCTGAATAAGGAATTCAACAGGCCTAAGTATGAAGTGCAATCGATCATGGGATTCAAGGAAATCATGATGAAGCCTGGCGAGACACCCTAGGAGCTGGGTCAGAGATTGAAATGCAAGATCCACGAAGCTAACATGAATCTTACAGATGGGCAGCACCACAAATGGTTTGTAGCTTCGCTCTTACCTCATCTAAGGGTTGCTTTATCACAACAAAATATTGGGACCCAGGCAGAAGCCCTAGAGATTGTGATGAGATTGCATGAGACACCAATTCAAGATGTTTCTTTGGGAGTTCAGCAGATTCACGCGGAGTTGCAGAATCTTTCCCTAGAGTTCCAAAGTCTAAAGAAAGATAGAGCAGATTAGCCTGAGGTACCCGAAGAAGTTTGGTGTTTGAAATGTAAGAATCAAGGGCATGATAAAGATCATTTCCCTGACTTCACGAATTATATTGCAAGAGGAGGGCCAATCCCTCTGAGACCGGAAGCTCAAGCAGGGCCAAGTATAGGGCCCATGATGTGGTGTGTTATCTATCAGGTAGCTAGAAAACATGTGACAACCAATTGTCACTTGCTACAGACATTTGTACAGACACCGCAACAGCTCTTCTGCAACTTCTGCAAATCATTAGGGCACGATGAGCGCAATTGCCTTAGTTATGAGTTAATGATGGATAGAATTCCCATGTATCGAATGCAAACAGAAACTCGGCCTCTGGGTCAAGGCAATGGTGGAGCGCGAGGAGGATATCAGGGGCGCAGACGAGGCCGAGGTGGAGGAGGACCTGTGAGAGGTTGGGGAAACGTTATTTGCTACAATTGTGGAGGACCAGGACACTACGCACAAGAATGTACGAACCCGACGCACCTATCATGCCGATAATGTACTCAGTTTGACCACGCGATAGAAGACTACCCTGTATTAATAGCTAAGATGCGCGAAAAGGGGACACAACCTTAGCAGCCTACCCAGAACCTACAGATGATGAGGGTTGAACCCCGCAAAGAGGATCCTAATGTTAATATCGTGTTGCTAAGTGGAATGACAACTAGCAAAGATAAGGAAAAGAAACCTGAAGAAAGTGACTGGGACTACAAATCTTCAAAGAAGGAGGTTGGCTTTGACCTAAAGTGCGTGAAAGAAACCTTCATTGAAGCAAAGAAAAGCTTCGTTGAGGCTTCTACTTCAAGAAGTCATGATAAGCAGTCTAAAGAAATGGACCCATCCATGCATACTACCTTTTTGGAGTCATGTATGAAGTTGTTGCATGATAGCAAGGCCGTGAAAAGATTACAGGAGTTGATCAATAAATGTGCGGGTAAAGAAAATTGTCCTAGGGGATGGTGTGTGGTCAGGAAAATTGTTAAGCATAAGGCAAGAATAGCGCATGAGATGAGGCTCACCATGCAAATAGGCGAATACAAAATGGACCAAGTTATTCTGGATCTTGGGTCAGATGTGAATGTTTTGCCGAAACAAACATGGGAGAGAATGGGGAGACCTATGCTACAGTGGTCTCCTATTCAATTGAGGATGGAAAATCAGCAAAATATTATCCCCATGGGAAGATTGTAGGGAGTGACAAAAGATATTGAAGGCGCGAGTGTGTTGGATGATTTCAAAGTGATAGAGATTGTCATTGACAACAATCCATACCCAGCGCTCCTTGGGATTGACTGGGCTATTGACATGAATGGGGTGATCAATTTGAAGAAGTGGACAATGTCATTTGAGAGGAAATCGCTCTGTGGAGTAGTACCTTTGGACCATGCAGAAGGACCACACTATACTGAACTGGTCCACAATTATGAAAGTGACGATGATTTGGACCAGATTATAAGATAACAACATGATACCAAGATTGGGTGAATCCGACAATAGATGGACATGACCGCGAAAGCTCCTGCAAATCAGATTCATATGAGGAATTGGAACACTGGCAGAATCGATTGCATGAAGTATCTATGTTGCGTTGTAACATGATGACTAAATCCCTACGCTGTGTATCATCGGAGGTAAGAATTTTTCCTTATTATGATGGTTTAATTGACGTAGATAAATTTTGGATTTAGCGCTACGCCTGCAAGATGGTAGGGTACGCATAAAGAAAATTTTGGTGGATGTCGCGAACACATAAGGATGATGAGGTTGAGGTTTGGTCGCCCAAAAGTGAAATTGACAGAGAAATATGATGGGAGGAGTGATCGAGGCGATCACTTAGAAAAATGGGCTGATGGTTATGGAGCAGGACCGCAACCAGAGTGGGTGCATCTATTTTGTCACACTTCAGATGTAATACCAATGAATTAGTACTTAGAAACAAAGCTCTGCCATGACATGGATGAATGGGATATTTTGAGGCAAGTATTCTTGATGACATTCAGCTTTGAGGATGGATTTGAATGCATTGATGAAGCGTTGTAGGAGGTCAAGGTAGCGATCTTCAGAATACCACAGGATCCCTTGGATTTGATTCAACCAGATTGGACCACCCAGCTGCACCATGCACTGGAGTGATACAATGTGACTGCTGAAGAAGAAGAGGAGGATCCAAGGAACATTAATATCCCAGAGATATAATGTCACCACGAAGTTGAGGGGCCACAAATAGAGAATCCAAATATCACTACGCTGCTCAAAACTAGACAAGTGAACATTGGAACAGAGGTAGAGCCGAAGCTTGTGAAGATAGGGGACTATTGCGATGATGTTATGGTGGATAAGGTTGTTGAGTTTCTCCATGAATACCAGGATTTTTTCCCTACAAAATTGTCATACTTGAAGGGGATAATAGGTGATTTAGGATTGAGGAAGATAACATTGAAACTAGACGTGAAGCCTATGAAAAAGAGGCCATATCACCTTAATCCTAAGTACAAGGAAAAGGTTCGCTTGGAGTTGGACAAGATGTTGGCAGCAAGTATTATTGAAACAGTGGAGGAGTCCGATTGGGTAAGTCCCATGGTCGTTCAGGAAGAGAAGCGGAAGGATGAGATAAGGATCCACGTAGATCTCACGAAACTAAATGATGCTTGCGTTCATGATCCCTTTCCAACTCCGTTCACGGATGAAGTATTGGATAATGTTGGTGGATAGGAAGCATATTCGTTTACGGATGGGTTCTCTAGATGCCATCGGATAGAGATCACGCCGGAAGACAAGAGTAAGACTACCTTCGTGACTGAGTGGGGATGCTTTCAATATACAGTAATGCCTTTTGGACTTAAGAATGCGCCTACAATCGTTTTGCGCATAGTCATTGCGGCATTCAAAGAGTTCATTCACAAGTTTTTGGAGGTATACTTTGATGATTGGATGGTGTTTGGGCTAGTAAAGCACCATGTAGCTAGTCTGCATTTGATGCTAGATACGTGCCAGAGGTATCAGATCACGCTAAACTTAAAGAAGTGTCTATTTTGTGTCCCTTTCGGAATCTTGCTGGGTCATGTAGTGTGCAGACAGGGATTAATGGTGGACCCAGCTAAGATCATGGTTATAATCAATTTGGAGGCACCAAGAAGTGTTAAACAGTTGCGCATAACACTGGGTCATACTGGTTATTACTAAAAGTTCATCAATAGTTATTCTCAGATTACCGCATCGATGGAAAAATTGTTGAAGAAGGACGCTACAATATGTTGGAGTGAAGAATGTTAGCGGAGCCTGGATGTGTTAAAGGAAAAGATGGTCATTGCTCTGATCCTAGTCTTCTCAGATTGGAAGAACAAATTTCATGTGCATGTGAATGCGTCATGTATCGCATTGGGAGAAGTGTTGACACAAGCTGGTGAAGGAGAACTGGATCACCCGATAACATTTGAGAGTAGGAAGTTGTCTAAGGATGAAAATAACTATTCAATGACGGAGCACAAAGGGTTTTCTATGGTGTACGCACTCCAAACGTTCAAGCATTACTTGCTAGGTGGACACTTCAATATGTACAACAACCATTCTGCATTAAAATACTTAGTCAACAAGCCTGTGTTGGGGGGGAATATGCAGATGGTTGTTGTTGTTTCAGGAGTACGATTTTGAATTAATTGTGAAGCCAGGGAGATTAAATGCAGGGCCAAATCATCTGTTGCACATTGAAACCGGAGAGGAGCCTACCAACTTAGAGGAGGGGTTGCGTGACACACAACTCTTTGAGGTGCGCATGGTAGACAATCATTTCGTGGACATTATCTACTTCTTGACTACAAGAACTGCTCCAAAGGGGTACACCAGTCAACAGAAGAAGGAATTAGTGGTGCACGCGACAGACTTCTCTATTATTGCAGGTCACTTGTATAAAATGGCATCAGATGAAATAATGTGACGTTATGTGCTTTATTTTGAACGAAGTAGCACCCTAGCTAAAGCTCATGGAGGAGCTGTGGGAGGCCATTATGCAGGGAAAGCCAGAAAATATTGCGCGCAGGTTTTTGGTGGCCAACATTGCATAAGGATTCCAAATAAAGCGTATTGTAGGGCGTGTGATGAATGCTAGAGAACCGGCAGGCCATCGTGCAGGGATGAGCTACCTTTGAATCTGCAGGTATCATTGTAGCCATTCGAGAAATGGGCAATTGATTTTGCAGGACTGATTCAGCCTCCAAGAAAGAAGATGGGTGTGTTGTATATCATCATCGTGACTAAGTATTTGACCAGGTGGGTGGAAGCACAACCCATGAAATACTATATAGGGGCAACCGCAGTGAATTTCCGATTTGAATATGTGTTGACTAGGTTCGGTTGCCCAAAGATTTTGATGAATGATCGCGATACGCATTTCCTCAATGAAATGATCAGCGCGCTAACGGAATAATTCCAAGTTTATAATTAGAAAAGTATGCCTTATCATCCTCAGGCCAATGGGACGGTGGAAGTGTTTAATAAGATATTGGAGAATGCACAGACAAAGGTTTGCAATGTGCAGAGGAATGATTGGGACGTGCGCATACCAGCAATGCTATGGGCTTATAGAACTACTTGTAAGAAGCTAACTCGACAGACACCTTTTAGACTGGTCTATGGTGTAGAAGTTGTGATGCCAATGGAATACATTGTTCCTAGTCTATGCATAGCGGCATTCATAGGAATGGTGGACCGCGAAGCCTTAGAAGAGCGGCTCGCGTAGCTGACAGAGTAGGAGGAAGATAGATTCTTGGTTGGATTCCATCAACAAGTTCAGAAGAAGCGCGAAAAGGCATGGCACGATCGGCACATCAAACTGCGCACCTTCAAGGTAAATGATTTAGTTTTATTATATGACAACAAGTTTGATAAATTTCTAGGAAAATTTCAGATGCATTAACTGGGGTCGTATGTTATAAAGGAGATTACCAATGGTGGAGCAATTCAGCTTGTGAAATTCAATGGAGATCCATTTTTGGGAAAGGTAAATGGAATCTAATTCAAACCATACACTGAAGATCCGACCAAATGACTATATGATGGTAGAATATTCCTAGTGCTCTAGGCAGCTGCAAGGAGGTGCGAGACTATAAACTACACTCTCGGGTTGTAGAGCTACGCGACGAGGGTCGGCATGGAACAGAAGGGTGTCAGAGTACCAGGAAAAGCATGAAGGGAGCTACACTATAGGGGTGGAGACAGTGCAGCACAGCCAAAATGTGATCCTTACCATCACTCTTCATGATTTGACTACCAAAAGACAGTTAAAATGAGTGGGCGACTGACATTAAAGGCATTTAAGGCTGAAATCAAGTGTGAAATCTTTGGAAATATGTCGATAATCTTGCATTTATGAGCAGATTTTGGGGGAACAGTCGAATTTTTCTATAAATTACAGATGGCCATCCAGTGAGAAACACTTTGCATCTTGAGAATTTCTAAGTTTTGTTGTATGTTGCATGGGCTCTTTGAGAATTTGCTTGCAAGCTCTGTGTCTGAGTAGTATCCTGAGTCCGATCAGAACCTCATTGACAACTTCATGTTTGCACCTGTTGAGACTGCTAGTACTGGGGGCGTTGTCACCTCTAAGGGAGCTACCCCTAAAGTCGTGAGTATGGAGGTTCCTGCAGCAGTGCCTAAGGTGCCAAGGTCACCTAGGCCAAAGCCTACGCCGATGAGAGAGGTTGCTAAGCCGAAGAAATATAAATAGAAGAAGACGATGTCAGTGTGCAAGTCACCAAGGAAGCATGCAGCCACATAGGCTCATAGAAAAGAAAATCCAACCGCGCAGGAGAAAGGAAAAGTGGTATATCTGGAGGCCGAGGAGGGCACAAAGGATATTGACATTGAGGGGGTGGACCCTATTTCAAAACTTTCAGAGTATATCCCTCCATGCCAGGGCAAGTTAAAGGTCCCAAAGGACACAAATGAGGGACAGTTCCTCCTGAACACACCCCTACTTCTAGAAACTATAACTTTTGAAGGTCTACACTTGGCATGCATCCCACATTTGAAGCTTAAAGATTGGGATTTGGGGGACATTGAGCAGTTCCCCCACTTGGCTACCGATACCTTCATGAAGCGCACGTTCTACAAGGAGTCTGGTGTCACCATGCTGGAGCTAGTGGAATGGATTTGCGAGGTAAACAAGGCAAGGTTGTTGAACCTACTATGGATGCCTCACTACCACCACGCCCCCATAAATTTGATAGCCATTAAGCAGTTGTTGTGCCTTGTGCATGACAAGTGCTTGTGGCTGAGTGAGCTGATACCAATCACTGATATGCTGATCCATCGTATCACATTGTTACCTCACTCTGGAATGAATCTAGCAAAGGCCTTTGGCGAAAAGATGGGCGAGCAAAACCTCACCGAGAAGAAGAAGGACAAGTTCAAACTTGTCAAGAAAGTGCGTGGGTTTTCTATTTCTGGTATTACTAACCCCACGATGAAGGTGGCCACCCAAATTTTGGCTAGAAAAGTGATGAGAAAGTGTCACCCGGACAAGGTACCAACACCAGTGGTTTCGTTAGTGGCTCAGTGCACAAAGGGCGTACAATTCAACTGGGAACACTACCTGTGCAGTGAGTTCCTTATGAACTGCAGAGAGGCACAGGACCAAAGCAAGACTTTCCATTATTCATGGTTGTTACTATCAATTGTGTTGGTTGCATGGGAGTTACCAGAGGATAGCCAGTTTCCTCCAATGGAGACAGATTTACCAGAAGCAACCAAGTTTGCTTCTCTATGGGCCATAAAGGACGCTGCGCGGGTTTGCGAAAGCAAAATATTTTGGGTACTGATGGAGGCAAGCATCTGTGCAGCCATCAACTGAAAGCCGCAGTTGTCCCCAATCGTCTTTGAGCAGTTATCTGGGTACATAGAGTTCAAAGCAGACTTCCACCATGTTCACATTGGGGCACTCAAGGATCCAGATCAGAAGTGGTATGTTCTTCTCTACTTGGCTACAGATGATGCCATTGCAAAATTCCTTAAGCGTTGGCCAGCAGATTGACACACACCATCAGATTTGGCCGGCGGGACTAGTAAGTCCGTGGAGAAGCAAAAAAAGGAAGCAACCCGACTGAAGGTTCAACATTTGGCAGAAAAGAGGAAGAAGGAGATTGAGGAGAAGGTCCGCAGAGCGTGCCATAAAGGAATAAGTAGAGTAATAAGAGTGTGACTCTTACAGTAGTCAGAAATCTCCTTCGCCCCAGATGGAGGAAGAAAAATAGACAAAACAGGGCGGCAAAGATCAAGAAAGCACTCCTTTACGCGTAAAGCGACATAGGGAATAGGAAAAGGGAGGATAGTGAAAGAATACCAAAGCCTCCAAGTCATCACTCAACACAATCACCTTGATAGAGGGCGACTTAGACGATACTGGTGACAAGGTAAGGGACATGACAACAGAACTGCTGTAGTAGTTTGAGCAGCAGTAGAAGCAAGAACCGGTTGCTATACAGAGGGGTCTATGAGAGCTATAGATCCAAACAGCTAGATTACAGGTAGGTGCAGGGCAGAACAGCCTGGCTTCAACTAGTTTGGTGCTAGGGACCACTCAAGCAGCAGAGTTGGTTCGGTCCTTGGATCTTCAGGTCGTTGCAGTACCCGATGGAGCTCTGAGTGCAGAGGCAGATGCTGACAAGGCTACTGTCAGCACTTTGAGGAATGTTAGTCTCAACTTGGCCACACTTCCCAGTGACTTCCTTCACACACTGCAAGCAGGTGTGATTGCTGAAATTAGGGCCCGAGAGCAGTACGCGTTGAGCTTGATCAGTGAGAAGAAAGTCAACAACGAATAGATTTTCATTGAGAAGACAATAGTGCTAGAATCATGGAAGAAGGTTCAGGAGCAAAACGAGCACACTGCAGCAGTGGTATCCGAAGCATGCAAGACAGTTCCTGAACTGCACATACCAAAAGAAGTGTCATTGGAGGCCAAGATTAGGAAGTTGGCTATAAGTGTGCATGATGAAAAGATAGAGATGGCCAAGGTTTAGTTTCAACTGAACCTTAAAATCACAGAGCTTGAGTTGAAGTTATAGCCATCAACTCCACCAAAGATCAGAGAACAGCGTGAGGCAGTTATGAAGGATGCAATCGTAACAGTAGATGTTGTAGTGGCAAATTGCACTGTGCTCTTTGAGCAGTCTATGGAGATCATTACGACTCTGCAAGAAGCCCCTAACCTATAGAGGTTGAACACAGAAGCCCATGAATTACAACAGTAGTATGACGAATCAAGAGAGACGATGCACACTGTTGCTATATCATAGTGATTGGCTATTATCTACATGAGGCAAAGCAGTTACTCGAATAGGTGGAGGCAACGCAACAAAAAGAGACGTTCCTCAAAGCCAACTTCAGGCCTTGACTGGACGATACCTATGTTATCTCTGCCACCATTGAGGAGAAGCTGGCGAGCCTACAGAAGACACAACAGAAGGTAAAAGAAGATAGTGCAACACCAGCAATAGAGCAGCTAGTGGAGCAGGTGAAGCAGGTAGCCACGCAGAGCGCGACTGAGGTAGTAGTGGCATAGGTCAAGCTAAAAGGTCTCTACAGTAATATCTTCACACCAGGAGAGTGACTCGGAGGCAAGTCACGATATTTGTGTTGGGGACCTATTGGGATAGGGTCCCTAGGGTCAATTTTGGGGAAAAGCCCAAGTTTTGGAGCAGAAAGCCCAAGTTTTTGTTATGTAAAGTGTAAAGTCTTTGCAAGTTGTGGTCGTGGAGCACGTAGATAGTAAAGTGTCAAAAAGGGTTTTTCCCTTCTTTTATGTAAGATGTGTCAGCTTTAGTAGATCTACCCATGGTCTGCAGACCATGGGATTGTATAAAAAGGAGAGTCTTAGAGAGTCTAAGGTAGTTCATAGTGGATGATATTGATGAAGGTGGATGTAATGGGTCAGTAGAAGTGAAGAGAGAAGAGTCGTAGAGTAGAAGAGAGGCTCTGCAGCTGAGTGCATAGAGGCCTAGAGTAGAGTCCACAGCTAAGTGCGTGGACCCCTGTAGCTGAGTGCGCAGGATAATCTTGAGTCTGTAAGAAGATCTGAAGTATCAATAAAGAGATTATTCCATAAATATATGTGGTTTGTCCATTTAATTTTGTTATGAATGAATGTGTTTATGTTATGATTAATAATGGGGTTATAATTAATACTGTATTGACGTGCGATTCTGTATGTTTTACACTACTATATAACCGCAAGTAATAATATCTATTTACGCAAAGAATATCTTAATACATGTTAAATATATCATATAATTAGGTCAATCTACGTAAATATAGAACTAAGGTTAATTACAGAGGTGCGCAAGTAGTTTATTCACCTGTTTAGGGTCCGTGACAGATAGTCGTGGACCTTCACGAAGGTCTAGAGGTTGATAAAAGGAAGTTATATCGATAAGCCTTAATGGCTTATAGATCTACACAAAGGAAGGTTTAAGGCATAAAACGACATCACACTCATCTCTGGGTGTGGAAACTTGGTTCTAACATCCCCCCATACTGCTTCGGGTGAGACTTCAGTCCGCGCTCCGCGAGTTATTGCCAAAAGGGCCAGTAGTGTAGGGATTTGTTTGGAAAACTTAACTCTGAACCTGGGTCAGGACCCACTAATCCAACACTCTCAAATTGAAATATTATCATAAGAAGGGATTTAAATTAATAAGAATCATCATCTGATCATAACCAGCATTGTCAAGCATAGTAAGGCCTTGACCAGTAAGCTCTATCTCTCCACTAGATCAGAGCACAATGTTGGGAGGCATACATTTGGAAACCACCACCACTTCTCAAGGCACATACACCATTTGAATGTTCACCAAGTATGTCTTTACAAGACTATTCTTGTCTTGGATATATTCCATCCTCAAAGAATATCATTCCTCATAACTACTCTTATCTTGGATATCCTATCCTTAAAGACTGTCAGTCCTCGGGGCTACTCCTATCTTGGATACATTTCCTCAAGAAGCATCAATCCATGATGCTTATCGAACCCACCTTTCTTCCTACCAGTGCCTTCATTAGGCTTATGGTTGTTATTCTTGGCCATAGTGCATGACACATGGAGAATATAATGTCCAATCTCACTCCCTCTCAACCAGGGAGGAAATATCCACAAGCCCAAGATTGTCTCTCAAATACTCAAGCTTCATGTAACATAGTTACTGATCAAATGGGAACTATTACCTCAAAATAGGTACTATAGCCCAAAAACCCCAATAAAACATGAAAAACAACCCAAAAACCAAAATTGTGTATGCTAGAACGATGTTTTTTTTGGGGTCAATTTTCAACATTTTTTTTAAATAGAAGTAAAGCATTTTTTTTGAAGGGTTATAGATTATAATTTATTTTTAACAGAATTTTCTATTAATAATTAAGGAGGAGGCTGAAATTTATGTCAAAAAATTAAAATTACAATTTTACAGAATTTTCTATTAATAATTAAAGAGGGCTGAAATTTATGTGGAGAGTAATTTAGTTTTAAAAAAATCTTATATACAATTTTGATTCAAGTTTTATTATTTGTAGTTGTTTTATTGTTTTTTTCTCCTTATATGTTATATTTAAATGAATATCTATTTAATATATATATATATATAATAATAAAATTATAATTTAGTTAATTTCATGATATTTTTAATTTTCACAGTATGAGATAATGTATGATAAGGTAAGTGTTCTTATTATGAATTTATGTTATTAATGTTAACCATCTATTTAATTTATATAGATGGACTAATTTTATCCTTTGTTTCACAATATTTAGTATCACCCTTATCAAAAGTGATTAAGGTTAAGACTTTCATTGTATGCATATAATGCCAAAGTTTAGTTTATAACCTATCAATATTATATACAAATGCTAACTAGGGAAGCCATATAAATTAAATGGTTGGTAAAAGTTGATAAAACGAATCTATTATAAACATCAAAACACCTGCTTCGTAATGCATCTCACATGTTAGTTTTTTAAAACTCAACTAGCTAATCTGTGAATTTTAATAAAGCAAAGAATGAAAATATGAATTTTAACTTTTAACCCAAAAATATATTGAGTTTTCTAGCTTGCATTTAGCGAAAAACAAAAGGAATAGATCAAGACAAGCAAGTCGTAATAAAAATACACAATAAATTTCCTAGAAAACCCAATCTAGGGAAAACCTGCAATATTGGTGTTTTATTGTTCATTTAAACAAAATTTGCTTATGGAAAAAATTGCATTCAAGAGGGAAAATTCCCTTTCTCTTTCTACAAGCCCTCTACACAGTTGTATGTGCATTTCAAACATTCTCTCCCCCCTTTCCGTGCATTGGTACAGACTAACATGCCTTGTATGGCCTCCTCTGCGCAATTATCTTGGCCCTTGGAGTGGTATGCAAATGGCTGGAAGTGATTCTAGCATAATAAACCTCTTTTCTCTACCTCTTTCATGTTGATCTGAAACCATAGCATTGAGTGAAACCCTTCTCTCTTTTGTTGAGTTGAACACCAAGATGGCTTATGTATTATAACCAAGTTTTGCACCATTTTCCCCTCTTAAAATTGGACTTGCTCCCACCACTACCAAAAATGGCTTAGATTAGATCTCCTTGGATGATTGAAATCAATCTAATTTTTTATTATAGGAAATTTTAAATTTTCCTTAGTCAAAAAACAAATAAAAAATGTAGACTGCACCTTACCACCACTTTTGGATCCCTCCACCAAATTTAGCACACCTGCTAGATATGGCAAAACCCTTCCTCATATTGGGAAACCAATAAGCTAGTAGATGATGATGATTTCTCTTAACTTTATAATTACTTATGAATGTTTATTGGTTTCTTATTATTATTATGTTCTATTCAGCAAAAAATTACCAAAACATAAAGATCACAAGGGACAAAGAACACTAAAATTGGGCTCCAAGCTAGGGCAAAACCCCACAAGGGGGAAAACCCAAAAAATGCCCTTCTTATAGAATCAGATCAAAGTGAGATATCCAAAACCTAATACCAAGACAAAGATGGCCACGTAGACCAAAATTAGCCCTCCTTCAAAGCTCCTCCACCAAGTCAAAGTCAACAAAAGTCAACACTGTCAAACCTCATCAAATTTAGTCAAATATCAAAGTTCAAACCTGCAATTTCACAGAATCTTCACATGCATGAAAAAAAAGCAAGAAAAAACCATTTGCATTCTCTCTCCTTTGACTTTTCTTCTCTCTCCCTTGACTTCGTTCTTTTTCTTATTTTATTTGGCACAGAAATTAATGAGTGTGATTTTGCAAAAAATGAAGTCAAAGTATCTTGTATATATAGTTGTCTAGGAGGTTGAATAGGTGCCTCTTCTAGGCCTACTTGTCCAAGCAGAGCCAACTTGATCTTGTGCATGAGAAATTGACCATTTTGACTCAAATAAAATATTATTTATTTATCTTACAAATAGTCCAAATTGGACTTTGACTAAATAATAATTCTTTGACTCAAAATCAATTTTCTTTCAACTCAATAAACCTAGAAGCATGAATAACATGATTTGACTATAAATAATAATAATGATGATGATGAAAATAATAATTACGTCAATAGTACACTTGAATTTCATTATGAATACCACCACTAATTACATTTTCAACACTCCCTCTTAACTAGGGATGTATTCATAATGACACAACAAGATACAAGCATACTCTCACATTAAAATATTCTCATAAGAAGGGATTCAGATTGATAAGCATCATCATCATCATAACTAGCATTTTCAAGCATAGTAAGGCCTTGACCAATAAGCTCTATCTCTCCACTAGATTAGAGCAAAATGCTGGGAAGCATACATTTGGAAATCACCACCGCTTCTCAAGGCACATACCCCATATGAATGTTCACCAAGTATGTCCTTATAGGACTATTCTTATCTTGGATATATTCCATCCTCAAAGAATATCATTCCCCATAACTACTCTTATCTTAGATATCCTATCCTTAAATAGTATCGGTCCTCGGGGCTACTCCTATCTTGGATACATTTCCTCAAGAAGCAGCAATCCATAATGCTTATCCAACCCACCTTTCTTCCTACCAGTGCCTTCATTAGGCCTATGGTTGTTAGTCCTGGCCATAGTGCATGACACATGGAGAATATAATGTCCAATCTTACTCCCTCTCAACCAAGGAAGAAATATCCACAAGCCCAAGATTGTCTCTCAAATACTCAAGCTTCATGTAACATAGTTACTGATCAAACGAGAACTATTACCTCAAAATAGGTACTCTAGCCCAAAAAACCCAAAAAAACATGAAAAAACAACCCAAAAACGAAAATTGCTTATGCCAGAACGATGTTTTTTTTGGGTAAATTTTCAACATTTTTTTAAATGGAAGTAGAAACAAATTTTTTTTGCAAAATGGATGAAAAAAAGCCCTAAAAAACATAAGTGTTGATTATGGAATAACAAAAAAAAAATGGGTTACAATTTCGACACTTTTTAGCAATGGAATTAAAGATAAAATTTCTGGACTTTGAAAAACTGTAAAATTCCAACAATTCTTACACATGATGCTAAAGATAAAATATCACGTCTCAAAGCCTGATAATTCCAACAATTCCATCCATGTTGTTAAAGATAAAATATCTTGACTCTAAAAAACCCTGAAATTGTAATTGTTTTCAACCATAACTTTAAATATAAAATATCATGGCTTAGAAAAACATTAAAATCTTGACAATTTTTCAACCATGCAATTAAAACAAAAGATTATGACTACAAAAAAACTTAAGTTTTCAAAATATTTCTAGCATGACATTATGGAAAAAATGTATGACTAAAAAAACTTTAAAAATGAACACTTGAATGAAAGAGTTATTATACCAAGAGTAATTTATTTTTTAAATGCTAAATATATAGCGATTTTAAAATCTTAGCTAAGACTTGATACAGTGCAACAAAAATGTAAAGATAGGCCATCAAATTGACACGCAATGTAGGTGAACTCGATTCGTTGTAATGAAAACTTAAAGACCAACCATGAAATTGACACATTGTGGGGGCAGACTCGATTCATTATAACGAAAATTTTAAAATCAACTATCAAATTGCACATAATGGAATTGGGTTGCTAGACGAGCAATGACTGTAGAAAAATAAAAATATATAAAAACCAAAATAATAAATAAATATATAAAGAAATAAAAATGAAAAATACAAAAGAAAACAAAAATTCAAATATTGGAAAAAAAAAAACACAAAAAATACAAAAGAAAACAAAAATTCAAATATTGATAAAAAGAAAAAACAATAAAAAAACATAAAAAATAATACGAAATAAAACAAAATTCAAATATTGAAAAAAAAGGAAAAAAAAAAAGCACAAAAAATAATCCAAAAAAAAACAAAAATTTAAATATTGAAAAAATAAAAATAAAAACCCAAAAAATAATACAAAAGAAAAGAAAAATTCAAATATTGTAAAAAATTAAAAATAATACAAAAGAAAGCAAAATGTGAGATATAAAAAAAAATAGAAACAATTAAGAAAAAACACAAAAAATAAGTAAAAAAAGAAACCATAAAATGGAAATAAATAAATAAATAAATAATAAAAATTAACTTGTAAATATAAAAATTATATATATATATATATATATATATATATATATATATATATATATATGAGAAAAAATTCAAAAATAGAGATATTTTAAGAAATAAAATTTAAAATTAACCAAAAAAAGAAAAAGAAAATATTTTTTTTAATTTAAGATATAAAATAAAATAAAAAATATATAACTAAAAAAAATTAAATTAAAAAAAAAAGAAAAATCATAACAAAATAAAAATTAAAAATCCCCGCCTACGCCAAGTACAAAACTCAATCATAATGCATGTCTTGGTCACCTACAAACACAAGTTCAGTTTATATATTCATTATAATAAACATTCAAACTTTCCTACTCACGTATCTTTCTATTGTCTACTCCACATATGTAGCACTGAAATCCTTCATGTGAACATCTCATTTCATCAACAAAATTCCATTTTTGTGTCCAGCAGCCATAGTTGCACCCATAGGCCTTCTTGCATGCAGTTGGAAGACTATAGTCACACCCTTGACCTTACTTCCATTCGGTTGAAAGGCTACAGTCGCACCTGTAAGCCTGCTTCCATGTGACCGAGGCTTAGAGAAAGGGAAATCTCTCTCTCCTTAGATCAAAACTTTGCTGCAGATCAACAATGTCAGATGTTTGTTTATTCATGCCCATAAATCATACTTCAACAATACAGAATATGCATATAATGAGTAACGATCTTATGGAGAGGTTCTCCCTCTGAATGGGAATCCACTTCAGTCATCTTCATTCATGCTATCATCCCTTCTATAATGCTATCTCGCATCAGGAGATCTGTTAGATCATAAATTCATACTATATCCACATATTCATCATGGTTATATTAAGTTATCATCAAATACTTCATCATGACATCAATATGTCATCAAGGGTTAGTGTCAAAGAGATAATAGGAGCAGACTACATGCATTACTTCTTTGTCACATAACACAATCCCTTAAGTTAAGGTATTCAAATTTTACCATATGCCATAATTACTAAACACATCAAAACATAGCCATGGTCGACAAAATATCGTGAGTATCAATATCATTGTTATACTCCTATGATAATGGTTTCCATGCATTTCACAACAAATAGTGTCAAGTTACCATCTACTAGAGTCAAGGTGCTAACCTTCTTTATGGAATAAATATATCCAAAATGATAGATGATATCCAAACATCAAGTATACCACTATATCATAGATCAACATTAAGTAGCCTCATAGAATTAAGAATTTCATCATGATCAAGAAGTAAGATACGTTTTCAATACCAAGTGCACCATTTCATCATAAGAACCATGAATTCAAATCACTCTCATTTATATGCATGATCCATTTGAGAAGGATACATTCTCATCATACCTTAGGGATTACTAATATTACAATTGAAACATAACATCGAAACAATATACCAAGCATACCTTGTAGTATTCAAATACATGTGCATCTTTTCATTTGACATTGGTAGAATGTAGCACGTAGTCATATTTTCATCAAGAGCCTCTTTTCCGATGCAAGTTATTTTCTTCTTGCACTAGCCATGATCCTTAAGAAGGGTCAAGAAGGGTCCATTTTCATATTTCAACAAGAAGTTAGGAGCATCCAAATACTCAAATATACATACAGGAAGCCGCACGAGGGCCAAAAGTCACCTTCGCATGGGCAGGAAGCAGAGGAAGAAGGGGGAGGCGCGGACCCACAAACTGCGTCAACACAGTTGAAGTGCTAGCACCCGACCGAACGGACAGGGCCGAGTAAGAAGGTCAAGGCATCGAAGTTGTCAATTGACCCGATCACCCTTACCGAGGGAAATTTGCACGACATCGGTGAGAAAATGTGCGATGTCACCTTTGAGGCCCTCCAAAATTTTATGTAGGAGAACCAGATTGTGTTGGGGGCCCGCAGAGCGCAGCTACAGGAGTTGCAAGTGTGCACTCCTTAGGCTAGTAACCTTTCGACCAGCCTCACAGTCGGGACAATGGTAGCAGAATAGATGTTGCACACTTGGGTGACGAATACCATAGTGCTGCCGAAAGGGGAACTGGTGACAACAAATCAGGCCAATAGGCCTACGGTTAGCACGTTGAAGGGTATCAGCATCAACATGGCTGCACTCCCACGAGATACATTATATGTTATGCAGGATGGGATTACTGCAGAATTGTGGGCTAGGGAGAGTCGCACGCTGCAAGTCCTAAGAGAGTAGAAAATCAACATGGAACAATTAAGCTTGCAGCGCAATGAAGTGGTGTCGCAGAATCGACAGCTAGTATAGGTACTGGATGAAGCTTTTCAAAGCATCCCTAAGCTGGCCATCCCAACAAACACACCAGTAGAAGCACGCATCCGCAACCTAACATCAAGGGTGCGCGAGGCGCAGGAGGAAATGACAAAGTTTCAGCTGGAGCTAAACCTTCAGATCGTCGAACTGCGGTTAAAGGTGAAACTTTCCACCCCTCCGGAAGTCCGAGAACAATGCACCAGCGCTATTGCAATAGGATTGGATGAGATCAGAAGTGCAGTGTGAGACTACACCAGAATGTTGGAGGAGTCCTTTGAGGTCCTCGCAAATCTAAAGGAGGACCCCAACATCTAGCTCTTAGAGACAGATGTGCGAGAACTACAGTAGAAGTATGATAGAATGAAAGGAACTACGTAGATTGGTTCGAAGAGATTTGGAGGGACTCCGCACAAAGATCTTCGTGCCAATAGAGTGACTTGAGGATGAGTCACAATGTTTGTGTTGGGGTCTTGTTGGGCATGGAATCCCCCCAAGGCATGTTTTGGGGCTTGCCCATGTTTTGACCAAGTCTTTTGTAAAAAATCTGCGAATTATGGGCGTGGAGTGCGAAGTTATAATAGAGTCACAAGGTTTTTCACCCTTGGTTTTGTAATGTAATGTTGGCTTGATAGACCTATTCGTGGTCTACGAACCATGGGATTGTATAAATAGAGTGAGGCTCTAAGTGTAGAGATAGCTAATGGAGAATAGCATAAAATCATGATGAGTCTAAGATACTAAGTCGAAGTGTAAAGTGTCCTTGGGTTGTAGAGTAGGAGAAGGCTCTGCAGCTGAGTGCGTAGAGGCCTAGTAGTCCGCAGCTGAGTGCACGGACCCCTACAGCTGAGTGCACAGGACAGGTCGAGTCTATAATCATTGGAAGAATTAATACAGAGAATTTTACCATATTACTATGTATCTTTCCCTGTTTTAATGTATGATTGGGTTTAAAATTTCATGTGTACTGTTTATTTGTTGTGCAAACCCTTATGAATGTGTTGTAATAAATATAACATAAGACATCTGTTTACGCGAAGATAATTGACTAAGCGTAGGAAGATAAGTAAGATCTTAGGTACAACTTAAGGGAATAAGTGCGTTGCTCCTGCAGCGCGGAAACTCCACAACCCCTGGTTAGGGTTGCGCGAAGACAAGTATATCAGGGCACAAAGCCTTGAGAAGTGCATGAAGCAACTTGCATCAAAGGATGAACTGTTGGACTAGTCGAACCTCTCAGACATCTCAAGGGTGCAGAAACCTGGCTCCAGCACCCCCCCATACTACTTCGGGTGAGACCTCAGTCCACACTCTGTGAACAATTGCCGAAAGGGCCAGTAGTACATGGATTTGTTTGGCTAATTAACTCCGAACCTGGGTCAGGCCCCAACAAGCCAACAACACCATTTTTTTTATATAAAAATAAATTTTCCATGGTGCACCATGTTCAATGTGGCACCAATGCTTGTATGGATAGTAAAACATCGGTGCGCTTATATATTGTAGACGCACCATCCAAAAAAAATTCGCTAAAACAACTGCCTACCCACCTCCACTAGTGACCTCCACTACAAACATATTTTTGGGCTACTTTTATAGGGGCTTCCGCAAAAGCGTCCGCTAGAATGTCTTTTCCTTGTAGTGACACCACATCACCCAGATTTATGAAAACATCCACTGATGATCTTACACTGAACTGGAACTATCTTTATACCTAACCTTACAGCCAAATCGCACACATGCCAAGCTATGCATGCAGCTAGAAGGCTCTACCCAAATGTACAACCCTTTCTCTAGGCGGCTACAAATAAGATTTCTCAATTAAGAGATTATGACCAAAAGCCCTATTTCATATTTTTAAGGCTAGCTACAGATCAACTACCCAAAACAACCCAGAACTTTCCAGATTTCAGTCTAAGATGATGATAAGTCTTTGTAATCTATACCAAGGCTAAGATCTTGCCCAAACTTTTAAAACATGTGATAATCATTTCATCAAACACATGGTAAACATAGTAACTACAGGTCATGAATGCATATAAGTTCATTTTTTCCTTAACTTCATCAGGGAATCATCAAGAAGGCTCAATACCCTTTCATGCTAGTTGTATCAAACACTAGTTAGCCCCATGCATTCACATAACCATTTAATAAATTATCAAGCCATAAGAAAGATCCATAACAAGAGCACACTATACAACAAAAACATGTCATTCTTATAACCAACATTTAACCAGAATGAATTCAAGACAAACTAGTCATCAAATCATACATAAAATCAGAAATTGTGCTCATTAATATTAATAAGGATCAACACAAAATAACATATGCAAATGCCTACCAAGTTAGGGACTTCCATGAACCACCTAACCATAGATTAGGTTGAACAAAATCTTTCTTTCAGCCAATCACCCCCATGCCATATTCAAAACATGAATGTGGGATCACATGGGATAAAACAAAGCAAAACCAATTGTTAAAAAATGTAGCAAGAAAGACTCAATTTGACTTTAGCCTCAGTCAAATTGAGTAAATTGAATTTCCACATGAGCAATACAACTTGGAGGCAGTTAACAAGTGTGACATGGCTCTTGTCACTTAGTTACATTAGTAAATTCGATTTAGTCGGCTTGGAGTTCAGTCATGCATGTGTGATTGCTAAATTTTAGCAATCTAGTTCAATTAGTTTTAGTTGTATTTAGTTAACTGACCTCTAACTATTGATAGAGTCAGTTGAAGGTTAGTTGAGCAGCAGGACAACAATATAACTCAAATATATGTTACTTAACTAATCAATCAACCCAAAATAGCTCATGCATTCCTGGAATTCGAAGTACTTAGTTGGTGTGGAGGAGACAAGGCCAATGTAACATGATTTGTATACTAGTTGCATGTACAGTTGTTGCATGCAGTCAAGATATCAATTCCTTGGAAATTATGCAAGGAAATAGGAGGCTGGAGGAGTAGATAATTGGCTAAGTGTTGACCAGAGTTTCTCATTTAGCAGAGAGAACAATTATTCTTTTGTAGGTTGTGCTTAGAGCTAGAGAAAGCAATTGTAATAGTTTCTTTATTCAATAGATTAATGAAAAGAGGCTTGAGGGGTTTTTCCCAGTTGGGTTCTCCTAGAAATTAATGTGTACTTATTTTTTTTCTTGTTGCATGTCTATGCATGTTGATCTAAATTGTAATTTTCATTATGCAGATCAGTAGAGTATATTTGTGTCACTTATTTTTCGGTTTGAAATATTGAGAAATTGCAATTTCTATCAAATTTATACATGGTATCGAAGCCCTTCAATCACATTAGAATCAATATTTCGAAGTTTTTCCTCGAGAATTTTGAATTTGTAGCTTCAGTGTAGTAGTTTTTCTTCAGAATCAGGAGAATGTCTTTCAATAGACTGCGATTGGAGTATGCCCAGGAGGATAGCTCAAATTTCATAACCTGGAAGGATCGATGGAAGCAGTGATCGATGATAATGATGTGTTATAATATGTTAAAACTAACATTACAAAGCCCCAACAGTCTGAAGCACAACAATTAGCCCAATGGAAGAAGGATGTTGCAAAGGCTAGGAGAATTCGTCTGGAAGGTGTGAGAGATCATGAGGTCTTAAATATCCATAGTAAAGAGATACCATTTTCTATGTGGGAGACACTAACTGAGCTATTCGAAAATAGTAGTGACCAGAGAAAATTAGCCCTGAAAGACAAACTTTGAAACATTAGGATACATAAGAATGATACCATTCCACGGTATCTCTGAAATTTACTCAAGTTCATGATGAGCTTGGAGGGGTTTGGGTTAATTTTGCAGAAGAAGACTTGGTGAGCCTAGCTCTTCTAGCCCTTCCAAAATCCTAGCACAACTACTAGGACTCTGTGAATGAAAGGGAAAAATTACCGAATTGGGAAAGTTTGTGGTCTGATTTGGTTCAAGAAGAGTTCAGGAGAAATACCAGAGATGGAACTTCATCTAGAGCATAGGATGAAGAGAATTTTTCCTTGGTTGAAAGGGGAAGAAGGGAAAAGGAAAGAAGACCCAAAGCAAACCTGAATCTAGTGAAAATAATGGTAAGAAGAAAGACTTGAGCAATATAAAATGTTTCCACTGTCGTGAATACTGACACTATGCAATAAAATGTATGCATAAGAAGTCTAACAAGAATCCTTCAAGAGGAACTGGGGGTGAAGCATTGGATTCATAATTCGAATTAGATTTCACCCTAATAACATGCATTGCCAACATTGTTGTGGGGAGTGTGTGTTACCTTGATTCCGGTGCCTCGTTCCGTATGAAAGGGTGCCAATAGTTTTTCAGTAGTCTGGAGGAGAATGATCTCCAGATGTATATCAAAATGGAGGATGATGAGAGGTACAATTCTACAGGAATTGATACTATCACCTTTGAGAGGGACAAATCCTCCCCTCTTCACCTCAAAGATGTTATGTTTGTACCTGGGCTGAAGAATAACTTTATCTCTGTAGCAGTATTGGAGGATACAGCTATGATGTTATTTTCAGTAAGGGGAAAGCCTTTCTGAGACACACAGATACCGAAAAAGTGAAGCAGGTTGGAGTTTGAGTGAAGAACCTATACAGAATTGAGGTGGGAGATTGCACTACATTGAGCAGAAAGGATCAAAGGTGCAAATTTGAGATGTTGGAGAACTATAGTACAATATATTGGGTCATCTACACCATGGTGCCTTAAACATCATGAAACAAATTACCATTGGTCTTCCTAAAGCCTCCCTTAACTAACGGTATGTATGCAAGGGATGCACATAGGAGAAATATGTCAAATCCACTTTCCATGGCTAAGATATTAGAGCAGATGCAATCTTGAAGTGAGTCCACTCTAATGTTTGTGGACTGTTTTCTACAGCCTCCATAACAAAACATAAGTAATATGCTATTTTTATTGATGATTTATCTAGAAAGTGTTGGATCTTCTTCATTCAGAAGAATAATGAAGTTTTCTCAAAATTTGTTGAATTTAAAACATTGGTTGAGAAGGAGATTGGGAAGAAGGTGAAGGCTCTCAGGAGCGACAATGGAGGTTGATTTGTTTCAAATTCCTTCAAGGATTTCTATGCCAAAGAAGGTATTCGAAGAGAATTGATAGCACCCTATAAGCCACAGCAAAATGGGGTAGCTGAAAGGAAGAAAAAAATCATAGTGGGAGTAGCAAGAGCCAGGTTGCATGATTAGGGGATGCCATTACATCTATGGGCGGAAGCATGTAACACCACAGTCTACTTGTAGAACCAAAGCACTCATATAATACTTGGTATGATCACACCGAAGGAAGATTTCTCTAGGATAAATCCCATGTGTCATTTTAGAATTTTTGGAGCTTCATTTTATTGTCATGTCTCAGAGGATTTGAGGAAGAAACTTGAGCCTAAACCAGAGTTGGGAGATTTTATAGGATACACCGAAACTCCACACAATTACCAAGTGTATTTACCTTCATTGAGGATGACAGTTGTGAGGAGAGATGTCAACTTCAATGAGGAGAAGGCTATGAGATGCTCTCTGGAATGAGAGTTGTGTATCCCACCGAAGCATGAGCTTCTAGCTCCAAAGGAGGAGCCTCAGGATGAGCTTTAGGAGGTTGTGAAGCAACACATGTGGCAAAGCTGACAGGAGGTAGAGTTGAGGCACCCACTCAACTAGAATGTTCTAGATAGAGGAGAAATATAACCAGAGAAGTTGATAAAATGTTGTAGGATACTAGGAAGAATGTGGGATCCCCTACATCAATACGCATGTAGAGGAGGTCACCTGAGGGGTAAACTAGTTACATGGCTCTCATGACAAAGCTCATTGAGTCAGAGCCTTCTTCATTTGAGGAATAAATTTCTATACCTCTTTGATTTGATGCCATCGTGGAATAATATGAATCAATCATGAAGAAATATGTATGGGAGTTGGTGTCAATACCAGAAGGGAAATCAATGGTTGGTTCCAAATGGATCTACAATGTCAAGCATGCATTTGATGGGAGAATCGATAAGTACAAGACCAAATTTTGGCCAAATAATTCTCTTAGGTAGAGGGAGTGGGACTATGAGGAAACTTTTGCACCAATTGTAAGATATTCCTCAATCAGATCCATTCTAGCATTGTTTGTGTAGATGGGATGGAAAATCCACCAGATGGATGTGAAGACTGCCTTTCTCAATGGTGTTGTTGAGGAGGAAATTTACATAGAGCATCCAGAAGGATTTGAGACATATGATCAAGAGTCACATGTGTGTAGACTTAGGAGAGAATTGTATGGTCTTAAACATACACCCCGTGCATGGTACACTCAGATCAACAATTATCTAAGTGGATTGGGCTTCACAAAAAGTGAATAAGATGCACAAATCTATCACATTGTGGTAGATAGTAAGCTACTTATTCTTGTTTTTTATGTTGATGATGTGATCCACTCTTTCAAAGATGATCTTACAAGGGAATTTGAGATGAAATACATGGGGTTAATGCATTACTTCCTCGAGCTAGAATTATGGTAAGGTTATGGTGATCTTTTTGTCTCTCAGGGGAAGTATGCCTTTGAAATACTTTAGAGATTTCACATGGATAATTTTAAGCCTACATACACAACTCTAGCTACAAACTAGAGAAAGGAGAATTCCACTTTAGGTGAAGAGGTTGATGCTACCATTTATAGGCAACTTGTGGGGTCTTTGATGTATCTTGTGAACACAAGACCCGACATGTGCTATGCAATAAACTAGCTGAGTCAAGCTATGGTGAGGCCTACCAAACTATATTGGAATGCATTAAAGCATGTGTTATGGTACCTTAAAGGCACTACCGAGTATGTATTATGGTACTGGAGGATAGAGGGAGTGAAGCTTCAAAGCTTCACCAATGTAGATTGGGGAGGCAGTCCATCAGAAAAGAAAATTACTTCAGGTACTATCTTTAGTGTTGAGTCTGCAACTATTTCCTGGTACAACAACAACAAGAATTCTATAGCACTCAGCTCAGTAGAGGCTGAATACATGGCTGCAATTCAAGCATCATTTAAGGCCATATGGATGAGGAAATACTTGTGTGTATTTTCATTTAGGAGACAGATGCCAAAATGATATATTGTGATAATCATAGTTGCATTAAGCTCTCTAAAAATTCGGTATTTCATGACAGGTCGAAGCACATTGATATCTGATATCATCATTTACGGGACTGTGTGTAGAGGAGAATTATGTTGCTACAATACATTCTAACTGAGGAGAAATATGCTCACATCTTGAAAAAGGAATTGTCAAGAGGTAAATTCAAATTCCACAAGTGCAGGATAGGGGTGGTGAAAAATCCCTTTCTTGCTAAGAGGGAGTGTTAAAAAATGTAGCAAGAAAGGCTCAATTTGATTTTAGCCTTAGTCAAATTGAGTAAATCAAATTTCCACATCAGCAGGACAAATTGGAGGTAATTAACTAGTGTACCATGGCTCTTTTCACTTATTTATCTTAGTAAATTCAAGTTAGTGGGATTGGAGTTTAGTCATGCATGTGTGATTTCTACATTTTAGCAATCTAGTTCAATCATTTTCAGTTAATTATCCTCTAACTATTGATAGAGTCAGTTGAAGGTAAGTTGAGCAGTGGGACAATAGTATAACTCATAGATATTTCATTTAACTAGTCAATCAACCCAAAATAGCTCATGCATGCATGGAATTCAAATTTCTTAGCTGGTGTGGAGGAGACAAGGCCAGTGTAACATGTGTTGTATACTAGATGAGTGTACACTTGTTGCATGTAGTAAGGAGATCAATGTTAAAAATATGAAAATACAATAAATTTACACTTTGGAAATCTCACCAGATGGAGATAATTATTCCATTTAGTTCCTATTTTTGAGAGGACCAAAATTGACCTAAAGATCACTCAAATCGGATAAGGGAGAGTGTACTTATGAAGAAAAGTCCGCAAGTGCACATTTGATAAGGTTGACCCTAAAGCAAAATGGACCACCTTGAAAGGCTATAAATGCAAGTGCCCTCTACCTTATTTAGACAATGATGAGACACTCTTCTATCTTTGTTTTGGCTCACACAGGTTTGAGGCTCATACATAGAGGATCAGGTTGGCTTGGAGGTGAAATTGCAGGGTCCAAAGTTTTCATCTTTGATTTAGGGTTTTGGGCCTCAGTCGTAGGAAAAACAAAAGAAGGAATCAACTCTAGTTGCACACACAGAAGCTCATCCACGCAACTAGTGCCTTATAGTCGCACAGATAACTCTCCATCCATGCGACTAGGGGTTTAGGGTTTCCACAATCCATATATGACCCCAGTCGCTCGCATGACATGCTTAAGGGAGCGAATGGGAAAGCTATAGTCACTCACATGACACCTCCTCCATGCGACCAAGATCTAAAAGATGAAATATCAGTCTTCGAAAGATTTTTCTTAGTGACCGCAGGGTTTGGTACAAGACTGTAGATAGCGAGAATTCATAACAGTCTTCAGAATTAGAGTTTTGAGCATATACATTGTTGGATCCATTTCATGGATATTGTAGTTATTTTTCTAGTTAGTTGCATAGATGAAGATATGGATCATTGTATTCTCTTTTGCTGAATCATTTAATGACAATCTAAGAAGAGGAATTTGCAAGGGTTTTCTCCATAGTGGTTTTTTCCCTGGTCTCGGACCAATCCTGGTGTCTCTATATGTGAATGATTTTCTTCTATTGTTCCTTTATGTTTTGCTACATTGATGATGAAGATGATATTTTTATTTCTACATAGTTGCATATGCAGCTGAATAATGATGTAAATGTAAATAATGTTATGATCATTACAACCACCCTCCAAAATTTAGGAAAAAAACAAAAAAATTCAATACCTAGCTTAAACCCTTGCTTCTTCCTGGAAAAATTCACCTTAGGGTTTAACTTCCTCTACCACTTCACAATTAGTGTTTTCATTTTAGGCATTTTATATTTAATGGGTTTATGTACTTACTATATATAGGGCATTTAACATGTAAAGTAGGGGAATCACTTATTGAATTAGATCCAAATCCTGTTGGCCCTGCCTGTTTTTTTTCAAACGATATATGTTTCGCGGTGTTCTTTCTATAATATAACGCACTGGTGTGCCCTATGTAATACAATGCACTCATAAATTATAACATTTCTCAGTTTTTCCCAACCTATTCATCGTTACTCCTGGTGTAATATAACACATTGGTGTGCCTCTTCCAAATAACATTGTTAAATCATTACGGTGTGTTAAGCGTTACAAATCGGACCGTCATAATTTAAAATTATTTTTAAAAAATCACTGATGGTGCCGAGCAATTAAATGCCTAGTGTGTTTAATGGGATAAACACACTGTGTGATTATTTTGATACACGCACGAGTTACAAGAGCTCTTTTTGGTTTAAAATTAGTTGATTTCTTTATAAAGTATATTTAATGGCTTCTATATTGAATGGTATAGTTTTTATTTTGATAAAAAAAAGGTTTGAGAAGGTGTCAAGTAATAAAAATACTGATTGACACAATGATAGCACATTGAAAAAGACAAAGGCAAGTTCTTTGTCATTTTTTTACAGAATTAATATGTTTGAACTATATGTAAGTTTAACTAATATGTATTGGTTAGTGTGTGTGTCATGCAGAGCCACAAAATGAAGAAGTTTGATAAGATTATTTCTAATCTAAATGAAGAAGAGCATAAAATCTTGATAGAAAAATTGTAGAAGAATGAATCATGTGAATGAAAAAATACTATTTAATATGAATATTTTTTCATCAATAATATACTTAAGAATATTAGATAACATGTTTCAAACAATCTATTAATTCATATATGTTTAATTTTCTACAGGGAGAAACAACAAAGGAAAAGATCAATGTCATTCAAATAAAAGAAAAAATATAAAACATGTAAATGATGATGAATTGATCTTATCTCATCTGGAGTGGTGATGGAGTTTAATGAAAGGGAAGGAATTTTTTACAAAACTATGAGCAATGTAGTGGAACGAACGTATAGACATACTTTCCATTTACAATATAAAAATAAATCCAATGATTCTAAGAACCAAATTATATTTAAACTACAAGAAGTGTTTCTAGAGAAATTCTTAATGAGACATGTCAGACTTGCAATAGCAAAAACATACAACAACAAAAAAGAATCATTCAAAAGGTAATATTCCTAATTAAAATGATTTTCTAGAATTATATGTATATATTACTACAAACCATTCATTTATTAATATCAATTTTTTTATATTTAGTTTTCATATATCAATATAAAAATAGTTTATTACATTTTTCAAGAATATTATGAAAATCCCAAATGATCAACGAGTTGATATGCGAAACATGCCAGTAGGAATGTTCAAAAAAGTGTACAAGGAGATGGTCAAAGAAATGGACATAATTGCATCACAAGAGGAGTCATCTCAACAACAACGTGCTTCAAATGTATGTAATCATGATTGACTTTGTACATATAAAAAATTAATTTAGCATTAAGTACTAATTTTCAATTATTTTCTTGCAAAAAAGAAAACAAAACGGAACTCATTCAGCACATAAATAGGATGACAAGGAAGAAAATGGTTGATTTCAAAGTTTGTGAGTAATTCTTAATATTTCCTTATAACAACTCAAGGTTTCATTTTTGTATATTTTAAGTTTTTTTACAGCAACCATCCTTGAATGTCTTCAAATAGGTGCTAACATACAAAGAAGAGCCATCAGAAAAATTGATTGACATTGGGTTAAATATGGGTTGTGAGTATATGTTGGCATATCAAAAATTAATTGTAGAATTTATCAGTATATATGCTATTTTACTTATTTTAGTTTATAATTAATATAACAAAAATATCCTTTATATTAAATCTGTGATTTATAAGGGGGTTTAAAAAATGCCTGAAACAAAGTATGGAACTATGCCAACAGAAGACTTGTTGCAACAAGGCATGAGACTTGGTTTTGAAACCATGTGCACAATTTATGAGTCACTTCTTGCTATTGTATATTTCTATTCTATTTATAATGATGTATATTATTTATTTCAATTTTTATTATTCTCACCAATGTAGATACACTCATTACAATTTGTTTTTATGTTTGCAGATGGAACAGGATCAAGAAGACAAAAAAAATCGATGCAATCAACAAAACATTCCTTCAAATAACCCAATTCATGGAAGTAGCTCGAGCACTAGTAGAAGTTCCAAGAAGAATGATGATTTATTTGAATATCAACGTAACCTGTTGTAATTTTTGAAATATTTGTCTATGAAAATCAGATATTTTGTTTAATGTAATGGACATAGTGTCTTAATTGAAAGACAAAGAGTTACTGATAATTGCACTGTCACAGGTCAATGTTTCCAAAAAAGATAAAATCTCATACAAAAATTCGGTGCGTCCATAACATAAAAATGCACCAGTGTGTTATATTATATAAAAGCACCATGATGGCATATTTTTGCATGATCAGTGCCTTTTCAAAGAACAATGACACCGAGGCGTTTCTTTCTTCAAGCACATGTATTATTTGCAATCAATGCCCTAATGCATTGTAATTCTTAATGCAACAGTGCTTTCATAGAACTAACACCTTGGTCATAAAAATATTATTTCTAGCCCCAGTGCATTATGAAAACTAAAATCACTGATAAGTTTATATAACTAATGCACTGGTGCGTTTATACAAATAGTACGCATGGACGTTGCAAGTTTAAACAAAAGCACCAAGACTACAATTATTTTTTGCATGCCTAGTGTCAATCCTTCCAAGAATGCCCCACGGGGCTTTTAATGTATTAGCACTAGTGTGATATATACTACGCACCAGTGTTCTTTGCATTCAATTCCTCGATGATTTTAGTTATGTATGAAGCCCAATGTGTTTATACATGTAGCACACCAGTGCTACTTGTTCCATGAAGCACACCACAAAAAACACATCCGCTAAAACCTCCAACCACCTAGATTTTTTTAGTTGTGATGAAGTTTCATTATAATCTCCACTAAAACATCCACTATCACAAACAGATGTTTTAGTGGATCTTTTTTTGATATTTTTTTCCAATTTTATGTTGAGAAATGGCAACAAGAAATTCCAGTTTAATTTGTCCTTGAATAAAACTGAAATTAAAATTGAATTCTATTCTCATAGCAACTTGTAAATAGTTAATTAATTTTAATTAACTTAATTAGCTTAGGAATTTCGAGTTGCAAATCATTTTGTAGTCATGTATATGTTCTCCCTATATTTTAGGGGTCCGAGATGAGTTTATTTAAGTTGTAATTAGATTAACTTAGTTTACTAAGTTATGGTCAGTTAAATTAGTTCTAATTGTTTGTGGAACTAATAGAGGACTAACAATCAGTTGGTGCACTCGAGCATCCACAAGTGTTACTCGAGTTAACTGAAGATTCCCTCATGAGAAACTCATGCATGTCAGTTCGTAGAAAGACCCACTTGGGACTAGAGTGCAGGGACAATGTACTGTCAGTTGTATGATTTACTGAGCTATAAATATCATGCATGCAATCAGGAAAACGACCTAATTTATGATTGCTCTACTTTGGAAGCATGAATTCCCTTTAAATACAGGCCATTCATCCTGGGAATTGTTCAAGAGATTAAGGGCTTGGCATGCATTGGAAATTGGCTAAGTGTTGGCTAAGAGTCGGCTTATGAGGTAGAGATTTGAGCATGCTTATGTGGAATTATTCTTGTGAGAACAATATTTGTATCTTCACTCATATTTCTGATTTAATGCGATACAGATAGGCGGGGTTTTGAGCAGTGGCTTTCCCCAAAGAAAATTATTGTGTTATGTGGCATTGATTTGTCTTCTTCTTGTTCATATTGTTTTCATCGATCTATTGGCTTCCGTTGGTTGAAAGTAGAAGTATATTATTGTCCCGTGCTTTAGTAAATTACATGAGATTATGAATCTATAGGTTTTTCTACATGGTATGAGAGATGAATTCAATATAATAGAGGAGTTTTTGAAGTTTTGATTTATGAGTTAGTGGTTAAATTCGAATTTGCAATACATACTTCAGGATCAGCAGATGGCATTATACAGTTTTCGACTTGAGTATGCCTTGGAAGACAACTCAAATTTTATAGCCTGGAGGGATAGAATGAAAATTGTGTTGGATGATAATGGCTTGAAGGAATTTTTTGATCAATACATTCCTAATCGAGCAACATCAGAAGAATAGAATCTAGCTGAATGGAAGATGTGTGTGGTGAAGGTGAGGTGGATAATCCTTGAGGGAGTTCAAGACCACATTGTCTCAAGTTTCCATGGCAAGGAAACTCTATGTGCTATGTGGAAAGCATTGACAGACTTGTATTAGAACAAAAGTGACCAAAGGAAATTGGAATTGAAGGACAAACTTTGAATAATCAACATGGAGAAAGATGAGATCATTCCAAAATACTTGACCAAGTTCACTCAGTGTCATGATAAACTTGGAAGTGTTGGAATCACGGTTGTCGAGGATGATATCATGAGTCTTGCTCTTCTAGGACTCCCAAAGAGTTGACATAGTTATCAGGAATCTATCAATGGTCGAGGGAAGCTACCAGGTTAGGAACGACTATGGCCGGATTTGATGCAGGAGGAGATGAGGAGGAACACCAAGGATGGTTCTTCATCAAAGACAGATGATGAAGAGAACTCTGCCTTAGTGTTGAAGGTGAAGAAGGGGAAAGGGAAATCTTCCCATTCCAAATCGGATTCTTATCATGGGGGTAAGAAGAAAGACATGATGAAAGTTAAGTGCTTTCATTGTCATGAGTTGGGCCAATTTTCTACAAATTGTCCACTCAAGAAGTCCAAGAAGAAGTTCTCATGAGGAGCGGCGGGTGAGGCTTTGGCCTCTCAATTCGAATTGGACTTTTCCCTCATTGCATGCATGGTGTCATCAATGATGGGAAGTGTATGGTACTTAGACAGTGGAGCTTCATTCCACATGACTGGTGACAAAGAGTTATTCAGTGACCTGGAGGAGAAAAATCTCTAGATGCGTATCAATATGGGTGACAAAGGGAAGTATAGTGTTACTGGATTCGGCACAATTACTTTTCAGAGGGAGAATGGGGCTCCACTCACCTTGAATAATGTTATGTATGTTTCCAGGCTAAACAAGAACTTGGTATCCATTTCCATGCTTGAGGATAGAGGCTATGATGCAATCTACTCGAAAGGAAAGGCGATCCTTTGACACATAGCCATGGTTCAAGTAAAGAAGATACGGATTCAGGTGAAGAATCTCTATAAGTTGGAGGTAGAGGAGTGTGCTTCTTTGAGCACAAAAGTAGAAAGGGTGTAGATTCGAGACGTTGGTGACTTGTGTCAAAGGTGATTGGCCCACTTGCAACATGGGGCTTTGAAGATATTGCAGTATATCTCTACCTGTCTTCCCAAAGGCACACTTGAGCAAGTTGATACATGCAAGGGTTGTACTTTGGGAAAATACACCAACTCTTCCTTTCATGACAGAGACAGTCGAGTACAGACTATTTTAGAGAAAGTCCATTCAAATGTGTGTGGACCATTCTCGACAACATCCATGGCCAAACACAGGTATTATGGTATATTAGTTGATGACTTTTCTCAAAATGATGGATATTTTTCATGTAGAAAAAGGATCAAACTTTCACAAAGTTTTGTGAGTTTAAAAAATTGGTGGAGAAATATTTAGGCAAGGAGGTTAAGGCTCTACAGAGTGATAATGGTGGTGATTATGTCTCAAACAAGTTTAAGAACTTATGTACAACGGAATGGATTAAATGGGATTTGATGGCACCCCATAAACCTCAGTAGAATTGGGTGGCCGAGAGGAAGAATAGAAGCATATTAGGGGCAGCGAGGGAGATGTTGCATGATCAAGGCCTACCACTACAATTGTGGGCTAAGGCATGCAAAAAAGTGGTTTATGTTCAAAATTGTAGCCCACATCATATACTTGAGATGAAGACACCAGAGGAAGCTTAAATGATACATGTGGATATTGGTGGCCACCTGCCAAGTCCACCTGGACCCCCACCATTTTCTTTCTCAGCATTTTCAGTTTCCTTAATTGTAGCACAACTTACTATTTTTAGCAGTTTTTCGGGTCCTGAACTTCCGGAGCCGTTTTGAGGCCCTAAACGACGTTTTTTGGACCGATGTTGCTCGTTCCAACAATGATAGTGCTTGGATAGATCTTTCTAATGAGCTATTGTACGCGTCAAACGGAGATCATATGCCAAAGTTACGACCCCGGGAAGTTGATGTACCAATTTACCCCCAAACGGGGCCCATAGTTTGGCGTTTCATCTCCTAGGGTTAGGTTTTGGAATGTTAAGGGTTTTCCATTGTTTCTCAACAATAAATAGGCCTTCGAGCCTCATTGTAACACAGTTCAGAGGCATGTAGCCATCACATCTCTTCTCAGAGATATGCTACCATCGCCCTAGCTGGTTTATTTCCATTTCTGGTTGTAAGCATATTTCAGTATTTTTCCATTAATGAAATGAAGTATTATTTCCACTGCATCTTTGTGTATATGGTTATCTCTGTAATTTGTTGCGTTCCTGTTTAAATCCAGATCAGTGGTATCAGAGCGGTCTGCTTTTTCTCTGTTTTTCTTTGCATGTCCCCAACAAGGTCGGGATATAAGGAGTTAGGGCTTGAACTGGTTGAACCTTTGCAAGACCAGCCTCGCAAATCCCGACGGCCTCCCATGGCGGACGAGAAGAAAGACGAGGGGGCAGGAGATCCCATCAAAATCTTGCTCGAAGAAGCCCTCGAGCGACAACGGAACGCGATGATGGACAGCTTTGCCCAGATCCTTCAGCGGCTACCCAGAAGCAACGCATCGGCTTCCAGCAGCTACTCTGGAAACGCCACACCCTTTAAGGTACAAGTTAATTTTGAAATCCCCATATTTGAGGGTCAAATAGACGCAGATGCCATAGATAAATGGTTAAATCTGCTAGAGGGTTATTTTTCTGTTCATAAATTTTCGAGTCGGGAAAAGATTGTTTTTGCTCTTCTCAAAGCAGCCCCCCACGTCAAGGACTGGTGGGAAACCTACTGCGAGCAGAAGGATGAAAGTACTGGCTCACTATTTTCAGCTGCACCCACCTGGGATTCGTTTCGGGATGCCATCAAGGAGCAGTACTACCCTGTCGGAAGCTATGAGGATGAATACATAAAGTGGACCACGCTGCGGCAGGGAAGGGACCAAGACGTGCCGGAGTTCACCAATCTTTTCCATACCCTTCGCACAAAGTTGGGTATCAAGGATTCAGAGCAACATTTGATACTCAAATACCATGGCTGCCTGCACAAGTACATCCAGGAAGAAATACAATTCCTAAACATCCCCTCGCTCGGCGCAGCATATTGATATGCCGTCAAGGTCGAGCAGAAGTTTAAACAGAAGAAGCGAGACTTTGGATCTGCGAATCCAAAGCAGGGGAAAGGTGCCCCTAAACCACAGAACAAAGGACAAATCCAAGGCGGGATAGCCCAAGACAACCAGCCGAAGCCGCAAGCAAAGAACAGCGCCGCAAAGCCAAGAAAGGACACTGGAAAATGGTGCGAGTTCCATAAGAGCTCCACTCACAACACAAGTGAGTGTCGGGCCAAGCAGTCACTGGTGGCTGAGCTAAAGGTTTCAGAATCAGATGCATGTTCCGACTCTGAGTCAGAACCCGATAAGGGGTATGAAAAAGGGAAGCAAATCATTGATGCGGATCCCAACGCCACTGTTGCTACCGCAAAGATCCAGAAAAATGAACCCGAAGATCCAGAGGAGGAGGAGCATCTCTTCCACTCCCAGATGTGGGTAAAGGGCTCCCCGATACAGTTCATTGTTGATAGCGGGAGTCAAAAGAACCTCATTTCGGAAGAGGTCGTGAAGCGGTTGGGATTACCGACCACAGCACATCAACAACCATACACCATTGGGTGGCTTCACCAAGGACGAGATCTTCGCGTGAGCCAGCAGTGTCGCCTTCCATACAACATCAATCCCTTCACGGATGAGGTATTGTGTGACATTGCTCCTCTTGAAGTTTGTGATGTATTACTAGGACAACCATACTTGTGGAAGCAACATGTTGTGTATGAATCAAGGCCCCGTGCTGTTATTATTACATTGGGAAATAAGTTGTTCAGGATACCAGAGGTAGCACCACCTGCTGCCATCTCTTTGATTACTGCAAAACAATGCAGTAAGATCATTTCCAAAACCAGGAAATTTGTTTTCCTGATGATACGCCCTCAAGGAAAGAAGAAGACAGTGGCCGCAGCCTCCAAACGGGGCCCCTCCGCACGACAACTACAGATGGACAAGGTTGTGGAGGAGTACGAGGACATCTTCACCTCCCCGGCAGGGGTTCCTCTGCACTGTCAAGTCAAGCACTCCATCGATCTGACCCCAGGTGCGCCGCTACCCAATGGACCAATTTATCGGCGCTCCGTTCTGGAGAACGATGAAATCAAGAGGCAGATTCAGGAGCTCCTGCAGAAAGGTCACATCCGTCCGAGTTCATCGCCCTGTGGGAGCCTAATCGTGTTGGTACAGAAGAAGGATGGGACGTGGAGACTCTGTATTGACTATCGGGCGCTGAACAAGATCACTGTCCGTAATAGGTATCCGATCCCGCAGATTGATGACCTCCTAGACCAACTAAAGGGGGCGAAATATTTCAGCAAGATCGATCTGAAGTCAGGATATCACCAGGTACCAATCGAACCCTCCGATGTGTGGAAGACTGCCTTCAAATCCAAGGAGGGCCTCTTCGAATGGTTGGTCATGCCTTTTGGATTGACGAATGCTCCTGCAACCTTTATGAGGCTAATGGATGACATCTTGCGGCCATTCACCAACTCCTTTGTAGTAGTATACTTGGATGACATTCTGATCTTCAGCCAGAGTTTGGAAGAGCACCTCCAGCACATCCAACAGGTTCTCCAAACACTACGGCAACACAAGCTATGTGCCAATTTGGAGAAATGCACTTTTGGCATAACCCAGGTTCAGTATCTGGGATACATCATTGATGAACAGGGGGTGCATGTCGATCCGGCCAAGATCCAAGTCATTCGGGATTGGCCCTTTCCAACCACTCTAACAGAGCTCCGCAGCTTTCTAGGTCTTGCCAACTTCTACCGCAGGTTTGTGATGGGGTTTTCTCATATTTCTTGGCCCTTGAGTCAAGTCACCAAGGGCGGGGCGAAAGCAAAATTCTTTTGGTCTGAATCTCAACAGAAGGCATTCAGGGAATTGAAGGATCTCCTCTACACGGCACCAGTGCTCGCGTTACCAGATTTACAACAACCATTTGAGGTCGAGACAGATGCCTCTGACTATGCTATTGGGGCAGTCCTTACTCAACATGGACATCCAGTGGCATATCACAGTGAAACACTTTCAGACACAGTCCGGAAGTACCCCACTTATGATAAAGAGATGTATTCCATTGTACAGGCCTGCCGACAATGGAAGCATTACATTTTGGGGAACGAAACGATCATCCACACAGACCATCGACCTCTGCAGTTCATACAGACCCAAGGGAAATTGCAGAATGATCGCCATCAGAAGTGGTCTACATACCTGCAACAGTTTCACTTGAATATCAAGTATAAAAAGGGCAGCACCAATAATGTTGCAGATTGCCTCAGTCAGCCACCGATCATGTCAATAACCACCGTGCTCAACTCTTGTGGGCACGAGACTGTTGATTGGCCACTTCTCTACAAAAGCGACCCAGAATTTGGCCACACATACCAGACACTCTTGGAGGGTCGGCATGTTGCAGATTTTCACCTCCAGGATGCCCTATTATGCCACCTCGGTCACCTCTGTGTTCCTTCAAGCGAGCGTGCCAAGATGATTTGGGAAGCACACTACAGTCGGGCTGCTGGGCATTTCAGGGTCGAGAAAACAGTGGCGGTACTGCAAAATTATTTCTATTGGTCGAATCTTCGACAGGATGTTGGGAAGTACATCCGATCATGTACTGCCTGTGCCATTGCCAAACCGGCCATTAAGAAGCATGGCCTCTATACCCCGTTGCCTACCCCTAGTCGACCTTGGGAATCCATTTCCATGGATTACATGTCAGGCCTTCCTTCCACTAAGCATGGAAATGACTGTGTTTTTGTGGTCGTCGACAGGTTCTCGAAGATGGCCATTATGATGGCCTGCAAGAAGAATATCACAGCAGAAGCCACTGCTAAACTCTTCTTTGAACGAGTGTGGGTGCACTTTGGGATCCCACAGTCTATCATATCAGATCGGGACAGTCGGTTTCTCAGCACATTTTGGTCCAGTCTCTGGTCAATGCTGGACACCAAACTCACGAAGTCCACAACCTTCCATCCTCAAACTGATGGCCAGACAGAGGTTGTCAACAGGATGATTGTGCACATTCTGCGCATGTATAACTCAAAGCATCCACGCACATGGGACGAGAGCCTCCCCTATGTTCAGCACAGCTACAACCGAGCTCTTCACAACTCCACTAGCCATAGCCCTTTTCAGGTGGGTTTGGGATTCCAGCCACTATGCCCCATTGATGTGGCCATGCCCCTTGCAGCTACTCACATGAATTCAGCTCATGTCCAGTCCGAAACAGATAAGGCCACCAGCTTCATTGAGCGCATCCAATATATTCGCCAGCAGGTCCATGACATTCTTGAGAAATCAAATGCCAAGTACAAGCAGCGACATGATCAACACCGGGTGCCACACAAGTTTCAGGTGGGCGACAAAGTCTGGGTGCATTTGCAAAAGGAACGCCTTACTGGAGCCTGTCGGAAATTGAGACCACTCCGATATGGTCCTTACACCATTACTAAGGCTATGGGAGACAATGCATTTGAGCTCAGCATTCCCCCATTCCTTGGCCTGCACCCAGTGTTCAATGTGGACCACCTTTGGCCATACTTTCCACCATTGCTAGACACATCCGACATTGCAGAACAGCTCAAACCCACAGAATTAAATCCAGATTGCATGGAACAAGTTGCAACTGATCAGATCATGGACACACAGATCAAGAACACTCGCCAACAGAATATCCAATTGTATTGAGTTGTCAAAGCAAGCCAACTCCTTCAGCAGGGCAAGTGGCTCACCAGGGAACAAGTTCAGCAGAAGTTTACTCATCTCATGGAGGAGCTCAACGCAATGGGGACCATTGCTTCCTAAGGGGGGAGGAATGATCCAGGTGGATATTGGTGGCCACCTGCCAAGTCCACCTGGACCCCCACCATTGTCTTTCTCAGCATTTTCAGTTTCCTTAATTGTAGCACAACTTACTATTTTTAGCAGTTTTTCGGGTCCTGAACTTCCGGAGCCGTTTTGAGGCCCTAAACGACATTTTTTGGGGAATCCAGGTGCAACATGGGTCCATGGAATGGACCGATGTTGCTCATTCCAACAATGATAGTGCTCGGATAGATCTTTCTAATGAGCTATTGTACGCGTCAAACGGAGATCATATGCCAAAGTTACGACCCCGGGAAGTTGATGTACCAATTTACCTCCAAACGGGGCCCACAGTTTGGCGTTTCATCTCCTAGGGTTAGGTTTTGGAATGTTAAGGGTTTTCCATTGTTTCTCAACAATAAATAGGCCTTCGAGCCTCATTGTAACATAGTTCAGAGGCATGTAGCCATCACATCTCTTCTCAGAGATAAGCTACCATCGCCCTAGCTGGTTTATTTCCATTTCTGGTTGTAAGCATATTTCAGTATTTTTCCATTAATGAAATGAAGTATTATTTCCGCTGCATCTTTGTGTATATGGTTATCTCTGTAATTTGTTGCGTTCCTGTTTAAATCCGGATCAGGATCAAACTTTCACAAAGTTTTGTGAGTTTAAAAAATTGGTGGAGAAATATTCAGGCAAGGACGTTAAGGCTCTACAGAGTGATAATGGTGGTGATTATGTCTCAAACAAGTTTAAGAACTTATGTACAACGGAAGGGATTAAATGGGATTTGATGGCACCCCATAAACCTCAATAGAATTGGGTGGCCGAGAGGAAGAATAGAAGCATATTAGGGGCAGCGAGGGAGATGTTGCATGATCAAGGCCTACCACTACAATTGTGGGCTGAGGCATGCAACAAAGTGGTTTATGTTCATAATTGTAGGCCACATCATATACTTGAGATGAAGACACCAGAGGAAGCTTATTTTGGTAAGAGGTGAGATGTTTCTCACTTTACGATTTTTTGGTCATCGGTATATTGCCATGTGACCAAAGACGCACCGAAGAAGCTTGAGCTGATGGCAGAGTTGGGGATATTTGTGGGGTACACTGATACACCTCACAACTATCAGGTATACTTGTCGACTTTTAGGATGACTGTGGTTTGTAGGGATGTCAGATTTGATGAGGAGAAGGCCATGTGAGTTTCCCTTGAGAGGGAGATTGAGATACATGCGGATGAGGATATTTTAGCTCCTAAGGTTGAGGAGCCTCAGATTGATGTGGAGCAGCCACATGCAGAGGATCTGGGAGTGGAGAAATCGACTCAGGCAGAGTCTTCCAAAGAGGGAATAAAGTGCAACAGAGAGGCTAATAGTTTTTTGGATGATGCATGGGAGATTGTGGGAGCACCCACTTCTTAGCACATGTAGAGGAGGTCACCTGAGAGGTACACTAGATACATGGCTCTTATGGGAAAATGTGTTGTGACAGAGCCATCTTCCTTTAAGGAATAAGTACAGCAGTTGGTTTGGGTTGATGTCATGGTGGAGGAGTATGACTCCATAGTTTGTAATAGTGTTTGGGTTGTGGTCTTAAGACTAGAGGACAAGTCAATGGTGAGATATTGTTGGCTTTATAAGGTAAATCAAGTTGCAGATGGTAGTGTGGAGAAGCATAAGGCTATATTTATGGCCCGTGACTTTTCACGGGTAGATGGGATTGACTATGATGATACCTTTTCTCCTATTGCAAGGTACTCATTGATCATATCTATATTGGCACTATCAACATAGATGGGTTGGAAGATACATCAGATGGATGTGAAGACAACCTTCCTTAAAGGCATCATTGAGGAAGAGGTGTACATAGAGTAGCTTGAAGGTTTTGAGAACTTTGACCATGAGCCGCATGTGTTTCAGCTAAAGAGAGCATTGTATGGTCTGAAGATAGCACCCTGTGCTTGGTACACTATGATAGATAGCTACTTCACCCAATTGGGCTTCATGAAGAGTGAAGCAGATGTGAACCTGTACCACATAGTGGTGGAAGGTAAGTTGTTGATCATTGTATTTTATGTTGATGATCTCATAGTGACATGTGATGATCAGCTGATCAAATCTTGGAAGGAGGACCTTGCAAGAGAGTTTGAGATGAAGGACATGGGGCTCATGCATTACTTTCTTGGCATGGAGGTATGGCGGGGAGATGGGCAGTTTTTTGTGTCTCACGGCAATTATGCCAATAAGATACTCAAGAGATTATACATGGAGAGTAGCAAAACCATGGAGACTCCTATAGCAAGTAACTGGAGGAAGGACGATGCTACTTCAGGGGAAGTAGTGGAAGCTATTGTTTACAAGTAGCTTGTGGGTTCACTCATGTACTTGGAGAACACACGACTGGATTTATGCTTTGCAGTTAACCAGCTTAGTGATATGATGGTTAGGCCTACCAAGTTGTATTGGAAGGTGGCAAAGAATTTATTGAGATACCTCAGGGGCACTTATCAGTATGGATTGTGGTACAGACAGATAAAGGGAATGAATATTTAAGGCTTCATCGATGTAGATTGGGTAGGGAGTCCATCCGATAGGAAGAGCACATCAGGAGGGATCTTCAGTATTGGGTCAATGACAGTTTCTTGGTATAGCAGGAAACAAATATCGGTTGCACTCAATTCGGCAGAGGCAGAGTACATGGCTGCTAGTCAAGCAGCATGTGACGCCATCTAGATGAGGAAGATCTTGGTTGGTTTGTTTGGTCAGTAGATGGATCCAACTGTGATTTACTACGATAATCAGACTTGTATCAAACTCTCTAAAAATTAAGTTTTTCATGATCGGTCCAAGCATATTGATATATGATATCATCATCTTAGAGATTGTGTATTGAGGAGGATTTTGTTGTTAGAGTACATTCCACGAAGGAGCAAGATGCTGACATTTTGACAAAGGCATTTTTAAGATGTAAATTTGATTTTCACAGAGACAGGATCAGGGTAGCAGAAATTCCAGTTTAATTTGTCCTTGAATAAAATGGAGAAATAAAATCGAATTCTATTCTTATAGAAACTTGTAAATAGTTAATTAAGTTTAATTAACTTAATTAGCTTATGAATTTCAAGTTGGAAATCTTTCTGTAGTCATGTATATGTTCTCCCTAAATTTTAGGGGTCTAGGATGAGTTTATTTGAGTTGTAATTAGATTAACTCAGTTTACTAAGTTATGGTCAGTTAAATTAGTTCTAACTGTTTGTGGAACTAATAGAGGACTAATAGTTAGTTGGTTCACTAGTGTATCCACAAGTGTTACTCCAATTAACTGAAGATTTCCTCATGAGAAACTCATGCATGTCAGTTCAGAGAAAGACCCAATTGAGACTAAAGTGCAGGGACAATGTACTATCAGTTGTATGATTTACTGAGTTGTAAATATCATGCATGCAATCATGAAAAGGACCTAATTTAGGATTGTGCTATTTTGGAAGCATGAATTCCCTTTAAATATGGGCTATTCATCCTAGGAATTGTGCAAGAGATTAGGGGCTTGGCAAGCAGTGGAAATTGGCTAAGTGTTGGCTAAGAGCGGGCTTGTGAGGCAGAGAGTTGAGCATACTTGTGTGGAATTGTGCTTGTGAGAACAAGCATTGTATCTTCGCTCATATTTCTGATTTAATGCAATACAGATAGGCGGGGTTTGAAGCAGTGGCTTTCCATAAATAAAATTATTGTGTTATGTGCCATTGGTTTGTCTTCTTCTTCTTCATATTGTTTTCATCGATCTATCTGCTTCCTCTAGTTGAAAGTAGAAGTAGATTCTTGTCCTGTACTTTACTAAATTACATGAGCTTGTGAATCTACAGGAAATTTATACATTTTATAACACTAAAAACCTTTGTTATAACCTCCCCTAGAAGGTCTTCTCCTTGTAGTGCGTCCCTAGGAGATTGTGGCAATTTTCGAGATGGTAGACCCCACTTCCATAACTGGAACTTGGATTTTGGGTCATGCATAGTAACTCTCATCTCATTTTTACCCTAGTGAGCTTGTAAAAGTGAGTAAACATAGGGTGGGGTGTTATAGTACTAGATCTTGAGGAGAAGGAGTTAGAAGTCTATAAAACCTCCCCTCACAAATCCCAATAGTTGTTCCATTTTAAATACTAGATCCCTTTGCCCAAAATATAACTTTTCCATCAAAAAAATCCCACCCTATCACCTTTATATTCTATGTAAGAAATAGAAAAAAAAGTTATTTTTCAAACCTAGACCATAGAGAATGTTGTTGAGATGAATATTCCCACTATATTCTAGCTCCAAGGAGGTAGACCCAATCCCTTTAATCAAGTAGCTATTCTTGTCTCCAAGTTCCACTAAGTGAGAAGAGTTTCCTTTGATAGATTTTTAAGTTTACCACATTCCCATATCATCTGCCTTGAAGATCCACTGTCACTTATCCATGTACTATCGTCGTCAAATAAAATTGTAAGAGCAGTATAAAGACTTCCATCCATGAATTCTTTAGATATTTGGATATGAACTTGATAATGCATCCTTCGATAAATTTAAGGAGACTCCTAAGAGTATTGATACCTTCCTTCGTGTATATTTACATTAGAGAGAGGGAGATAATATAGTTGCTTCAAGAATGTCCTCAAACAAGAGCACCAACAAGATGTCATCTTTACACTTCCTTCACGTTAGCTATGATACCATGTTGAGAAACCAATAAGATAGTACATGATGATGATTTCTCTTAACTTGATAATTACTTATGAATTTTCATTGGATTCTTATTATTATTATGTTCTCTTCATCAATAAATTACCAAAACATAAATATCACAAGAGACAAAGAACATAAATTAGGCTCCAATTCATGGCAAAGCCTCACAAGGGGGGAAACCAAAACAATCCTCTTCTTATATAATCAGATAAAAGTGAGATATCCAAGACTAAATACCAAGACAAAGACTACCACATAGACCCAAGTCAACCCTCCTTAAAAGCTCCTCCACCAAGTCAAAGTCAACATAAGTCAGATTTTAGAGTTCAAACTTGTAACTTGGACCTACAATTTCATAGAATCTACCCTAGAATCTTCACACATGTGAACAAAAAGAAAGAAAAAACCACATGAATTGTCTCTAATTTGACTTTTGTTCTCTCTCCCTTGACTTCACCCTTTTTTTCTTCTATTTGGCAAAAAAAATCTATGTGTGATTATTTAGAAAATGAGGTTGAAGTCTCTTGTATATCTAGTTGTCTAGAAGGTTGAATAGGTGCCTCTTTTAGGCTGAGTTGGTATTGTGGATGACAAATTGACCTTTTTTTACTCAAATAAAATGTTTTTTCGTTTTTGTATAAATAGTCCAAATGGGACTTTGACTCAATAATATTTCTTTGACTCAAAATAAATTTCATTTGGACTCAATAAACCTTAGAAGCATGAAGAAAATGATTACACTAGAAATAAAAAGAATAATGATGATGAAAATAATAATTACATCAATAGTCCCTCGATGGGGGTGGGAAAACAAGCGACCAACTGGTCTCAAGGATCACCCCACTTGGCAATTTCGTTCATGATTAGAGGTGGGGTAATGAGATGTGACGTTGGTGGTTCGAAAAATCTAGACATAATCAGAGTTGATATCATGTAGGGTAGGCATAATGGAAAGGGTGTTGAGGCTTGGGTAGTGAATGTGGGTTGCAGGGTGGTGGGTTTGAACGTCAATTTCCATGTGTGTTCGCCAGGGACATGGGGAAGTTGTCATTATGAAGAGATAGCTAGTCTTGTTGTAGTGGATTCTAAGGTGGGCTTCTAAGCGTTCGTTTGGGACCCTGGGGCACAATTGTGCAGTATTTCAAAGTGTCATTGCAAGCCTGGTTCAGATTGTGGAAGCCCTGTTTGCAATTGGTGGTGTAGTTCTTCTTACGATTGGGCCCCTTGTGATTTTCAATTATATTAGCTTCCCTGTATTTGGTCCTTCTATATTAGGTTAGTACTGAGTATTTTTGGTTATGTGTCACTGTTGTATCTCCTTTGGGTGAGTGGAATTAGTTTTGTGAAATTTATTTGGTGTGGGATTCTATTGGTGTGGTTTTTACTTGGGGTCCTCAGAGTCTGTGGTGGGGAACTCTTTAGGCTGGCACCTCGGGTGGTAAATCCTAGGAGTTTATATATTTTGGTAATATTTTTTCCATCATTATTCTTGTTGGCCTAAGCTTGTCACTTTCTAACTTGGTTTTGGTCCCGCTTTTATTCAGCCTTGGTATGAGAGTTGTCATCAAGTTCCTCCAGCACTAGTTGTGGTCTACTGCCTTCGGAAATTCTGCCTGGGGAATTGTGTGGTTCAATTAGTGAAGGTGGGCCTCTCCTCCATGGGTGGTTTCTCTAGCATGTGGTCGCTCATTGGTTAAGCCACCCCTGCTTTGTGTGTGTCTCGTCTTGCCCTTAGGGGTACTGCACTATGTTTGTGGTTGGTTTTTGGATCGTTTGGTTGTGTTTCGGTGGGTAATTCATTTTGGGATGTTGGGTTCCCTCCTATACATTTTTTTAGTGTTTGTCTTGTGTCGTCATCCATGCCCCATTAGTGAGGCTAGCCTCGCTATAGATGATGGCATCAAGGCTTTGTACTGCACCAATTCAACAGTCAGAGCTAGTCCACGGTTGACTCGTAAAGCGATGAATGTGCAAGAGAGGTGGCACATTCCCACGATCTCTCCCCAGGATTAGTGGAGGCACCGACTATGGTGCAATCGATTGTTGAGTAGCTTCAAAGAGTCTAGGCTAGCTTGGACATCCACAGGGAACATTTTTATGAAGATATAAATGAATTGATGGCGTACATGAATGATATTCAATTCAGCCAAAATGAAATTTTAGAATAGATAGAGAGTGTTCGTCGAAACCAGCAACACATCAATAACCATCTACGGTACCTAGAGGCCTGAGTAGAGCATATTTACTTCCACATGGATGAGAGATATAGCCTACTTGCAACACCTATTGTCCTTCCTCCTCATCCACCTCTGTGATAAGATGATTTCGAATTCTCTGTCTATTTTGTCTTTGTTTTTCTTTGTATGGATAATCAGCCTTCTGGAAATAATGGTTTTATGGTCATATCTTCAGCATTCTCTACATCTCCTCGCTATAAAACCAGGTCAAAGTGAAGTGAGGAGAGCCATGGAGACACATTTTGTACTATGTTTTTCTATGATGATAATATAAATAATAACCTTTGATCAAGAAAAAAAAATTACATCAATAGAACATTTGAATTTCATTATGAAGATCGACACTAGATACATTTTCAACACCTCCTCTAACTTCATTTAACACTACCTCTTAGAGAGTAAGGTATTCTGAATAACACCTAGTTTATCCCTAAAATAGAAAAAGTGCCCTTTAGGCAAAGCCTTAGTCAATATTTCTATGTTCTACTTTGTTGTAGGAATGTACTAAAGTTTGATTTTGGCCCTCTAAACACATTCCCTGATATGATGATACCTGATCTCGATGTGCTTGGAGTGGTCATGAAACAATGGATTACTAGATAGCTTGATGGAGCTCTAATTATCCTAGTGAATGACTGTAGGCTCCAACCTCTGACTAAATAACCCAACAAGAAGCTTCCTAAACTAGATGGCCTCATAAGTTGCCAAGCTGGAAGACATGTATTCAACCTCTACTGAGCTTAGCGTCATCAATATTTGCTATCTGTTGACCTAGGAAACAGTTGTTGACCCAACACTAAAGGTGAAACCTAAAGTAATTTTTATGTCCATTGAAAACCTTACCCAATCTGCATTTGTGAAGCCTTCCAACTTCACTCCATCAACCGTTATGTACATCAACCCATAATACACTATGCTCCTGAGGTATCTAAGAATGTGCACTCTAGTAGACTCTATCATAAACTGAATCAACTTGTTTACATCATAGAAAATGTTAGGCCATGTGTTCACCAGATACATCAACGACCTAATATGTTGCCTTTAGAAAGTGGCATCCATTCACTTTGCTATGTTAGGATCTATATTCCTCTAGTTTGTCACTAGAGGCATGGCCATGGGCCTACAATCCTGCATGTGAACCTCTTGATAATCTCAAGAGCATACTTTTCTTGTCCCAAGAAAATTTTTCCATCTCCCTACCAAACTTGCAAGCCAAAGAAATAGTGCATGAGCCTCATATCCTTCATGTCAAACTCTACTACAAGATCCTTCTTTCCATCACTAATGAGCTTCTCGTCCCCTATAAGTATGAGGTCATCTACATACAACTTAAGAATGAGAGGTTTCCCCCGAACCATAATGTAGTACATGTTAGGGTCAACTTCACTCTTGGTGAAGCCCATTCCTAGAAGATACTTGTCAATGTGTGAATATCATGTTCATGGGGCCTACTTAAGCCCATATAGAGCTCTTTTGAACCTGCACACATGTGTCTCCTTAATATGTGCCTCAATCGCCTCTAGTTGTTCAATGTAAATATCTTCCTCAACAACACCATTGAGGAAGGTAGTCTTCACATCCATCTAGTGGATCTTCCAAACCATCTAAGCTACAAGTGTTATAATGGTCCTGATGGATGAATAATGGTCGGCGAGTGAAAAAGCATCATCATAGTCAATTCCCTCTACCTAAGAAAACCCATTGGATACGAATCTATGCTACCATCAGTTACTTGCTTAATCTTATAGACCCACCTAGATCCAATCACACATCTTCCCTCCAGCCTTGGCATGATATCCCAGACATCATTTTGCATGATGGAAGAGTACTCTTCCACCATAGCATCACACCAAACCTGCTAAGAGGCTTCCTCCTGGTACCTACATGGCCTCACCATGGCTTCCTCCTGGTACCTAGGTGGCCCTACCATGTCCTAAGCTTCCTAAATTAACTTATTAACCCACCTCAACTTTTTCCTAATTGTACTAGGTTCCATTGTTAGAGTGGGACCTACTCACACTTCTCTCTATTCCTGATCATTCGCAACCCCCCCATTTGAATTTTCTATGTCTTGCTTAACAACTCACTATAATGTGGTCTAAGGAGGTAGTTGAGCCTCCTTCCTAGGAGTTAACAAATCCTCCACTTGTGATGTATCCTCCTCACACTCTAAGGACTTCATAAGAACCCTTTCCTCCTTAAAATTGACTTCATGCCTAATAACTATTTTCCTTTGTGCTAGTATGTACACCCTATACACCTTGGATGTCTCACTAAAACCCACAGAAATCCCCTTTTTTTTGTAGGCTCTAGATTCTTTCAATTCTCTAAGAAACATGCAAGTAAACCACACTACCAAGAATCTGGAAGTGTGAGACATTTAAATTATTTCCAATGTTGAATGTTCCTTTGGTGTAACTCGTCCAACCACCTGTTTTAGCATCTACAACCACCCTCCAAAAATTTTCCTTAGCTTCGATTTGGAGTCTCCCTACCAACTTTCCACAGCACCTTGTCTTGCTTCATCAAGTACACAAGCTTCATTTTTTTTCTTGCACAAAGGCAGCATGTCAACTACAACTTGATGTATTCCCCTCACAGGTTGTTCATCCGGACCTAGTCCAGCTACAGGCTAAGCAGCTCCCCCCAAGAAATTACACATTTCTAGAGGGCAACCAGCCTTCCCTCCAGAAATTTCACAATCTTGTCTGGTAGCCTAATGGGCTCCAGAATTGTGCAATTCTGCTAGCCAACCCTCACAGTGAAAATTACGTAATTTTCCCTAGTAGGGATGCTCAACCCACAATTTGCACAAATCTGGGCAACAGTCAGTTGCTCTAACTAGAAATTGCACAAATCTCCTAGGCAGCCAGCCCAGCTCCCAGGAAGAAATGCGCATGTCCTTCAAGTAGTTGAGCAGCTTCATGCATGAGCTGTTGGGTTGACTAGTTCCACCCGGGACCAAGGAAACCTGACTTGCATGCATGCCTTGCTTTTTCCTGGAATAGCAAAAGGCAGCATGCGAAGGGAATCCCATGATTCAAGGATCTATTATTAGATGCTTGATGCAAAGTTTGTTTAGGAACTTTCCTCCAAGTGTTGCTTTTTCCTAGATTTGTTGCATGCACGTCATGACTTCAAAACCTATTTATTCAACGCATCAAAGCTCATTATTTCACATCAATCTTAGAGCTCTGACATCCCACGGCACATCCAAGACTTTTCGACACATCCAACTCAACTATTCATGAGTAAGTAGCCTCAACTTGTCTTTTTCAACATTTCTGTCACTTTTTGTGTTTTCTATTGTGTGAGTGTTATTTGCATGATTTCTTTGAATGCTTGTTGTCGTTTACATGTATACTAGCTTGTCCTAGCACTATTTCAGTTTTTTTTGCTACCTCACTGCTGTTGCATGCATGAAATTGCTTTTCACGAACGGTCACCGATTCAGTGACTCGCTTCACACACATGCATGTTGATTTGTTTACTGAATATTTCATTTATGTTTGCATGCACTTTCAATCACTTTTTCTTTCACTTAGTTTCGCCATGCATTCACTTTCATATTTTCTTTTAGTTGCCCGTCGACGAGTCCGACCAACCTTGGCCTGGACTCTGCCTTCACCGAGACAACATTGCACAATCTAGGTAAGGAAGGCTAGAAATGCGCATTTCTACCCAGCCACTTTCTTCTATGATTGTCTTGCACATTTATGAGGGACAGTGACTACTGGCCCAAAAAATTGTGCAATGCAGTCCCTGAGCTTGAAGTCACTCATAGCTGGAATTGTGCATTGTACAATCCCAGCAGCCAACAGCCAGTCTAGATTGCGCATTGCGCAGATCCAGCAACTAGTATTGCCTCCCAGATAGCCTAGACTTCCATTTTCACAGTTCTAGCAGCCAGTCACCTAGCCTCCCAGAATAAATTATGCAATCTTGTTTATCATTTCCCCATGTATGTTCTATGTCATTCCCTGAATTTTCTTTGGTTTTCACTGACAGATTTCTTACCATTCATGTTGCTTGTCTCGAGACCTTTTAGGTGTTCATTTGCCTCTTAGAAGTATAGGATTAATGGTGTCCAAGAGAGCAGGATCATAGGACACTAACGGAAATGCAGCTGGAGTAGCAATTAAACGAGTGTCCTCTAGTCTACCAATCTATGAAGATACCAAATTGTTTCTAGACAAGGACATCAAATTGAAGTGGCAAGAGGTTAATGAAGCATTCGCAAGCACTTTTGAGGAATACCTCCAAGACGTCAGGTGTATGTGAACATTCACATGTCTATCTTATACCGGATTGCATACAGATACCTCGTGTTCCCATGCGCAGACATGATACACTGGATCGCCTCTCACACTGATCCTAAGATAATGACCTTGAGCAGTGTTAGTGGGACAAAGCTTGCAACCTTCTGGGAATGAGACTATGATGAGATGTATCAGATGTTAGAGCCCGCGACTATCATGAAGACTCCCTTTAGCTTACCCAACAATAGTGCTAACTCTAGAGACATTATGAAGAACTGGGTAAAGGAGCCGGCTCAATTCAGGTTGACACCCAACCAGATCTACAAGATGAAGATACTGCAAAAGGTGTATCAATACTTGGTCATATTTTCATGTCGACTGTATGTTCAAGAAAGCACTGAAACCTTCCCACAGAGTTGGGTGATCGCGCTGGACCAACTAGCCAGAGAAGGAAAACCATGTAACAGGTTCGGCATGTTGGCTCATCAGTTGAAGGAAAAAGTGATGAAGACTTGACAATCACCCAGAGGTATGCATGCAGATATTTACATGTTCGCCTACATCTTAGATGCAATCTCTACCTCAAGATTTCACGGGCTTGCAGTGGACATGGTCACCGGCGGAGACTGTTGCAAACACATATTTCAAGTTGTTGTCCAAATGCAGCTTCAGAGGAGTAATCACATGGTTGTACGATTATTTTTTCACCCCAGTTTACAAGATGATATTCAAACAGGATCCACCTTGCATGTCAAGGGAAGCAATGGAGGCACTGTTAGACATTTCTGATTAGTATGCCTCACCGTCTGGCACCTTCATCTGAATGTTCAATATGGAGAAGCCTCTGCATGTTCTACCGAATTTTTCCTTGGACATACTTGTCATGCAGGAAGTAGCTTATCACATCTCGGCAGGATTGAAAACTAGATTGCACCAGAAGAAGAAGGCACCTTTGACCTCTCTTCCATTGTGGATTGGGTTATATGATATTCGGAGTATCAAGCAAGTAGATGTTGAAGTAGAACAGATGAAGAAGTATCCATTCGACCTCCGAAGTTACAATCCGTATGACCCACATTGTATTGTGAAGGATCATTGCATGAGAGTTCAGTTCAACTGGATCCATGGGGAATTTCATTGGGCCGAGGAGGACCCATGGAGATATTGCTACAATTTCTCCAAACTCAATGAATAGGTAAGCTTCGTTGTGGAGTGGTTAGCAAAGCAACATGAAGCAACATCATGGAGAACACCATCACTAGCAGTAGTAGTAGTAGTAGAGGCAAGCATACCAGTGTGTGACAAGGGCAAGAGAAAGATTGTCTATTGCATGGAGGGGGAGAAAAGCTGCAAGTTCCGAGTAGATCCATTAGTAGAGAAAGAAGCTATGGATATAGAGGCGAAGAAGAACCAGCGCGACTTCTGAATCACGCAAAGGCAGAGGGAAAAGAGAAGAATGGAAGAATCAAAGAAGGAGTTGCATGAGCTAAGGGAGAAACTCTGAAAGGAACAAGAACTGCGCAAATAGGAGAGGGAAACACAGCAGCAACAGATACAACAGGGGCGCAACATGTGCAAACAGATGAAATAATGCCAGTATAGGTAGTGGACTTATCATATCAACTGGCATTAGGCAGACAAGGTGAACCATCATAAGAGCAAGACTTCGCTCATGAGATAGAACAAGCACTCCAATAGTTGGATGCAGACATGGAGCAGCAAGAGTTGGAATAGGACACCGACCTCATGCCTCATCACCAAGAGGTCGACTTACCCGCTTCACCGCATCCAGATGAGGAGCAAGTCTCAAGTGACCAAGGAGGAACTGACATCCTTGGTGATTAACCAGAAGGAGAGATGCACAACATCTCATTCAACGAATCTCAACATAGATTTGTGAAGTCTCGCAGAGTGTCAACTCCAAAGGATCATACATCTCCTGCACAAGTTGAGGAACGAGTGATCATGACTGATGTGCGCAAACATCTAGTAGCCTCGGCCGATGCAACCAGAGTGTATGCCGAATCCACTAGCTGAAGTGTTTGCTTTCTCATAGCTGAGAATGAGCGAATGGTGAAGGAAATATAGACGGCCAAGCAAGGAGGAGACTTGGTGACAACGTTCACCCAAGCTCAACTGAGGAAGGCAATACTACATTAATTATTGTCCCTTGACATATTTATGCAAGTGTTGTACTCCAAGTTTGGTACCATGCATAAGGTAGTCCTCCATCTCAACGGATGGCAGCAGTGATGTGCTAGAAGAGCACATACCTTGACGAATTTGCATGTTGTTGTTGATGACATGCAAACATGGAAGATGAAATACAAGGGAGCCCTGCTTCACTTGCCTAAGATGATGAGGGCCAATGTGATCGAGCTGAAGGCATGTATCCAGAGTCAAATCCGAAGCTATGAAGAGCTCTCACAACTCATCACTAGCATACAAGCTTCCCCTACACGAGTATTCAAGAGTATGGATGTTGTGGTGCGCACACATGCGATCCCATCTATTGGGACTCTCACCCAGGCGAAGAAAAAGAAACATGTCCAACTAGATCTTGACTCGTACTTTGACGAGTTGATGCACATTGCCACCAGCCCAGACTTGCCCATCATTGCATATATCATGCACAAGTATGTTGCTGGTCCAGTCGCATTGAAGTCAATGATGTGCATGCTTTTAGACGAGTTGGACAATGGAGCTCGAGCAGTGTACTCGGATGCTATGGAGGCAAGAGTCAAGTTTCAGACAGATTTTGCCATGGAGCACACAAACACCATTAAGGACTACCATTCTTCTTCTGCATCTGACTGCAACATGTCCAAGATTATGACATACATAACATTCAACATTATTCATTGGAGGAGTAAAAGAATTTCTTTGAAGAATTTCTTTCCTTGGCTGCTGATAGGGTTGTCCTCTCATCTCCTTGTTGATTATTTTAGATTTTACATTAGAGTTCCTTGCCTCTCCTTGTGAGCTAGATTCATCTTCAATAGATTCATAAGAAACAAGGCCATTTTTGATAGCAGGAGACCTTTGACTACTAAGAATATCATCCAAGATCTTAGTACTATCTTGAAATCGTAAGAGCTTATCCTTTTCTTCTCAGTTATCTTTAAGAATATTTACCTCAACCTTATGTTGCTCCTCCTTATCATGATACTGCTTCTTCGTGTTTTCGTCAACTTTTCTTCCTTCTTCCAACTGATGTCTTAGTTCAAGAACTTCGTTTTCTTGCTTTTCAAGAGCTTGGAGTAGTTCTTTATTCTGCTTATTTGATTCTTCAAGATCTTCTTCTAGCGAGAGGACTATAGCTTCAAGACTTTGAAAGTAACTAGATCTATCTCTGAGTTTCTTGATTGTTGTGCTCCTTTCATTGACTTCACTTCTTAATAATGTCACTTCATCCTGCAGCTTTTGGCATTGATCTTCCTTGTCCTTAAATAATTTCCTTACCTTGTTTCCTTCCTCTAGTTGAGCTTTTAGTTTGGTAGCTTCTTCTTTAAAGGCACATTCCCTTTTTTTCAACATATCTTGTTGATCTCTAATTTTGTCTGTAATCCTTTTAAATTCTGCCTCTATTTGATATATTTCTTTCTCACCCATAAGAGAAAATTCAGTTGTTTCACTATCACTTTCATCATCTTCAAAGGGATAGATGAGTGTATCACCAGAGGATAACAAATTCATAACTGATAGTTCTTTTGCTTGTTCATCATCATTCTGAAGTGATTATGAATCTGAAGTGCTTCTTCCACATATTCCCCAATCGATTCTCCCACTGTCATAGTTCTTCTGAGATGTCTTCTTCTTCTTAGGTGTTTTCTTCTTAAGCTTCTTTCTCATTGTTCTACGGATATCCTTCAAGTGATCAAGCTTCTACCAAAGGACCTGCTCTGATACCAATTGTTGGAAATAATACTGAGAGGGGGGGTGAATCAGTATTATCAAATCAATATAACTTTTTCATTTCCATATTAAGATTCATATACGCTACTTCAGTTAAGGCGAACCGTGTGTATACGCAACTGTGTGTAATGCAACAAGCGTATATCTAGTAGACTTAAGATTCGATTAGTTGATCCTTAATGAGTGCATCAAAACATTATTAACCATATGAACAGTAAATAGGAGCAGTAAAATAGAATAGATCATCACACACAAGAAGCACACATGAACACCATGATGTAAGGTGGAAACCCAATGTGGGTGAAAACCACCTGCTGCAAGTTGTCTCAATCTTCTTTTTAATAAGAAACTTCTTTTACAATGGTTCTATATTGGTGCAGTCTTATCCCAGTACGTAGGATTCTACCTGCAGAAGGCTATAACCTTCTCTCGTTCTCCAGACTCTCCTGGAAGGGAGCTACAACCCCCTTAGCTCTTGTACTAGCCGATCCATTTACTAGTACGCAGGTGTCGGCCTACTAAAATGCTCCAACCTTTACTCATTTTCTAGCTGCTACTGGAAGGGAGCTATCACCCCCTTAGCTCTTGTACTAGCTGATGTACTAGTATGTAGGTGCCGACCTACAGAAGGCTACAACCTTCTCTTTCTTCCTCCAGGTACCATGTTTCATAAATTTTCAGACTGGATACTCCTAAAGAACAACACCATAATCTGAAGGTCGTGTTTCATCCAATTTTCATAATGGACCCATCAATATCATTGAGGCACATAATCAATCAACACTAGCATCATCAATCTCTGAATCACCCAATACTGAATCACTGAAACCCTGTCAACAAACTGCAGTCACCAGAATACAAAGCAAAACACAGAACTCTGCAACAATCGCTCAGATCTAACTGTATCATCAAAATCATGCATCAAAGTGCATACGCTACTTGGAAGTGCCGAACCAGCGTATATATGCAACTTCACCAAAGTGAACCAGCGTATATGTCATTAATTACTTACTTATAACTTCGCTGCACTTCCTGACTTCAGACATACCCAAATCATTACATATACAAAGATAATGCATATGTTAGCAACCAGATCTAGTTCATTAGATCACATAAAGATAATTCATTCTGATCCTGATCCATTATAGATCTCATCCATCAATACTGAAGCTAAACATAATCAACCAATCTGAATATGCAAAATACTGACACCAATAAATAGTCATCAGATCTCATCAACAACTAGAACCACTTGTAACTTCAAACATCATAGCTTATATGGTATACGCTACTTAGATGTGTCTAGCCTGCGTATGTACGCGCTTTTATCATAGTCAACTAGTGTATACATCTGTAAATATTCATTCATGATTTGCAGCTATTCCAATCTTGTGTTATACCCAGATCATAACATTTACAGAACATTACATGCGTCAGTATACAGATCTAGACTAAACAAGATCAAACTGTATAGAGATGATTCATTCCAAGCCATTAGATCCCGATCTATCCTTAGATCATGTTCTCCATCAACAGCTGAGATTCCTCCTTAGTTAGATCAAGCAAAGCATCATAAATCCATAACCTGCATACTGGATCTCATACTTCATTAGATATTCAAGACTTTCTCAATACATTTGCCTAATGATCTTCTTCTCCTTTTATAGTCTTAGGCCTTACTCAATACCATGGTCCAAAACCATTGAGAGCCAATACTAGGGATCCAATACCTAGGTTCAATACTTCGGACGCAATACCAAGGACCAAAACCATAGGTATAAATACCACGGACCCAAAAATAAGCTTTCCCACATGTACGCGCTTTTCCGTGCATGAAAGTGCATGCATACGCATACGTGACTTTTGATCAGCAATCCCACGTGTATATGCGCCTTTGTATATAGTGAACCTGCGTGTATACCCTGCTTGGTATATATCGAATTTGTGTATATACACGACTTGGTACATAGTGAACCTGCGTATATACTCTTCTTTCTTCATTCTTTGTAGTCTAATCATTAACTCTTTGCTACTGACCTGCTGCACTATGATCTGTCATCTGTGTGAGTTGCCATCAAGGACAACACTTGTATCATAATGCCAACAATCTCCCCCTTTGGACTTGATGGAAAAGCTAACTTTTCGTCCTGAGAACTGTCATCTGATTCCTTTGAGTTGTCCTGCATCCCATGTATTCTGTCACATCTGATATCTCTTCTGTAGATTCATCTAGTTATATATAAGTGAGTTGTTCTTCTACGAGTGGGTTGCCATCAAGTACAACACATGCATCATAATGCCAACAATCTCCCCATTTGGACTTGATGGCAACAACACAAAATCACTCTCCCCCTTTGACATCAAGGGCAAAGGGCAAACCAAGATATTCTCTTTCCTTGATAAACATTCCACTATCCATACTCCCCTTGAGTTCCTACTGAAATCTCTGAATGAGCTCCTCCTTTGTATATGCCAAGGTGTACCAATCAGTCCATGCTCCCTCTGAGTACATGCTAAAGTCTCTGCTCTACTGAAGTGTGTTGTTCATACTCCTCCTGACTGTAAGAAAGGTCTGCAAAAAGATGTTCTACAAGAAAAACATGACTCTATCATAAATGACCTTCCTATCACCAAGGACTCATACATATATCCATCTCCCAACCAAGTGGGGATATGTAGAAATTTTGAATAATTTAACACATATTCAACAGATATTATCCTGATCATGTACTATTGCGGAATACATACACAATACATAAGCTCCTCTACGTTGATCATCAATATAGCAGCATCAATAACAATAAAACATCAAGAGCATTCACACATTAACACAGTATGTAACCCGGGGAAAGCATCTCGCTAAAAACCCCACACTATCTGTATATTAATGATTGATACCATGTAACATTACAAAGTACAATGCTTATCACAAGCAATCCAGTACCAGCTCCACCTGTTACACACAATACAGCTAAGATCTGATCTCCAAATCTATTCCACTGCTTGCCTGCCTCCACTGCTCAATACCTGCTCAAGAATGAATGAGAATGGTCTACCAAACTCGTATTTCACCTCCAAAGAATCACTCACAATGTGTAAGACGTGAGCAGAAGCTACAAACTGGGCAAATACATGAGCAAACTCATTGGCATACTCAATCCCTTGATTGTGCAAGATCTGATGCACAACTATAGTCACAACTGATAGCAATCTGATTCTCTAACACTTGTCCCTGCTGAACTGAACATGCACTGACATGCAACTGAGTTAACTGATGTATTCTATAGTTGTATTATGAGTTAATAATTAGTTTAACAACTCATCATTAGTCTATTTGCAGTTAGACTAACTACAACTAGTTTAACCAAGTCAAACTAAACACAACTCCATCAACTCCACAATCAACTCCACCAAACTCAACTGATTGAGTTCTAACTGAAGTCATGCATGCAACAACTCAACTGACTCATAAGAAAAGCATACTTCCTTCTGACAACTACATGGGTCACATATGTAGCTCAAACTGAAGTGCTCCAAGAGAATAAGATCAAGTTTATAGTCCAAATATTATTATGAGACAATAATATTTGACTTTTCTATTTTTGACATCCAGTCTAAAAATAGACTTTGATCACCCACACTGTGGTCACCCACACTTTGGTCACCCACATTGTGATCACTCACACTATGATCACTCACACTGTGGCCATCCACACTGTGATCAAAAATAGAACTTGCGCCATAATTTTCCTGTGGGCCCACTTAGTGAAGGTGACTCTTTTCACTAAGCTCCATCATCTTGTTGCAATCTCAACACTCCCTCTCGACAAGATATGGATTATCAACAACCCCTATCCTGCCTCGGTGGTACTCGAATTTTCTCCTGGTGAGAGCCTTCGTCAGAATATCAGTATCCTGATCCTCCGTTGGAATGTATGAAAGCAACATGATCCTCCACTGCACACAATCTCTGATATGATGGTACCTGATGTCAATATGCTTAGATCTATCATGAAATACCGGATTAGCCGAGAGTTTAATGCAACTTTGGTTATCACAGTAAATCACAGTAGGATCCAAATGAGAACCAAACAAACCAACCAGGATCTTCCTCATCCATATAGCCTCGCATGCAGCCAAACTTGCTGCCATATACTCAGCCTCCACTGAACTGAGTGCCACGGATCTCTACTTCCTGCTGTACCAAGAAACTGCTATCGATCCAATACTGAAGACCCCTCCTGATGTGCTCTTTCTGTCCATTGGGCTCCCTACCCAATCTGCATCCGTGAAGCCACATATCTTCACCTCATCCTCCGGTCTGTACCACAAACCATATCCCGATTTGCCTCTCAAGTAGCGCAATACATGCTTGCCCGCCTTCCAGAAGAGCTTGGTAGGCTTAACCATAGCTTGTGAAAGCTGGTTAACTGCATAGCATATATCAGGTCGTGTATTGACCAAATACATCAACGACCCCACCAACTGTCGATAAACAGTGGCATCCACTTCTTCTCCCGAAGTGGCATCCTCCTTCCTCCAACCTCCAGGAAGAGGAGTATCAATAGGCTTGCAGCCATGCATGTTGAACTTCTCCAGTATCTCTCGAGCATACTTGCCCTAAGAAACAAACAGTCCACCACTGCCCTGCCATATTTCCAATCCTAGGAAATAGTGAAGGAGGCCCAAGTCCTTCATCTCAAACTCTGTAGCAATATCCTTCTTGCATGACAGTATCAACAGCTCATCACCCGTTAGAGTCAAATCATCAACATACAGTACAATGATAAGCAACTTACCCTCCACCACAATCTGGTATAGGTTAGGATCTGCCTCGCTCTTGGAGAATCCAAGTCATGTGAAATAGCTGTCTATCCATGTGTACCAAGCACGTGGTGCTTGCTTCAACCCATACAATGCTCTCTTGAGCCTACACACATGTGACTCGCTGTTGAATATCTCAAAGCCTTCGGGCTGCTCAATGTACACCTCCTCCTCAATGACTCCATTAAGGAGTGCAGTCTTCACATCCATCTGAAGAATGTGCCATCCCATCTGCGTTGAGAGAGCAAGAATCGTCCGTATGGAAGAATACCTTGTGACAGGTGCAAAGGTATCCTCATAATCAATCCCCTCTATCTGTGAAAAGCCTCGGGCAACAAATCTTGCCTTGTACTTCTCCACACGCCCGTCAGCTTCCTGCTTGACCATGTAGATCCATCTCGAACCCACCACTGATTTCCCTTCCGGTCTAGGAACAATCTCCCATGCACTATTTTTGACAATAGAATCATATTCTTCCACCATGGCGTCTACCCATGCAGGATCCTCCACAGCTTCCTCAAAAGAGGATGGCTCAGTCACAACACACTTGCTCATCAGAGCCATGTATCCAGTGTACCGATCAGGTGACTGTTTCTGCCTGTGTTGGGCTATAGGTGGTCCTACAAAATTCTCTGCATCTTGAGCCAGTCGCTCAACTTCTGTCAAGCGCTTTCGCCCTCTGATGGTTAGCGCTGCATGAGTGGTCTCTTCCACTCCATGAACTTCGTCATGTGGCTTATCCACGTCCTGAAGCTCATCCTTAGGAACTAATAGCTCCTCATCTGCATGCAAGTGTATCTCCCTCTCAAGCGAACACTTCATGGCTTTCTCCTCCAGAAATTTTATATCTCGTCGCACAACAGTTTTACCACTGTCTGGCAAATACACACGATAGTTGTGGGGTGTATCAGTGTACCCCACAAATATCCCAACCTCTGCGGTCAGCTCCAACTTCTTCCTGGCATCCTTCGTCACATGCATGTAAACGTTAGCACCAAAAATCCTCAAATGAGAAAGATCAGGCTTCTTACCAAAATAAGTCTCCTCAGGTGTACTCATGCCAAGTATCCTATGAGGACAACGGTTCTGCACATAAACTGTTGTATTGCATGCTTCCACCCACAAGTGAAGGAGTAGGCCCTGATCATGCAACATTGCCCGTGCAGCACCCACAATCGTTCTGTTCTTCCGCTCAGCTACCCTGTTCTACTATGGGTTATGGGGAGCTATGAGCTCTCTTCGAATCCCTTCTGCCTTGCAGAAATCCTTGAACTCGTCCGAGATGTATTCACCACCATTATCGCTCCTAAGAGCCTTCACCTTCTTCCCCGACTCCTTCTCGACCAGTGCTTTGAATTCACAGAACTTTGAATATGTCTCGCTCTTCTTCTGCATGAAGAAGATCCAGCACTTACGAGAGAAATCATCAACAAAAATCACATAATACCTGTGATTTGCTATCGAAGCAACTGAGAAAGGTCCACACACGTCTGTGTGAATTCTCTCAAGGATCGTCGTGGCGCGACTATCCTTCTCGTGAAAGGTGGCTTTCACAAACTTCCCCAAAGTACACCCCTTGCACTGATCTGACTGCGCAAGTGTGCCTTTAGGAAGCCCTATAGTGATCTGCTGCAGTATCTTCAAGGCTCCATGGTGAAGGTGACCCAATCTCCTGTGCCACAACTCACCATCATCCTGGTTCACCAATCCTTCTGCCTTGCCCGCCATTGCTGCGCATCCATCTACATGCAACTGATAAAGGTTCCTCACTCGAACCCCTATCTTCTGGGTCTCACCAGTTGTCTTGCTGCACAGGAAAGCCTTTCCCTCACTGAAAACAACATCATACCCCTTGTCTTCTAACATCACCACTGAGATGAGATTCTTCGTCAATCCTGGAACATGCATGACTTCCTTCAATACGAAGGGTTTACCAGACTCCCTCTCAAAGGAAATGGTACCGATACCGGTCACACTGTATCTACCATCATCGCCCATCTCGATGTGCACTCCAAGATCTTTGTCCTCCAGATCAAAGAACAAATCTCTATCTCCTATCATGTGAAAAGACGCACCACTGTCCAAGAACCACACTGATCCCATCACACTTGAAACCAAGCATACGATCAATGAAAAATCAAGCTCAAACTGTGAGGCTAGAGCCTCTCCTGCTGAAGATCCAGCGGCCCGCTTGTTCTTCTTCTTCTGCGGACAATTAGTGGCATAGTGTCCATGCTGGTGATAGTGAAAACACTTCACCTTGGACATATCCTGCTTCTTGCCTTTCGTACCAGACTGAGAAGCTTTCTTGCTCTTCCCATTCTTTGCTTTGGCAGCCAAAGAAAAATTCTCTTCATCAGCGCCCTTTGACGAAGATCTCTCCCTGGTACTTCGCCTGATCTCCTCCTGCACAAGGTCTGACTATAGTCTTTCCCATTCTGGCAATTTCTCGCGACCATTGACAGAGTCCTGATAGGAATGCCAACTCTTCGGAAGACCAAGGAGAGCCAAGCTCACCAAGTCCTCATCATCGACAGTAACCCCCACACTTCCCAGCTCATCTCGACTCTGAGTGAACTTCGTGAGATACTTGGGAATACTGTCACCCTTCTCGTATTTGATGTTTCTGAGTTTATCTTTGAGCGCCAGCTTCCTATGATCATTCTTGCTTTGGAATAATTCTGTTAATGATTTCCACATAAAATATGGAGTAGCCTTTCCATGGAGGCTGGACACAATGTGATCCTTCACGCCCTCCAACAGAATCCTTCGACATTTTGCAGTCTTCTTTTGCCAAACTTCTGCCTCAGCAGCATCAGTAGGCTTTGGGATATCCGTATCTATGAACTCCTTCAGCCCGTTATCATCCAATACTGCCTCCATCCTGTCCTTCCATGCAATATAGTTTGAGCTGCCCTCAAGAGCATACTCCAATCTCAATCCGTTGAAAGACATTGTTGTGTTGTCACCAAGAAAACACTGCTGCAAATTCAAATTCCACCAGCAACCAACTCAACCGCCTCGGATCTAAGATTCGTGAGAACACAATATTTCTCGTACAGACATTGACTGTATGGGCATTCACCGGATATCTCACCTTCCAAAGGAAGGATGAATCCAGAGGCTACCTGGCCTGATTACAGACTCTGCCTAAAGAAATAGATGTAAACACTTCCTGAATAGTAGATCTAATGATCAATAGCTCTGATACCATGTAGAAACTTTTTCTACAATTATCTAGCTCGCTCTGATACCATGTAGAAATTTTGAATAATTTAACACATATTCAACAGAGATTATCCTGATCATGTACTATTGCGGAATACATACACAATACATAAGCTCCTCTACATTGATCATCAATATAGCAGCATCAATAACAATAAAACATCAAGAGCATTCACACATTAACACAGTGTGTAACCCGGGGAAAGCATCTCGCTAAAAACCCCACACTATCTATATATTAATGATTGAGATCATGTAACATTACAAAGTACAATTCTTATCACAAGCAATCAAGTACCAGCTCCACCTGTTACACACAATACACCTAAGATCTGATCTCCAAATCTATTCCACTGCTTGCCTGCCTCCACTGCTCAATACCTGCTCAAGAATGAATGAGAATGGTCTACCAAACTCGTATTTCACCTCCAAAGAATCACTCACAATGTGTAAGACGTGAGCAGAAGCTACAAACTGGGCAAATACATGAGCGAACTCATTGGCATACTCAATCCCTTTATTGTGCAAGATCTGATGCACAACTATAGTCACAACTGATAGCAATCTGATTCTCTAACACTTGTCCCTGCTGAACTGAACATGCACTGACATGCAACTGAGTTAACTGATGTATTCTATAGTTGTATTATGAGTTAATAATTAGTTTAACAACTCATCATTAGTCTATTTGCAGTTAGACTAACTACAACTAGTTTAACCAAGTCAAACTAAACACAACTCCATCAACTCCACAATCAACTCTACCAAACTCAACTGATTGAGTTCTAACTGAAGTCATGCATGAAACAACTCAACTGACTCATAAGAAAAGCGTACTTCCTTCTGACAACTGCATGGGTCACATATGTAGCTCAAACTGAAGTGCTCCAAGAGAATAAGATCAAGTTTATAGTCCAAATATTATTATGAGACAATAATATTTGACTTTTCTATTTTTGACATCCAGTCTAAAAATAGACTTTGATCACCCACACTGTGGTCACCCACACTTTGGTCACCCACATTGTGATCACTCACACTGTGATCACTCACACTGTGGCCATCCACACTGTGATAAAAAATAGAACTTGCGCCATAATTTGCCTGTGGGCCCACTTAGTGAAGGTGACTCTTTTCACTAAGCTCCATCATCTTGTTGCAATCTCAACACTCCCTCTCGACAAGATATGGATTATCAACAACCCCTATCCTGCCTCGGTGGTACTCGAATTTGCTCCTGGTGAGAGCCTTCGTCAGAATATCAGTATCCTGATCCTCCGTTGGAATGTATGAAAGCAACATGATCCTGCGCTGCACACAATCTCTGATATGATGGTACCTGATGTCAATATGCTTAGATCTATCATGAAATACCAGATTAGCAGAGAGTTTAATGCAACTTTGGTTATCACAGTAAATCACAGTAGGATCCAAGTGAGAACCAAACAAACCAACCAGGATCTTCCTCATCCATATAGCCTCGCATGCAGCCAAACTTGCTGCCATATACTCGGCCTCCACTGAACTGAGTACCACGGATCTCTACTTCCTACTGTACCAAGAAACTGCTATCGATCCAATACTGAAGACCCCTCCTGATGCGCTCTTTCTGTCCATTGGGCTCCCTGCCCAATCTGCATCCGTGAAGCCACATAGCTTGACCTCATCCTCCGGTCTGTACCAAAAACCATATCCCGATGTGCCTCTCAAGTAGCGCAATACATGCTTGCCCGCCTTCCAGAAGAGCTTGGTAGGCTTAACCATAGCTTGTGAAAGTTGGTTAACTGCATAGCATATATCAGGTCGTGTATTGACCAAATACATCAACGACCCCACCAACTGTCGATAAACAGTGGCATCCACTTCTTCTCCCGAAGTGGCATCCTCCTTCCTCCAACCTCCAGGAAGAGGAGTATCAATAGGCTTGCAGCCATGCATGTTGAACTTCTCCAGTATCTCTCGAGCATACTTGCCCTAAGAAACAAACAGTCCACCACTGCCCTGCCATATTTCCAATCCTAGGAAATAGTGAAGGAGGCCCAAGTCCTTCATCTCAAACTCTGTAGAAAGATCCTTCTTGCATGACAGTATCAACAGCTCATCACCCGTTAGAGTCAAATCATCAACATACAGTACAATGATAAGCAACTTACCCTCCACCACAATCTGGTATAGGTTAGGATCCGCCTCGCTCTTGGAGAATCCAAGTCCTGTGAAAAAGTTGTCTATCCATGTGTACCAAGCACGTGGTGCTTGCTTCAACCCATACAGCGCTCTCTTGAGCCTACACACATGTGACTCGCTGTTGAAGATCTCAAAGCCTTCGGGTTGCTCAATGTACACCTCCTCCTCAATGACTCCATTGAGGAGTGCAGTCTTCACATCCATCTGATGAATGTGCCATCCCATCTGCGTTGAGAGAGCAAGAATCGTCCGTATGGAAGAATACCTTGTGATAGGTGCAAAGGTATCCTCATAATCAATCCCCTCTATCTGTGAAAAGCCTCGGGCAACAAATCTTGCCTTGTACTTCTCTACACTCCCGTCAGCTGCCTGCTTGACCATGTAGATCCATCTCGAACCCACCACTGATTTCCCTTCCGGTCTAGGAACAATCTCCCATGCACTATTTCTGACAATAGAATCATACTCTTCCACAATGGCGTCTACCCATGCAGGATCCTCCACAGCTTCCTCAAAAGAGGATGGCTCAGTCACAACACACTTGCTCATCAGAGCCATGTATCTAGTGTACCGATCAGGTGACTGTTTCTGCCTGTGTTGGGCTGTAGGTGGTCCTACAAATTTCTCTGCATCTTGAGCCAGTCGTTCAACTTCTGTCAAGCGCTTTCGCCCTCTGATGGTTGGCGCTGCATGAGTGGTCTCTTCCACTCCATGAACTTCGTCCTGTGGCTTATCCACGTCCTGAAGCTCATCCTTAGGAACTAATAGCTCCTCATCTGCATGCAAGTGTATCTCCCTCTCAAGCGAACACTTCATGGCTTTCTCCTCCTGAAATTTTATATCTCGTCGCACAACAGTTTTACCACTGTCTGGCAAATACACACGATAGTTGTGGGGTGTATCAGTGTACCCCACAAATATCCCAACCTCTGCGGTCAGCTCCAACTTCTTCCTGGCATCCTTCGTCACATGCATGTAAACGTTAGCACCAAAAATCCTCAAATGAGAAAGATCAGGCTTCTTACCAAAATAAGTCTCCTCAGGTGTACTCATGCCAAGTATCCTATGAGGACAACGGTTCTACACATAAACTGTTGTATTGCATGCTTCCGCCCACAAGTGAAGGAGTAGGCCCTGATCATGCAACATTGCCCGTGCAACACCCACAATCGTTCTATTCTTCCGCTCAGCTACCCCATTCTACTGTGGGTTATGGGGAGCTATGAGCTCTCTTCGAATCCCTTCTGCCTTGCAGAAATCCTTGAACTCGTCCGAGATGTATTCACCACCATTATCGCTCCTAAGAGCCTTCACCTTCTTCCCCGACTCCTTCTCAACCAGTGCTTTGAATTCACAGAACTTTGAATATGTCTCGCTCTTCTTCTGCATGAAGAAGATCCAGCACTTACGAGAGAAATCATCAACAAAAATCACATAATACCTGTGATTTGCTATCGAAGCAACTGAGAAAGGTCCACACACGTCTGTGTGAATTATCTCAAGGATCGTCGTGGCGCGACTATCCTTCTCGTGAAAGGTGGCTTTCACAAACTTCCCCAAAGTACACCCCTTGCGCTGATCTGACTGCGCAAGTGTGCCTTTAGGAAGCCCTATAGTGATCTGCTGCAGTATCTTCAAGGCTCCATGGTGAAGGTGACCCAATCTCCTGTGCCACAACTCACCATCATCCTGGTTCACCAATCCTTCTGCCTTGCCCGCCATTGCTGCGCATCCATCTACATGCAACTGATAAAGGTTCCTCACTCGAACCCCTATCTTCTGGGTCTCACCAGTTGTCTTGCTGCACAGGAAAGCCTTTCCCTCGCTGAAAACAACATCATACCCCTTGTCTTCTAACATCGCCACTGAGATGAGAATCTTCGTCAATCCTGGAACATGCATGACTTCCTTCAATACGAAGGGTTTACCATAATCCCTCTCAAAGGAAATGGTACCGATACCGGTCGCACTGTATCTACCATCATCGCCCATCTCGATGTGCACTCCAAGATCTTTGTCCTCCAGATCAAAGAACAAATCTCTATCTCCTGTCATGTGAAAAGACGCACCACTGTCCAAGAACCACACTGATCCCATCACACTTGAAACCAAGCATACGATCAATGAAAAATCAAGCTCAAACTGTGAGGCTAGAGCCTCTCCTGCTGAAGATCCAGTGGCCTGCTTGTTCTTCTTCTTCTGCGGACAATTAGTGGCATAGTGTCCGTGCTGGTGACAGTGAAAACACTTCACCTTGGACATATCCTGCTTCTTGCCTTTCGCACCAGACTTAGAAGCTTTCTTGCTCTTCCCATTCTTTGCTTTGGCAGCCAAAGCAAAATTCTCTTCATCAGCGCCCTTTGACGAAGATCTCTCCCTGGTACTCCGCCTGATCTCCTCCTGCACAAGGTCTGACTATAGTCTTTCCCATCCTGGCAATTTCTCCCGACCATTGACAGAGTCCTGATAGGAATGCCAACTCTTCGGAAGACCAAGGAGAGCCAAGCTCACCAAGTCCTCATCATCGACAGTAACCCCCACACTTCCCAGCTCATCTCGACTCTGAGTGAACTTCGTGAGATACTTGGGAATACTGTCACCCTTCTCGCATTTGATGTTTCTGAGTTTATCTTTGAGCGCCAGCTTCCTCTGATCATTCTTGCTTTGGAATAATTTTGTTAATGATTTCCACATCAAATATGGAGTAGCCTTTCCATGGAGGCTGGACACAATGTGATCCTTCACGCCCTCCAACAGAATCCTTCGACATTTTGCGGTCTTCTTTTGCCAAACTTCTGCCTCAGCAGCATCAGTAGGCTTTGGGATATCCATATCTATGAACTCCTTCAGCCCGTTATCATCCAATACTGCCTCCATCCTATCCTTCCATGCAATATAGTTTGAGCTGCCCTCAAGAGCATACTCCAATCGCAATCCGTTGAAAGACATTGTTGTGTTGTCACCAAGAAAACACTGCTGCAAATTCGAATTCCACCAGCAACCAACTCAACCGCCTCGGATCTAAGATTCGTGAGAACACAATATTTCTCGTACAGAGATTGACTGTATGGGCATTCACCGGATATCTCACCTTCCAAAGGAAGGATGAATCCAGAGGCTACCTGGCCTGATTACAGACTCTGCCTAAAGAAATAGATGTAAACACTTCCTGAATAGTAGATCTAATGATCAATAGCTCTGATACCATGTAGAAACTTTTTCTACAATTATCTAGCTCTCTCTGATACCATGTAGAAATTTTGAATAATTTAACACATATTCAATAGAGATTATCCTGATCATGTACTATTGCGGAATACATACACAATACATAAGCTCCTCTACATTGATCATCAATATAGCAGCATCAATAACAATAAAACATCAAGAGCATTCACACATTAACACAGTGTGTAACCCGGGGAAAGCATCTCGCTAAAAACCCCACACTATCTATATATTAATGATTGAGATCATGTAACATTACAAAGTACAATTCTTATCACAAGCAATCAAGTACCAGCTCCACCTGTTACACACAATACACCTAAGATCTGATCTCCAAATCTATTCCACTGCTTGCCTGCCTCCACTGCTCAAGAATGAATGAGAATGGTCTACCAAACTCGTATTTCACCTCCAAAGAATCACTCACAATGTGTAAGACGTGAGCAGAAGCTACAAACTGGGCAAATACATGAGCAAACTCATTGGCATACTCAATCCCTTGATTGTGCAAGATCTGATGCACAACTATAGTCACAACTGATAGCAATCTGATTCTCTAACACTTGTCCCTGCTGAACTGAACATGCACTGACATGCAACTGAGTTAACTGATGTATTCTATAGTTGTATTATGAGTTAATAATTAGGTTAACAACTCATCATTAGTCTATTTGCAGTTAGACTAACTACAACTAGTTTAACCAAGTCAAACTAAACACAACTCCATCAACTCCACAATCAACTCCACCAAACTCAACTGATTGAGTTCTAACTGAAGTCATGCATGAAACAACTCAACTGACTCATAAGAAAAGCGTACTTCCTTCTGACAACTGCATGGGTCACATATGTAGCTCAAACTGAAGTGCTCCAAGAGAATAAGATCAAGTTTATAGTCCAAATATTATTATGAGACAATAATATTTGACTTTTCTATTTTTGACATCCAGTCTAAAAATAGACTTTGATCACCCACACTGTGGTCACCCACACTGTGGTCACCCACACTTTGGTCACCCACATTGTGATCACTCACACTGTGGCCATCCACACTGTGATCAAAAATAGAACTTGCGCCATAATTTGCCTGTGGGCCCACTTAGTGAAGGTGACTCTTTTCACTAAGCTCCATCATCTTGTTGCAATCTCAACACTCCCTCTCGACAAGATATGGATTATCAACAACCCCTATCCTGCCTCGGTGGTACTCGAATTTGCTCCTGGTGAGAGCCTTCGTCAGAATATCAGTATCCTGATCCTCCGTTGGAATGTATGAAAGCAACATGATCCTGCGCTGCACACAATCTCTGATATGATGGTACCTGATGTCAATATGCTTAGATCTATCATGAAATACCGGATTAGCCGAGAGTTTAATGAAACTTTGGTTATCACAGTAAATCACAGTAGGATCCAAATGAGAAGCAAACAAACCAACCAGGATCTTCCTCATCCATATAGCCTCGCATGCAGCCAAACTTGCTGCCATATACTCGACCTCCACTGAACTGAGTGCCACGGATCTCTACTTCCTGCTGTACCAAGAAACTGCTATCGATCCAATACTGAAGACCCCTCCTGATGTGCTCTTTCTGTCCATTGGGCTCCCTGCCCAATCTGCATCCGTGAAGCCACATAGCTTGACCTCATCCTCCGGGCTGTACCACAAACCATATCCCGATGTGCCTCTCAAGTAGCGCAATACATGCTTGCCCGCCTTCCAGAAGAGCTTGGTAGGCTTAACCATAGCTTGTGAAAGCTGGTTAACTGCATAGCATATATCAGGTCGTGTATTGACCAAATACATCAACGACCCCACCAACTGTCGATAAACAGTGGCATCCACTTCTTCTCCCGAAGTGGCATCCTCCTTCCTCCAACCTCCGGGAAGAGGAGTATCAATAGGCTTGCAGCCATGCATGTTGAACTTCTCCAGTATCTCTCGAGCATACTTGCCCTGAGAAACAAACAGTCCACCACTGCCCTGCCATATTTCCAATCCTAGGAAATAGTGAAGGAGGCCCAAGTCCTTCATCTCAAACTCTGTAGCAAGATCCTTCTTGCATGACAGTATCAACAGCTCATCACCCGTTAGAGTCAAATCATCAACATACAGTACAATGATAAGCAACTTACCCTCCACCACAATCTGGTATAGGTTAGGATCCGCCTCGCTCTTGGAGAATCCAAGTCCTGTGAAATAGCTGTCTATCCATGTGTACCAAGCACGTGGTGCTTGCTTCAACCCATACAGTGCTCTCTTGAGCCTACACACATGTGACTCGCTGTTGAAGATCTCAAAGCCTTCGGACTACTCAATGTACACCTCCTCCTCAATGACTCCATTGAGGAGTGCAGTCTTCACATCCATCTGATGAATGTGCCATCCCATCTGCGTTGAGAGAGCAAGAATCGTCCGTATGGAAGAATACCTTGTGACAGGTACAAAGGTATCCTCATAATCAATCCCCTCTATCTGTGAAAAGCCTCGGGCAACAAATCTTGCCTTGTACTTCTCCACACTCCCGTCAGCTGCCTGCTTGACCATGTAGATCCATCTCGAACCCACCACTGATTTCCCTTCCGGTCTAGGAACAATCTCCCATGCACTATTTCTGACAATAGAATCATATTCTTCCACCATGGCGTCTACCCATGCAGGATCCTCCACAGCTTCCTCAAAAGAGGATGGCTCAGTCACAACACACTTGCTCATCAGAGCCATGTATCCAGTGTACCGATCAGGTGACTGTTTCTGCCTGTGTTGGGCTGTAGGTGGTCCTACAAATTTCTCTGCATCTTGAGCCAATCGCTCAACTTCTGTCAAGCGCTTTCGCCCTTTGATGGTTGGCGCTGCATGAGTGGTCTCTTCCACTCCATGAACTTCGTCCTGTGGCTTATCCACGTTCTAAAGCTCATCCTTAGGAACTAATAGCTCCTCATCTGCATGCAAGTGTATCTCCCTCTCAAGTGAACACTTCATGGCTTTCTCCTCCAGAAATTTTATATCTCGTCGCACAACAGTTTTACCACTGTCTGGCAAATACACACGATAGTTGTGGGGTGTATCAGTGTACCCCACAAATATCCCAACCTCTGCGGTCAGCTCCAACTTCTTCCTGGCATCCTTCGTCACATGCATGTAAAGGTTAGCACCAAAAATCCTCAAATGAGAAAGATCAGGCTTCTTACCAAAATAAGTCTCCTCAGGTGTACTCATGCCAAGTATCCTATGAGGACAATGGTTCTGCGCATAAACTGTTGTATTGCATGCTTCCGCCCACAAGTGAAGGAGTAGGCCCTGATCATGCAACATTGCCCGTGCAGCACCCACAATCGTTCTATTCTTCCGCTCAGCCACCCCGTTCTACTGTGGGTTATGGGGAGCTATGAGCTCTCTTCGAATCCCTTCTGCCTTGTAGAAATCCTTGAACTCGTCCAAGATGTATTCACCACCATTATCGCTCCTAAGAGCCTTCACCTTCTTCCCCGACTCCTTCTCGACCAGTGCTTTGAATTCACAGAACTTTGAATATGTCTCGCTCTTCTTCTGCATGAAGAAGATCCAGCACTTACGAGAGAAATCATCAACAAAAATCACATAATACCTGTGATTTGCTATCGAAGCAACTGAGAAAGGTCCACACACGTCTGTGTGAATTCTCTCAAGGATCGTTGTGGCGCGACTATCCTTCTCGTGAAAGGTGGCTTTCACAAACTTCCCCAAAGTACACCCCTTGCACTGATCTGACTGCGCAAGTGTGCCTTTAGGAAGCCCTATAGTGATCTGCTGCAGTATCTTCAAGGCTCCATGGTGAAGGTGACCCAATCTCCTGTGCCACAACTCGCCATCATCCCGGCTCACCAATCCTTCTGCCTTGCCCGCCATTGCTGCGCATCCATCTACAAGCAACTGATAAAGGTTCCTCACTCGAACCCCTATCTTCTGGGTCTCACCAGTTGTCTTGCTGCACAGGAAAGCCTTTCCCTCGCTGAAAACAACATCATACCCCTTGTCTTCTAACATCGCCACTGAGATGAGATTCTTCGTCAATCCTGGAACATGCATGACTTCCTTCAATACGAAGGGTTTACCAGACTCCCTCTCAAAGGAAATGGTACCGATACCGGTCGCACTGTATCTACCATCATCGCCCATCTCGATGTGCACTCCAAGATCTTTGTCCTCTAGATCAAAGAACAAATCTCTATCTCCTGTCATGTGAAAAGACGCACCACTATCCAAGAACCACACTGATCCCATCACACTTGAAACCAAGCATACGATCAATGAAAAATCAAGCTCAAACTATGAGGCTAGAGCCTCTCCTGCTGAAGATCCAGCGGCCTGCTTGTTCTTCTTCTTCTGCGGACAATTAGTGGCATAGTGTCCGTGCTGGTGACAGTGAAAACACTTCACCTTGGACATATCCTGCTTCTTGCCTTTCGCACCAGACTGAGAAGCTTTCTTGCTCTTCCCATTCTTTGCTTTGGCAGCCAAAGCAAAATTCTCTTCATCAGCGCCCTTTGACGAAGATCTCTCCCTGGTACTCCGCCTGATCTCCTCCTGCACAAGGTCTGACTATAGTCTTTCCCATCCTGGCAATTTCTCCCGACCATTGACAGAGTCCTGATAGGAATGCCAACTCTTCGGAAGACCAAGGAGAGCCAAGCTCACCAAGTCCTCATCATCGACAGTAACCCCCACACTTCCCAGCTCATCTCGACTCTGAGTGAACTTCGTGAGATACTTGGGAATACTGTCACCCTTCTCGCATTTGATGTTTCTGAGTTTATCTTTGAGCGCCAGCTTCCTCTGATCATTCTTGCTTTGGAATAATTCTGTTAATGATTTCCACATCAAATATGGAGTAGCCTTTCCATGGAGGCTGGACACAATGTGATCCTTCACGCCCTCCAACAGAATCCTTCGACATTTTGCGGTCTTCTTTTGCCAAACTTTTGCCTCAGCAGCATCAGTAGGCTTTGGGATATCCGTATCTATGAACTCCTTCAGCCCATTATCATCCAATACTGCCTCCATCCTGTCCTTCCATGCAATATAGTTTGAGCTGCCCTCAAGAGCATACTCCAATCGCAATCCGTTGAAAGACATTGTTGTGTTGTCACCAAGAAAACACTGCTGCAAATTCGAATTCCACCAGCAACCAACTCAACCGCCTCGGATCTAAGATTCGTGAGAACACAATATTTCTCGTACAGAGATTGACTGTATGGGCATTCACCGGATATCTCACCTTCCAAAGGAAGGATGAATCCAGAGGCTACCTGGCCTGATTACAGACTCTGCCTAAAGAAATAGATGTAAACACTTCCTGAATAGTAGATCTAATGATCAATAGCTCTGATACCATGTAGAAACTTTTTCTACAATTATCTAGCTCGCTCTGATACCATGTAGAAATTTTGAATAATTTAACACATATTCAACAGAGATTATCCTGATCATGTACTATTGCGGAATACATACACAATACATAAGCTCCTCTACATTGATCATCAATATAGCAGCATCAATAACAATAAAACATCAAGAGCATTCACACATTAACACAGTGTGTAACCCGGGGAAAGCATCTCGCTAAAAACCCCACACTATCTATATATTAATGATTGAGACCATGTAACATTACAAAGTACAATGCTTATCACAAGCAATCAAGTACCAGCTCCACCTGTTACACACAATACACCTAAGATCTGATCTCCAAATCTATTCCACTGCTTGCCTGCCTCCACTGCTCAATACCTGCTCAAGAATGAATGAGAATGGTCTACCAAACTCGTATTTCACCTCCAAAGAATCACTCACAATGTGTAAGACGTGAGCAGAAGCTACAAACTGGGCAAATACATGAGCAAACTCATTGGCATACTCAATCCCTTGATTGTGCAAGATCTGATGCACAACTATAGTCACAACTGATAGCAATCTGATTCTCTAACACTTGTCCCTGCTGAACTGAACATGCACTGACATGCAACTGAGTTAACTGATGTATTCTATAGTTGTATTATGAGTTAATAATTAGTTTAACAACTCATCATTAGTCTATTTGCAGTTAGACTAACTACAACTAGTTTAACCAAGTCAAACTGAACACAACTCCATCAACTCGACAATCAACTCCACCAAACTCAACTGATTGAGTTCTAACTGAAGTCATGCATGCAACAACTCAACTGACTCGTAAGAAAAGCGTACTTCCTTCTGACAGCTGCATGGGCCACATCTGTAGCTCAAACTAAAGTGCTCCAAGAGAATAAGATCAAGTTTATAGTCCAAATATTATTATGAGACAATAATATTTGACTTTTCTATTTTTGACAGCCAGTCTAAAAATAGACTTTGATCACCCACACTGTGGTCACCCACACTTTGGTCACCCTCATTTTGATCACTCACACTGTGGTCACTCACACTGTGGTCATCCACACTGTGATCAAAAATAGAACTTGCGCCATAATTTGCCTGCGGGCCCACTTAATGAAGGCGACTATTTTCACTAAGCTCCATCATCTTGTTGCAATCTCAACAGGATACACCAGATACCAATTGTTTATAGATGACTGAAATATTGCATCATCTTTCCCATGCATAGTGGGGGTACAAATTACATCATATGACCAAAATGGATTCATCAAATTACTACAATAGATAGATACAAACTATTACATCATGAGTCTTCATATGACCTTTACATGAAATTTATAACAAAGACCAAACATCTAAATAAGACCATGATAATCATCAACAACTATCATACACAAGGTATGATCTGCTCCATAAGCATCTGTCAACAGCATCTAGACCAGCAACAAAATCATTCACATTATATCATATGTGAAAAACACTATAGCCGTCTCATCAAGATTTGCATGATCCAAGTATCATCACTTTGGGAACATCTGCAGCAATCAACATATGTAAGTATCAACCTATCATCATATAAGTAAGAACTCATTATCATCATGTCTCCAACAATGCAACTTTGAGTAATCATTCATGTATCCAGCACTATGTATCTTGAGCTCAAGATCATTTGTCAAGACTTCTTGATATCATCAATAGCAACAATCCTCATCCACATGAGCGCCAAGAACTATAGGAATCATGCATCATAACTGTATTATATGATCTTTATGCATATGACGATAGCAGCATATGAGTGACTCATCATCAAGTAATGAAGATGTGTATTCAAGCTTTTTACTTCTCCTTATCCTTATGAAGATCACCATGTAAGCACCATATATGCATCATCAGAGAATCAACCACAAATTTGATCTGAACATTAACTATGTAACCTCAAAAATCATATGAGATTTTGTCATGGATAACTCATAAACATATCATAGCAAGATATATCATTTAGCCATATAAGCATCATTACCAAGGACTACTAACCATAATGCCAACAATGCAGTATTAAAAGCATATGCTCCCCCTGAACCTATGCCATATGTTCACTGTCAAATCTGATCATGCATATATCAGCAAGAAGTATCAAGGCATCATCATCATTAATTTAGGATCAAAACACTTTTAAAACATCTTACAAGTATCAAGACATTTCCACACATCATCAGCAGATTGTAACCATTATCAAACAGAGCGAATAATGGAATGAATCATGTTAGACCCTTTTCCCTGAGTTTGTCCCACTGCTTTTCCTCAAACTAACATATACACGACTGTGCAATGTCTAACTCACGTATATACTTGACTTCCCTTTAAGAAATTTTTGTATGAGATTTAGGATACTGAAGTTTCATACTTTCAGCTCCTTATGAGTTTGTTATGTCTGTACATTGTGCTATGCCATATTTTTCTTACTGTACTTCCTCCTTCTTCCATATATTCAAGTGTGATGATGTTTTCTCCATTTGGTATGGTGCCCATACTTTGTTCCTGGAATCCTTTGCTATATGTCCAAGCTTTTTATATGCATAACATCTTACATGTTTCATATTCCTTTTGTAGCAATCAACAACTTTGTAACCAAACATATTGCAAGAAAAACAATAACCCTTAAAGTACCTGGAACGTGATGATCTTTCTGTGTGATGGTCTTGAACCATTCTTCTTATGCATCTGGCTGCAACATGTCCAAGATTATGACATACATAACATTCAACATTATTCATTGGAGTAGTAAAAGAATTTCTTTGAAGAATTTCTTTCCTTGGCTGTTGATAGGGTTTTCCTCTCATCTCCTTGTTGATTATTTTAGATTTTTCATTAGAGTTCCTTGCCTCTCCTTGTGAGATGTATTCATCTTCAATAGATTCATAAAAACCAAGGCCAGTTTTAATAGCAGGAGACCTTTGACTACTAAGAATATCATCCAAGATCTTAGTACTATCTTGAAATCGTAAGAGCTTATCCTTTTCTTCTAAGTTATCTTTAAGAATATTTACCTCAACCTTATGTTGCTCCTCCTTCTCATGATACTGCTTCTTCATGTTTTCTTCAACTTTTCTTCCTTCTTCCAACTGATGTCTTAGTTCAAGAACTTCGTTTTCTTTCTTTTCAAGAGCTTGGAGTAGTTCTTTATTCTGCTTATTTCATTCTTCAAGATCTTCTTTTAGCGAGAGGATCGTAGCTTCAAGACTTTCATAGTAACTAGATCTATCTATGAGTTTCTTGATTGTTGTGCTCCTTTCATTGACTTCATTTCTTAATGATGTCACTTCATCTTGCAACTTTTGACATTGATCTTCCTTGTCCTTAAATAATTTCCTTACCTTGTTTCCTTCCTCTAGTTGAGCTTTTAGTTTGGTAGCTTCTTCTTTGAAGGCACATTCCATTTTGTTCAACAGATCTTGTTGATCTCTAATTTTGTCTGTAAGCCTTTTAAATTCTCCCTCTATTTGATATCTTTCTTTCTCACCCATAAGAGCAAATTCAGTTGTTTCACTATCACTTTCATCATCTTCAAATGGATAGATGAGTGTATCACCAGAGGATAACAAATTCATAACTGATAGTTCTTTTGCTTGTTCATCATCATTTTGAAGTGATTTTGAATCTAAAGTGCTTCTTCCACATATTCCCCAATCGATTCTCCCACTGTCATAGTTCTTCTGAGATGTCTTCTTCTTCTTAGGCGCTTTCTTCTTAAGCTTCTTTCCCATTGTTCTACGGATCTCCTTCAAGCGATCAAGCTTCTACCAAAGGAGCTGCTTTGATACCAATTGTTGGAAATAATACTAAGAGGGGGGTGAATCAGTGTTATCAAATCAATATAAATTTTTCATTTCCATATTAAGATTCATATACGCTACTTTAGTTAAGGCAAACCGTGTGTATACACAACTGTGTGTAATGCAACAAGTGTATATCTAGTAGACTTAAGATTCAGTTAGTTGATCCTTAATGAGTGCATCAGAACATTATTAACCATATGAATAATAAACAGGGGCAGTAAAATAGAACAGATCATCACACACAAGAAGCACACATGAACACCATGATGTAAGGTGGAAACCCAATGTGGGTGAAAACCACCTGCTGCAAGTCATCTCAATCTTCTTTTTAATAAGAAACTTCTTTTACAATGGTTCTGTACTGGTGCAATCTTATACCAGTACGTAGGCTTCTACCTGTAGAAGGCTACAACCTTCTCTCGTTCTCCAGACTCTCCTGGAAGGGAGCTACAACCCCCTTAGCTCTTGTACTAGCCGATCCATTTACTAGTACGTAGGTGTCGGCCTACTAAAATGCTCCAACCTTTACTCGTTTTCTAGCTGCTACTGGAAGGGAGCTATCACCCCCTTAGCTCTTGTACTAGCTGATGTACTAGTACATAGGTGCTGACCTACAGAAGGCTACAACCTTCTCTTTCTTCCTCCAGGTACCATGTTTCATAAATTTTCAGACTGGATACTCCTGAAGCACAATGCCATAATCTGAAGGCCAAGTTTCATCCAATTTTCATACTGGACCCATCAATATCATTGAGGCACACAATCAATCAACACTAGCATCATCAATCTCTGAATCATTGAAACCCTGTCAACAAACTGCAGTCACCAGAACACAGAGCAAAACACAGACTCTGCAACAATCGCTCAGATCTAACTGTATCATCAAAATCATGCATCAGAGTGCATACGCTACTTGGAAGTGCCGAACCAGCGTGTATACGCAACTTCACCAAAGCGAACCAGCGTATATGTCATTAATTACTTACTTATAACTTCGCTACACTTCCTGACTTCAAACGTACCCAGATCATTACATATACAAAGATAATGTGTATGTTAGCAACCAGATATAGTTCATTAGATCACATAAAGATAAGTCATTCTGATCCTGATCCATTATAGATCTCATCCATCAATACTAAAGCTAAACATAATCAACCAATCTGAATATGCAGAATACTGACACCAGTAAACAGTCGTCGGATCTCATCAACAACCAGAACCACCTGTAACTTCAAACATCATAGATTATATGGTATATGCTACTTAGATGTATCTAACCTGCGTATGTACACGCTTTTATCATAGTCAACTAGCGTATACATCTGTAAATATTCATTCATGATTTGCAGTTATTCCAATCTTGATTTATACCCATATCATAACATTTATAGAACATTACATGTGTCAGTATACAGATCTAGACTAAATAAGATCAAACCATATAGAGATGATTCATTCCAAGCCATTAGATCCTGATTTATCCTTAGATCTTGTTCTCCATCAACTGTTGAGATTCCTCCTTATCTTAGATCAAGAAAAGCATCATGAACCCATAACCTGCATACTGAATCTCATACTTCATCAGATATTCAAGACTTTCTCAATACATTTGCCTAATGATCTTCTTCTCCTTTTATAGTCTTAGGCCTTACTCAATACCATGGTCCAAAACCATTGAGAACCAATACTAGGGATCCAATACTTCGGACACAATACAAAGGACCAAAACCATAGGTCTAACTACCACGGACCCAAAAATAAGCTTTCCCACATGTATGCGCTTTTCTGTGCATGAAAGTCCGTGCATACGCATACGCGACTTTTGATCAGCAATCCCGCGTGTATACGCGCCTTTGTATATAGTGAACCTGCGTGTATACCCTACTTGGTATATAGCGAATCTACGTATATACGCGACTTGGTACATAGTGAACCTGCGTATATACTCTTCTTTCTTCATTCTTTGTAGTCTAATCATCAACACTTTGCTACTGACCTGCTGCACTATTATCTGTCATCTGTGTGAGATGCCATCAAGAACAACACTTGTACCATAATGCCAACATTGGCAGCATTGACCCAAAACCAAAGTTATGGATGGTGTGATAGACCATAGGTATGATAACCATCAAGAAGATAACCCAACCCAAATAGTCACGGAGATGAAGTGAAAGTGTCATGTTCAAGACTGACTTGCTACCATAATGTGATTTATCCCTTTTCCCATTTTCCCCAACAATTGTTGACCAGTACCTCTTTATTTTTTTTAACAAGCTTGAGGAGGATAACATATGCTTGTAGTATAAGTCCACCCTTCAGGTGAATCCATCCCCCTGTGATGTTTTAATGAGTCTAGCGAAGGTGAAACTCGGTCTTGTCATGATGGACAAGTTTGTCGCTATTTGATGTTTTAACGAGTTTAACGACAATGAGAACTCAGTCCTTTTCATGTTTACAGAGTTTGAGAAGGGACAAAAAGAAAACTCTGCAAGTTATTTTTCATAAATTCGTCTCTCAAGTCTGAAAAAGCGTAAAATAATACAAGAGATAACCTATTGATCATGTCCGATCAATGTATTCCTTTTTCGTAAGTAATCTATCTCAGTCGGAAAAAGGGTTCAACTTATACTGATTAGATGTCATTTCCAATCCATTAACGAGCTAAAAAGGACAAGCGCTCGACAATCTTTACATATTTCATGAGTCTGAAAAGAGCTTAAAGAGGACTCCAAGGGGGCTCCTTTTTCGATGTTTAAAAAAGCTCGAAAAAGAGATAAAAGTATGCTCTGTGGTCAAAAGTACAATTCATAATCATGCATGTCAAATTCATTGTATCAGTTGTAAACATGCTCAAAGAACCATGAGATAGATTAAGTGTACCTGTTTCATTGGTAAAAATAAGTAAAAACTATAGTTTATTCATTTAATGAACATGAAATAACCATAAAACAAGAATTTACCAAGTCATTTTCACCATTTGATATTTACCACTCAGTTTTGTGCTCTAAACCAGTTTTTACCTCAAACTTCAGCAGTTTATTACAAGAGATTCTGTAGATCATTTTTCGCACCGTCAAGACTAGGTTGGAGATCTACCTTTTCTCTTCCATTTAAGTTCATTCTTTTGCAGTTTTAAGCAAGTTTTTTAGGGTTTTGGGGTCCCTAGGGAAAATATACCTCGCCCTGGGATCAGCACAACCTAACACATCGAAAATTGCACTGTAGTGCACCCAAGAAGAAGGGTACCTACTCTTTAGCGCACTTTCTCAAGGCCTGGGCAGCACTGGGTGCAGTTGAGAAATTTGTTTCTCCTGTTTTACCCAAAAATACTCCATTTTTTTTGCATGAAATGGATCCTGACTAAGCTTATGGTTTGATTTCAATATTTGATTGGATCAGAATGGTCATTACTTGGCGTGAAATAGAACATGAAGAATAGGATATTGTTGCCCTAAATGATCCGAGTACTATTGAGGCCCTCAGAGACTGTGGGTTACTCAAATACTTCAGGTTGTCTAGGATGAGGCAACAATTAGAACTATTGCAGTTCTTAGTTCATTCATGGGATCCAGCGAATCAATATTTTCACATAGGGGCAAAGTGCTTCCTGTATTTATCGATGATGTTTACTTCCTTACATGATTGTTGAGATGTAGTGCTCCCATATCTCTTTTAGTTTCTACCCATGGGGATGAATCAGCAAGGGACTACATTCGACAATTTTCTTGGCCAAGAACACAACCTAGCAAAGATGGGTAGATAAACATCAGGGATGTTCGTGATTTTCCCTTGCGAACAATCCTTTTCAATATCTCAAAGTTGATGGTTAGTACGACACTTCATATGACGAATAGATCATACATGCACTTTGCGCTTGAGTGCCTTGAGCCAACTATATTCAACTAGTGTGAGGCAGTTCTCTCTTCGATGAAACAGAACTAACCAAAGTAAAGAGTGGTAAGATGAATAATTTTAGCTATGGTTTGATCTTAATTACCTTTACCTTAGAGATAATTCCATTGATGCAACCTCAGCATGTGTCACTGAGTTTGACTGGTCCTAGAGATCCACGGATGCGGAGATGGGTTGAGTTTATGGCTCGACATGATGGTCAATCATCAATCTCATTTCCTCCTGCATTCTTCAGTTTTCTCAGTCAACAACACATTGTCATTGAGGAGCATCCATATGTGGGGATGGACTTTCATGGAGATCTAGATTTGAGGTTACCAGTGGGTGCTCAATGGGGTGCTATAGGTAAATTGTTTTGACCAAGTGTTTTTAATTTTTTAAGTTTCTACATGTTTTTGTGTTTTTGATGTTTCCAAGACTAAACTAAAAATGTTATCATGCATGAATATGTTGGCACTGTTTGACTAATGTGTCATCAACAGGAGGCAAGTGAACCAGCGTGGAGAAATGTCGGAAGAGCAGTTCTCTAGGATTTTGATTTGACTGACACACTGGCAGAGTTATAGTATCATATAGAGGGGTTAACCCTCAGTATTCTAGATGTCCCGATCGAGGAGTTATCAATGAGGCTGCAAAACCATACTATTGGTGTACCTAGCCATTGGATGAGGCTATTGCGCATGATAGCTCAGGCTGTGACCTGTTATCATGAGCATCATTAGATCTACTTAGGTTGTTTTTCTATATGCATTTTGAGTTTTGAGGTCAGATGACCAACATGTCTTGGACACAAATTTTGTAAAAACTTTAAACATCTATCTATTTTACTTTCAACGTTTTTATATGGTTATATGCAAGCCTATTCAACTATTGATATCAATTGAAAATTTACTTTTTACATGTTTCGTAAATGTCTATTTAACACATGGTTTTCTAAAGAATCAGTCAATGTGCTAAAGTTCCTAGAAATGTGTTTATCTTGCATGTAATCAAAATGTCTTTCCAAGAGACGAACTCTAAGGAACATACAGTAAATAGTTGGATTTTGAATGGTAGAAACATTTGTAAGTTTTAGTACGACAAGTTGTGAGTCTTGCCTAATGATGATTTGGAAAATGCCAATCAAAATGGCATCATATGGGAGTTTGATCAATGTGTTATACTCAGCGATATTGTTTGTAGAATGACCAATACAAATCCCTTGAAAATTCACTAACTCGCCACTTGGAGTGAATATGGCCCATGTTGCAGAAGATAGGTTCTGCGTACTACGACTAGCACCATCAGCATAACCAACAAAGGGTTCTAAAGATTCTTGTTGGGTGTGGAGCATGATTATTTAGAGGTCTTTGCTTCAGCTGGATGTATACCCCAGGAAGTTTGTACACCCCTCAACGTGGGGGGGTGTGAGGGGGGGACTTCTCCCCCTCATGGGGCTTTGGGGGGGCCCATCTCCCCCGGCTGAGGGGTCCAGGAGCCAGCAGTCCCCCAGCGGGGGTTTCGAGGGCAGCACCCCCGAAGCTAAAAATAGATGTAAAATTGCCTTGTAAAAGTATAGTAATTTCTAGTCAATCTGGGTCGTTCATTAGGCAGATGATCTAATGGTAGAACTTATGTTTAGTTTAGGTTTTTTTCCCTAGAAGGCAACCCCTCTCTTTGTATGAGGGAATTGTATTGAGGCTATATAATAGATGTGTATTCTCCAAGCGAGAAATAGAGAGGTGAGACTGTGAGAAAAAAACAAAGGATATTACAACGGATCTACAGTAGGTTGTGTCACTTCATTTTGTTGGATAATAGAAAGGAAGGACTGGCTGTTTGGGGTGGATGTAGCCTAAACTGGGTGAACCACGTATATCTGTGTCTCTTTGGTTTTATGCATTTTCTGTGTTTATATTTATGCAATATTTTATGTGTTCCATTGCTCTGTAATATATAATTTTCTAACAACTGGTATCAGACCCGAAGGTCTATTTGGCAGATAAACTCGCAGGAAAGAAGGGTTCCTCATTCGAGTGGGAGAAATGGTGAAATATGGTAAGTTTAGGGTCGCGAAATTTAACGGACAAAACTTCTCACTGTGGAAGATGCAGATGGAAGATTATCTGTATCATAAATATCTGTACCTACCATTGGGCAGAAAAACAAATATACCGACAGGTATGACAGATGAAGAATGGAACCTTCTCGATAGAAAGGCACTTGGAACAGTATGCTTGTGCCTCGCAGCGTCGGTCGCCTTCAACATTTAGAAAGAAACAACGACAGAGGGTTTGATTAATGTGTTGGTGAAACTATATGAAAAACACTCGGCCTCAAACAAGGTATTTCTTATGATATAGTTATTTAATATGAAGATGTCGAAAGGTGGATCTGTTGCAGACCATTTAAATGATTTTAATACTATTACAAGTCAGTTAAGTTCTGTAGGGGTAAACTTTGATGATGAAGTTAGAGCTCTATTATTCTTATGCTCATTGACAGAAAGCTGGAATGGTTTACTAATGGCCATTAGTAACTTTGTTTCTAGATCTAGTACTTTAAAGTTTGATGATGTTGTCGGTGCTATCCTTAGCAAGGAAATGCGACGGAAAAGCTCTGGTGAGACATCGGGTAATGCTTTAAGTGCAGAGTCTAGGGGAAGAAAAATGGAAAGAGGAAAGAGCTCAGGATATCACAGTAAATCAAGGAAAGGCAGATCCAAGTCCAGATTGGGGATAGTGTGCTGGAAATGCGAAAGAAAGAACACCTAAAGAAAGACTGTAGATCTCGGAAGGGAAAAGAAGGAGATGCACAGCAAGAAAACAATCATGAAGCAAATGTGACAGGTGAGGTGTTACTAGATGCTTTGATTCTTTCTTTCAAAAATATTACTGATTCCTAGGTGGTAGATTCAAGGGCCTCATTCCATGCCACAACTGATAAGAAATATTTTCATGACTATATTCAAGGAGATTTTGGACAAATCCATTTGGGTGATGAAAAACCCTGTAAACTTGTTGGAATGGGTAAGGTTCTTCTAAAACAGCAGAATGGAAACCAATGGCTACTAAAGGAGGTAAGGCATGTTCCAGATCTGAAGAAAAATCTGATTTCAACAAGGTAGTTATGCAGTCAAGGTTATGTGACAACTTTCACAGATAAAGCTTGGAAGGTCACAAAAAGAGCCCTAGTAATAGCAAAAGGCAAAAAGGTTGGTACATTGTATTTATGCAATGGTATTTATAACTCTGTTAATGCTTTAACTTCCAAAGGAGCAGATGCAGCATTATGGCATCATAGGCTCGGACACATGAGTGAGAAGCGGATGAATATTCTTCACTCAAGGAATTTGTTGCCGGGTTTGAAGAATATTGATTTAGACTTTTGTGAGAATTGCATTTATGGAAAATAGAAGAGAGTCAAATTTCTAATAGTTGGGAAAGAAAAGAAGAGCGAAACATTAGAGCTTGTGCATACAAATGTATGGGGACCTGCTCAGGTATCATCTCTCGATGGCTCTCATTATTATGTTACTTTTATTGATGATGCAACTAGAAAAAAATGGATTTATTGTATTAAGAATAAATCTGATGTATTTCATATTTTCAAGAAATGGAAAGCTTTGGTTGAGATTGAGACAGGAAAGAAATTGAAGTGTCTCAGATCAGACAATGTAGATGAATATTGCAACAAAGAGTTTGATAGGTACTGTTCAAAGATTGGAATTCGCAGAGAGAAGTCAGTTCCAAGAACACCACAAGAAAATGGTGTGTCAGAAAGGATAAACATAACAATCATGGAGCGTGCAAGGAGCATGAGATTGCATGCAGGATTCCCTTTACGATTTTTGGCAGATGCTGTAGATACTTTTGTTTATCTAATAAACAGAGGGCCTTCAAGTTCCTTGGATGGTGGTGTTCCAGAGGAAGCATGGACAGGTAAAAAGGTAAACTACTCTTTATTAAAGCCTTTTGGTTGTGAGGTCTTTGTGCATATTAATAAAGAAAATAGAACAAATCTTGAGGCAAAATCAAAGAAATGTACCTTTATTGGATATGGTGTTAATGATTTTGGTTATCGCTTATATGATTATGAAAATCATAAAATAATTAGGAGCAGAGATGTAATATTCAATGGAAAGGTCTTGTATAAGAATCAGTTGCAAGTAAAGAAACAGGAAAAAGAAAACAAGGAATACATAGTTCTTGATGAGATCACTTAAAAAGTAAAGGTGCCTGAAAATAATAATAATCAACAACCACAACAACAACAACCACCACAATAGAAACAGGCACCCCAAACACCTGAAAGTGGTGTTAGAAGATCTACCAGGATAAGTATACCCCCTGAATGATACTCTCCTTCATTATATTATTTATTGTTGACTGATTCTGGTGAACCCGAATGTTATGAAGAAGCAATGCAGGTTGAAAGCAGGAAGAAGTGGGAGGTAGCCATGGAAGAAGAGATGGACTCCTTAATGCATAACCAGACTTGGGACTTAGTCAAGTTGCCTACAGGAAAAACTACATTGAAGAATAAATGGGTTTATAGGCTAAAGGAAGAAGATGGAGGAAAACAAAGGTACAAAGCTATACTTTTGGTGAAGGGGTTTGCACAGAAGAAAGGTATTGATTTTGATGAAATATTTTCTCCAGTTGTTAAAATGACTTCAATCAGAACTATTTTAAGTCTAGTAGCAGTTGAAGATTTGCATCTTGAGCAGTTAGATGTAAAGACAACCTTTCTCCATGGGGATTTGGAGGAAGAGATATATATGTAGTAGCCACAAGGATATGAGGTAAAAGGGAGGGAGAAAATAGTGTGCAGGTTGAAGAAGAGCTTGTATGGCTTAAAATAGGCCCTAAGGCATTGGTATCTAAAATTTGACAAGTTTATGTCTGAACAAGGTTATACTAGATGTCACTTTGATCATTGTGTTTATATGAAAAAGCAAAAAGATGGCAGCTATATTATATTGTTATTGTATGTAGATGACATGCTTGTTGTTGGGCCTAACATGCAGGAAATAAATGTGCTTAAAAGAAAATTGGAAAATTCATTTGCAATGAAGGATTTGGGAGCTGCAAAACAAATCCTTGGTATGAGAATAACTAGAGACAGAAAAAATCGCAAATTAACATTTTCTCAGAATGAGTACATACAAAAGGTGTTGAAAATATTTAATATGCACAATGCAAAACTAGTTAGTACACCTTTTGCTAGCCATTTCACACTTAGTAAGGAAATGTGCCCAAAGACCCAAGAAGACATGGATTATATGTCTAAAGTTCCATACGCATCAGCAGTTGGAAGCTTAATGTATGTAATGGTCTGCACAAGGCTTGATATTGCACATGCAGTGGGAGTTGTAAGAAGGTACATGAGCAATCCAGGAAAGGAACATTGGATGGCAGTGAAATGGATTCTCAAATATTTGAAAGGTACCACAAATCAAGCATTATGCTTTGGTGGTTCAAACATTTCTCTACAGGGATATGTTGATGCAGATATGGCGGGTGACAGAGATAATAGGAGGAGCACTACAGGATATGTATTTATTGTAGGTGGAACAGCTGTTTAATCCAAAGTGTTGTTGCACTTTCAACAACAGAAGCAGAGTATGTTGCTGCTACAGAGGCTAGTAAGGAAATGATTTGGTTATAAAGGTTTATGGGTGAATTGGGTAAGGAGCATGATATGGGCACGTTATACAGTGATAGCCAAAGTGCCATTCATCTTGCAAAGAACTCAGCATTTCATTCTAGGACTAAACACATATAGATCAAGTACCATTTCATACGATCAGTGTTGGAAGATGGAGAGTTGAAGCTAGAAAAGATACACACTAGCCAGAATCCTGCAGATATGCTAACAAAAGTTGTAACCAGGGAGAAACTGAGAATATGCTCAGTTGTAATTGGTCTTCAAGGATGACGATGAAGATGAGAAATAGCCAGGTCCAAAGAGGAGTCATTGTCTAGCAAATGAAGTACCGGTGGAGTTTCTACAATCATTCTCCAAGTGGGAGATTGTTGGGTGTGGAGCATGATTATTTAGAGGTATTTGTTTCAGCTGGATGTATACCCCAGGAAGTTGGCACACCCCTCCCAGCTGGGGGGTCTGGGGGCCAGTGGTCCCCTGGCGTGGGTTTCGGGGGCAATGCCCCTGAAGCTAAAAACAGATGTAAAATTGCCTTGTAAAAGTATAGTAATTTCTAGTCAATCTGGGCCATTCATTAGGTGGATGATCTGACGATAGAACTTATGTTTAGCTGAGGGTTTTTTTCCCTAGAAGGCAACCCCTCTCTTTGTATGAGGGAATTGTATTAAGGCTGTATAATAGATTTGTATTCTCCGAGAGAGAAACAGAGAGGTGAGACTGTGAGAGAAAAACAGAGGGTATTACAGCGGATCTGCTGTAGGTTGTGTCTCTTCATTTTGCTAGATAATAGAAAGGAAGGACTGGCTTTTCGAGGTGGACGTAGCCCAAACTGGGTGAACCATGCATATCTGTGTCTCTCTGGTTTTATGCATTTTCTGTGTTTATATTTATGCAATATTTTATATGTTCCATTGCTTTGTAATATATAATTTTCAAACAATTCTGACATCTACAACAAATGAAAAGAGGATTACTTAACCACATAAAAACTCTAACAATCACACTCTAACACACACAGATGCAATCAAAGCATATATACAGTGTTAATTACTACGCAAAATCAAGCATAGTAACATTTCAAATACAAACCGTTTTAGGGCTGCGACAATGGAATTCCATCATAATCAACTACCTCATAAGCGCCTTTTGCAAAAGCATGCTTAACAATATAGGGGCCCATCCATAATGGTTCAAATTTCCCTACTCCTATTTTATCAACTTTCTGATCATAAAGTAAGAACAGGTCTCCTTCTGAGAAGATTCGAGGCTTGACATTTCGGTCATATTGCGCCTTTATTCATTTCTTATGTGCTTCATTAGCCAATGCGGCTTCATGACATGTTTCATAAAGATGGATGAGTTCTAAGAAACGTGTTTCTTCATCAGAAGTGTCAAGTAACAGGTCAATTGCGAGTTTTAATGATGAAATTTCACATTGTATGGGCAAGATTGCCTCCAGACCATACACCAATTGAAAAGGTGTGAATCCAGTTGCATTTCTCACCGAGGTTCGGTAAGCCCACAAAGATGAGTACAAGATTAAATTCCAGTTTTGTTTATGAACTCCTATCATTCGTTGAAGCATTCGCTTAAGGATTTTTTTGATGGCTTCAACTTGTCCATTAGCTTGCAGATAATAAGGAGTAGAACTATCATGTGAAAGTCCTAACTTGGTAGTCAATTCAGTCATCATATGGTTGTGAAAATGCAACCCATGATTTGTAATTGTAGCTTGTGGTCCACCAAACCATGCAACCACATGGTTGAAGAAAAAAAGAGTAGTCATCTCACCACTATTGTTTAATGTAGGCATGGCCTCGGCCCATTTCGTAAAATAGTCCATGACGACAATAATATACCCATGCCCCCCAACCGAGGTAGGGTTACATGTCATGAAATCAATGCCCCATTTTGCAAATGGTCCAACAACGATGATAGGATGCAGTGGTGCAGGTGGTAATCGAGTTTTGCGGTCAAAAATCTGGCATGCATGACAACTTCTGACAAAAATAATGCAATCGTTAAATATGGTTGGCCAGAAGTAACTAGCACAGAGAATATTTTGTGTGGTAGCATAACCAGATAAATGTCCACCACAAGCACCAGAATGGAAATCATTCAAAAAATTTTGGGCTTCCTCATGAGTGAGGCACCTTTGTAAAATCGTATCAATACCACAACGGTAAAGGGTGTCGCCAATGATCAGATAATCTTTGGCTTGATATTGAATATGTTGTTGTTGCAAGTGAGAGGTATCGGGCTGGAAAATCTGGGTTTGGAGATAGATCAGTATATCTCCATACCAAGGGTCAGATGATGAAATAAAAAACAGAGACTCATCCGGAATTGATGGTTCCGTTCTTGAATCAATGTCGATAGAGGGAAGGTCGCAAAGAAGCTCGAAGAAAACTAGAGATTTCTTTGACTTGGATTTGATGAATTCCAAATCAAATTCCTACAAAATGATGATCCATTTCGAATATTTGCCCCCTATCAATTGACGTGACAAGATGTATGTCATAGGGTTGCAATCCGAAATGACAGTGGTCTTTCGGAGCAGGATATAGTGGTGAAATCTCTGTATAGCTTAAACAGTAGCGAAAGCTAACTTTTCGACTTAAGAGTACTTAACATCTGTATCATTGAGATTGCGACTCAAATAATAGATCGGATTTTCAGTCCCATCTTATTCTTGGACTAAAACCATAGCAATGGTTCTATCTGCAGCGGCGAGATACAGGAAATAGTCATTTTGAAAATTAGGGGCATACATTAATGATGCTCAAATCAAGGTATCTTTAAGAGCATCAAAGGAAGCTTGCACAACCTAATCCCAATGGAAGGGAATTCCCTTTTTCAAAAGATGAGTAAATCCTTTAGCTATTTTGGCATAGTTGGGAATGAACCTCCTTACAAAGTTAGCCTTCCCTTGGAGTCTTTGTAATTGCAGTAAATTGGAAGGTGGAGGAAGATCAAGAATTGCCTTAACCTTCAAAGGATCGAGTCGAATTCCTTCTTTAGACACTATGAAACCAAGAAAGTGACTAGAACCAACACAAAACACACATTTATGTGGATTGAGTCAAATTTTGTAGTGTCAACAATGTAAAAAGATAGCTCTCAAATGTTGCAGGTGATCAACCCATTTTCGTGAATGAGCAGGTAAATCATCTAGATAGGGTTGAAAAATGTGTTTGATGTCATGGAAGGCATAATTCATTGCCCTCTAAAAGGTTTCCCCAATGTTCTTCAAACCAAAAGGGAGTTTCCTATATGCGAATGTGCCCCAGGGAAAAATAAAAGTAGTTTTATATTGGTCTTCTGGGTGTATATTGATCTAATTATAGCTGGAAAATCCATCCATAAATGAGAATATTTCACATCCGGCACAATCATCAATTATCTGGTCAATAAAGGAAGTGGGATAGTTGTCTTTTTGAAAAGCATTTTTAACATCCCTATAATCAACAAACACTCGTATTGTTCCTTTTTTCATCGTGACAGGAACAAGATTGGAAACCCAATTGGTAAGAGGAACAGGGTATATGAAACCAGCATGCAAAAGTTTTTCAATTTCTTCTTTTATGGTAGCAGCCTTCTTCGGATGAATAGGAAGGAGGCATTGTCATACCAGTTTGACATCAAGATACATTTTAGTCTCATGTTCAACTATACTAGAATCAATACCTGGCATTTCCTCATATGAGTAGGAAAATATATCGTGAAATTCACGGAAAAGAGCAAGGTAAGTTTCAAGCTCCGACGGAGAACAAGATTTTCCAACATGGATGTTTCCTACAATTCCTGATTTGGTCGAAATATTGATAGAAATGGTTTCTTCGATATTTGATAAGTTTCGTTCGGAATTGACTGTGTCTATAAATACAGAATTCGAAAGGAAATCAACAATTGAAGGGTGATTTAGTTCATTTGGAATATCTTCTATGTGATATGGAAGATGGGATCGATGATGATAATCTTCCCATGGTTCTTCTTCTGTCATCATTGATTCGATGATTCCTTCATCAGTAGAAAATGTACGTGAAAAAGGATCAGAGGAAGTACCATATTATAACAAACGATCAACCCATACAACTGGAGATGATGGATTTGGATTTTCTGCACAAACCAAAAATATTGATTGCTATGCAAGCTCAATGCGCTTAGTAGCATGGTTTCATTATGCATATCATCTTCAGAATTATTGGAAATCTTCCATGAATCAGATGAAGTGGAAGATATCATGTTACAAGTATCAACTTTTGCAACTTCCGCCATTTGTGATGGTGACGGTAGTGAAAAGGTACCCATTAGGGAAGAATCTTTGAAGAGACCTACTCCAACGTTCTGAAGAGATATTAGGGGTTCTTGAACTAATGGAACATTTCGAGTAGCCTGTGAACTAGAGGCGAAGAAGCCGAGTTGATCAATTACTGTGATTCCACCTTTATGAGGGAAAGCAATCATACGAAAGTATGTTGAAACCACAACAGCCATAGGATAAACCCACGGTCTTCCTAGTAAAATGTTGTAGTCAAGGGGTCCATCAACGACCTCAACTTCAATAGTTACAGATTTTCCCCCTAGTTCTATCTGCAGGTTACTTAAAATTCCACAAGGTGTATAAGTGCAACCGTCAAAAGCTTTTAACGTTGTAGGTGATCATGACAAAGGTGGTGAGCCAAGTGTTTTCTAGCAATTCATTGACATAACACAAGTTGATGCGCCCTCATCAACAATGGTTCGATCAACGAGTTTATTCCAAGATTTTACTTGGATCAAGAAAGCTAATTGAGCTGGTAATTGTGGCGTATATCTCACATGGTTAAAAACCACAAGATTGGAATCTGTTGGACCATTTCCACCAATTGTTGACAATAAAGCCTGCTTTTGGGAGAGACAGTTTTGTAGCACCTCAAGCATCGACATAGTAGAAGGTGACTGAGCCAAATCTTCTACTATGTTGTAATTTTGTGATGCGCAAGCTCGAGGGTTGAATGTAGATTTAAGTACAACTCCTTTGGGCAGTTTTATCGTTAACTCTAGTGCAATAGGTGGTGGAATGGGATTAGATGAAGTAGAAGTCGAAGCACTAGATTGATTTGTAGCCTGGTTATTCGATGATGACGATGGATTACCATAATATTTACTTCATGTAGTCACCAAAACATCAATTTTAGGCTTATTGGTGGATAGCATAAGCACTTGTGAAGTGGAAGCATGATCTTTAGCAACCAAATGAGTCTCAGGATTTGGAAAAGGGCTTGTCAACACAGCGAATGCACTAGAATTCTTAATAAGTTTTGAGACTTTAGAGTGGTGAGGATAGTCTCATGTAAAATGCTTCTCATTATAGATTAAACACAGGTATTGAGGTTTCCTAGCCGAAGAAGAGGAATTAGATGATTTCTCTTGAGGGGGAGGATTTTGTTTCTTTTTATCTTTCCCCTTCTTCTTTCTTCTAGGTTTCTTTTCATTTTTACCTTTGTCAGATGACACGGCATTTATTTCGAAAGCAGGAGTATTATCAGATGCACTAGAAGTTTGATTGGAAATAGCAAGTGTTTGACCAGATGGTCTACCTGCTGTTTGGGTGCTTGAAGAACCAATCACATCGTCATTGGCATGAGATTCCTTACTAGATGGAGGTGGTGGAACAGTAAAAGCTGGTCTGGGTGCATTTGGAATTTTTTCATAGAGCGTGCCAGACTGGGTGTAAATCAAGTCTAAGTATTGGGCACGAGAAATTACTTGCTCTTCAGTAACAACTCCTCCTTTAGCCACATCCTCGGTGATAGATGACAACAAGGATTTGATAAACCACTCAGCTAAAAGCTAATTAGGAACATAAGTTTTGACCATTCGATGACGATGACGCCACTCATGAATATGATCAGAAATGTGAGTAGCAGTAGTCTGTTTAAAGTTGGCCAATAGTTCTGTTCCAGTTTCATATTTGATGGGTAATTGGAAGTGGGTTATAAATTTGGTGGCTAAGGATGTAAAGTTATCAAATGAAGCTCATGGTAATTCAATATACCACTTTGTAGCCAGACCAGTAAGCGTTCGCTGGAAAAGACATAGTCTAATTGAATCATCATACAAGGAGTTAGATGAACACCATTAATGAAAAGTCATAACCTGATTAGACGGATCTTCTCCAGGGTTTCCATTGAACTTAGGAATATCCAAAGGAAATTTATGAGGAATCACCGACCACCAAGGTGCATAAAGAATTGGATCATTACTAAGTCGATTTAAATCTAGTAATTCAAGAGTTGTGACAAAAGGCAACTATCGGTTTAGGTTAGGTTGAGCATAACCAGGGTAAGATGGCATTTCCTAGGAAAAATGCCTTTGCATACCAGCATAAGGAATCTTTTGTTGGTAACCTTGATAGGGGTAAGTTTGTTGAGAAAATCCGGTATAAGGTAGTTGTTGGGGCACTAGGATAAATTTGTTGTTGATCAAACCCAGCATAGGCTTGTCAACTACGACCTGGGTAAACTTGTTTTTGACCAAACCCAAAATAGGCTTGTTGACCAAGTCCAACATACATTTGGTATTGTTGTAATTGTTGTTGTTGATATTGTCGTTGCCATGGTTGTTGATGTAATGGTTATTGCCCACCACTGTAAGTTTGACCAAGTTGTGAATAAATTAAACCAGTATAAGTCTAATTCACTCTAGTAAATGCTAAATTAGCCTAAGGTTGTTGGATTCCAGGTACAAATGGTTGTTGTAAAATGGTCTGAGAAGACTGAGTCTGTAGACCTGGAACTTGAGGGTCAGAGGTTGAAGGACCAGCTTGCAAAGGTTGAGAAACAATTAACTAAGCATGCGACTGTGGTAAAGTTGTAACAGAAAGCGTAGTAGGTATGGATGAAATAGATTGCATTGGTTGTGATGGATACACAATCCTTGGTTGAACGGGCATTGTAGGCTGCCACTCACAAAGAGTCATTCCAGGCTTACCTAAAGGTGATGGTATACTACCATATGGTTGTCCCCTAGAAAATGGAGGATACGGAGATTGCCATATTGTTCTCCATATGGAGGTAATCCAGTGTAAAGTGGGTACATTGGATGGTAATCAAATGGACCAACTTGATATTAACTTGATGGATCAAACTGTTCAGTATCCATAAGTGAAGAACCAGGTAAAATTCTTGTGGACGACATGGGCGAAGACCATGTACTAGAAGCAACACCTGAGTGAGTTCTAGATAATTATTGGTAACACGGTGGGACGGATGGAACACCATACAAATGTGAATCAGGCGTTGTGGTAAACATCGAAGAAGTAACGATAGTAGATTCTGCTGCAACTGTAACAGAGGGTATAGTCTGGGATGTTGATTCATCCATAGTCAAATGACCCAATAAATGTCCTAATGAATCAACGGGAGTTTGAAAGTAAACAGGATCAAAAGGAGTAGTAAAATGAGGAGTATGAGGATAAAGATAAAGCTCGGGTCCAAAATTAGTTGGAGCTTTAAGTGTTTCTTCTTCAGATTCCTCTTCAATAGAAATCAAACAAGGTGGAAGGAATTCACCGTTAGGTTCGTAATAGATTTCCAATGCTTGACTCTGCGGTAAAGGGGAAATATCAACAGTTGTAGATGTCTAAGGATAAACTGGTTGATCGTCTTCTGGTACGAGAACAACTTCTAATTGTTCAATTTCAAGATCCAAGTGTTCTGGTAAAATAACAACAGGTTCAGGTTGAGCTTCTTAAACAAATTCTAGTTTAGAAGTAACTTCTGGTTGAACTGTGATAGGTTCAGGATCAAATTCTGGTTGAGAAAATTCAAGTTCAGAAGTAATTTCTTGTTGAACAACTTTGGGCTGAGAATCAACTTCTTACTGTTTCACTAAGTTCATTTTTAGTGTCCTCGTGTAATTGTAAAGGCTCCACTTCAGTAACAGATGTACCAGTAATTGTAGGAGTAACTGGGTCATAGTACTTACCATTATAGGTGTCTCTAGTAATTCAGATGAAGAACCAGAAGTTTGTGATGTACTGGATTCAGTTAAATGAGATTTCTTTTGCCAACTAGGTGTAGCTTCAAGGGGTAAAGGTGGTTTACTCGTTTTCCTCTGCGAACGACGTGGTAAAGGTTTATGTTCCTCCACGATCTCTGATTGATTTTATTACAAAAAGAAATAAAAAATAAGAGGGTAATCTAGGCAAAAGGATTACCAAGCAATTGTGAACTACAATATATTGCCTCAGTAAACCAAGGACTTAACATACGCGCAGGCAATCTCCCCGAATGTTGTTTTCGATGTATCACGGTGTACAAAGCGGCCGACTTGGTTAACTAAGGATGGATAGCAACCTAATGTAATCCTCCCATATATATGGGGAAGTACGTGAAGGCCCAATCCGTGTTAGCATTGTCTAATGCGAAACCACACAATGAGAGCATTCCTTTATACTTTTCGCACTATAACACCGCCCTATATACCCGAAGGTACGTGGATGAGCTATGTTATACTTACTTGCGTGGAATGAGGTCTCACACTCAGAATGTATCGTAGATAATAAACGACAGCTGCTATGTTTTACAATGCTGGAACACGTCTCTATCCTAGAACCTCTAAATGTTATGCGTTAAGTTACAATGCTCCATTAGGTTAACTGAGATAACTTTTAAGTTGATCTTTTTTATGAGTTTGTCTTTCAGGTTCACAGCGTGATGTATTTTAAATTCCTACAATGAAACTATGATGAGAAACATTCTTTTCATTTGATTTGAACAATGAAAACCTTAACTACAAGGGATAGAGAAATCAAAATGTTTAATCAAAGAGCATAGATCACATCTAATGAAACTTTCCCTATACTATTCCTACAAGCAGACGCAAACCTCTAAATGCATAATGCATTTTTTTCTTTTCGTTTCCCTTAATGTTTATATGAACAAAGGAAACTAAATGTGCAAAAAATCAATCAATACTTTCTGCAAGAAACGAAGACTTTACGACAGTTCCTTTTTCAAAGAAATGAATACTTTATGACACTTCCTTTTCAGAAAAGACTAATCGATTATAAGCTAACTTTGACAATGAATTGATAATAATAAAGGAACCACTCAAGAAACACTAAAAGATCAAGGCCAAAGTAGGGCTAGGAGGAGAAATACAATTTGATTTCAGAACCATAAAAAACATTGATCTTTCAACAAACAAAATCAGAAGTAACTTTGGAAAAATCAAACCAAAGGTGGGTTTTTTAGCCTAAGAGGGATTAGCGCATGCTAGAGTGGGAGACAGTGCATTGCAGTGCATTGTCTCTAAGCTAAGGCTACTCTGCAGTGCACTGTGTCAAGACCAACACTACGCTAGTGCCAGAGAGTCAAATCAAGAGACATTCAAGCACACTTTTTGACCAAAAACACTTCAAAATGACTAAAATAAGATCAATAAAGTCAAGAAAAGTCTACTAGGATGTAATATGATGAGGGTAAGCCACCAGGAATGATAGTAGTTCCCCAATATGGTCGCCAATTTGTTATATGGAATTTTCATCTACAGATAAACACATTTTCCCTAAGTGGGTAGCTACATCTAGAACAACAGAAAGAAAGTAGTTTATCCTCTTCCTATAGTAGATATATGATATGAAGGAACTTACTTGTAGTCTTTCACTTCCTTGATCGCCTTTGAATCGATCCCATCTCCCCCACTTGAACTAAATCCGCTCAATAGGTACCTGTGTCAACAGAAACAAGAACAACAATGATCAAAGCATACATGATCTATCTACTATAAACCAATGGAATCAAAGGCATCGAAAACACATAATCATCATAGATATAAACAAGAATATGAGAAAACGAATAGGCACTTTATTAATGTAGAAGGAAGAGTTTTACCCAAAACAGTTCGATCCTGTGCCACTCCTCCAGCTTCAGTCCAACCCTCGCCACATCAAAAGCACACCAATCCAGAAGCATAACATTACTTGATATGAACTCAAATCTCAAACCAACAGTATTTCCTTACAAACTTCAGATTCTAGCCCCCTGATCACTATGATGAGTGCTCCATTTATAGGGAAATGGAGATGGTTTTATCATAAATGAGGGTATTGAATGGCTTTCCAAACTTGGAGTTAGTTTCCATGGAGCAAGGGATGAGAGGATAGGAGGTTAATTGATCCTTAGCCTATCCAAATTTGAGCTCATAGGAGGAGATAAGAGATGGGATCCTTCTAGAATGATCTAGAATCAAGGAATATTCCTAGAACCCTATGCAAGTTTTGCTCAATCTCACCCAGCGCAAGTAAAAGATGGCCTGTGTGCATTGCAGTGGAGGCCTAAATGGGCCTGCCTACTCTGCAGTGCATTTACCCCTGACCAAGGCTGCGCTGGTGTCCCAAGGAGTCATTTCAACAAGTCTTCAGGATAGGAAACCTTCATGGATGGAAGCATTCAATGTGATGAGTTATCTAGGGCATGTAACACCTAAATTAAGGTTTGATGAGCCCTAATTGTACTCATCTGAATGTCGGGAGTGATGTGCCCAAATAGACCTATAACAAAGTTGTGATAGTTGGATGTAATAGTCATAGAGTAGATGAAGAGTGATTAGGTAGTTGAACTGTCACAAAGGGGAATGTCAAGGGTCACCCCACGCTTTGCTATAAATAGTCCCTCATAACTCATTGTAAAGGATTTTGGTCAACCAAGCTTCCGATAAGACTATCTGTGAGAGAGCTTGGACAGTATTGTAACAAGCCTTGGCTTCTCCACTGCGCAGAGCTAGTACGATGTGGTTGTAACGTTCCACTATTGGAACTAGTGGTTGGACATGGATGTGTTGTATGATTAAAACTTACACTTATTTATATAATAAGAACCAGCATGTTTCATGCATATGTTGTATTGTATTATATGCTATCTGGTTTACTCTAAATGATATATGTATTATTTTCTTACGCATGCATGTATGGATTATTCTGTATAAGTATGCATGAATCTTTCTTAAATGTGTTGTTGGTTTAACCATCACCTTGGATTTCTTGCTAACTTTCCTTCCAGCTTGTGATGCATCTTCGGTAGTGTGATTCCCTTCCAAGCCGAGTACTATTAGAGGTTGCCAAGGGGCACACTCACATCAACCCCCATGTGTTAGAACCTCTCATGCACCTTCCTTGACTCACTGTAGTCGTCACACCCTTGCTACCAATAGATTTATCTTACTTGCCTCTATGCGAAATTGCGGTCAAGGCATTACCATACAACCCACTGCTGGGACTCCTACACCAAACGGTCTGAGGTCTAATTGGGACTTCTTACTGAGGATATTCCTTGACATATTGGCGGGTCCAGCACCGTCAAAATTTATGGTGCTAGAAGGAGGGCCAGATGACAAGCTATGTCCTCTCATCCAGTTTTGAACCTTTGCATATCTTTCATGGATTCTTGCACTCTTCTCCCTCCGCGATGTTTTTCGAATCATGAAGATGTCACCATCATGAGGGATTTTTTCAATCACTTGTCCACTTACACGTATGATGGTGATGGCGAAGTGGCCTAGCCTAAGTACTTACATGTATTTATTTCCATCTTTCATGAGGAAGATGGGTGTTCTAACAAAGAGGCCAGCTTGTTGCTTGCACACACACTTCGCTAATCTCCACTTCGATGGCTATTTAACCTATCGACTGACAACATGCACTCACTTGAGCACTTCTGTGATCTCATTGAAGACACCTTTTTATCATTTTGGTCCAGACCATCTAGACCAAAAACTACTACAACAACGGAAGCATCCGCATGAATCAATTATGGATTTTTAGCAGCGGTTTCGTGACTTGCAGTTTCAAGCTTCAAGGAGCCAGATGAAATTTCTCTATCTTTGGGACCTTTTTCAAGTATTTCATTAGGAAATCTACTCGTCCCAAGAACAAATTTGAAATCAAGCCTTGCTCAACATTCTTCAGTGATGGAGCTGCACAATCTCATGTGGATGCGGTCACTGTCATGAGCAACTGTCCACCATCCCCTCATCTAACAGCTCCACCACTACCGAGTGATGTTTAGGAGCATGCTCACACACCTATTTAGCTTTCACATCCTCCCAACATCACTTCGCTCAATTTTCATTGAGATTTGGTTGTGACTCCATTGACTTGTCATATGCATTATGTTCCACAACCCCGGTCTTCGCACTCAGTTGTTCCTCCGGATGATACTGTCTTGTGTTCTTCCATTCTAGACTCTACACTTGTTGTGAACAAGGAACAAGCCATTGATGGAGTTGGTGTTGCACAACCAACATGTTCTGTCATTCATGAAGAGTATGAGTGGGAGCTTGAGCACCAACACTTATCGAAGGATGACTCCCTTCCATCTGAGCCTCCTCCATTCTTTCTTGACATCTTTGGTGAACCTGCCATCGATGATTTCACATGTGTATCTCCATCCATGGATGCACCCATTGTTGATCACACGCAGAACACGCCAGATGTTGGTCCATCATTCAACAACAAAGAGGGTAAGTTATTCATTGAAAATCCACTTAATCTTTCATCTGCCTTTTATGAAAACACAGAGGATGGGTTTGTTCGCTTTTCATCTACCCCTCTATTTGATTCATTTGATCATGAGGATGTCGATGAAATCATTGATTTTTCTGATCGTGGCGGTCGTGATCCATTTGCTTCCATATTTGATCACGATCATGACTCTATCATAGTTGATCTTTTGAAGCCACCGGTTTATGATGATCTACCTGATGATGAAGTTGAAACACCCAAGACCATCGAGGCACTTCAGCCCGAGCTGATGGTTATGTCAGGCCCTCACTCTCTTGGGGTTAGTCTCACTTCCAATCAGGAAATTGTTCAATCACCCAAGGCTCCTCATCACTCATCTGTATGCATTGAAGATCAATCTCACACACAGATCATGCTTCCTCCACTCGAACTACACGATCCTATCGCTCATGCATTGGAGGAATATTACATTGCAAACACATGTGCATGATGCAAGTTATCTTCGTTTCTCTCGTTTGCTTGTATGTCACAGTCAAGAGTGTGCCTATGCTTCAGAGTTGCACGCAGTGTCCTACAACTTCATGATAAGTCCACGGATTTCTCGCCATGCACTTGTACTCACTTATGTCCTACGGGCACTTTGAAACATGAAGTGTGGTTGTCTTCATTGTTATATCTTTTGTTATGAAACTAGCTCAAAAAAAGATAGAAAAGAGATATCCACGCCTTAGAATTCAGCCTCTTCATGGGGGCAACCTCCTTTACATTACATAAATGAGCAATTCTTGGATGATACAAATGAAAAGACCTCCTTTCTATATATAGGAGTCTAAGGGGTCATAACATAATCAGAGCCGACATAACAATAATAATGTAAGGGCACAATAATAACAATAGTGAGCTTCTATGTGGCACGATAGTAATAATATGGGCACTACATGGGTACATCAATATAATAAGTGGGTTGTACTAATAACAATAAGGGGTTACACTAGTAGTATAGGGGCCTAACATGCCCCTCTCCTTCAAAAAATGTTGTCCTCAACGCTTGAGTAGATATTGATGGTTCTGTATAAAATTCTTGTCCTCTCGTGTGGAATCTTCAGCGGGTAAGTTCTTCCACTTGATGAGATACTCTGAAATTGATCGATTTCAAAGCTGTTAGGTTCTTGTTTCTATGACTGCTCTAGGTTCCAATATGATTTTTCCTTCCTCTTCAATTTCTAGCAATATTGTTTGAATTGGGATCTTTTGCAACTTTTGAATAAGTGGCCATACTTCTTCGTCCTTCTTCCATTCATCCCTTGCTTCATTTATCCAATCTGGTTGGATAATAGAAATAGCACAAAACAATGCTTCCACATCCTCATCCTTGAAGAGTCTTCCCATTTGGTAAGGTCGCCATATTTTAAGTGCATGTAGTATTGCCAACATTTCCTTCTCATAAATAGCTTACTTGAGATGTAGCAGTAAAAATACCCAATCACCTACATCAAAACATTTTTCACTACGATATTGATCTACCTGTTGTTTCGTTTGATTTTGCACTGAAGTGGCATTATGCTTTAAACGTTGGAGAACTTGTTGTTGATGCTCGATGTGATCTTTCTCTGCTTGAACCTTTTTCTTCTTGATATCTCCTTCAATCTCTAGAGTTTGAGGAGTGGTAATTTCTTCCAATCCTTTACAAGATATGGTTGGATTCATTTCTTGATGCTCGATGTGATCTTTCACTTCTTGAACATTTTTCTTCTTGATATGTCCTTCTATCTTGATAGTTTGAGGAGTGGTAATTTCGACCAATGAATTACAAGATATGGTTGGATTCATTTCTTCTTTCTCAATGTGATCTTTCACTTCTTTCACCTTTTTCTTCTTGATATGTCCTTCTATCTTAAGAGTTTGAGGAGTGGTAATTCTTGCCAATGCTTTACAAGAAATGGTCTGATTCATTTCTTCTTTCTCTGGGGTGGGGTCCTGGCGTATATCCTCTTCTTTTGATGTTTCTTGATCCTTTTCTTCCTCCTCTTCATATTCTATGTAAAATAATTTCTTCTCAACACACTTATGACCTTTGGTGCATTTTCTATCACAATTGTAACAAAGCCCTTTTTCTCTTTTTTCTTCCAATTGTTGTGGTGTAACCCTTGTAGGTTGTGGAAGGCTGGGAGAAACAACACTTCCATCTTTATAGTTGTGAGGGGTATGCTTCCTGGTCTCCATAATTTTTCTTTCCAGTATGTCACAAAGCCCTTTTACTCTTTCCAATTGTTTTGGCGTTGCTCTAAAGAAGGTGTTTCTCTTTGTATCCTCATAATGTGCTATCATATCCTCCATGAAAATTGACCACGTAACAAGTTTTTTATGAGAACAAAGCCCTTCATACCATAAAAATTGATCCGGTTCTAAATATGAAGATGCAATACATACCTTTTGTAACAATGGTACACCATGTAGATCAAAATATTGCTCCATCTGAAGTATCCAATTTACCGAATCCTTGCCATCAAACTTCCTCATCTTGCTTTTTCTCGATTTTAGGAGCTCAATATTGAAACGACTGTAACTCTGTACTTTTAGATCTTTAAGTTCTGAAATTACGACCTGTAGTATCCCTCTGTGTCCTCTTTCCAATGCCACCAGTCTAATCCAAATTGGATTCTCCAAGAAAGAGTTATGCACAATATCCCAAGATGACCTGATTATATACCTTTTCAGAAGAGTGAACTTTTAGGAAGTGCCACGTGTCACTATTTCGACCTTTGGCTCTAAAAAATATATACAAGAAACTAGAATCCATCCTCTTTCTGTACCTTCTTACGAAATTTCAATCCAATGCTCAAGCAGAAAGATATGACGATTTTCCCCAGGTCACCTGTTTGGAATGTAATTCAGGAGTCTGCAAAAAGACCAACTTCCTCAGATCATATCTCCACAAATATAGTGCGAAATGATTTGAAATTCAGATCCAAGGTTCAGCGCGATTTCTTCTCAAATGGGTTTTCTTTTTAGCTTCTGAAACGTTGCAGAAACAAAGTTATAGTGAAAATGCCACGATGACCTATTTGGAGCAGCAAAACCCTAGAATCCAAAGCTCTTAAACCAAATGTTATGAAACCAGCTCACAAAAAGATAGAAAAGAGAGATCCACGCCTTAGAATTCAGCCTCTTCAAGGGGCAAACCTCCTTTACATTACATAAATGAGCAATTCTTGGATGATACAAATGAAAATACCTCCTTTCTATATATAGGAGCCTAAGGGGTCATAACATAATCAGAGCCGAAATAACAATAATAATGTAAGGGCATAATAATAACAATAGTGGGATTCTATGTGGAATGATAGTAACAATATGGGCACTACATGGGTACATCAATATAATAAGTGGGTTGTACTAATAACAATAAGGGGTTACACTAGTAGTATAGGGGCCTAACATCTTTCTTGCTTACTTCTTCACACAACTGGGTTTCTCTCGAACCAAGCCTTCACCAACATGGGTCAACCAATGTGCCAGTGGCTACAATGGAAATATCACTTCATGTGATTAGGCCCATGCACATTAGTTTAGGAGTAGAAGTAGTGTTAGCTTTCAATTAGTTTTCTTGCATGCTTGACTGCTTACTTGCTTTGTTTGTTTGCTTGCTTGTTTGCTTACCCGCTTTGCTTTCACTTTTACTTTTGGTCTTGCTTTGTTTTGTTGTTTGTTAGTTTGCTTGTTTTGTTCGTAGGTTAGTTTCGCATGAAACCGTGTATGTCTCTTGAAACAAGTTGGGTAAAGTACAAGAGAACCTGTACAGCTATCACTACTTGGTTATCTACCATCTTTCCTCTGTATGAATAACTTGTTAATTTTATTCCATGATACGTCGAAGGAAAACACGAACTTCTCCAAGTGAAACTTGGTGAAAACACAATGCTTGCGTGCTAATGAGTGTCACCTACTCTAGTCAATTTTTTTTGGGTTAATCCTTGTCAACTCAGTCAAGTAGAGTAAGGTACGAGGGAAAACCTTAACAGGCACGTCAGAGGTATAATAAATTACTTCTTTCCTGGAACAACCTCTTCTGTTCTCAATAAATCGAGATCTTGCTTCCACCTCTAAAATGAATAAGTGCTATGCACAGTTGAAAAATGAAAAATGAAAAGAAAAATGAAAAGTAAGAAAAATTAAAAATGAATAAGGTGAAAGAAGAGAAAGGCTTTCTGCACAGAGAGGTGATGCAAGTAACTCTGTCGGGTACTGACCAAGATCGCTAGCAGCGGAGCCATGCTTGTGTTCCTATGTGACTCCGCCAGGGTACTGTCTAGACCTGCTGGCAGGGGAGCAACACCAGAGATGAAACTAAGACTCAGACGACTATACCGCTTGTGCACCAATATACCCCTCAACCCCAATCGAAACAATTGTGTTTCCTTGGCTTGGAATGTGTGTCAATCGACCAAGAGCTTGGCAGATGCTACATCTTAAAATCAAGCTAGTGTGAAACCAAGATGAGCTTAGAACTGAACAATACTTCTGGAGGTGTTAGACTTATTTTTCACGAACAAGGTCCATTCAGAGAGCTAGAGCTCTACCAGTGTGTCACCAAGCGTTGTAGTGGCTACAACCACCCTCCAAAATTTTTCCTTAGCTTCATTTTGGAGCCTCCCTACCAACTTTCCATGGCACCTTGTCTTGCTTTGTCAAGTACACAAGCTTCAGTGTTTTTCTTGCACAAAGGCAGCCTGTCAATTGCAGCTTGATGCATTCCCCTCAAAGGTTGTTCATCTGGACTTGGTCTAGCTACAAGCTGAGAAGCTCCCCCAAGAAATTGTTCATTTTTGGAGGGCAACCAGCCTTCCCTCCAGAAATTGCGCAATCATGTCTGGCAGCTTGTTGTGCTCTAGAATTGCACAATTCTACCAGCCAACCCTCACAGTGAAAATTGCACAATATTCCCTTGTAGGGCTACTCAGCCTAGAATTTTTGCAAATCTGGGCAGTAGTCAGTGTCTCTGCCCATAAATTGCCCAAATCTCCTTAGCATCCAGACTAGCTCCCAGCCAGAAATGCGAATTTCCTCTACGCAGTTGAACAGCTTCATGCATGAGAAGTTAGGTTGACCAATTCCACCCGAGACCAAGGAAAACTGGCTTGCATGCATGGATTTCTTTTTCCCGGAATAGAAAAAGGAAACATGCAATGGGAATCCCATGATTCAGGGAGCTATTTTTAGCAGCTGGAGGTTACATGCAAAGTTCATTTAGGAACTTTTCTCCAAGTGTTTCTTTTTCCTAGATTTGTGGCATGTGAGTCATGAGCTCAAAACTTATTTTTTCGACGTAGCAGAGCTCATTCTTTCACATCGATCTTGGAGCTCTAACATCCCACAGCACAACTAGGAATCTTTGACACATCCAAATCAGTTATTCATGGATAAGTGGCCTCAACTTGTCTTTTTTAGCATTTCTATCGTTTTTTGTGTTTTATCTTGTGTGAGTGTTGTTTGCTTGATTTATTTGAATGCTTGTTGTCATTTACATGTATACTAGCTTGTCCCAGCACTATTTCATTTTTTGTTTCTATCTCACTATTGTCACATGCATGACACTGTTTTGTGCGAACAGTCACTAATTCGACCACTCACTTAACCCACATGCATGTTGATCTATTTATTGAATCTTTCATTCATGTTTTCATGCACTATCAATCACTTCTGCTTTCACTTAGTGTCGCCATGCATTCACTTTCATATTTTCTTTCAGTTTCCTGTCAGTGAGTCTGACCAACCTTGGCCCAGACTCTGCCTTCACCGAGACAACATTGCGCAATCTAGGGAAGGAAGGCTTTGCCTTCCTCCTAAGAAATGAAAATTTCTTCCCATCCACTATCCTCCATGACTGTTTTTCACATTTTTGAGGGACAGTGACTGCTGACTGAGAAAATTGCCCAATGCAGTCCATAAGCCTACAGTCACTCCCAGCTGGAATTGTGCATTGCGCAATCCCAACAGCCAACAACTAGTCTGGATTAACAATTGTGTAAATCCAGCACCCAGTCTTGGCTCCCAGGTGGCCAAGTCTTCCTTTTGTGTAGTTCTAGCAACTAGTCACCCAGCCTCATAGAAGAAATTGTGAAATCTTTCCTATCAGTTCCCAAGGTATGTGTTATGTCTTTGCTTTGGTTTTCGCTAAAAAATTTCTTTCCATGCATGTTGCTTGTCTCCAAACCTTTTAGTTGTTCATCTGCCTCTTAGAAGTATAGGATCAATGTCCTCCAAGAGAACAGGATCACAGGACACTAACAAAAATGCAACTGGAGCAACAGTTGAGTGAGTGTCCTCTAGTCTACTGATCTATGAAGATACCAAATTGTTTCTAGACAAGAATGTCAAACTAAAGTGGCAAGAGGTTAATTAAGCATTCGTGGGCACTTTTGAGGAAGAATCCGAAGACCGTCAGGTATATGTGAACATTCACAAGTCCGGTTTATATCGAATTGCATGGAGATACCCTGCGTTCCCATGCCCAGACATGATACACTGGATCATCTCTCACACTGATCCCGATATGATGACCTTGAGCAGTGTCAGTGGTACGAAGCTTGCAACCTTATGGGCACAAGACTATGATGAGATGTATCAGATGTCAAAGCCCATGACTATCATGAAGGCTCCCTTCAGCTTACCTAATGGTAGTGCTAACTCCAAAGACATTCTAAAGAACTAGGTAAAGGAGCCTGCTCGATTCAGTTTGACACCCAACTAGATCTACAAGACAAAGATACTGGAGAAGGTGTATCAATACTTGGTCATATTTGCATGTCGACTAATGGCCAAGAAAGCACGGAAATATTCCCACAGATTTGGGTGAGCGTGTTGGACCAACTGGCTAGAGAAGAAAAACCATGTAATTGGTCTAGCATGTTGGCTCATTAGTTGAAGGAACAAGTGACGAAGGCTCGACCGTCACTTGGAGGTATGCATGCAGAGATTTACATGTTCACCTACATCTTAGATGCAATCTGTGCCCGACGGGAGTTCCCGGGCTTGGAGTGGGCATGGTCATCGATGGAGACTGCTGTGAACACATATTTCAAGTTGTTGTCCCAATGCAGCTTCAGAGGAGTAATCACATGGTTGTCTGATCATTTTTTCACCCCAGTTTACAAGATGATATTCGAACAAGATCCACCTTGCATGTCAAAGGAAGAAATGGAGGCACTGTTAGACATTGCTGATTAGTATGCCTCACTGTCTGGCACCTTCATCTGAATGTTCAGCGCGAAGAAGCCTCCGCATGTTCTACCAAAGTTTTCCTTGGACATACTTGTCATGCAAGAAGTAGCTTATCACATCTCAGCAGGATTGATAACTAGACTACACCGGAAGAAGAAGGCACCTTGGCCCACTCTTCCATTTCATATTGGGTTATATGAGATCCGAAGTATCAAGCAAGCAGATGTCGAAGTAGAACAGATGAAGAAGTATCCATTCGACCTCTGAAGTTACAATCTGTATGACCCACATTGTATTGTGAAGGATCGTTGCATGAGAGTTCAGTTCAATTGGATCCATGGGGCATTTCATTAGGCTAAGGAGGACCCATGGAGATATAGCTACAATTTCTCCAGACCCAATGAACAGGTCGGCTTCATTGTGGAGTGGTTAGCGAAGCAACATGAAGCAGCATCATGGATAACACCAACACCAGCACCAAGAGTAGCAGCAGAGGAAAGCACACTAGTGCGTGTTGGCTTGAGGGGGATTGACCCAGGTTCAACGTTAGTTATCCAAACAAATCCCTACACTACTAGCCCTTTCAGCATCAGCCCACAGAGCACAGACCAAAGTATACCCTGATGCATTATGGGGGGATGTTGGAACCAAGTTTCTGCACCCTGAGATGGTCATGATGTCGATTTATTCCTCCTATTCCTGCTTTCGCGCAGGTCGTTAAGTTCTAAGGCTTTGTCTTCCCAACCCCTTATTCCTCTCTTTGATACCTCCACGAAAGGGTACGGTTAGCCTTCGCACGGCTCTAACCTTCGATTCAGATACTTTCACATTGCTAAGGTAGCGTATTGCACAGATTGTCAAGTTATCTTAAGAATCTTACTTATCTTATCAGGTAATCACAGTTAGCACCCTGTAAATAGATGTTCTTACTTGCGTTCACTTAACCAACATAATTACATACATTTGCGCATCATATAAGCATTATAAATTAAATTCCTACATAACATGTCAAGATGCATTAATAGGGACAAAAACACAAAATTTGCAGAATACTTCTCTTTATTGATATCTTCTAAGTGATTACAAACTCTATCCACCCTGCGCACACACCTGCAATGGTCCGTGCACTCAGTTGCAAACTTCCACCCTAGGCCTCTGCGCACTCAGCTGCAAAGCCCTACCTATGCTATGACCCAAAACTTAGACTTCTTACTTCAGAGCCATGACTATCTGACTCAAAACCATGACTCTAAAACTACTTAGAGCTTAGCTCTTTTTATACAGTTACAGCCAACTTTACTTTACAAAAATAAGGGTGGAAAATCCTATATGACTCATGACACCTTCACGTTCCATGACCACAAAATGCAGAGACTTTACTATTTTATTACAAAATTTGACTCAAAACATGGGCTTTTAGCCCCAAAACTATCCTTGAGGGATCTCATTCCCAAAAAGCCCCCAACACAAACATCGTGACTCGCCCTCGAGTCACTCGATAGGCATGGAGATCTTTACACGAAGCCCTTCCAGTTCGACTCGTATGACCACAACCTCAGTTGTGCACTGTGCGGCTGCCTTCTTCACATCTTCGACTATCTTCTTGGTCACTACTCCTGAGTTGTTGACTTGAAGTGTTTGTTGCGTCACTTGCAAAGTCACAAGCTTGCCTTCAATAGATCCTGTCACTGTGTAAGCCTCATCCAGCCAGGGCTTCAGTCTTGCCTTCAGCACTACTTCCTTGTGTAGTGTTGCATCCACCTGTTCCTTCAGCTGCTTGGCCTCCTGCAGCTTTGCTAGTATTTGTGTCAGTGTGACGGTTCGTGTTGTGCCCTTAACCTCATCATAGCATTGTTGTAGCTTGTGCGCTTCCATCTCTAGTCGCTGGACATTGGGGTCCTCCTACAAGCTTGTCAAGACCTCAAACGATTGCTCAAAAAGTTGCGTGCAGTCTGCTACTACACTATCCACCACTGCTACTGCTTCTGTGACAGTGGTTGCCCACTGCTCCTTCACTTCTGGCGGAGTTGAAGGTTGGGCCTTCAACTGTAATTCCATGATTTGCAGGTTCAACTCCAACTAAACCCTCACCATCTCAGTACGAGTGTCACACACCCCCGTGGCCAGCTTACGGATGCACACCTCGATTAGCTCCTCCTCCGGAATGGCCAACTCTGGGACCAGTTGGCATGCCTCCTCGACGACTTGCATAATACGCTTGCTCTAATTGGTCACCTCGATCTCAGCGGTGATGGTAGAGTCTCGTTGTAGTGCCATCTTCTCATTGTTTATCCACTGTTCACTGATCACCTGGAGGGTGCGGTTCTCATGGGATCTCAGCTCTGAAATCACCCCATCCTGCAAGAGGTGGAGCGCTTCACGCGGGAGCACTGCCAAATTCAACCCTACTCCCTTTAGGGTGCAAACAATGGGCCTGTTAGCTTCATTCTTCATGGTCAATGCTCCATCAGGCAGCACTATCGCACAGGAGGCCTTCGCGCACATCATCTCAGTAGCTTTTGAAGTGTCGATAGCTAGGTTGGTAAACACCGTGCCAGCATGCGATGCGCGGGTCTGCATCTCTTGCAACCTTGTCTGGATATTCCCCAACATTATATGTTGTTGCTGCTCAAATTGTTGTAGGGCCTCCACGGTGACATCCCTCACTATGTCACTGATGTCGTGCAGATCACCCTTTGTTAGGGTGATAGAGTCCAGTGATATCTTGGTATCCTTTGATTTCTTCATGGACCCTCCTTTCTCCGGCTCCCTTGGGTGCTTGATGTGGGTGGATGTCTCCTGTGGGTTCGCGCCATGTTTCTCGTCTGTCTCCTTGTCTATCTCAAGTGAAGGCGACCGCGTGCCTTTGTCAGAGTCTCGCTCTGTCCCACCTATCTATTTTGTTGTCTACTACACGGCCTCACGCTCTGCCTAGGCCTTATCAACAGCCTCCTTTTTCCTCTTTTCAACTAGCTGTGTCATCTTAAGCTTGGCCTCCTCCTTATTTCTCTGCATAGCAGACTTTCTCCCTCCCACCATCAATTTTCTTGTAGCGTGCCACTCTGCCAACCATTGATCAATTATCGCATCAATGGCATCATCTGTTACCAGATAAGGCAAGTCGTACCATTTCTACATAGGGTCCTTCCATGCCCTGATGGATACATGATGAAAGTCTATTTTAAATTCGTCATAGCCCTGCCAGTTGGCGTACACCATAGGCGACAACCACGGTTTGTGATTGATAGCCATGCGGATGTTCATCTCCATCAAGATCCAGAAGATCTTGTTGTTCTTGACTCACTGCACATCCTTGGTCACCAACAACGAAGTGTACTTCACTGCTTCTGGGAGGTCTGGCATGACAGATGGGAACTGGTTATCCTCTAGCAGCTCCCATGCTACTAGCACAATTGACAGCAAGAGCCACGCGTAGTGGAACGTCTTGCTGAGCTCCTGTGCTTCGCGACTGTTTGCCAGGAACTCACCATGAAGGTAGTCTAACTAGTTGAACTAGACTCCTTCGGCGCACTGAGCTGCTAGCATGACGACAAGCATCGTTACCTCATCGGCGCGACACTTCCTCATCACCTTCCCTGCTAAGATCTATGTGGCTACCTTCACAACAGGGTCACAGATGCTGGATATAGCATATCCACGTGGCTTCCTCACAAGTTTAAACTTTTCCTTCATAGACTTAGTGAGGGCCTATTCACCACCTTTTCTGCCAAATATCATGGCCGAATTCTCTCCTGTGTAAGGAAATCACATTATCCAGTGAATCAATCTATCCGTGATGGTTATTGGCTCCTCCAGCCATAGACACCCATCATGCACCATGCACGACAGCTACTTGATGACCAATACTATCACTGGGGTGCGGTTGTAGTGTGACACCCAAAGCATGTTGAGAAGCCCTGCCTTCTGTACTCCTTGGAGCCACCTCCGTAGCTCCAAATTGGTTATTCCAGTGTTCATATCAATGATGCGGTGCATCAGTTGCTTGGTCGCCAAGTGTGGGAACTTCTTGTGATTAGCCAAGTCCTAGTACTCAAGTTTTGGCAATGGCACCTGTGCCAAGCGCAGTCCATAGAAAACAATCTCGTCCGGTAGTAGAGGGGTTTGCAAGGGGGTCTTTCTCTCATCGATGTTCTTCGGTACCTTGGTCTTGGGCTTGTGCAAAGGGACATACTAAGGCAACCGAGTAATAGGGCCTGCACCCTGGGCTTCAACCTCCTCCACTTTGACTCCCACATCCTCATCATCCATCAGGATGTCTTCAATATCTTCCTCCTCTAGTTCCAAATTTATGGCCTTGCTTTTCTCCTGTGTGGTGGGTTTCAATGGGTTTCTCCTTAGCGATGTGCACACCGGTATGGCTGGCTGCTTGCCCTTTTTATTCTTGGCGGTCTCTTTAGTTGGGGTCGGCTTTGGCCTCGGCATTCTCGGTGATTTAGGGACTTCGACTAGCACTGCAAAGACCTCTGGAGTAGCTACTTCTACCTCCATCTCAACTTCCGGCATCAACTCCATCGCTTCAGTATCTATGGCTTCTATGGTTGCCAACATGATTTTCTGCAGGAAATCCCGTGTCTCCTTCGGCAATGTCTCAAATAATTTACTGACTATCAGAAGTTCGTAGTGCTCACAATTCATATGCACCTGAGATCTCAACAACTCAATTCTGAAAACGCCAAGTTTTTCTCACTGGATAGCCACTTGTAATTTATAGGGCATTTTGAATTCAAATCCGACCATTCCTCCCAAATTCAGTTCATTAATGCTGGATTGGCAGTAGATTTTCAAGGATCTGAGGCATAAATTTCATCTTAAATGCCATCTGCCCGCTCCATTTGGCTGCATTTCTACCATCAAATCATGAATAGTCACTTTAACTGTCACTTTCCGGCCGACCTGCACGATTTCTTCATGGGTAGCACAGCTCCTTTCGCATTGTCGCGAACCCTATGACACTTCCTTGCTTCGCACAATCCTCCAATCACGCAACTCCCTAACCCGGGCAGTGTAGTTTATAGTCCCATGCCTCCTTTCACCTACCTGGAGTGCTAAGACTGTGCTACCTTCATCTAGTCACATGGCCGAACCACCGATATATGGCTTCAAGTGACTACCATTCACCTTTCCTAGGAAGGGATCTCCATTCAATTTAACCAGTTGTACCACCCCTCCATCTGTAATCTCCTTAATGACATAGGGCCAAAACTAGTGCATTCGAAATTTCCCTGAAAATTTATCAAACTCTTTGTCATATAACAAAACCAGGTCATTTACCTTAAAGATTCGCAACTTAATGTGTCGAATATGCCATGATTTTTCGCACTGCTTTTGAACCTGTTGGTGAAATCCAACCAGAAATCTCTCTTCCTCAAGTTCATCCAACTATGCGAGCCTTTCCTCTAGGGCTCTACGATCCATCATACCCGTGAGCACCATGATGCACAGACTAGGCACAATATATTCCATAGGCATTACCGCTTCAACAACATAGACAAGCCTAAACGGGGTTTGTCTAGTCAACTTCTTGCATGTCGTTCAATAAACCCATAGTACTGCAGGTATGCATAGGTCCAAATCAATTTGTTGAGCATTTCAAACCTTGGTCATCGCGTTCTCCAGCACTTTATTGAAGGCTTCCACCATCCCGTTAGCATGCGGGTGATAAGGTGTGCTCTTGTGGTGATATACTTGAAATTCCTTCATTAGTGTGTTGATCGTCTCATTCAGAAAGTGCGTACTACGATCACTCATCAAGATCTTTGGACATCCAAATCGCTTCAGTACATAATCAAAGAGGAGCTTTGCAACAGTCGCACCTGTACAATCCTTCACAGGATGTGCCTCCACCCAACGAGTCAAATACTCCGTCACAGTGATAATGTACCTTGCTCTTGTCTTTCCTTGGGGCTGAATGGGTCCCACAAAATCTATCGCCCATTTCTCAAAGGGTTGTAACATCATCTGTGGATTCAGAGGCATCTCATCCCTACATGATGGCCTACTAGTCCTTTGACATACATCGCACACCTTGCAGTTTGCTTTTGAATCCTGATGGAGGGTTGGCCACCACAACCCTGCACGTAGAATCTTCTGTTCGGTCGCTCTCCCCGAATAATTTCCTCCCGTGGCGCCCCCATGAGCATTCGCGAGGATGCTGGTTCTTTCAAACTCAGGTACATATCGTCGCAATATCTCATTAGACCCCATTTTGTATAGATGCCCAGCAATGACAAAGAAATCTTCCGCGTGCACCACTAACTCCTTCTGCTGGACAGTGTATCCCTCTGGGGCAGTTCTTGTTGTCAAGAAGTGTATTATATCCTCAAAATGACCATCAGTGACACGCATTGCAAATTGTTGTGCATCAGGCAATTCTTCCTCCAAATTAGTGGGCTCTTCCCCTGTTTCTATGCGTGACAGATGGTCTAGTCTTTTGTTCAGTCATCCAAGCTTCACAATAACTTCAAAATCATATTCCTGGAACAATAACCGCCACTTGTTGATTCTTCCCCCCAACACAGGCTTATTAACCAGGTACTTCAGTGCGTAATGGTCCACATACATCTTAAAGTGGCCTCCCAACAAGTAGTGCCTAATCTTCTGGAGCGCATATACCATATCTAATCCTTCACGCTCGGTGATGGAATCATTCTTCTCTGCCTTGGATAACCTTCTGCTTACAAATGTTATAGGATGGTCCAAGTCTCCTCTTCCAGCCTGTGTCAGTACTACTCCCAGTGCTATACATGATGCGTCGACATGTACATGAAACTCCATCTTCCAATCCGAGAAGACCAGGATCGGTGCAGTGACCATTTTTCTTTCAATACATCCAAGCTCTTCTTATAGTCCTCATTACAGCAAAATGTGACATCCTTCTTCAACAACTTCTCCATAGGTGCGGTGATCTGGGCATAGCCTTTGATGAACTTTCTATCATATCTTATATGTCCTAGGGTAGCGCGTAGATGTTTCACACTCCTTCGTGCTTCCAAGTTCAGTATCACCACGATCTTCGTGGGATCTACCATCAGTCCTTGCCTACAAACCACATGACCTAGCAGGGTCCCAAAAGGAACACAAAATAGGCTCTTCTTCAAATTGAGCGTGATTTGGTATCTTTGACAGGTATCCAGCATCAGGCGCAAGCTTTCTACATGGCATTTCACTAGTCCAAACATAGTCCAATCATCAAAGTATACTTCCAGGAACTTATGGATAAACTCCTTGAATGCAACAACGACTACATGCGAGAAAATTCACATTCTTTAATCCAAATGGCATTACAGTGTACTGAAAACACCCCCACTTAGTCGCGAAGGTCATCTTGCTCCTATCCTCTGGTGTGATTTTGATTTGATGGTACCTAGATAACCCATCAGTCAAGGAATACGCTTCCTGGCCACCGAAATTGTCCAACTCTTCATCAGTGAACAAAGTCAGGAAAGGATCATGTATGCAAGCATCATTCAGCTTTATGAGATCCATGCATATCCTTATTTTGTCCTTCTGCTTCTTCTCTTATACCACCATTGGGCTTACCCAATCAGATTCTTCCATAGGCTCAATGATGCCTGCCGCGAGCATCTTGTCTATCTCTAAGCAGACCTTATCCTTATATTTTGGATTGAGACGGTAAGGTCTTTTCTTAACTTGCTTCATGTTGGGTTTCAACGTGATCTTCATAACACCTAGGTCTCCGATTATCCCTTTTAGATTCGTAAACTTGGTAGGGAATAAATCTTGGTATTTGCGGAGCAATTCAACAACCTTATCCACCATCGTGTCATCCCAGTAGTCTCCAATCTTCGCGAATTTGGGCTCTGCCTCTATACCAACGTTTACTTGTTTCATTTTCAGCGGTGCGGTTATATCAGGATTCTCAATCTGTGGTCCTTCAACCTCATGGTGGCCTTCTGTTTTAGGGATGCTAATCTTTCGCGGATCCTCATATTCTTCTTCTGTGGTTACATTATAGCATTCTAGTGCGTGACTCAGATGAGTAGCTCACTCAGGCTGAATCAAGTCCAAAGGATCCTGTGTTATCCCAAATACTATTGCTTTCACCTCTTGTAGCGCCTCATTAATACAGTCAAACCCATCTTCAAAACTGAATGTCATTATCAATCCTTTGTGCAAAATATCCCATTCACCTGTACCATGGCGAAGCTGTGTTTCTACATACCATTTCATCAGGACGACATCCAGGGTGTGACAGAACAAGTGCACCCATTCAGGTTGGGGATTCTCTCCATAAGCCTGAGCCCATTAGGCTAAGTGCACATGCGGATCATCCTGTCCATCATATTTGTCTGTTACACGCACCTTCGGCTTCCCACAGTGTGTTCTCATCATCCTCCTACATTCACACCAATCATGAAAGCTTCCCTTGTGTGTACCCCACCACCTTGCGGGCGTAGCGCGCAGTGCCTAGTCCAATGCCTGGAAGTGCTACTTTTTTGGTACCTCCCTCTCAAATACATCCAAGATATCTACATCATTCAGGCCATCATAAGTAGGCAGATTTCTTACCTCCGACAACACACAGCACAGAGACCGGGTCATCATGTTACAGCTCAGTGTAGTTACTTCATGTAATCGATTCTACCAGCACTCTAGTTCTTCATCAGAGTCTGAGGTGTAGGAACTCTCATGATCCCATGTAATTCGTCCATCCGCTGTTGGGTTCACCCAATATTGGTCTCATGTTGTTATCTTATAGATACAGTTTAGGTCGTCATCACTCTCATAATCACGAACTGGTTCAATATAGCGCAATCCTTCAGCAGGATCTAGAGGTATTATTACGCAGAGCGATTTCTTCTCAAATATCGTCTTTCGCTTCTTTAGATTGATTACCCTGTTCATATCAGTAGCCCAATCAACTCCCAAAAGTGTAGGATAGGGGTTGTTGTCATCCACAATTTCTATTACTTCAAAGTCAGCCAGTGTGCTCGCACCTTCAATATGTATAGTCACCCCTTACAGTCGCCCCATGGGGATGATCTTCTGTTGATTTTCCATCCTTAGCTAAATCAGAGACCATTGTAGCACAGGTCTCCCCATCCGCTCCAAATTTTGCTGTGGTAGGACATTTGCATTTGATCCCAAGTCCAAAATAACCTGATCCATTTCGTATTCTCCTATCTCTACGGTCAGTCTCATCTCCCATCTCATCCTTGTTTTATGCTTACTAATCTTTCATACTACGTACAGCTCACTTGGAGTGTTTCCAACAAATCTATTTATGAGCTCCTGTAACCCTTTCATAGCCTTTCTATCACGCAGTAACTTCATGCAAGTGTCCAGGAAGGTTGTAAGCATATAGGGGTCCATCTCCTTATCAGGCTTATCCTTGCCCCTTAAGGTGGAGGCCTTAGCAAAGCTCTTCTTTTATTCCATGAATTTTTCACGTGCGCACTCCAAATCAAACTCGGTCTCTTTCATCGGAGGTTTGCGAACCCATGTACTATCTTCGATCTATTTCCCCTTATCATCTCCTATTGTGATTTCGATTTGAAGCACTATATTCACGTTTGGATCCTCTTCACACGGTTCAGACCTCATCATCTACAAATTTTGAGTTGGCTGAGGCAGTAGCACCCCTTTTTCATGTATCCTTGCTATCAACATAGGACAGTCTTCCGTTTCATGATCAAACAAAGTGCAATATTTGCACAACGGACATGTTGGGTTAGTGCAATCACGAGCATAATGTCCTCGTCCTTCGCAATTGTAGCAGATCAACTGTCCCCAACCTCTGTCAAGTCCTCCTCTACCTCATCCTCATTCGTGCCTATGAAAGCCTCTCCACGCCATCCCCACACTCTGGTCAAGGGGCCATGTTTCTTCCTATACTCTATAGGCAAGAGTTATATCCATCATCAATTCATAGTTTCTGCAATTATGCTCATCATGTCCTAAAGACCTACAGAAGTTGCAGAACAGTTGTTGTAGTGTTTGTACAAACTTCTACAACAAATGACAGTTATCTATGGCATGTTTTCCTGCTACCTGACATATAGCACACCACAATGCAGGCCCCGCAATTGGTCCTACCTGAGCTTCCAGCCTCAAAGGCATTGGTCCTCCTCCTGCAATATAGTTCACAAAGACTGGGCAATGGTCTTTGTTATGCCCCTGACCCTTGCATTTCAAGAACCATACCTATTCATGCACCTCTGGTTGAACTATTTTGTCTTGCTTCAAACTTTACATCTCAAGGAAAAGATTTTTAAAATGCCAATGGATCTGCTAAACCCCTAAATTAGGATCTTGAATCGGCGTTTCATGCAGTCTCATTGCAATCTCCAAGGCCTCCGCCTAATTCGTTATCTTCTGTTTCAACAGCACAACCCTTAGGTGTGGCAGGAGCGAAGCCACAAACCATTCACGATGTTGTCCATCTGTTAAGTTCATGTTAGCTTCGCGGATTTTACACTTCAACCTCTGATCTAGTTCCCACGGTGTCTCGCTTAGTTGCATCGCAATTTCCTTAAACCCCACAATTGACTGTGCTTCAGATTTAGGCCTACTAAATTCTTTGTTCAGAGCGGTTTGGATGTCTTCCACTCCAGAATTCGGGTTATCATTAGAGTACTTGATGTACTAGGTTAGTGCGCGATCCTGCAGAGCACTAACCAGGGTTGGCTTCTTTAGGTTATCATTTGTAACGCCCTGAGATTCCCATACAGCTTTCACAATGAACCAGAATTGGTCCAGGTCCTCATTTCCCAAGCCTTTGAACAAAGGAAGCTTTACTGAATTTTCCATACTAAACCACGGTGTAGATGGAGGTGGTATGGGTGAAGTGGCTGGTGATGGTGGTGAAGTTGGAGGCAGTTTGGGTGGAGGTGGCAGTCGCGGGAATCCTTGTCTTATTAACTAAATAGCACTTCACGGAGAATATTGCATTATTCCCTCTTCGTCACCTTGTGGAGGTGAAATTAATGTACTATATTCAGGACCCTTTCTTCCTTTGTTCCTGTAAGTTTTTCCACTTCGCGTAGCTCCAAACATCAAGGTAGCTACATAACCTACTTTTCACACAATAACACTTTAATCAAGGTATTCAAATATTTCAAGTACTTACCTTGCAGTCTTTTAAAAAAGCGTCACTCCGCCTCGCTGTAGCTAACTAAGGTATCGACTGCAAATTCAGTTACAAATCCTCCTATGACACGATTGAGCCAATGATCCACAATGCAAGCGATCTTATCCTCCAATGCTTCCAATTTCTGTACTAGCTCTGGGGTCCAAACAATAGGACCATCAAGTTTCCACCTTCCTTAGCTATCTGCTAGCTTTGCGATCCACTCGTATAGCTCAACCAGAAAGGAACAGAAAAATATCTCATGTATTTATGTATATAGGTACCTATCCAGCCACTATTCCTTTGTCAGTCGCAGACTTCTATTCTCCTACATTGCAAATTCTTGGATCTTCCTATCCAACCAGTCTCCAATATCTTTCTTAGTTGGATTCCAGTGATACGACATCACACATCTCTTATGTAGATTCTAGTCCTGGAAACAAAACCATTTCTTGGCTTGAGGGGGCTTAATCGAGGTTCAACGTTAGTTAGCCAAACAAATCCCTACACTACTGGCCCTTTTAGCATCAGCCCGTGGAGTGTGACCGAAGTCTCATTCGAAGCAGTATGGAGGGATGTTGGAACCAAGTTTCCTCACCCTGAGATGGTAGTGATGTCGGTTTATTCCTCCTATTCCTGCTTTCATGCAGGTTGTTAAGTTCTAGGGCTCTGTCTTCCCAACCCCTTATTCCTCCCTTCGATACCTCCGCGAAAGGGTATGGCTAGGCTTCACGCGGCCCTAATCTTTGATTCAGATACTTTTGTGATACTAAGGTAGCGTATTGCACAGATTGTAAAGTTATCTTAAGAATCTTAATTATCTTGTCAGGTAATCACAATTACCACCGTGTAAATAAATGTTCTTACTTGCGTTCACTTAACCAATGTAATTAAATACATTCACACATCATATAAGCATTATAAATGAAATTCATACATAACATGTCAAGATGCATTAACAGGAACAAAGACACAGAATTTGCAGAATACTTCTCTTTATTGATATCTTCCAAGTGATTACAGACTCTATCCACCCTACGCACACAACTACAAGGATCCGCGCACTCAGTTGCGGACTTCCACCCTAGGCCTCTACGTACTTAGTTGCAGAGCCTCTACCTACGCCATGACCCAAAACTTAGACTTCTTACTTCAGAGCTATGACTATCTAACTCAAAACCATGACTCTAAAACTACTTAGAGCTTAGCTCTTTTTATACAATCCCATGGTCCGCAGACCATGGGTAGATCTTTTACAGCCGACTTTACTTTAAAAAAATAAGGGTAGACAACCCTTTATGACTCATGACACCTTCACACTCTACGACCACAAAATGTGAAGACTTTACTATTTTATTACAAAATTCGACTCAAAACATGGGCTTTTAGCCCCAAAACTATCCTTGGGGGATTCGGTTCCCAACAGTGCGCGGCAAGAGCAAGAGGAATATTGTTGATCACATGGAGGAGGAGCAAAGCAGAAAGTTCTGAGCAGATCCATTAGTAGGGAAAGAATTTATCGCTATAGAGGCAAAGAAGCACCAGCACGACATGCAAATCATGTAAAGGCAGAGGGAAAATTGAAGAATGGAATAAGTAGAGAAAGAGTTGCATGAGCCAAGGGAGCAACTCCAAAAGGAATAAGAGTTATGCAAACAGGAGAGGGAATTATAGCAGTAACAGATACAGAAAGGGGTACAACATGTGCAAACCGATGAAACAACGCCCGTATAGGTAGTGGACTTATCATATCAGCTGGCATCAGGCAGACAAGGTGAACCATCACAGGAGCAATACTTCACTCATGAGATAGAACAAGCACTCCAACAGTTGGATGCAAACATGGAGCAGCAAGAGTTGGAACAGGACACCGACCTCATGCCTAATCACCAAGAGGTCAACTTACCCACTTCAATGCATATAGATGATGATCAACTCTCAAGTGACCAAGGAGGCACAGATATCCTTGGTGATTAGCTGAAAGGAGAGATGCACAACATCTCATTTGACGAATCTCAACATAGAGTTGTACAGTCTCGCAGAGTGTCAACTCCGGAGGATAATACATCTCCTACGTAATTTGAGGAACAAGTGATCATAACTGATGTGTATAAACATCCAACAACTTTGGCCGATGCAACCAGAGTGTATGCCGAAGCCACTAGCTCAAGTGTTCACTATCTGATAGCTGAGAATGAGCGAATGGCAAAGGAACTACATACGACCAAGTAAGGAGGAGACTTGGTGACAGTGTCCACCTGAGCTTAACTAAAGAAGGTAATACTAGATGAAGTATTGTCCCTTGACACAGTTATGCGAGCTTTGTACTCCAAGTTTGGTACTGTGAATAAGGCAGTCGTCCATCTCAACAGATGGCAGCATCGATGTGCTAGAAGAGCATGTATCTTGATGAACTTGCATGGTGTTGTTGATGACATGTAAACATGGTCGATGAAATACAAGGGATCCCCACTTCACTTGCTTAAGATGATGAGGGCCAATGCAGTTGAACTGAAGACATGTATCTGGAGTCAGATATAGAACTATGAAGACCTCTCGCAACTCATCACTAGCATACAGGTTTCCCATGCACGAGTATTCAAGAGTATGGATTTTGTGGTGCGCACACATGTGATCCCATCTATTGGGACTCTCACCCAAGTAAAGACAAAGAAACAGGTTCGATTAGAGCTTGGATCGTACTTGGACGAGTTGATGTGCATTGCCACCAGCCCAAACTTGCCCTTCAGTGCAGACATCATGCACAATTATGTTGTTGGCTTGGTCGTATTGAAGATAATGATGCGCATTATTTCAGAAGAGTTGGATAGAGGAGCCCGAGCAGTGTACCTGGATGCTATGGAGGTAAGATTCAGGTTTCAGACAGATGTCATCGTGGAGCACATGGACACCATCAAGGACTACCAATCTTGGCATGAGTATGTTACTATCGATCAGCATGAGGATGTTGAGGAGTTTTACTTCCATGGTTGTATAAGTCAGAGTGATGTCTAGCTTGGCTTGCTCAAGCCATTTTGTTTCACATGGGTACATGTGCATTATAATGTAAAGTCATGTCAAGTGTAATTCAAGTTGTGATAGTGGGATGTAAAAGTCATAGAGTATATGAAGAGTGATGAGGGTAGTTGAACTATCACAAATTGGAATGTCAAGGGTCACCCCACCCTTTGCTATAAATATTCCCTCGTAACTCATTGTAAAGGCTTTTGGTCAGCCAAGCTTCCGATAAGACTATCTTGGAGAGAGCTTGGACAGTATTGTAACGAGCCTTGGCTTCTCCACTACGCAAAGCTCGTACATCTCTTTGGAGGAGCAAGTGGATGTGGCTGTAACATTCCACTATTGGAACTAGTGGTTGGACATGGATGTATTGTATGACTAGAACTAGTGTTGCATTCCTTTTCCCAAAGAAATAATGGAAGTCCCTAGTCATGCAACATGGCTTTGGCTACTCCAACAATACTCTTGTTTTTTTTCTCTAGCACCCCATTATACTAAGGTTTATAGGGTGTGGTGAGATCTCTCTTAATTCCATCCTTAACACAGAAATACTTGAAGGCATTAGAGATGTACTCCCCTCCATTATATGACCTTAGTGCTTTGACCTTCATGCTTGTCTAGTTCTCCACCAATGCTTTGAACTCCTGGAACTTCGAGAATACTTCGTCTTTCTTCTTCATGAATAAGATCCATGTCTTCCTCAAATGGTCATCAATGAAGGTGACGTAATACCTATATCCCATGAGGGATTGAGAAGAGAATGGGCCTCATAAGTCTGAATGAACCAAGTCCAAGATTCCCTTGGCTCAGATTTCACTAATGGGAAACTAAGTCTTGTCATAATTTCCAAGTCTACAGCCCTTGCACATGGAATCTTGGTCTTTGTCGCACTATGGAACCCTACAAATATATGCCTGAGGATTTTTAATTTTCCATGGTGTAAATGGCCCATATGCTTGTGGCATATCTCGCCATGGGCTCAATCTTGCTCACATCCCTCATTTCTTCTACTCAAGGTTGTTGTTATCTCAAACTATAGCTTGTAAAGTTTCTTCACCCTCACACCAATTTGCTTCATAGCTCCAATATTTCAGGGCTTGAGGTAGGCCTTTCCTCTACTGAAAATGGACCTCATAACCCTTGTCCTCTAGGGTTGAAATAGAAATGAGGTTGTTTTTAAGGTCCAGAACATAGAGGAGATCCTCGACTGAAGAGGGTTACCAGACTCCCTCTCAAATATAATAGTACCCATTCCCTTGGTCAAGTACCTGCCATCATCTCCTAGCTTAATGTGAAACTGCATGTCCTTCTCCATCAACTCGCTAAAATATTCCTTGTTCCTAGTCATATGGCTAGATGCTCCACTATCAATGGACCATACTTTGTTAGCTAAAGAGCTCACCATGCAAGATATGAACAATAAATCCTTCTAAAACATGGAACTAAACTCGTCCACTTCTACAAAACATACCACTTATTCCTTCTTGGACCTCTTCTTCCTCCGTGTACACTTAGTGGTGTAGTTCCAAATTAATGGCACTGGAATCATTTTATTTTGTTGAGATCCTTTTTCTCTTCCTTTCCTTTGGAGTTGTACTCATCCCCTATTATGCCCTTCCTACCTTTGGCCTTGCCCCCTTCGCCATGTAGGGTAAATTTCTCCTCTTCCTCATGTTTAGCATGAGCTGTAGATCGAGCCTTCCTCCTAATCTCCTCCTGAACACAACCACCCCACAACCTCTCCCATTCTGGAAGCTTTTTTATGCCACTCACTAGTCCCTAGAAGTAGTCCCATGATTTTTGAAGCCCTAATAGCACAAAACTCACCAAATCCACTTTAGGTATTGTCTCCCCCTCACCCTCCAAGTCATCCTTCACCTAGGTGAATCTCGTGAGATAAGAAACTAAGGGCTCAGACTTACCCATCCAGATGTTTCTTAGTTTCTCCTTAAGCATGAGTTTTTTGTCTTTGTTTATTCCCTAGTAAAGGTTCATATCATTGTCCACATTTCCTTAGCAACATTCTTGCCAGAAAGATGTGGAATTGTATGGTCTTTGACTCCCTCAAGAATGAGCCTTATCGCTCCAATATCATTTTAGTTGTGCTAAGCCAATTGTTGGGGGTCTGATCCAGATTTAAATAGGAACGCAATAAACTACAGATAGAACCATAAATACATATATGCAATAGAAATAACACTTCATTTCATTAATATCAAATACTAAAATATGCTTACAAACAAAATGGAAATAAGACTAGCTCAGGCGATGGTGGCTTATCTCTGAGAAGAGATGTGGTGGCTACATGCCTTTGAACTATGTTATAATGAGGCTCAAAGGCATAAATATTATTAAGAAACAATGCAAAACCCTAAACATACAGAAACCTAATCCTAGGAGATGAAGCGCCAAACTATGGGCCCTGTTTGGGTAAATTGGTACATCAACTTCCCGGGGTCGTAACTTTGGCATACGATCTCTATTTGACACGCACAATACCTCGTTAAAAAGATCTATCTGAGGAATACAACTTTGGAATGACCGGCATGGTCAATAACCCATGTTGGTCCTAGTTTTCCCCAAAAAACGTCGTTTAGGGCCTCAAAACAACTTCGGAAGTTCAGGACCCGAAAACCTGCCAAAAATAGTAAATTGTGCTACAAATAAGGAAACTAAAAAATTGAAAGAAACAATGGTGGGGGTCCAAGTGGAATAGGTGGGTGGCCACCAATATCCACCTGCATTAGGGTCATATGGTGTAGCTATTGGGTTCTCCAAAAAATCCTTCACACCTTGCTCCTCAAGCAGCACATAAATTCTCTCCTTCTATGACTAAAAATTTGTTTCTCCCTCCAAACTGTGCTCTGGTATCGAACCCTAGTACGAGATATTGTTGGTCAAACTTGTCTCGAAACCCTAGCATTCTAGTTTACTAGTAAAATTTGTGCTTTCACCCTTTACTAGAACAATATACACCTATACCTACACTTGCTCCTCCTTAGTGCAAATTGTTCTTGTACCTGAGGTTTAAACAACACAATGTTGGTCGACACTCAAAGACATGGCTTTGATACCATGTTAATTTTCTAAAACCCAATGAACTAATCTATGAAATTTAACTAAGAAAAGAATGAAAATATGAACTTTAACTTTTAACCCACAAAATCTTGATTTTTCTAACTTGCATGCAGCGCAAGGAATAGATGAGGACAAGCACACCATAAAAAAAGTACACAATAAATTTACCTAGGAAACCCCAATCTAGGGAAAACCTACAATCTTGGTGTTTTATTATTCATATTAGTATAATCTTCTTAATGAAAAGATTATATACGAGAGGGAAAAATTCCCTTTCTCTCTCTGCAAGCCCTCTACTCAGTTTTCTACGCACTGAAAACATAATCTTCCTCTTTTATGTGCATTGGTACAGACTCTCACACCCTATATAGCCTCCTCTATGCAATTATCTCAACCCCTAGAGAGGTATGTGAATGGATGGAAGTGATTCTAGCTAAATCAGCCTCATTTATTTGCCTCTTTTATGTTGATCTAAAAACCCTAGCACTGATCTGAACCATTCTCTCTCTTGCTAAGTTGAACATCAAGATTCCTTGTGTATTATAACCAATATTTGTGTCATTTTTCCCTTTTAGAATTTGACTTGGGCCCACCACTACCATGAATAGATAATACTAGATCTCCTTGGATGGTTGAGATTGTTCTAATTTTTTACTATATGAAAATTTAAATTTTCCTAAGTAAAAAAATCATTGGAAAAAGGTAGATTGTGCCTTGGCCCCACTTGTGGGTCCCTTTGCCAAATTTAGTGCATTTTCTAACTATGGGAGAACCCTTCCTCCTCTGACTTGATTTAACATCAAATTGTCAAGATTATATTTTTTTATAAAAATAAACTAAATTATAGCTTTATTATTATTATTATTATTATTATTATTATTATAAAAAGAGATCATATATAGGATAAACATATATACATTTAAAACAAGTAACAAATTTTTTATCCATAGAGATTCACCTTGTTGGAATCATGATTGGTCTTTAGACCAAAACTTGTAGATGTTAATCTCTACTACAATTTCTAGAGTTAGGATCCATGAGAGACAGATAGTCCATTTAACGAAACACATGATAATTGTTGAACCCAATGTCCAACAATCTCCTCCCAAGCCCCCAACGCGAGCCAAGTGAGTTTCAAACTCAATACCTATCACTTTGATACCACTTGTTGGATTCATAATTATGTTGAGAGGGGGGGTTGAATCAATAAAATACAATTTTACATGGTTAAATCATTCAATCAAAATAAGACATCAATCACATGAGAGCATTGAACAAAGGATATACATGGAAACCCATTTAGTATAAAATCACAAAACTTCTTTTAACTAATTGATTTATGTAGGCACCAACATACTATTACAACCTTTGTAGGCACCCACCTATAAGAGACACCAATATCAGCTGATTTGCAAACCAGATTTATGTTCCAATCTATTTTGCAACAACTATCAGATCTTTCTCTCCTAACCAGTAAGCCTATTCAGACACCAAAATTTTCGGATCCCATTTTTCATCACATTTTCAAACTAGAACTTTAAAAGAAATATTGTTAATTGTACTCATTCAAACTCCACAACCTTTGGTCTTCTTCATTTACTCTTTACTTCAACAATTATTTGTTCATTCTTGGTTAACTAACAGGCATCTCCAAGACTGCACAACATTGCTCTTTTCTCTCATGATAGGCACATTTCTCACACACTGCACACATTATTCACACACCCTAATTCACTTTAAAAATGTAATTCATATATATAACAACACTATCTTTAATTTCATTTGTCTCTCAACTTCGTGCATTTCAAGCCAAGTGCTTTATTTCATTCATATAGTTATATTTTCATGTTTAGCTCCCTTTTTTCCAACATCTTTTAAATATAGTAACTTTATCCCTTTACCTCTTTGCAACCATACCATGTGACCATGTTCTTTGCATGGAGATATGATAGTTGGAACCTTGACCATCCATACCAGATACTGGAGACCTGATATTCTCCGCTATCAAGAATTAGTCCTTAGCACCTAGGAGTTGAACCATGAGACAAAATGACCATGCATTGTGACCATGATATTAACTCACATTAGGAAAATTTTGAGGTCTAAAATGGACCTCCTAAGGAAATTATAAAATAATAGTGGAAATAATAAAATAAGATTAGATTACATCATCAAATTTTAGAAGGAAGAAATAAAAAATTATTTTTTCAACTCGTATTTTCAACTTATCTCCCTATTGATTTACTCAAATTTCAAGCGGAAACACTCATTAGATGTAGAATTTGATTCCTAATCTGAGTACCCATGTTGCATACTTTTGATGGACCCTTATACATGAAAATTCAGAAATACATGAAAAATTTGATTGTAATCACATTTTTTCATGTATTTGTCATTTTTCATGTAGTAGGGTCCATCAAAAGTATGCAACATGAGTACTCCTCGGATGAGGAGTTAAATTTTGCATCCAACGAGTACTCCCGCTAGAAACTTGAGTAAAACCTTAGGGAGATAAGTTGGCAAAGTAGTTTTATTATTTTATTATTTTTTAATCTTGTTCTTTTTTACTCCAAAAATGGTGAATCATCCCCCATGGTTGACATCATCATCTTGAATCCTACTGGTTCTTATAAATTTTATTTTGGTTATACATTTTTCTTAGGAGGCCCATTTTAGACCTCAAAATTCCCCTAATGTTACTTCGATAAATTCAAAGCTTGTGCCATTTATTTAAATCACACTTTGAACACACTGGATACACAAATTCTTGGATTCTTTTAACCCTTTAGCTTTAAGTGTTAAACTAGTAAGCACCCATGACCATGTGTTATGACCTCAGTCTTAACACACCACTTTGATATTCTCTAATTGTGAATGTCTCGATATCAATATGATAAAGGATCCTAATAGGAAAATCATTAGTTGATGGGCTTACCAAAATTACATGCAATTGGCGGCATTTTCCCCAACATACCATATTAGACTATTCTAAATTGTTGGTCCATTCTGGTACCCCATTACTCCATGGAAAAATCCTCTTTCGAAAAACTTTAAAAACAATCAAACACTTAACAAAACTTTCCTTCTCATATTGGACCATTTCATACAAAGAGTTCTAACTTGTCATGCATTCTAGTACCCCAATACCTTGGTATAGCACCCACAAAGGTTAAGCCCTTTGGTATTTTTGATCAAGGCCTACAACTATGCCCTTTTGAATTTTCTTCCCAAAAACCAATACATAAGAAAAACTTGTTGATCCTAGTTCTAACGTGAGTCCGAGACCTTTGGGCCTACCACATCGATCCATTGTGTACCAATCACTATCTACCACATGGTCCTTCTTCTATGTCACATCTCTACCAAGTCACACTAGATATTGTCCTTTCCTTTTTTAAATTTATACTGTATGCTTTTTTCCCTAGTTTGGGTGACCACCATTGCCATGTCATCTACCACATTTTTCCATGTGATATGCCACATCACCTTAGTTCGATGTGTCATGATCTATTATTGCCACATGTAATCTGAAAACTATCTTGTTGGAAAAAGGCCAAAATTGAGTGCCCCATGTCACCTCCTCAGGTTATCACATCAATAATATTACCAGTTTTTGTCCAATTCACTGCCACGTTTTTACTAACTAGGCTCCACCCATACACCTACTAGCCAAGACAAACATCTTAAATTTATTTATTTAGTTAATCATTTAACTTAGCGAGTTATTAAATATCTATATGCTCAAATATAAAAGTGAATAAGGTTGAGTCCAGTATCCTAGTATCACTTTATGGGGGCCCAAAGGCTCTTAGAAATTAGGTATTATACCTCAGTGCTTTGTGATAGGGGGTTGTGATCAAGTTCTTGTTGTGTCAGATGTATTTCCTCCTTGCCTTCGCAAAAATTTGCGGGGGGGGGGGGGGTGTGGGTGGGGTGGGGTTTGGTGGGGGTTTCAATGGTGGTTTGCAAAAATGTCTATGGACCTTCGATATGCCTAGATGGCTACCAGATGTCCTAGTAGTTTACTGCCTAGGCAACACATTGGACCCCTTAATTAGTAAAGTGGCGAGGATGTTAGGACCCCGTGAAATAAACAAGGGCCATTGATCCCTCATCATATTCCTCTGCTTGCATTAAGCATTTTTGGACTTCCCCTAACCTTGTTATCAATGACAACACAATGGGAAACAATCTCCCCCTTTATCATTGTTGGAAACCCTAGACATTTGAGCGCAACTACCTATCTACAATCCAATCTGAAATTTCTCCTACTAATATGCAATATCTCCACCCACTTATAATTTCTCCCCCTTTTACAGCAATGGTAAAGGGTTGTGTATGGATCTTCTATGGAATTCCCCAAATCTAGCTGAGAGGTTTCATGCTTATAACCTCCCTTGTCAGACTACTCCACTTGATATGTTATTCTTCACTATGTCTACAAGTCTACATTTTATCTTTATTTCCTTTGATTGCACCATGCCTCCCCTTTGACAAAAATCGACTACACCTCTTGACTTTGCACATCTTTTCATATACATTTAAGATTATCAACTCCCCCTTTATGAAGGGAAAAGGCGTGGTTTTTAATTCTATTTGTAGTTTCTCCTCCTCAGTAATTAACAACAAAAGAATTACTTCATTTGATTGCTCACTTCTCCTTTTTATGAAACTATGCTCCTCCTCTCAAGTCTCTATCTTTTCCTACATCCAACATTTCCTCTTTTGTAGATTTACTCTTAAGACTGCTTCCCTTGAGCTTGAACTTTTACTTATGACTTAACTCTCTTGACATCAAAATATTTCTCCCATTGAACTGATACTTCCACTTATTTGCAACCTTTAGAAAAAAATGTTTCCTCATGTCCTTTTATCAACCATTTGACTAACACTCAATAGATTATATTTAGACCAACAACAAATAGGACATTTTCATCTTTAGTTATTTCATTATAAAGTCTAACTATTTTCTCTTTGGCAATCAACAGTGCTCGGCCTCCTAAACACTTAAACATTACACAGCTCTTTAAATGGCTCTTGGCCTACACAAACTTCAACCCATTGTTTTAACCAGAACAATGACACATCCTTCATGTTTGTTCGCCTTACAGGTCGTTTCCATTCACAGGCATGCGATATATCAATCATATAAACAATGAAATCAACCAACAACGCGCAACAAAACAAGCATATCATAATAAAAATCACATCTTCAGCACTATGAGCTAGACTCTGCCTCCTCTGTTTTATAGACTTTGTTTTGGTTTGCAAAACTGCACTCTGTTTTGGTTTACAAAACTCCACATGCGAGCCCATACCACTAACGTGTTATACATGCAACAAGGTTGAACTTAAATTGCTGCGCTGTTTGCTAGTGTTTTATGCCATGATATACATGGTGAATCTTATCGCCAAGCTTCATGTTTATTAACTACTATCAACCGACCTTAAGGTTGTTACTATTGGAGTTAATGCGTGGTTTCGGCGTTTCACCTGGCTGTCAACGAGCGCTGAGGACTGTTAAATGGCGCTCCGAATCCCTATTGCTTTGTTCAGCTGATTGGTGGCAAGAGCAGGATCATTAATCATTAATCACAGGTAGTATACAATCACATCCCATAGTTGCCGAACTAAACAAACCATACCGTTACCTGAATAAATCCCGAAAGTTCAGCGATCACTTGGCGTTATGTTCGGGACAATTTCCTTCTTATATCCTCTCAAACCCACTTCAGTTTGCTTTTTACTAGCTTGCAGCTCCAAACACAATCATTCTGAGCTATTCGGCGATGAAGAATTAGTTTTGAACAGTGCAAGAACCATCGGTCAGTTCATGACTGTTTCATGGGTGTACTGTGCACTATGTTTATTGGTGCTTCAACGTATGGTTGATATGGTTGTCCTGTTGACCAGTCGCTCGACTGTGTCATGAGGATGGCCGAATTATGTTTTCAATTTGAACGTATGCGCATAACTCCCTCCACAGTGCATAGTCCAATGGGAAATGGTCGCCATGCCAGGGTGTTTACCCCGTACCTGTGTGCTAGCCTGCGTTGTGTAATGTATTGATTTGGATTGTCGTTTTACTCATTGTGTGATGTCGTTTGATTTGGATGCTATACCTTGGTTGCATGCAATATGATTTCCGCACATCCTATAAACTGTTGTGTGCTTATAACCTTGCTTGGCACTCATTCTCATATGCAATGATTTTAAGCGATGCACTCTTATGCAATGAGTTTGGGCGATGTGCAACTAACCTTTAGCCCATATGCAATACCCCGCTGCCACATATTCAACATAGATTTGACTTTGTACGTGGTCTTGCCACATGTATTGCACGCGGTCTTCTCCTTATTCTATGCGCTATATGCTCCTTACCTTATATCAAAGTTTATGATATATGCATATTATCTCACTCAACCATTTTGACTATAGCGCATATATATATGCATATTATTTCATTCAACCATTTTGACTATAGCGCATATATTGCATTTGTTTGTTTTGCATATGGCATATATAGATTTACATATAGCGCATGAATTATTTGGTTATATGCACATCTTTATAATTTTAAAATGACCATCTTGGGTCATATTTAAAATTATCACCATTACTAATCATTGAGTTGTATGTGCAGGTTGAAAAGTTGTCCCAATTTGGTCTTTTAATGCTTCTAAAGAAAAATACTCAGGGGTTAATGATCATGAAATGGATATAAGATATTTATGGATATGAAATAGAATATGATGTGTAAGGGTTATAGGGTATGTATAGGGAATATAGGGTATGGAATGGTAATGAATATCTTCAGGTACTAATTCCAACTTAACAAAGACTAAAAATTTCTAAGAAAATTTTGAATTTTCAAGCACAAAATGACTATACATATACTCCCCTAGATGATGTCTGTACAAGTGGGATGAAATCAGTTGATCAAATGTTGTAGATGGATTGAAAAGTAAACTTTATTGCTGCTCCTTGTTCTTCATGCCTTGGTTCTTGAATTGTTGTTCAGGTCCCTCTGTAATGATTTCTTGATTCAGGTCCCTCTGCAATGCTTATGTAATATGTACATGTTATTTTGACATTTGCAGGTCCTTCAGGTCCCTTTGTAATGATTTCTTGTTTCAGGTCCCTCTATTGACAATACAAGTTCCATCTATACTTCAGCTGTCCAGCTAAATTTCTTGTGCAATTTTCCCCCTTGCTTAAGATTTGACTTGTCCTCAAGTCATTTATCTGTGGAGAATTTCCTGCATTGAATTTCTGTGAGAACAGTAGAACAAGAATAAGGAATTCATAGAGTCCAAGTTGCCCTGGTTTTCCCTTATGAATTTCTGTTTGCTTGGTGCCAGTTTCCTGGTTTTCACTAGCAAACAATTTATTTATTTGTTTTTTTTTTTATATATTTTTTATATCTTTTTTATTTGGTTTTTTTTATTATTATTATTTTTTTATTATTATTCAGCTACAAGACTGGAAGATGGCTGAGCCTAGTGTGCCATGATTTCCAGTTCTGTATCCTCTACCAGTTGTTTCATAAATTCTTCCTTACTGATAGGCCTGTTATAAACTTTGAGCCTATGTCCATTTACTACAAATGAGGTGGATTCCTGGTTGATTGTCCTGATCCTTACTGCTCCATTGTCAAATATTTCTTCAATTTCATATGGGACTAGCCAGTGTGTTGTGAACTTTGCTTTGAAGTCTTTGAATTTGGAGTCAAAAAGTAATGCCCAGTCTCCCTTGTGAAATGTCTTAGTTTTGATATATCTGTCGTGCCACTTCATTCTTTGTTGTTGCACCAATGTGGTATGTTCTATGGCTTGCTGACGATGCTCATCTAGTCGATTCAATTCCATGATCCACTGCTGTTGTGCTTCAGACAGGTCTAGTCCTAGTTCAGCTGCCAGTCTGTATGTGTGTATCTGAAACTCTATAGGAAATAAGGCCTCTTTTCCATATACCAACTGGTATGGACTAAAACCAGTTGTATTCTTCCATGTGATTCTGTAGGCCCATAGTGCATCTTTTAATTTTTCAGACCAATCTCTTCTGTTCAGTTGTACTATTTTAGTCATGATATTTTCTAGGACTTTATTTGTTGATTCAACCTGTCCATTTGCTTGAGGGTGATATGGTGTAGACTTCCTGTGTTTGATCTTGTATTTCTCTGTTAGATCTCGTACCAGCTTTGATGTAAACTGTGCTCCTTGATCTGTTACAATTTTCCTGGGTACTCCGTATCTTACAAAGATTTCTTCAAAGAGAAAGGTGACCACTGTATCCTCTGTTGCTCTGGTTACTGCTTTGGCCTCCACCCATTTGGTGACATAATCTGTACATACTAGGATGTACCTCTTTCCATTTGATGGTGGATTAATAGGTCCAACAAAATCGAGTGCCCATTGCTCAAATGGTTCTATGAGGACTTGTGGCTTGAGCGGCATCTCATCTGATATGATTGGTCTCCCTGTTCTTTGGCAACTGTCACATTGCTTGACATATGCCTTGGAGTCTCTGAAGATGGATGGCCAGTAATAGCCCAATTGCAGCACCTTATATGCTATTCGTTTGTCTGCAAAATGACCACCACATGGTTCATCATGACATGCTTTCACGATGTCTAATATTTCATCTTCTCGCGCACATTTTCTAATCATCAAATCTGAACCAGTATAAAATAAATCACCATTTACCCAACTATACCTAGAACTTTCTCTAACAATTTTTCGTTTTTGCTTTTTAGAGAATTGTGTTGGAAACTTTCCAGAAGATAAATAATTTTCAATGTCTGCAAACCATGGTGTTTTTACTGTTATGGCAAACAGGTGTTCGTCTGGAAAGTTGTCTACAACTGGATTTGGATCATTGGGTGAATGTATGCGGGACAAAAAGTTAGCCACTTGATTTTCTTTGCCTGGCCGGTCTTGTATTGTAATATTAAATTCTTGCAATAACAGTAAACATCTTGTTATTCTCCCATTGGTGATGGGTTTATTCATCAAGTATTTGATTGCTGAATGATCTGTATGAATGAAAACTTGGTAACCCGTTATATAGTGCCTGAATTTGTTTATTACATGTATAACGGCTAACATTTCTTTTTCTGTGACTGTGTAGTTCAATTCTGCAGGTGTTAAATTCTTGCTTATAAAGCATATTGCATAATTGAACAGGTTCTCTTTCTGCCCAAGAGAGGCACCTATCGTGGTATCAGATGCATCAGTTGAAATATAAAATGGCAAAGACCAGTTTGGCCCACGGAGAATGGGTGCAACTGATAATTTTTCTTTTAGAATTTGAAATGCATTTTGACAATCATGTGTCCAGTGAAATTCAATATCTTTTGCTAATAGTTTGAACAGAGGTTGGGCTATTTTACTAAAGTTTTCAATGAATCGTCTATAGTAGCCTGCATAGCCCAAGAAACTTCTTACCTCTTTTTGTGTTGTAGGAGGCATTAAGTTTACTAGGACTTGGATTTTTGCTGGATCCACCTTAATTCCTGAAGCGGAAATATGGTGTCCCAGAACTATTCCTTCTGTCAACATCATATATCATTTCTCATTGCTCAACGAAAAATTTGTTTCAATGCATCGTTTCAAGACTTTCTCAAGGTTGTTTAGGCAATCATTATATGTGTTTCCATAAACTATGAAGTCATCCATATAAACCTCTACACATTCGTGAATTAGATCAGCAAATATTGCAAGCACTGCTCGTTGAAAGGTTGCAGGTGCATTGCATAAACCAAATGGAAAAACATTATATGCATAGGTTCCCCATGGGCAAGTGAATGTTGTCTTGTCTTGGTCTTCTGTTGCTATTCTAATCTAGTTGTACCCGCTAAACCCGTCCAAGAAGGAGAAAAATTTCTTTCCAGCTAATGAGTCTAATACCTGGTCAATGAATGGTAGGGGAAAATGATCTTTTAATGTGGCTTTGTTTAGTTCCTGATAGTCCACACATACCCTCCACTTTCCATTTTTCTTTGGTATTATTACCAATGGAGAAACCCATTGACTATCTGAAATAGGATAGGTGAATCCAACATTTAACAATTTTTGCAGTTCCTCTTTCACTATTTCTTTCATCATGGGATTCATTCGTCTTTGAGGTTGCCTTACAGGTTTGAGTTGATCATCTGTATAGATGTGGTGGATACATGTGCTGGGATGGATTCCTTGCATGTCAGTATAATCCCAGGCAAAAGCTTTTGAATATTTCTGTAATAATGCAATTACCTCTTGTTCTTGTGCTGATTGCAACTGGTTTCCAATGTTCAAATGTTTTCCAGGATATACCTCAATTGTTTTTATTGTTGGATTGGAGATTGTGTTTACAGGAAAGATGTCTATAAAAGAATTCCACAAAGTTTGAACAGTACAAGTTTCCTGAAAGCATTGATTCAAAAGATTACTTGCAGCTTCATATTGAACCTCTCTAAGCTGCTCTGAAATACTTGGTTCTGAAATGAAAAGATCCATTAAGTCTTCATTCTCTTCTTCTTTTCTAAAGTCAAAGAATTGATTTATACTTAAAACTGATTTAGTTTGCTGTTTTTCTTGAGTTTCAAGTACTAATTCTAAAGAAGTTGATTGTGCAGGTGAATAAAGAGAAATGTGTTTCCTTTCATCTCCATGTGAAATAATCATGCTTCCTGATCTGCATCCTATAAAGGCATCAGCGGTAGCTAACCATGGTCTTCCTAAGATTAGAGGATGTCCTCCCAAATTTGTTTTTGGTTGCAAGATAAGGAAGTCAACAGGATACTCCCATGAATCCAAAGAGACTATCATATCTTCTAATATTCCTTCTAGAACAACTTTAGATCTGTCTGCTAGTTCTAAAATTGTAGAAGTTGATCTAATGTTGTTTAAATGCAGAGTTTTCATTGTCTCCATTGTCATTACATTTATGGCTGCTCCCAAGTCTATTAATGTGTTTGGTACTGAGAAATTATTTATTGATATAGTAACCATAGGGATACCAAGGTCAATATATTTCTCTACAATGGTTTGTGTAGACATGAGGCTTGCTAATTTACCAATGACTTGGATTGTAGTAGGATCCTTCTTTTTTTTTTCCTGTTTTCTTAATGCACAATTCCTTTATTGTTTTAGCATATATTGGTATTTCTTTAATTGCCTTCAACAAAGGAATTTTTACATAAGCATTTTTTAACTCATCTAGAATATCAAATTCAGGAAGGGTCATTTCTTTTTGCTGTTCCACTAACCTTTCAGGATAAGGTGGTGTTTGAGTTGTAATGGTTTTTCCTTTCTGAATTTATATCTCAATTTGTGATGTTTCAAGTGATTCTCCTTGTTCAGTTGGTTCTTCTATTATTGGAGGAGAATCTTTTTTAAGCACTTTTCCAGACCTTAGATGGACATCATTCAGAGGAAGAATCGAAACTGTGGGAAAACATGCTGCTTCCTCTACAGTGTATGCAGATTTGTCCACCTTATTATTCGGATTTGCCATTGGTTGGGCTGGTAATTGAGTTGGTCTGGGTTGATTTGTGGGTAGTTGTAACTGTTGTGGTTGAGTCACCAATGGTGGTGGATTCTACTGTGGAAATGGCATGGATTGTGGATATGCAGAATTTTGTTGTTGAAATGGTATGGACTGTGAATATTGTGGATATGCAAATGGCTGTTGGTATTGTTGCTGGTATTGTTGTTGATACTGTTGAGGTGGCTAGTTCCCATAACCATATCCTCTCCAACCTTGTGCAGGTTGTTGTGGATATTGTTGTGGAGGCCAAGCTTACCATGGCATTGGAGGGGTCCAAGGATTTTGAGGTGGATAGAGGTAATTTTGTTGAGGGAATTGTTGTGGATTTTGTTGAGGCATCCTAGGTTGCCATGGTATTCGTGGTGCTACATAATAAAAACCTTCTATTCCTGGCACTTCTTCCATTGAGTTCATTTGTAATTCTTTCAATCTTAGACAGTTTTCTAGGGAATGATTTTCTGTACAAAGACCACATACCTGAATACTATCCAAAGGACATTCTCTCAATGGATGTTTCTTTCTACATTTGGAACAAAAGATTGCTAGAGCTTGTTCTTGTTCTTCTTTCTTCTTATTTGCCTTTAGAACATCTACTTGTCTTCCTAATGTACTTAAGATGTATGTTTTGAAATTTTCCAATAAGCTTCCTATTTCTACTCTTGTTATCCCTCATACAGCTGACTTTACTGCTTTTGAACTTGCTTCTCTCTTTCCGGTTTTTGATCTTCCTCTAGAATGCTTTTGACATAACTCAACAATTTCTTCGAATGATAGGTTTGAAATGTCTCCTTTACCCATAACATCCAAAATGTCAAGGTATTCATCCCTTACACCCTTGAGAAAGATTGTTCGAATGGTTTCTTGATTTAGAGAGTGTTGTTTAAATTTTTGTAGATTATATGCAAATCTTTCCAAATATTCTTCTAAACTTTCATCTTCTTGTTGTGTCATTCTGAAAACATCTTCCTTGGAATCTCTAGATCTACAATAAGCTTGATATTTTTTAAGGAAGATCGATCTCATATCATCCCAAGAAGCTATTGTTTGTTCTCCTAAACCCATGAACCATTTTAAAGCTGTTGCTTTTAATGTAGCAGGGAAAAGATGAAGTTTATGAATGTTATCAGTGTATCCATATGTTCTACATAGAATATCAAATTCAAACATAAAAGCATCAGGATCTTCTGTTGACATTCCATAAAAATTTGGCAATACAAAAGGTGAAATATTTTTCATTTTCACCTCTTCTCCTAATATTGCACTTGTGTCTACTATTGGAAAGCCAAAGATAGCCTCTTGATCATTACCATCTTCTTGTCTTTTCCGATCATTTTCTATCTTCCTATCATTTTCTTGTTTTGCCTCCTCTCTCTTTCTTCTCCATTCTCTTTGTTGTCTTTCATACTCAATTCGTTTTTCAGGAGTGAAAATAGCAGATCCATGTCCCTCTTCTGCCATTGGTTTATTTGTTTCAATTTTGAGTGGAGATGCAGGTTGTTGAAAGACAGGTGGATTTATGGATGGAAAGACAGGTTGTTTTCTTTGATAATTTCTTTTTGTTTTCTCGAAATTGAGGGTTGTTTTTGTTTTTATTCCCAAGCTAACAAAGTTTGCCTCCCAATAAAAGTTAATCTTTGACCAGTTCTTTGTTTTTCTACCAATTCCTCAATTATTGGATTACCAGTAACTGGGGTGTTTGATGATCCTATCTCTATTTGTGGGGGGTTTTTAACAAATCTACCTTGAGGATCTCTATATCTAGGCATAAAGAAATATAACTAAAAAGGAATGTAACTAATTTTTTTGTTTTTTTTGAAATTTATCTTTATATTGACTATGCCGATATTTGCCTCCCCGGCAACGACGCCAAAATGTTGAGCTAATTTGTTTACCAAAATTAACACAAATATTTCTTATCAATCCGGGTTGTTTATGCTTTGAGGCAAGTTCACTATATGTGAAGATCAGATGTAATTAAACCTTGAAAGATAAGTTATTCAAAAACTTAAAGCAATATATCCTACAACTCTAATTCAATTAGTTTAAAAAGAGGAAAAATATTGAAATGGTTCTTGACTCAAGAAGTCCACTTTTGCCTCAATTACCACTTAATGAATCAGAGATTAAAACCAAGAACTTAAGATGGATAAATTATTAATGAAAGAAAGCTCCTAACTTAAGAGACACATAATATGTTTCATCATAATTCATTCATCTCAATACCAAAATCACATAAAAAAACTACTTGCATGCAATCAAAGGAAACTAGTTTCAATTCATCATATTAGTAGAAGGGATGCTCAACTTGAACACTTTGTTTTTCCAACTTAATAAGTTGATGAATAAGCTAAGAACTAATGAGATCAATCACCATTCATTAACCATAAAGAAATCTGAAGTAAAGCTTTAAAAAACCAGTTCTACAATAACCAGATTACAAGAAATAAAACTAGTTAACAAGGAAGTGTACTTAGCTTGGAATGGGGGCCCTCCACCCTTGCCTTGCACACTTGAGAAGTGATATCAAAAGCTCAAATTCAGTCACACATCCATAGCATTGAACAGCAAAATAATAATAGCACAAGTCTTCAAATTAACTCTCCAATCCAAAAGTGTCTCAACATAAAAGTATAATAAGTCGATACATAAGCCATCAAAGTCTTGGCTCTTAAATAAGAAGTCTCATGAAACAAACTGATCTATATTCACTCAAACAAACCCATCTAATCTTATCCATCTATCTAAGTCAAATTTATTACTCCCATCCCAAGAAATATGACCAATCCCATGGAATCTCAAAACTGCTCTATTTCTATGGGATTTCTGAATGATTAGTCATGATTGACTAGCACCAAATGGGCCTAATAAAGCTTGTTCTGTTCGAGCTAAGCATAGCTGGCTTAGTCCTAGTTCCCAAGCTGTCCATATATGCATTCAATTCGTGCCCAAGTGTCCTACAACCACATAAACCATAGAGCTATTACGAGAATTTTTGAATCTGCCAATTTTGCACTTAAAACCAAACTTTCATAAAAACTTTAGAAATTGAAAAATTAAAATTAAATACCTGAATGGATATCAAATATGCATCAAAATGGGACGAATAAAGGGAAAATGGATGGCAAATAGATGGATTAGTAAGTTTCTTAGAGCAAAAATAAGACCAAAACTAAGGCCCAACATTTATCTCTACACATTTGAAGATGAAGATGAATGGTACATAGATAGCGTATTTTCTCATCACATGAATGGAGGTAATAGTAAAATGGAGTCTCTCGGGAAGAACCATCATGGTAATGTTATTCTTGGAACTAATGTTTCAACAAAATTTCTAAGACAAGGTAAAGCCAAAATTGATCAATCTAAAGCAACAACTGATGCTTTGTTAGTTCAAGGGCTAAAGAAGAATATCCTAAGTGTAGGACAAATGGAATACAAGGGAAATATAATTGTGTGTACATCAAACCAAGTGTAAGGTTATGAATAAAGTAATTGGAAAAGTCATAATAAGAGGATATTGTTATAGACATTTTTGTGCCTTACAGCATTGAGCATGAAATGTCCATAATCTAAGGGATCCAAAGCCCATAAGCATGTTGTTCCTACCCCTAGAGGAACAAGGCTAACAAACCACCTCAATTCACTGAAGTTCTCCACCAGAAACTGCTCAAAAACAAGTCAATTCAGGATCAATTCAGTGGCTCCACTAGCTGTCTGCGCTGAATGTCAAAGCCAACACTGGCTACCTGCGCTGAATGTCAAAGGCAACACTGGCTACCTGCGCTGAGCTAGAGTTGACATGTGGCAAGTTCATTCCACGAGGTGTCAAGACCCAGGAAGCTTCCAAAATCTTCCTCAATGGCACTTGCCTCAAGGAATTCGACTGGTGATGAGTAAGAGGTTCCAAATCTCCAAGTGGAAGCAAGAACCTCCAAGTGGAATCAAGAACTGACAAAGGGAGAGGACACTAGTCAGATCTCAAGCTGACTCATCCTCTCTCCAAACATCTATATATGGATCTCTCCTCCATGAGATCTAGAGGCTAGAATTTTGTTATTGCAAAGAATTGTTGTTGGTTTGAGACTGGAACTATTGGGTGCTTAATGCTTTGAAGGGGGTGAAGATAGGAATTCCATTTGCTGGGAAGGAGATGCTGGATTGGAGCCCTCTGGGTTGTATCTCTTCCTGAACCTTGTTATTCATCAATAAAGCTATCTTGATTTCTCCTATATACTGATGTATCTTTGATGTATGATTGCATTAGTATGTTTAGTTTATTTCTAATCCTGAACTAGTTATGAATATGAATCCATGTCTTGTGTAGTGTTCTCTTCTTGTGATCTTGCAGAAACCTCTTGAAGCTGGGCGAGCGAGAAGGCAAGTAGCTGGGAACACTCAAAGAGAAGAGAGACTGGATCGAGGGACAAACGAAAGACACCGGTTAGTCCATCTATCTCTCTTCATTCTTAATTCATAAAGGAAAAATACTAGAATAGTTGTCTCTGTTTGTTGCTAAGGCACTGTCACACCTTAGGTGGATAGGATCGTCCTGCATAGGCATTTTTCCCCACAACAAATTGGCGACTCTGCTGGGGATATTTGTTTAGTCATTTTATTTGTGTTTCCATCATTGTTTGTTTCATATACTCGACAGCAACAATCGAACTGCATCTGTTATTCCCGGATGCAAAGTAGACAGTTGCTGCTTTGATCCAACCACTGGACTTGTCTATGATCTGAACAATGGACTCACAAATGATTTGATGATCCTTTGTGATAGATCTTAGTACTCCCTCAAATCATCCCTTTTATTGTACCTTGCTTGTTGCTTTGATTTGGCCTGAAACAGTAGATTAAATAGCAATCTGTGACCCAGAACCCAGTGAGAAACTCTCGTTTCTCCTTCAGCGCGACAGCTGTGAAGAGGTTCTGCATTTCAACGCAGGTCCCATGAAGGCTACCTGCGCTGAATGTCAAAACCCCTGTGTTGAGCTTGCGCTGAACCAGTTTGGCCTTGTGCAGCTGGGGTTCTCTGCTCTGTTTTGCCTTGTTTTGATCTCTGATTTTTGCAGCCTGTAACCATCATAGGTACCAGTCCGATAACTCCTTTTCTCTGGTTAAATTCCACCTCCTTTTGTACAAAAAACTGTGAGTGTTTTTATGTGTTTGTGGCGTCATTCGCAGTTTTCCTTTGCAAGAGTGAAATAGTCATCCTGTAGCCCTTGATTCAGATCTGTTGATTGTGATCTTAGGAGAGAGTTCATTGGCTGTTTACAGTTGATTATACATTTTCTTTTGCTTATTGGTTTGAGTTTGTCTCTTTTAAGTGTCGAAACAAGTGTTCATTTCGGAAATCGTTAAGTGTTGTAATCTCTTCTACCCTCTCTGATTTCGAAAAAGTAAACTTGTTTGTATTGGTCATTTAAAAGCAAATTCAAAGTTATACAAAAAGCTTTCTTTTGTAGGCATCAATACTAAGAAAGCGGAAAACAAACACCTGCATTGTGCATTTGCATCTTGATAGTTTGCATGTTTGATTTAGGAAAAGTGCATTAGAGTGTGCTGATTTCTCTTTGAGAAAAGATGGTGTCTTTCTTTTCCCTTAGTAGCTAGGATTTTCAAAGTTGAAAAGATAAAAGGCTTGCTTATCATCTTTAGACTGCATTTAGGAATTTGTATCATACATCTCGTGGTGAACCTCAAAAGGCAAACTTCTAAAAAGATCAACCTAAAATAAATTGAATGAACTTAACAACGCTTTGCAACATAACGCACAACATAGAGGTCTAGGCTAGAGACGTGTTCCGGCGTCGTAAAGCCTGGTGACTGTCGATCTCGTTGATGGTGGGTGATTCCTCCTGAGGGACGATAGCGCCAGTACGGATTGTGCTCCCACGTACCGTTGCGTATATATTGGGAGACCCCTATAGGTATAAAACCTTTATCCTTAGGAAGTCGTGTCGGCCGCCCTACTGATCGCAATGCACTGAACACATCATTCAGGAAGATCGACCGCCCGTACCCTAAAAAGTATTCTGCAGTTTTGCGAAAATTTTGGCACACCCTCTGCCTAGAACTCCAGAGTAGTTCCTTTTGGCCTTTTTCAGACTCTATAACGGAAAAATTCCATCCGAGCATTTGTCACTTCGGGCTCGTTAAAACATCGAAGGAGACTAGAGTCATCTTTAGCTTTTTCTCGACTCTTTAAAAGTGAAAAAGCAAGTTGTGTCTAAAGTGTCGTTAAAATTTATTTTAAACGGAACAATCACCCCTTCTTCCCGCGTTGATCTTTAGGTTGAGAAAATGGAGCACACCAACCAAGGAATTCCCCTTGGTGGAAATCCTAGTCCCTTCTCCTCTTGGGGAGATGTTGGTGCGCCCCACATGGCCACATTGTCGCTTCCAGGACTGACAATTGGCTTGCCGGTCTGGCTCTTCTCAACTAATGTTGTTCAAAACACCACTATTCCTGAATAGTCGAATCAACAGTTAGACCAGACCAGAATTGCCCACCAGCCTTCTACTTCATCTAATTCTTCCTCTCCTCCTTCCTCTTTGCTTGACGGAGCTGGTAAAACAAGAAACCAAGTTCCTAAGGAGAAGAAGGAAAAGAAGAAGAAAGAGAAGAATAAGAAGGAGCCAAAAGCGACTGGGGGCAAATAAGTGTCGTCTGACAAAAATCCACACACAGCACTGACTAGGCCTAAATCGCCATGTGTCATATGCAAGGGAGACCACTTGCACAGAGATTGTCCCTGTATCCCTCGGATACTAAGGGACTGGTCTCCCCGTTTTCACAATTTGGTAGCGTCAACCTCTGATAGCCATGTTGACTGCTCACCGTCGACTAGTGAAAGTGAAGCCACAGGACAGAGAGGGAAAGCTAGATTTCCCTGCAAACTGTGTGAAGGCGACCATGCCATCCACCGTTGTCCCTTCTTAGATGAGGCTAAAAGAGTTTTGGAAGATCGCCTAGTTTTACGAGCACAACTTCCTCCTGGATATCAAAAACTCTTGCCAAGTCCTTCAACAGTTGAGAACCCGGCTGACCCACTCAGGTGGTCAGCCGAAGCACCTATCATTGAAGATGAACCGTCTGATTCCATACCTGAAAAAAGTCAAAAGGTTGAAGCGGCAGTTGACCCGGTTTTGCCTTCAGAGGCTCTATCTTCGAATGATACCATCACAGAGGAGAATAAAGATGACACCGTCCAAATTCTCTTCATCAACACAGACTCCGACGAACAAGGGGGCAATTTGCCCATTCCTTTATCGCAGGAAGGAACTTCGTCAGAGTCATACCCGGCCGTCTATTCGGTCCCACCACCAAGCAACCTAGTTGTCTCGTTCAACTGGAACCAACTAGGCAGACCCCATTTGCCAGCAAGCATACCATTCATGATTATCGTTCAAATATACAGAATGGTAATGGTTGGCACCATCATTGACGAGGGGGAATCTGTGAGTATCCTTTCCTCTATTGCTTGGAAAGCACTTGGTTCGCCAACGCTTTTGCCTGAAATGAGAAATCTATCAGGCTTTGATAAAGGAACCAGTCGACCTTTAGGGATCCTCCCCAATGTGCCCATTACATTGAAAGGGAAGACCGTTCAAATGAACGTGATGGTCGTTCAAGGACCCTTGGATTATAACCTACTCCTTGGACGAGACTATATATATTGCATAGGAGCCATCGTCTCCTCACTCTTTAGAGTAATGTGTTTTCCGCATGAAGGAAGAGTGGTCAAGCTTGTGGACCAGCTTTCATTTCCCGGATCACGCATCGCAAATAGTCATATACCACCCCTAAATGGTCTCTTCACACAAGAAATGTCTCAACCCACGGTCCGTCCTCCTGATGAGCGCGAGTAATCCGGGAGGATATGACTGGAACCCAGGGGGCATGCGTCCTGGTCTGCTTCAGCAGGAAAACTTTGGGTATAAAGTAGGTTTCCGTGGGAGAATATGACTAGTCTGTACCCCGCCCTTGCTGGAGAGGGGTTATTCTAGAATAAGATTCTTTTGTCAAAGTTACGTGTTTGGCACTAAGGTCATTCACCTTTATCTATCTCGGTAGACATCGCCGAAGGAGTGTTTCATTTGAAAGATTAATGAAACAATCTTTGGGTAACCTGAAAGAGGTAGGCCTCTCCCAATAGAACAAATGTTTTGTCTGCAAATTGAGGGGTAACCTTGAAATCATATTTTATACCTGGGGGCATGCAAACCTTTTGGAGTGCAAGTAAGGGACGACTATTTATTTTTTTAAATTTTTAGGTCCTCCCCTTTAAACCTGTAGGTCTAACCCTTTAAACTCGTAGGATTAGCCGTTTCCTAACTTGCATAAAGAAAGGATGTGGGGCAAAATCTAAATGTTTCCGTTTTACATGAGACATTCTTATCATATGATTGGATAATCGAGCAGTTTTAGCACACAGTGCATGCTCGTTAAAAAATAAATGCAAGATTCGAGCAGTTTTAGCACACAGTTCATGCTCGTTAAAAAATAAACGCAAGATCCGAGCAGTTTTAGCACACAGTTCATGCTCGTTAAAAAATAAACGCAAGATCCGAGCAGTTTTAGCGCATAGTTCATGCTCATTAAAAAATAAACATAAGATCGAGCAAGTGTTTCAACCCGCGTTTAAGCTCGTTAAAAAATGAACTATCCCGGTAAATAACCACAGTGAATGTAATATTATCAGCCATTAAAGCCTTGGTCGTGTTTGCACCGTCACCTCCACTTTTCCATTGGCCGATCGTTCACCTCCATATGTTTGTTTACCCATTTTGAGGAACAGCTGCGAAGAGTGATTTCACCTAGCCATCCTTGTGACACTGCCGTGATTGGAAAATTCCAACCTATACCTGGAATCAGCTGCTAACCCGTTTTATCACTCGTTCCTCAAAAGACGAGTCTTCTTTAAGCTCTTTTCATCTGACTCATAAAATATGAAAAGATTGCCGAGTTTTGGCCTTCCAGCTCGTTAAAGCGACCGGAAGAGCTATCCCTCCTCTAGATTTTAATCTTTTTGGACCTGAGGGATTATTGCACAAAAAGATCGAGCGCTTGTTTTGTTCGGCTCGTTAAAACTATCGAAAACTCATCCCTTATGTATTGTTTTATACTTTTTCGGACTTAAGGGATTAGATGACGAAAAAGGACTTTTGGAGTTAGCTTTATGTACCTTTTTAGACTCTCTAAAAATGAAAAGGACCGAGTTATCCTTGTCGTTAGACTCGTTAAAATCATTAAATAGCGACAAACTTGTCTTTAGACGAGAACGAGTTTCACTATCGCTAGGCTCGTTAAAACATAGCGATGGGCTTGCCCGAAGGGAAGGTTATAGAACAAGCATATGTTATCCTCCTCAAGCTTGACAAAAATAAAGAGGTACTGGTCAGCAATGACTGGGGAAAAATTGGGAGAAACTCAAGAAAACTTTGATGGTAGCAAGTCGCTCTTGAACATGACACTTTTCCTCCGTACCACAATCGGGTTGGGTTGTTTCATTCACCGGTCACATCACCATGGTCTCGCCATAACATCCATATTTGGGGTAATGCTACCGATCCATCACATCAGTGTCGCCACATGTTCAAGAGAAGTCGTTCAGAAAAGTCAACCGTGTCCCATCCACTGCCGTACATTATCCTTCATCCTTTCATGACCGCCACCCTGAATCATATGTCACAGATCGTTTTCACCTCCATTAAAATCATTAGCTCCGTTCCGTGTCACTGATGTGGGATTCATTAGGGCCCTCCTTTGATGGATCGCTTCTTGTCGACATCAGCTCATTATCCGAGAAGTTGATCTAGGAACAACCCCTTCAGTACTTTGAAGCTTGCATGCCTCAATGGCAAGTTTCTCACTTCCTGCGACAGGTATACATCAATGACCTTCGACCGAAAGATTTTGCGTGGTGTTCGACGCCAAGTCCTTTATTCACACCACGTGAATTGTACTGCAGTACCTTGAGGGTCATTATCATTATCGGTGATTCCTCTCGCGCTTGTTAACGGTTTACCTCATTGACCGGTAATCAAGCGATGTCTTTCCATGTTCTACTGCAGAACATTTCTCACATGGATCGACTTGTACTTAGAGTGAAGATCGAACGAGTTTGAAGACCCCGGATCTAGTTTCATCCATCCAGGCCGCGATATATATTCAAAAAAGATAAAGACATTGACATGTACATCATTGCAGCAGATAATCATCCTACTCAAAGGATGATAATTTCATCAAAATTATCAGTCTACCATCAGACGATTGTCTGTTCTATGTACAGAAAAATGAATTTATAAAGCTGAGCATGGGAATGCCCACCTCAGCTAGATCATGAAAGCAGTATGAAAAATAATGTATTGTATTGTATCTCATTACAGGTCTCCTCCCAGCATTGGATGAACTTCGGATCCCCCTGATAAAGCATTTCACCTGATAAACGGCCTCATACTTTAGGGGGCAACTGTTATAGACATTTTTGTGCCTTACAGCATTGAGCATGAAATATCCATAATCTAAGGGATCCAAAGCCCCTAAGCATGTTGTTCCTACCCCTAGAGGAACAAGGCTAACAAACCACAGCAATTCATAGAAGTTCTTGTTGTGGGGAAAAGTATCCGACTCGGATGACCCTATCCCTACTCTAAGGGTGACAGTCCTTAGCAACAACTGAAAGTAAAGCTTTGATATTTTCCTTTATGAAAGTACAGAGAAGGAAGAAAAGATTGACCAACCGGAGTCTTTCGCTTTTGTCGATCCTATCCTCTCTCTTTGTCTCTTGTTCCCAGCTCCTTACTCCCTTTGCCGGTCCAGCTACACAAAGATCCTGCACAAACAAGAGAAGGAAAACTACAAGAAACATGTACTCATAACTGATGCATGGATTATGAATCAGATATACAAGTAAATACAATACATCAATGCAATACAAGTATATAGGAGAACCTTCAAAGCTTTATTGATAGAAGTAAAAGGGTTCTGAGAAGGTTACAACCATCAATGGCTCCAATCCAGCAGCACCTCCCCAGCAGCAAGAAATCTCCTCTTCACCTCTATAAAAGAAATCACTCAATAGCTCTAACTGTAAACCAACAGCACTTCCTTACTTTGCACAAAATTCCAGCCTCCCTAGACCTCATAGAAGAGCTCTATATATAGGAGATTTGGAGAAAGGATGAGTCAGCTTGAGACTGACCTAAAGCTGCCTTGTGTCCTCTCCCTCTTCAGTTAAACTTCAGTTCTTGAGTCCACTTGGAGATCCTTGCTTCCACATGGAGATCAAGTACCTCTTACTCATCATAGGGCGAATTCCTTGAACCAAGTGTCAGTTTGGAAGCTTCCTGGGCAGTTGACACCTTGCAGAATGACTGTGCCACTTGGCCAATCTCGCCCAGCGCAGGTAGCCTTCATTGGTTTTGACTTTCAGCGCAGGTACAAGGAGGAGCAGTTGACATTCAGCGCAGATGCTCAGTGGAGCAGCTGACATGATCCAAAAATAGCCTGTTTTGAGTGTTTTCAGGTGGAGAACTGATAGGAAGTGCTGTGGTTTGCTGACCTTGTTCCTCTAGGGGTAAGAACAACATGTTTAGGGACTGAGGATCCCTGTAATTATTGACATTTCATGCTCCAAGCTGCGAGGCACAAAAATGTCTATAACAGTTGCCCCCTAAAGTATGAGGTCGTTTATCGGGTGAAATGCTTTATCCAGAGGGTCCGAAGTTCATTCAAGTGCTGAGAGGTGCCCTGTAATACAATACAATACAATATATTATTTTTCATTCTGTTTTCATGATCTAGCTGAGGCGGGCATTCCCATGCTCAGCTTTATAAATACATTTTGGTACATAGAACAGACGATCGTCTGATGGTAGACTGATAATTTTCTGCTGAAATTATCATCCTTTGAATAGGATGATCATCTGCTGCAATGATGTACATGACAAATGCTTTTATATTTCCTGAATATGTATCGCAGCCCGGATGGATGAAACTAGATCCGGGGTCTTCAAACTCGTTCGATCTTCACTCTAAGTACAAGTCGATCCATGTGAGAATTTCGCTGAAGTCGAACATGGAAAGACATCGCTTGATTACCGGTCAATGATGAAAAACCGTTAACAAGCGCGAGAGGAATCACCGATAATGATAATGACCCTCAAGTTACTGCAGTACAATTCACGTGGCGTGAATAAAGGACTTGGCGTCGAACGCCACGCAAAATCTTCTGGTCGAAGGTCATTGATGTATACCTGTCGCCGGAAGTGAGAAACTTGCCATTGAGGCATGCAAGCTTCAAAGTACTGATGGGGTTGTTCCTAGATCAACTTCTTGGATAATGAGCTGAAGTCGACAAGAAGCGATCCGTCAAAGGAGGGCCTTAATGAATCCCACATCAATGACACGGAACGGAGCTAATGATTTTAGTGGAGGTGAAAACAAACTATGACATATGATTCAGGGTGGCGATCATGAATGGATGAAGGATAATGTATGGCAGTGGATGGGACACGGTTGACACTTTCAGAATGACCTCTCTTGAACATATAACGACACTGATGCGATGGATCGGTAGCATTACCCCAAAATGTGGATGGTTTGGTGAAGACCATGGTGATGAGACCGGTGAATGAAACAACCCAACCCGATGTGGTACGGAAGAAAAGTGTCATGTTCAAGAGCGACTTGCTACCATTAAGCTTTGATGTTCTCCCAATTTTTCCCCAGTCATTTCTGACCAGTACCTCTTTATTTTTGTCAAGCTTGAGGAGGATAACATATGCTTGTTCTATAACCTGCCCTTCGGGCAAGCCCATCGCTATGATTTAACGAGCTTAGCGATAGGGAAACTCGTTCTCGTCTAAAGACAAGTTTGTCGCTATTTAATCATTTTAACGAGTCTAACGACAAGGAAAACTCGGTCCTTTTCATTTTTAGAGAGTCTGAAAAGGTACAGAAAGTTAACTCCATAATTCCTTTTTCGTCATCTAATCCCTTAAGTCCGAAAAAGTATAAAACAATACAGAAGGGATGGGTGTTCGGTACTTTTAACGAGCCGAACAAGACAAGCGCTCGATTTTTTTGTGTAATAATCCCTCAGGTCCAAAAAGATTAAAGTCTAAAAGAGGGATAGCTCTTCCGGTCGTTTAACGAGCTGGATGGCCAAAACTCGGCAAACTTTTCATATTTTACGAGTCAGATGAAAAGAGCTCAAAGAAGACTCGTCTTTTGAGGAACGAGTGATAAACAGGGATAGCAGCAGATTCCAGGTACAGGTTGGAATTCTCCAATCACGGTATTGTCACAAGGATGGCTAGGTGAATTCACTCTTCGCAGCTGTTTCTCAAAAGAGGTAAACACACAAATGGAGGTGAATGATCGGCCAAATGAAAAGTGGAGGGGACGGGCGAGCACAACCAAGGCTTTTATGGCTGATGGATTTACGATCACAAAAGGTTATTTACCGGTTCATTTTTTCTGAATGAGCTTGAACTCTAAGGGAAAGCCTGCTCACAATCTTATGTTTATTTTTTAACGAGCATGAACTATGTGATAAAACTGCTCGGATCTTGCGTTTATTTTTTAACGAGCATGAACTATGTGCTAAAACTGCTCGATCTTATGTTTATTTTTTAACGAGCATGAACTATGTGCTAAAACTGCTCGGTGATAAGTTAGCATGCCCCCAGCATAATAACACAAATCGAGGTGCATGCCCCCCAAGCTTCATTGCATTCAACTCGGTGGTTGGAATGAAGGTTTACCTTTGAGATTTGGACAGGGGATTTGTTTCATTTTTTAATGAGGTTGACACAGTGAAAGAACTATCCTCATGACTCCTTGTTTCATTTTTTAACGAGGTTGACACGAGATAAGAACCGTCCTCGGAGCCCACTGTATTTACAGTATTTCCATTAGGGCGATGATCCATGCTGACAAAATGTTTAGGAATCTTCCGAATCCATTAGATATAGAAGATTTCATATTGTAGGTTTCCACTGTGGCCACTTCCGCCAGATTTCTTGCAGGCGGTAGGGCAAAAGTACCCATTAAGGCAGGGTCTTTTAGGAGACCTACTCCAATATTTTGAAGCGAATGATCGCTTCCATGGATCATTGGAATGCTTCCCGTAACTTGTGAACTGTCGGGGAGGAAAGTTTGTTGGTCGATGACTGTAATCCCTCCTTGAAAGGGAAATGCAATCTTCCTGAAGTAGGTCGACACGACTGCGGCCATGGCATATATCCAGGGCCTTCCTAGTAGGATGTTGTAATCGAGGTTTCCATCAATTACTTCAACATCGACTTCTACTGTTTTGCCCCCCAGTTCAACTTGCAAGTTACTTAAAATCCCGTAGGGAGTGTATGATCGTCCATCAAATGCTTTTAAGGTCGTTGACGATTTCGACAAGGGTGGTGAGCCTAAATTTTTCCAGCAACTCATCGACATAAGACATGTAGATGCCCCCTCATCAATAATTGTTCGATGAACAGTTTTGTTGAGGGCCTTCACTTGAATAAGGAAAGCTAGTTGAGCTGGTAACTTAGGGTCATATCCTTTATGATCAAAGGCCACAAGATTGGAATCCATTGGGCCAATCCCACCTATTGCTGATAATAAAGTTTGCTCTTGGGAGGGGCAATTTTGCGGTACCTCAAGTGTCGACATAGCGGACGGCGATTGGGCCAGGTCCTCTATTATATTATAATTCTGTGCTATTTTGGCACGAGGATTAAATGTCGATTTGTGTACTACTCCCTTTGGCAACTTTATCATTGGTTCAGGAATGATGGGTGGCACAACTTTGGTCAAAGTTGTCGTCGAACTACTAGGTTGTTCATTAGCCTTGTTATTTGACAGCCATGGATTCCCGTAATCTTTATTCCTTGTCAAAGCATTATTCTGCTGCTTTGAGGTAGACAGCATAAGCACTTGGGATCAGGAAGCATTTTGATTAGCAACCAGATTTTGACCAGGATTAGGAAACGGATCAGTCAACACAGCTGAGGTTTTCGGACTCTTAAAGAATCTTTTAAGCTCAGCTTTGCATGGACAATCTGCTGTCCAATGATCCTCATCGCATATATGACACCCCGAAGGGGGTTTCCCTTTTCTCCCTTTCTTTTTCTTCTTGTCTCCTGGTTGCTTCAGTTGTTTGCCCTTGTCGTCCGACACGGCACTTACTTCCGAGGCAAGAAGTTCTTCATTTGCATTTTGATTCGAAGTCTTACGGGTTTTCTTAGACGAATCCCGTGTTGACTTTGCTTTTGCAGTGCCAATCACACCATCGCCGGCATGAGAGTCACTATTTGATCCAGGAGGGGGAGGAATTGAAAATTCCGGTCTAGGGGCGTCAGGTATCTTGTCATAGAGCGTGCCAGACTGAGTATATACTAAGTCTAAATACTGGGCACGAGCAATAACTTGCTCCTCTGTTACGACGCCTCCCTTGGCCACATCTTCTGTTATAGCAGGAAGAAGCGACTTTATAAACCACTCAGCTAAAAACTGATCTGGAACATAAGTCTTTACCATTCTGCGACGACGACGCCACTCATGTATATGATCTGATATATGTGTGGCCGTTGTCTGCTTGAAATTGGTTAAGATCTCAGTTCCAGTTTCGTACCTTATAGGTAACTGAAAGTGTGTTAAGAAAGTCGTGGCTAGGGAACTAAAATTGTCGAAAGAGGCTCTAGGTAATTCAATATACCATTTAGCCGCCGGACCAGTCAATGTCCTCTGGAAAAGGCGAAACCTTATCGAATCATCATTCAAGGTATTCGACGAACACCACAGATGGAAAGTCATCACATGATTCGACGGGTCTTCGCCAGGATTTCCATTGAATTTAGGAATGTCCGAAGGAAGTTTGTGAGGAATCGCTGGCCACCAATGGGCATAGGCGATTGGATCATTCGTCAATCGATGTAAATCTGGTAATTCTAGAGTCGCCACGAATGGCAACTGCTGATTCAGGTTTGGCGAGGCGTACCCAGGATACGATGGAATCGCCTGAGCAGTAGGCCTTTGCATACCAGCATAATGCAACTGATGTTGATAGGACTGATATGGCTGGTGGGCTTGGCCACTGTAAAGTGGTTGATTTAACCCGTTCTGAATATAGGGTTGCCCACTATTTGCAAAGATCTGTTGCTCAGATCCCTGGTACACCTGTTGAAACTGAGGTTGTTGGTATTGCACCATCCATGGCTGCGAAGCCATGTTTTGCTGTGCGATACTAACCGACGGACCAAGATGCGGGGTTATGGTTCCCGTTTGTATCTGTGTCGTCCCGGCAGTTGGCGATTGTGGTTGTGTTGCAGGGTCAAGGGGCTGTTGCATTACAACTTGGGGTTGACATACAACAGGCATCGATTGAACTTGCGACACGGTTACAATTGCTGGCGTCGTCGGGATGCTAGACATAGGTACACATTGTTGCATGGAATATACAACTCTCGGTTGTTGGGGCAACATAGGCACCCAACCACTCGTTGTAACTTCAGTCAAACCTGAATGCGGTTGAAAACTGCCGTATGGGTATCCTCCCGGAGGGGGAAGTGAAAGGGCATATTGCCCCCCATACGGTAACAATCCGGAGCTCAAGGGTATAGATTGCCTTTGAGGACTGGATGGTCCAAACTGATTTCCAAAGGGATCAATTTGTCTAGTTTCAACATAAGAATTACCGGGTATTATACCGGAAGAACAAACTGGAACAGACCAAGTTGTCCTAATAGTCCCTGGGTGGACTCCTTCTAGCTGTTGAGAGCTAGTCGAGACAGCTGGTATGCCGGCAAACATCGTCGGAGTGACAGCAGGAGCTTCTGCTGTCGCTGTGTCATTTGGCACAGTCCTAGATGTCGACGGTTGCTCAGACATTTTAAGTCTATCCAATAAACTGCCTAACGATTCTACAGGAACTTCCTGTGGCGATGGACAAACTTCTGATGCAGAAGGAAAAAGAGTGGCGCCTACTCCAAAATGAGTTGGAGTATTTGCTTGCTGGTCCTCTACGATTTCCTCTATTGCAATCAGACCAGGAGGAAGAGGAAGACCGTCAGGTCCGTAAAAGATTTCTGGTGCCGAAGAAGGGGTTGCTTCGACAGCGACAGTTGTTTGAGCAACAAGACTCTGTGGACCGGTTTCAGATGGAACTGGTTCAGTTATGCAAGTACTTGTCCTCAGACTAGGATCAGTACAACTGTCCCTCTGTTGCTGTTGAACTTCTTCAATAGAGGCAGGGATTCCAGAAATATTAGGAGTGACCAGAATCTCAGATGTTGTCGGAACTGTTGTTCTAACTTTAATGGGAGATTTTGACCCGGTCAAGCGAGTTCGCTTTGTCCGTACTACTCTCGATTCCGGAGACAAAGATGGTTGACTCGCGAGTCTCCTCGAACGACGGAGTTTTAATTGACTTTCCTCCACGGTTGCGGATTACTCGATCAACTAAAATACAAAAGGGGGGAATTATGTTTCCGTATTGAATGAATTTTATTAGACGCTTTTAGACACAACTTTGCTTTTTCATGTTTTAAGAGTCGAGAAAAAGCTAAAGATGACTCTAGTCGCCTTCGATGTATTAACGAGCCCGAAGTGACAAATGCTCGGCTGGACTTTTTCAGTTATAGAGTTTGAAAAAGGCCAAAAGAAACTGCTCTGGAGATCTAGGCAGAGGGTGTGCCAAACCTTTCGCGAAACCACATAATACGTTTTACGGTACGGGTGGTCGATCTTCGTGAATGCTGTGTTCACTACATCGCGATCAGTAGGGCGGCCGACACGGCTTCCTAAGGATAAAGGATAAATGCCTATAGGGGTCTCCCAATATACGCGACGGTACGCGGGAGCACAAGTCCGTATTAGTGCTATCGTCCCTCAGGAGGAATCACCCACCTTCGTAGAGATCGACAGTCACTACGTTTAACGACGCCGGAACACGTCTCTACCTAGACCTCTATTGTGAGCGTTATGTTACAATGCGTTTTTAGATTCATTCAATATATTTTAAGTTGATCTTGCTTAGCAGTTTGTCTTTCAGGATCACCACGAGATGTATTGGTACAAATTCCTAAATGCAGATAAAATGATAAGCAAGCTTTACAATCTTTTTAGCTTTGAAAATCCTAACTACTGAGGGGAGAGAAAAACATTATCTTTCCACACAGAGCACAAAGCACAAACTAATGCACTTTCTCCTAGATCAATCATGCAAACTTATCAAAATGCAAATGCAAGATGCATGTATTTCTTTTCTTTTCCCTTAATGTTGATGCAGACAAAAGGAAATTGTTGTATAATTTTCGAATTCAATTTGAAGCGTAAACAAACAAGTTTTGTCTAAAATGAAAAGACGCCTTACAAGCACTTGTTTTGACACTAAAAATATATGAATTCAAACCATAAGATGAAAAACAAACAAACTCAAACAGCCATGAACAGTAATAAAACTAGCTCTTAAGATCACAAAAACACTTTTACAGTTCAGGATCTAAGAGGCCACAGCTATACTGGTTTGCTTTTCACAATGGGAAACTGTAACTGAAACAAGAAATACTGAAAGAACAATCACAGTTTCATCACACAACTGAGGCGGAATAATGTCAAGGAAAGTTGGTTTACAGCAAGTACAAATGACAAGCAATCAGCAGCAAAACAACAGTGAAAACAGGGCCAAGACTCAGTGGGAAACCTCAGGAAGACATAGCCTAACTGGATCAGCGCAGGCTCTGGTCTGTCAAATTGACTCTCAGCGCAGTTCCCGAAGGGAGTACCTGCGCTGGAATGCAGACTGCCTGTGGACAGCCTGCACTGAGACACGAGAGTTGCGTTTACAAGGATTTCCGGGTCATAAAAAGCTCAAAAATGCACTGTTTTTGCTGAAATAAAAAGCTATAGGTCAAGTACAAGCTAAGGGATGATCAAGAGGATGAAAAGCTATCACAAAGAGTACAAGAGTCTTTTGTAGATCAGCTCCTCAAATCATGAATCTGCTCAGTAAATGAGCAAGAGTAGCAGTCCCTCTACTTCGCTTTTGATATAGTCAAAAGCTTTTCGATTCGGTACTCTTTGGTTCAGGAAATGAATAGCAAAGATACTACAAACACCAACAAGATACTAGGTTCCCCAGCGAAGTCGCCAGTTTGTTGTGGGGAAAAGTATCCGACTCGGATGACCCTATCCCTACTCTAAGGGTGACAGTCCTTAGCAACAACTGAAAGTAAAGCTTTGATATTTTCCTTTATGAAAGTACAGAGAAGGAAGAAAAGATTGACCAACCGGAGTCTTTCGCTTTTGTCGATCCTATCCTCTCTCTTTGTCTCTTGTTCCCAGCTCCTTACTCCCTTTGCCGGTCCAGCTACACAAAGATCCTGCACAAACAAGAGAAGGAAAACTACAAGAAACATGTACTCATAACTGATGCATGGATTAGAGTGAATCAGATATACAAGTAAATACAATACATCAATGCAATACAAGTATATAGGAGAACATTCAAAGCTTTATTGATAGAAGTAAAAGGGTTCTGAGAAGGTTACAACCATCAATGGCTCCAATCCAGCAGCACCTCCCCAGCAGCAAGAAATCTCCTCTTCACCTCTATAAAAGCAATCACCCAATAGCTCTAACTGTAAACCAACAGCACTTCCTTACTTTGCACAAAATTCCAGCCTCCCTAGACCTCATAGAAGAGCTCTATATATAGGAGATTTGGAGAAAGGATGAGTCAGCTTGAGACTGACCTAAAGCTGCCTTGTGTCCTCTCCCTCTTCAGTTAAACTTCAGTTCTTGAGTCCACTTGGAGATCCTTGCTTCCACATGGAGATCAAGTACCTCTTACTCATCATAGGGCGAATTCCTTGAACCAAGTGTCAGTTTGGAAGCTTCCTGGGCAGTTGACACCTTGCAGAATGACTGTGCCACTTGGCCAATCTTGCCCAGCGCAGGTAGCCTTCATTGGTTTTGACTTTCAGCGCAGGTACAAGGAGGAGCAGTTGACATTCAGCGCAGATGCTCAGTGGAGCAGCTGACATGATCCAAAAATAGCCTGTTTTGAGTGTTTTCAGGTGGAGAACTGATAGGAAGTGTTGTGGTTTGCTGACCTTGTTCCTCTAGGGGTAAGAACAACATGTTTAGGGACTGAGGATCCCTGTAATTATTGACATTTCATGCTCCAAGCTGCGAGGCACAAAAATGTCTATAACAGTTCTCCACCAGAAACTGCTCAAAAACAAGTCAATTCAGGATCAATTCAGTGGCTCCACTAGCTGTCTGCGCTAAATGTCAAAGCCAACACTGGCTACCTGCGCTGAATGTTAAAGGCAATACTGGCTACCTGCACTGAGCGAGAGTTGACATGTGGCAAGTTCATTCCACGAGGTGTCAAGACCCAGGAAGCTTCCAAAATCTTCCTCAATGACACTTGCCTCAAGGAATTCGACTGGTGATGAGTAAGAGGTTCCAAATCTCCAAGTGGAAGCAAGAACCTCCAAGTGGAATCAAGAACTGATAGAGGGAGAGGACACTAGTCAGATCTCAAGCTGACTCATCCTCTCTCCAAACATCTATATATGGATCTCTCCTCCATGAGATCTAGAGGCTGGAATTTTGTTATTGCAAAGAATTGTTGTTGGTTTGAGACTGGAACTATTGGGTGCTTAATGCTTTGAAGGGGGTGAAGATAGGAATTCCATTTGCTGGGAAGGAGATGTTGGATTGGAGCCCTCTGGGTTGTATCTCTTCCTGAACCTTGTTATTCATCAATAAAGTTATCTTGATTTCTCCTATATACTGATGTATCTTTGATGTATGATTGCATTAGTATGTTTAGTTTATTTCTAATCCTGAACTAGTTATGAATATGAATCCATGTCTTGTGTAGTGTTCTCTTCTTGTGATCTTGCAGAAACCTCTTGAAGCTGGGTGAGCGAGAAGGCAAGTAGCTGGGAACACTCAAAGAGAAGAGAGACCGGATCGAGGGACAAACGGAAGACACCGGTTAGTCCATCTATCTCTCTTCATTCTTAATTCATAAAGGAAGAATACTAGAATAGCTGTCTCTGTTTGTTGCTAAGGCATTGTCACACCTTAGGTGGATAGGATCGTCCTGCATAGGCATTTTTCCCCACAACAGATATAGAAATCAATACAAATTATATGCGTTTGAAGATTGAAATTCTCATAGATGCAAGAAAGGTTCAGACTTAAAGTAAAAGAAGATCGTGCTTATTACAGTCTCTTGTTATTAAATGAATATTTCTAACATTGACTGTAGAAGTGGTGAGAGGTACTTGACCTCATGGAAATAGAAGATGGTTATTAGGTCCTCGGGATCAGTGATGTGTAATCTCAGGGAGAGTAATGCATGTTAATTCCCATGTTTTTTTATTTTTATTTTCATGCTTCTTATACTACTAAAAGTGTATTTGGTGAAGTAACCGTAAATAGGTACAAACATAACAAACTCAGGGGGACTTGAAAGTGTCGAATTTAAATGTTTCACTTTTTGTATGTAGATATTATGAAGAGAAGATGCATGTATACGCGAGTTTTGAGATGAACAATGGTGTATATTTTGGTTTGATGAAGAAACAATGGGATGTACTCAAGAAAAGAGTCTGTTGTGCTTCAGTCAATTATCAATTGGATTTTCTATTATGATGGTTGAAGGTTACATTTTGTTGATGATAATTGAAAGTGATTTTTGGCTTGCATAAGTTTTTGATGACTTGATGGATGACCGGTTAATGAAGATTCTTTGATCTCCTAAATGATATATGAAAAGATATGATCAAATATGACAATGAACAGTTAGCACAGGTTCATGGGGAGCACTTGCTATGTTTCTAATAATGCATTGTTGGAATTATGTTTACTTCATACATAATGATTCTTTGGTGATGCTGCTTATCTTGATGAATTTCTTGAATGTGAACTTTTTGATTATGTCTGCTTGAGTTGCATATTTCTTGATGAAGTGGTGTTGGTGTGATAATTATTCTTATGAAGAATTTTGTATAAGAGAATGATGTTGTGAAGACATGGTCATATGCTACTACTACATATATTGAATGATACTTGGAAACATGACATATTGAAGAATGATGCTACACTGTCCTATCTTATGATGATTCTCACTTATGATGTTATGGCTGCATACCAGGTCACATGTTGATGATATTAAAGCTACATTGTTATAACTTACATACTGATGATGAGTTGTTGCAGACAGATGCTTATGGTGCAGATCATATATGGTGTATGATAGTTTCTAATGACTATCATGGTATTTTTGAGGTCTTTGGTCTTAGATATAAATGTATTATCTATCATTTGATGTAAATGTTATGTAAATACCTATGATGTACTCATTGTCAAATTTAGTCATGTATGGTCAAGTCCTTTTAGATATATTATGTAATTTGTAGCCCCATTGTTTTTGGGAAGTTGAAGTAATAATGATCTCAGTTATGTAAACCCACTATGATTGAGTGATGGATGTAAGTTTGAGTCCTTGGTGATAGGACAATTCATATAAGTCATAGAGTCATGTACTTCATTATAAATCTATTAGAAACTTTAGCATATGCTCAAGAGAAGCATGATCAGCATTCATACTCAGCAGTTTAGAAGTCTGCATTCAACATTGGTAAACCCTTTTCCCTTATGTCAAAGGGGAGAGTAAATTGGTGTTTGGAGAGTAGCTTGGTTTTGTGCTTGACTTGATCTGTTTACATGTATTATAGGTTGTAGTGAGAAAACAACAAAGTGGTTTCCATCAAGTGTAAAGGGGGATATTGTTGGCATTATGAATTAGGTGTTGTCCTTGATGGTAACATACCTTATGAGTTTTCCTTGATGAAAACCTACCTGATGAATAGAAACCTACTTGATGAGTTGTCTCTTGATGGAATCCTACTTATTGAAGATGTAAATAGAATGTGATAGAGTGTTTTATAGACATGACAAAGTGTTTTGGTAAAGGCATAATAGTTTAGAGGTAGAAGTATGATAAAGTTGAAAGTTCAAGAAGTGTACGTGGCTTCTTTTAAGCAAATTCATGTACACACTCGAGTATGAAGAAGCAAATGCATGTACAGTTTCCACACCATGGTATTCTAAATATCAAGGGTCCTTACCATGGTAATTCCCTGTGGTATTGAGCCTAGTAATAGATGTTTTCATCCCGTCTAAGCAAACCATTGGCTGGAGTATGGTTTTGACTTGTGGTATTGAAAAAGGATAAACTATACAAGGTGATGAATATCAAAGTGGTAAAAGATGTGAAAAGTGCGAAAGTAATTGAAATCATATGAATAGTTAGATCTAAAGCAAATATGCATGTTATGGGCTATTGATTATTTGCTTGATCTAAACTAAGTATGCACCTGAGAGTTTGATGATGGATCAAATCCAATAGATCTGAGATGACAGTCATGATCATGAGATGATCTGTTTTGTGTTAATGCGTGATTTTCTGTGTATGCTGAGATTTGGGTATGTTTGAAGTTCTTTGTTCACATGTGTTTCTGGTAAGTCACCTACATGCGGGTTTGGTTCCCAAAAAGCGTGTACAAACACATATATTCTTTGAGGAAAGAGCATACAAAAATTAGGGTTTTGATGAAAAGGAATGTATGATCAGTTAATCAGTCTTTGATACGGTTTTTGCTATCTGTCAATGAAATATTCTTAATAATCTGTGCTTAAATAGTGATGGTATGATTGTGAATTGATTAATTGAAGAATGTTGAAGTTACTTTCTGATTAGGGTTGAAGATCAGAGAAAGTTGTGTGATTGATTTAGAATGTTGCAGTAGATCTGATTCAATGTTTGTTTAAGAATGGGAGTTGTTCAATTTTCAAAGGTTTAAGATCTGTATGTGGGTATGATTCATGAAAGGAACATACACATGCAGGTTTTCTACTGTAAAGTAGCATATACATTTTGACAGATGGTTGATCAGGGTTTACAATAACAGGATTTGGTTTTTGTGATGTGCAGTATGATGTCTAATATTTTGGTTACAGTGATTTAACTGATTGGTTGATTTTTTATTGAGTTTCAATTGATTGGGTTTCAATGTGTCGAGCCGTAAAAAGGGTCTTTTTCACCTCTAATTACCTCACATTAACTTGTCAATCCAGGAACAATTTGTTGTTTCAATGAGTGCACTCAGTTTGAGGTTGTCATTTGTTAGAGTAATGCTAGTATTACAGTGCTCAAAATACAAGAGTAAACAGATGCTTAAAACAAGATCTACTTATAGCAAAGCACTTTAAAACCTAAATCATGCATTCAGAAAACTAAGCAATTTATCAGTCAAGGGTCCAGTAACAATAACTCATCCCTCTGTAAACTGATGTAACTGAAGATAAATAGATCATCAACCTGGGAGCTAGAGAACAGATGTCAACGCTCGCTACAGTCTCAGATCGTTCTGCACACCAAAGCAATGATAACAGAAATAACAGGAAATGGAACAACAACTAAGAAATGTAACAACAACTAAGAAATGGAACGACAACTAGGAAAATGTAACAGCAACCAGTTCTTACAAACAGCAACACCTTAATCTACAGAAACAAGTGTAGCAAGCGTATCCTACAGAAATCAGATGGTAATCTTCACTCTAAGAATAAATCAGATAGCACATGGAAATAGAACGACAACTGATTATTAATGAAATATAGAACAACACTTAGATCCAAATGTAAATGCACAATAAACTAAGATAAATAACACACATGGCGTGCCTTAGTATTGAGAAAAACAGTAATCTGATTTTAATACTACAAATATTAATCTTTAGTTATAAAGAATAACGATTGTAATTCGTAATGGAACAGCAGTGTCAATTGAACAACAATCACAATTAAGTGTAAACCATATATGAATGTAGTAATACCAATTTATGAATGTTACAACACAGGTACTCTGTAATTGAACAACAATAGCATTCTATAAGGGCTAGCAGCGTTATATCAATGATTAAAGGAACAACAATGCGTTACAAAGTCATAATGAACAATACGACATTCTTGTCACAGAGAACAATATTGCTCAGTTGAATCATAGATCAAATATCATAGAACCGTGATGTAAAATAATACAACACAACAGATTACCGGACAAAGCTAATAATGGAAACCACACATAAAACTAAAGATAATGGTACAGGAGCAAGTTTTCCACCAGGGTCGGGCCCTTAGCCTCCAGGACACACCGCTTGAGATTATTCCAGGATCAAAGATGGAATAACAACTAGATTTATATTAAAGCATCAAAACAAAGTTACAGCAGATCACTCCTCGACGAGAGTCGATGATCAAAGTCTCAAATACAGAGAAAAGTTACATAGAAAAAATAACAGCAGATCCTCTCTTGGGCTAGCAGTGCTGCCCCTTTTTATAACAGCTAAAGTGGAGATATCAATGATGCGAAAATAGTTAAGGCAGCGATCCCTCAGGATCAAAGGATCCTAAGGGATTCGCCAAACCGTTAATTCCCAGTTACCCATTTGTTCTCTTGCACCGAGCTGATATCTCCCTTTCCTTTCCTTGGCTGATATGCTTTAATTTGGATTGCCTTGTTTGCATGTGGTTCCCCACCAAAGGGACAACAATTAACTTGGCCCTGTCTTTCTCTTTAGAACGACAATCTTTCATTTTCCCCCTTTCCTGCATAAGAAATAACAATTATTAGTATTTTTGTGTTGCGTATAAATCCCGTAGATTTTGTCATGATTTCTTATTATCTACTTAGTTCATGATGCAAAGGAGTTATGAATTTTAAAGAAAAGATGACAAAATAGTCCATAAAAACATACCTTCTTCAGTACTCCACACACCTCCCTGCTTACCCTTTTTCATGCCCTCATGAAAACAATGTAGTTGACATGTAAGGCAGTGAGAGAGTAAGCCAGAGACGGGATCTCATGTGGTGGTCTACAGCCATGATGCCTAACTAGGTGTTCAAAAAGATGGTCTCTCTGACCCTCAGGCATCTCATACAGGGCTTGGTATCTAGATGCAGGATGCCAAATAATCGGACTCCCAAACCTATATCCTAACCAAGATGGCCCTGCCCTCAAGATGAGTTCGCCATAGAGGTTCAAGCGATCAACGACTAACTTAAAGTTCTCATAGTTAAATGGTTCCCCGAGTTGAATATTCGGATTAGAAATCTAATATCGAAATTTAGCAGCATCAATGGCAAGGTATTTAATAGTAAAGAAGTACTCTATCCATTTCCAAATGATTGCTGTATGAATGGGTCCTAATGCTTCAATCACGCCCGGAGTCCTCATGAGGTTCCTATGTTCCCTCCATAACTGTATTGGATTTCTAGGCTCAGCTCTTACCCATAAATCTAATCTTTTTTCTTGTCTTTGGAAGGCATTATAGGCTTTAAGACATTTAATTGGATTAACCCCAAATGAAATAAATGCCTGTAATTGGATATCCCCAACGAAAGGGCCAGGGTTCTGCTCTGTCTCTTGATCTAACACAAGGTTATGCAGATAGAATTCACACAATAATCTTTGAACCTTTGCTCCATAGTGCTTACAAAAATTTATAAAATCATCAATAGTATTAATTTGTATAAGGGCTCCTGCTTTGACAGCCTTAATTTTCAATTGCAAATATCGTTCCATTAAAAACAAGGCATAATTATTAGCAGGGGCTCTACATGCTAGGACGTCAGTGTACAAAGAGCATAAGGTATCCATCTGCTTGATAACTACATCTAACCTATGAGTTACCTTTGTGACTTTTTCTTCTTCCTTTCTCCATCCTTTAAAGGCCTGGCTTTCGGATAAATTGACATTCCTTAGCAGTTGTTGTAATTCTTCATACTTTTCTCAAGAAACTGTTTGTTCTGTGAGTTTTTCTACTACTTGCTGAGCTTGTACCAAACCCTCTTGTAGGGTTACTATCCTTGGATCACTGTACCACATGGTAGTGGTAAGCGGAAGATTCACTTGAATTTTCTTATTGAATCGTCTCAGGTTTATGGTTCTCATTTCTTCAGAGGACTGTACCTCTGTCTGAACTTCTTTGTCACAGGCCGATACATCATCTGTTTTCACTTCAACATGGGAAACTCTGAATGTTGTTCCTTTTGGTTTTGAATAGCAATCTGGACTTCAACAGGGTTTTGAACAACAGGCTGGACTTGAGTCCTCCGAATCTTTTTCTTGAGGGGTTTTGCTGGAATGATTGGTTGTTTTACCCCCAAGGTCCTTTTTGCTCTCTTTCCCATTTTCAAAACCCTAATTTGTTGTCGAAGTCGTGCTATCACATTCAACAATCTTTGTTGTTCTTTTCGTAATCGTTTAATTTCTTCTGTTTCCTTAGAAGGAACAACTATCTATTTACTCGGGCCTGGACTGTTATCTTGGCCAATTCCCTGGTTTTCTTCTTGGGGTGCTCCTTTGTTGTTCAATTCTAATTGCTCAGGAGTAAAAACCCTAGCTGGTTCTGTTATTTCCTGGGTAACTTCTTTTTCCACTCCTTCTTCTCCATGAAATTCTTCCGGTGTAGTCTGGCTGGGAGAAGATTGTTCCACTTCTGCATCTTCATCACTTTTCTCTCCTGTCATACTTACATCATGAATGGAATGATCCTCTTCTTTCTCTTCCTCATTGCGCAATTCTTCGGATGCATTTTTGTCTTGAGCAGAATGCTCCTTCGATTCTTCTTCAATATGGAGGCCTAGTAGGCTGAGAGGTTGGTCATATTCACCCATATTGGCCAGAATTTGGGCCAATTCGTCCTATTGTGATGGATTTTATAGTGGGCTTTCTTTGTGTTGCTCTGTCTCCACCTCCACTTGCCTAGGTTGCTTGATCTCTTCCTCTATTTCTCCTTTCTCATTTCCTTCCAACTCTGTCTCATTTTGTTCCAATTCTTTCTCATTCTCTTCTCCTTCCAATTGCGGGGGTTACTTGTCCCCTAAATCATCTATCTCCATAGGTTGGCTGGTATTCCATTGGGGATTTTCCAACTTCCCCTAATCCAAGCCAATCTAACTGATTTTCTCCGTTTCGATGGCCTATTTGGTGTACCAGTAGTATGTTTGTGTTTTTGGGCTGGCAAAGTTAGTGCCCCATCTATCATAGCAATTAGCTCTTCCCAGTTGCTCTGTTGTTGAGTAAGACTATGGCTAACTATCAACCGTATCAGCCCATGATGACTTACTACCATTTCTACGTGTTGTGATTCTTTTTATACTTCAGGCAACATCATGAAGTAATGAATTTAAAAATGCAGGTAAGTTCACAGAGCATTTCTGTTTTAATACAGCTAAAAGTTTTAGGTGTCGTGGTCTTACCAAGTCTTTCCTACCTTCACAGGTGATGTAGCTTTGGATGAATTTCGCTAATTCTGCCCACGACTCTCCTAATGCTGCTGGTAGAATTCCCTTTCCTTTGACTGTCAGGTTCTGGCCTTCATCTCGGAAGATTTTTATAATCTTTCGCAGTCTCTCCTTCTTTAGAGTCCACATAGGTCCAGTGGCTGGAAATCTCGAGACTTCTGCAATTATGTCATCGGTGATTGCTATGTGTCTTCCCCTTACTGTGGAGTGATATTCTTGCAAGTTCTGCAAGAATTCTATTGCTACAGTCTCGTTGGATTCCTGTAAACGATTAAGATAGACTAACCATCCTGCCCTTGCCAGGATTTCCCGTGCAGCGTCAGAAACTATCAATACCTGTGGTTCTCTCCGAATTGACCTTCCTCCCATGCTTTAGCTCACTGTAAAAATGCAGAGACGGCAATGGAACAACAAGTTGTTCAAACTGTTAGAAACACAGAGAAAATAACGAAACAACAAGGCTCGTTCAAATCTTACTAATTGCTGCAGAGTATAATACAGAAATAGCTTAGGAACAGCAAGGCATGCAAATTGAAAAATGAGATACTGTTAAGCCTTGCTATTCCCAAGTAAAAGTTTGCCGAATAATAGTCTGACACGTATGCCAACAAATTATGAGGTCAGCCTCCCCCCTACAATGTGATAGGCCGTCCTCGGCCATCAAATGAGGGAGCGACATGCCGAACTGCCATGGTACAGAGTCATAAAGGAACAACGTATGTGGAAATGCCATGTTTACAAAAGGAGCAGGTTGCCAAAATCGAGGCATATAATAGGATCGCTTAACAAATAAGAGAATGTTGTGATATGATGCAAGGCTGGGAGGATAGGACAACTGACGTGCACAACCAGTCTAATGTGGTCATTATCAACTTTTCCATCATGATTGGTTATGATAGATTTTTCATGTGTTTAATGGTTCGGGGAAGTGATATACATAATCTTATTTGACGGATTACAAAGGTATAAGACAGAGAAGGGTGTTAATGATTGCAATTGGTGTACAAAGAATGTGACTTCAATACCATTAATAGAGCTCTATTGTCAACAGGTGTCCATAACCTTGACAAAGTTGTTTGTTTCACCCATGGAACCATGATCCTTTGTGTATGCTTAGGAAGTGTTGTACAATGTCAAAATGGAGGTCATTATGCTGGCATGGTAACCAGTTAAACCATAATGCCATTCACCAGGAAGGAGTGAAAGGTGGGTAGGCCGGCTCGTAATGAGACCTCCTGTTCCAAGGGCTCTTTGTTTTTCTGATGTGCCTCTTGGATCATATCCCTGGTGTGGTGGCCATAGTGGGAATGCCACTTCACTTTCTTCCTTATGATCATGGTAGGCTGGCTCCTGATGAGACCCCCTATCTTGCATTTGAAAATTCATATAACAAGTCATATAAATAGTTTTCTTCTTTTTTCTCTTTTATAAAGTACTTTCCTATTTATACACAAAGGGTGGTTCAACACTCCTTAAGAGTAGGAATGGTGGAAGAAGTCTTAACATCTCAATAGAAAATATAGACCCTTTGTTCTTATTCCTTAATAATGATCAAAGAAGATTATGGGAATTTAGAAAGAACCAACATGATAAAGATAACCAATCATATCAGTATTAGTAGGATAATGACAACAAAAGTGATGGATAATTGTGTCCTTTCCTCTTTCCTCCTATCAATTCACAGCGATTTCTTGTAAAAGTAGCGATTTTATATAATTTGCTGATTTCAGTATGCTCTAGCTTTGTATCCATTGCATAAGTGTATAGTTGTGCTCCAAAAGACCTGAAACAGGAGGAACAATAGGTATCTTTACATTGGAATAGAAAGGAGAACAAGCATAAGTAAAATTAATATGAGAATGTTGTCATTTGAAAAAGGAAGGGCAAAAAAATACAAGTGTTGTTCCTTTGAAAAAGGAACAACAGAAACCGAAAGTGTCGTTCCTTTGGAAAAGGAACAGCAGAAAATGAAAATGTCGTTCCTTTGGAAAAGGAACAGCAGAAACTAAAAGTGTTGTTCCTTTGGAAAAGGAACAACAAAAACTGAAAATTTCGTTCCTTTGGAAAAGGAACAGTAGAAACTAAAAGTGTCATTCCTTTGGAAAAGGAATAGAAAAATCACAAAAATGTTGTTCTTTTGAAAAATAAACAATAGAAAACATGAGTGCCATTGGTTTGGAAAAGGAACAACAAAGACGCGAGTGCCGTTCTTTTGGAAAAGGAACAACAAAGACGTGAGTGTCGTTCTTTTGGAAAAGGAACAACAAAGACGCAAGTGTCGTTCTTTTGGAAAAGGAACAACAAAATGAAAGTGAAAAAGGGAACGATTAAAGTAAAAAGTGTTGTTCCTTCGAAAAAGGAACAACAAAATGAAAGTGTTGTTCCTTTGGAAAGGGAATAGCAGAAAAACAAAAGTGCACACAAATGTTGTTCTTTCGAAAAAAGGAACAACAAAAATGATAATGTTGTTTCCTCTGAAAAAGGAACAACAGAAAAAAATGCAAGTGCTATCCTTTTGAAAAAAAGGAATAGCAAAAACGATGGAATTGCTGCTGCTTCGAAAAGGAACAATAAAGTGCAAATACAAAAATATGTATAGAGAATGATTTAACAAAACAAAGAAATTATGTACAAAGTGTAAAAATAGGTGAATCACTTAATGAATCACAGGTGAGGAATATTTCTCTTCCTCCTATAAAATTTGCACATCGGAATCTTCGTGGAGTTTCTGGTAGAAGGATCCCAAGTAAGTGGTTTGTGGTATAATCGAACTTGGTGGCCATTTACTTTAAAGGTATGTCCAGATCCGTCAATAGTGACTAGAGTAAGGGTGCCATTATCATGTACCTTCTGGATTTCATATGGCCCCAGCCAGCGAGTCTGAAGCTTCCCGGGAAAATCTTGAAACCTGGAATCGTATAAGAGCGCCCAATCTCCCTTGTGGAAGACTTTATTTTTAATGAGAGCATCATGCCATTTAGCTCGCTACTGTTGGATCAATGCAGTGTGTTGGAGGGCAGAGAGCCTAATTTCATCTAGCTCATTGATCTGTTGTAATCTATTAATCTGTGCCTCGTTTAGATCTAGGCTGACTTCTTGTGTTGTTCGTAGTGTTTGGATTTCAAATTCTATGGGAAAAATGGGTTGCTTTCCAAACACCAATTGGTATGGTGAATAGCCAGTAGTGCTTCTCCATGTTGTTCTGTAGGCCCACAAGGCTTCTGGTAGTCTTGCAGCCCAATCGCGTCTATGTGACACAATGGTTTTTGTTAATATTACTTCTATTATTTTATTGTTGCTTTCTACTTGACCATTTTCCTATGGGTGGTATGGAGTGGTGATTTTGTGCTAGATATGATAGTTTTTAAGTGTTGCAGCAATCTTGTTACCAGCAAACTGTGGTCCACCGTCTGTAATTATGTCTCTTGGAAGCCCATATTGCACGAATATGTGAAACAGGAACTGTATGACAGAATCCTCTATAGCTCTCGGTAGTGCCTCTGCTTCAACCCATTTGGTGACATATTTTGTTGCTACCAAAATATATGTTTTCTGGTTCAAGGATGGGTTAATTGGACCAACGAAATTGAGGGCCCATCGCTCGAATGGTTCAATAACTAGCTGTGGATTTAGGGGCATTTCGTCGGATTGACCAGGGCGTCCTACTCTTTGGAAACTGTCACAAGCTTGAATGAACTTCTTTGCATCTTTGAAGATTGTGGGCCAATAATACCCTATTTGCAGCACCTTATGTCCAGTTCTTCGATCGGCGAAATGTCCACCACATGGTCTGTCATGACAAGCTTTCAAAATGTCAAAAATTTCATCCTCGCGGACGCATCTCCTGATGTGCATATCTGCCCCTGTATGGAATAGGTAGCCCCCAATCCAAGAAAATCAAGCACTTCACTGGACAATCTGTTTTCGTTCATTAGGGGTCAGATGTTTTGGTAATTTACCTACTGCTAAGTAATTCGCAACATCAGCATACCAGGGTGTTTTAATAGTGACAACAAACAAATGCTCATTTGGAAATTGATCTTCAACTGCTGTTGTGTCCACTGGTTTTGGCATTCGCGAGAGAAAGTCAGCTACAGGATTTTCTTTTCCAGGTCTGTCCTTGATTGTAATATCAAATTCCTGCAATAAAATCAACCATCTAGTTATTCTACCATTTGTGATTGGTTTATTTGCTAAATATTTTATGGCAGAGTGATCTGTATACAAGATAATAGGATATCCAGTAATGTAATGCCTGAACTTATTGACAGCATGTATTATAGCTAGAAATTCCTTTTCAGTAACAATATAATTCAATTCAGCAGGGGATAAATTCTTGCTAATATAATAAATTGCATATGGTTTTTTATCTTCTTCCTACCCAAGGACTGCTCCAATAGCTGTATCTGAGGCATCTGATGAAATTTGGAATGGAAAGTCCCAATTTGGTCCTCGAAGGACTGGGGCTGTGGACACAAGCTTCTTCAGATCCTAAAAAGCATGGTCACATTTTTATGTCCAAAGAAAGTCAACATTACCTGTCAGTGCATATAGAGGTGCAGCAATATGCGAAAAATGTTCTATAAACCTTCTATAATAACCAGAAAATCCAAGAAAACTGCGTACCTCTGTTTGAGTGGTAGGAGTGGGAATTAGCAAAATTATTTGAATTTTGGCTGGTTCTACCTATATGCTAGCTACTGAGATATAATGGCCTAGAATAAGTCCTTCAGTCATCATCATATAGCATTTTTTATGGCTCAAACAAAGCCTGGTGGCAATGCAGTGCTGCAGGACTTTTTCCAGTGTGTCCAATGCTGGGTCAAAATCATCTCCATATGGTGTAAAGTCATCCATGTATACTTCGAGCCCTTCATTTATTGAGTTTGAAAAGATTCTGAGGATAGCACTTTGAAATGTGGCAGGAGCATTGCATAAGCCAAAAGGTATAACTCTATAGGCAAATGTTCCCCAAGTACAAGTAAAAGTGGTTTTGTCTTGGTCTTCAGGGGAAATCTAAATCTGATTGTATCCATTGAAGCCGTCTAAGAAAGAAAAGAATTTCTTCCCTGCCAAAGTGTTTAATACTTGGTCAATGAATGGAAGGGGAAAGAGGTATTTTTTTGTTTCTTTATTTAGCTCTCTATAATCTACACAAATCCTCCACTTTCCATTCTTCTTTGGTACCACAAGTGGAGAGACCCATTACTATCGGAGATAGGGTAGATGAAGTTGAAATCTAGAATTTTTTGAAGTTCAGCTTTTACAACATTTTTTTAGATGAGGATTAAGTCTCCTTTGTGGTTGGCGAACAGGTCTCGCATCCTTTTCTATGTAAATGTGGTGTGTACATAATTGGGGATCAATTCCTTTCATATCAGGGTAGTCCCATGCAAATGCTTTTTTATATTTCATCAATAGTTGGATGAGCTTCTTTTCGTGTTCGGAAGTCAGGTTGGCATTGATGTTTAAAGTCTTTCCTGGCTTAATTTCTACAATTTTACTATTTGAAACAAAGGTAGTAGGTATTGTTTGATCGTGTGTATCTTTAAGAGGATCTTCTTCTAATTCATTATCAAATGCTGCTTCTATCATGTGACATTGTATGTGGGATCTGGGTTCAGCTTGGCTAATAAAATTATTAATGGCATCATCTTCTGTTTGGTCTTTGAAATCAAGGGCCTCTTCTATGGTTAATGGAGATCTAATATTTTCGGTGAGGTATGATACATGATGCTTGTTAGTTTTTATTATTGTGACACTTGGCTGCACTGGAGGATATAAAGCTAGGTTCTTGATATTTTCCCCTCTAGTTATGGTCATATTTCCTTGTCGGTAGCCAATATAAGCATCGGCAGTTGCAAGCCAAGGTCTGCCTAAGATCAATGGATGTCCATCAAGTCGGTTTTTGGGGTTTATTATCAGAAAATCAGCCAGATACTCCCAGGAGTCAACGGATACCATGACATCATGTAGTGTGCCTTTTGGCCTAACCACAGATCGGTCAGCCAATTCTAGTAAAGTAGAGGTCGGTTCTACTGATGTAATGCCCAGTTTTTGGCAAGTGGTGGTTGTTAAGATATTAATTGCAACTCCTAGATCAACTAAGGCATTTGAGAAGGTTTGACCAGAGATTTGTACAGTTACTATTGGATTTCCTGGGTCCTTTGTATTTAATGGGTGTTTCTTTTCTTGATAATAAGTCGGATAGAGTGCCAACTATCTGGACTTTTGGGTTATTTTTTATTTTCCTCCTTGGTTTCTTTATACATAATTCTTTGATAGTCTTTGCATATATCGGAATGTCTTGAATGGCTTGGAGGAATGGGATTTTTATGTACATATTTTTTAGTTCTCCCAGAATATCAAAATTAGGGTGTTTTATAGGTTGAGGTATAATTAATCGCTTTGGGAATGGGGGAGAGGATGTGGTTGTTGGGTCATGAATTTGTTGGTCTGGTCACGTCCTCTTCTTGTAGCAGTTGTTCTGTAGGTAATTGTTTTTCAACTTGAGTTGTTTTATCTCCCTCTGTTTTGATGATACGCTCAGATCTTAATTGAAGGTCGTTACACTCCCTTAGATTGGTTCCTATTTCTGGTGTTTCCACTATTTGAATAGATTGGACCGGTCTGTTATTCGGATTAGGGTTGGGTTGGGCTGGGAGTTGTGGTCTTAAATTAGACTGGGGGTTTTGTTGTAAGGCTAATAGTGTAGGTTGAGGGAGCGGGATGGTTCCTACTGGATGATTCATCGGTCTTTGCCAGGCTTGACTTTGTGAGATAGGAGGGGTCCATTGTGCTAGATATACGTTGTTTTGCCAATATGGTGGGGTATAGGGAAAATTTGGCCAATTGGGTGTTTTGCTTGATTTGGCCATGGAGATGATGATGGAAATGATTGTTGTGACCAATTCAGGAAGGAGGTTGATTTTGCCACATTGTATTATATTGTTGAGCATGATATTGTGGAGGCTGAAAAGAAGAAGCCGTCTAAAAACATACCTGATTGTCGTGGCTGCCATTGACGGCGCTGATTGAGTAGATACACTGGTTTGGTTCTTCTTCTGCTTCCTTGTATACTGCTTTCAATCCAGGAAGTGAGGGGCAGCTCTCTATAGAATGGTCTTTTGTACAAATGGCGCAAACTTGGACTGCATCTAATGGACACTCCTTATGGCTATGTTTCTTTCTGCATCGGGGATAGAAGATTGCCAAATTCTGTTCTGCCTCTGCTTGCTTTTGTTTGGCCTGCATAATATCAAGTTGTGTTGTCAGTGTCCCCAATATGTCAGTTTTAAAAAATTTCTAATAAATTTCCAATTTCTGCACGTGTTACTCCTTCTGCCAAAATTATGTTATCTCTTGCAAACCGATCATGTTCTGCTGGTTTTAGTCTTGTGCTGCCTCTCGAGCTCCTAATACATAGATTAATAATGTCAGCAAAAATTTTCCTGATAAATATCCCTTTTCCCATAATATTTAGTGTTTCAATCCATTGTTCCTTCATTCCCCTAATTAATGTTGTTTCTAACACATTATCAGGTAAGGGTAATGATGCATAAGGAAATCTTTGAAGATTATACTGGAAACATTCAACATACTCTTCTAATGTTTCATTTGGTCTAGCTACCATCTGAAATTTCATCTTTTAACTCTCTAGACCTACAATAATCCTGGTATTTTTTAGAAAGGATTCTTTCATTTGATCCCAGTTATTTATAACACCACCACCCAATCCCATAAACCATCTTAAAGCAGCCCCTTTTAATGTAGAGGGAAATAATTCAGTTTCTGGGGATCGGTGGTATAGTCATATCCTCTACACAGCACATCCGGATCTTCTGATGTAAGGCCATGGAATGTAGGGATGTGCTAAAGAGGAATTGCTTTCATAGGTGCATGAGCTGCAATATCCACAATGGGATATTGCAGTGTAGAGGTTTGGGTGTTTGGCTGGTTTTAGGCCATTTGGTCAAATATATGCCAATAACCTTCTGGGATATCTAGGAGGGTATTCCTAGGTTGTTGAGGGGGAATGGCTCTAACAGGAATGGTCTTGATAGCACTTCCTTTATCTGGGAAAATGAGAGTGCCTAACGTCTAGAGGGATTCAGGTTCTTGAATTTTGTTATAAATGATTTTTGCAGCACTTCCCTTATCTGGACTGCTTAATGGCTAAATTACCCCAAGGGGAGATCTTGGTTCTTTAGTCTCTCCGGTTTCTCATCTTCCTTCATAGAGGTTACTAAAGTTCCCTTCTTGTAATGATTTTGGGCTAGAATCTTCAATTTCTTGAAAATCTTTCTCTTCAGTTTGACTATGCACCTCAGCAAAGGCTATAGATGGTGATCTTGTGGCCTGAAGGGAACTAGTAGGCTGTCTAGAAGTAACTTTTCTAGGTCCTACTGAAGCCCGAGATTCTGCATTCTTAAGGATTTTGTCTATAAAGGTCGATCGGCCAAGGGTCACCGACCCCTTAGCTTTATCAGGCTTGGGTAGAGGTTTAGGGTTCTTTTCAGGCTTTTTCTGCTTAGTCATGCACACAAATCAACTGCTAGGTTCTACCCAAATAGAATAGCAACAAATCTGCAGGAAAGCGGGCAGGGGAGCAGGGCTATTACATACTCCACACGCAGGTTCTTACCTTCCATTTTTAAAACCCAGTCCTTTCCTAACAGGTTCTCACATCACTCTGAAAAGGGACAAATGGCTACACTCTCCCCGGCAACAGCGCCAAAATGTCGAGTTGTAAAAAGGGTCTTTTTCACCTCTAATTACCTCACATTAACTTGTCAATCCAGGAATGATTTGTTGTTTCAAAGAGTGTACTCAGTTTGAGGCTGTCATTTGTTAGAGTAATGCTAGTAGTACAGTGCTCAAAATACAAGAGTAAATGGATGCTTAAAACAAGATCTACTTACAGCAAAGCACTTTAAAACCTAAATCATGCATTCAGAAAACTAAGCAATTTATCAGTCAAGGGTCCAGTAATAGTAACTCATCCTCTATAAACTGATGTAACTGAAGATAAACAGATCATCAACCTGGGAACTAGACAACATATGTCAATGCTCGCTATAGTCTCAGATCGTTTTGCACACCAAAGCAATGATAACGCAAATAACAGGAAATGGAACAACAACTAAGAAATGGAATGGAAACTAGGAAAATGTAACAACAACCAGTTCTTATAAACAACAACACCTTAATCTACAGAAACAAGTGCAGCAAGCGTATCCTACAGAAATCAGATGGTAATCTTTACTCTAAGAATAAATCAGATAGCACATGGAAATAGAATGTTAACTGATTAGTAATAAAATATAGAACAACACTTAGAGCCAAATGTAAAATGCACAATAAACTAAGATAAATAACAGACATGACACGCCTTAGTATTGAGAAAAACAATAATCTAATTCCGATACTACAAATATTAATCTTTAGTTATAAAGAATAACAATTATAATTCGTAATGGAACACAATGTCAATTGAACAACAATCGCAATTAAGTGTAAACCATAGATGAATGCAGTAATACCAATTTATGAATGTTACAACACGAGTACTCTGTAATTGAACAACAATATCATTTTTATAAGGGTTAGAAGCGTTATATCAATGATTAAAGGAACAACAATGAGTTACAAAGTCATAATGAACAATACGACATTCCTGTCACAGAGAACGATATTGCTCAGTTGAATCATAGATCAAATATCATAGAACCGTGATGTAAAATAATAAACAGAACAGATTACCGAACAAACTTGATAATGAAAACCACACACGAACTAAAGGTAATGGTACAGGAGCAAGTGTTTGACCAGGGCCAGGCCCTTAGCCTCCAGGGACAGACCGCCTGAGATTATTCTAGGATCAAAGATGGAACAACAACAAGATTTATATTAAAGCATCAAAACGGAGTTACAGCGGATCACTCCTCTACGACAGTCGATGATCAAAGTATCAAATACAGAGAAAAGTTATATAGTAAAATAATAGCAGATCCTCTCTTGGGCTAGCAGTGCTGCCCTTTTATAACAACTAAAGCGGAGATATCAATGATGCGAAAATAGTTAAGGCAGCGATCCCTCAGGATCAAAGGATCCTGAGGATTCTCCAAACCGTTAATTCCCAGTTACCCATTTGTTCTCTTGCGTCGAGCCGATATCTTCCTTTCCTTTCCTTGGTTGATATGCTTTAATTTGGATCGCCTTGTTTGCATGTGGTTCCCCGCCAAAGGGACAACAGTTAACTTGGCTCTGTCTTTTTCTTTAGAACGACAATATTTCGTTTTTCCCCTTTCCTGCATAAGATAAATAAATAACAATTATTAGTATTTTTGTGTTTCATAAAAAATTTCATAGATTTTGTCATGATTTCTTATTATCTACTTAGTTCATGATGCAAAGGGGT